>CATIUR010000001.1:377684749-378354749 GCA_949592205.1 Helichrysum umbraculigerum | reverse complement strand
TATATATATATATATATATAGGATTGAGATCCATGAAGAAGAAAATTTAGGTGGAGAAGAAGGAGAAGCAATACGATTCAGTATTGTTATTAATATAATTCAACTTTTTATTACTTGAATTATAATAATAAAAAAATGAATCATAGTAATAAAAATACTGAATCATATTGCTTCTCCCTCTTCTCCACCTAAATTTTCTTCCTTTTTGATCCCGTTACTATATATGTATATATATATATATATATATATATATATATATATATATATATCCTCTTATAACTAAGGTAGGAGACTCCAAGTTATTTGTCAGCTTATAGCTATGTACAAGTCAGCCAAAATTCTACGTGTATATTTTATTGGTTGAATTTAAGGTTTTGATAACATTAGTGTTAGTTATTTTGTAGCTTGAATTTATACAAGTGTTTGGTATGTTTGAGTTTACACAAGTGTTTGGAATGTGCTTATATCATGCTGTTGTATTTTTTTTGTAGTGTATGAATATCATGTATGGTTTATTTGTATGTTTTTTTTATTAATTTATAGTGTCAGTTTGTTTTTACTTAATAGCTATTGGTTGCGGATAAAGTTTGCTGCAAAGTTGATTCTGCATGAGTTCAATATCCGTGCCGAAAGAGTACATGTTATGGCTGATCAGTTTTCTATCAGTTTTCTTGTTTACACAACGATGATGATATAAAGAACATGATCAAGAATGCGATCAGGAACCACAAATGGAGGTTGCAGGACCCTGTTCAAGAAGCCGCAGAAGACATGGACTAGGATTCCACGGGGACTGTTTTTAGAAACCTATATGTTCCGATGATGTAATCAATTACATTAGTTCATGACAGTGTTGGTCATGTTATTTTTTTTGAATTGGGTGTGTTCGCTACGATGCACTCTAGTACATTTGTTCATAACAGTATTGGTTATGTGTTTTTTTTTGGTAAATCAGGTGTGTTCGCTACTATGCACTTGAGTACATTTGTTTATAGTAGTGTGCTTTATATTTTTTTTACTAAATTGTGTGGATGTTTTGCTTTCTCACTATATCATTTTTTTTACTACTGCTGTATGTTAGCTACCGCTAACACTTGTGTTACCTGCCCTTAACACATGTGTTACGTGCCGCTAACACTTGTGTTACCTGCCTCAAACACATGTGTTAGACAACACTAATAGTTAATTGTGTTACGTGCCACTAGCATATGTGTTACATGCCACTAACACATGTATTACCTGCCACTAACACATGTGTTACCTGCTGCTAACAGTTGTGTTACCTACCACTAACACTTGTTATTCTTATCACTAACACTTGCGTTACCTACTAATAACACATGTGTCACATATTTAAGATTAACATACTCTTGATAGTCATAGTAACTCAAATGGTACTAAACAAAAGTAATACATGTGTTAATGGTGTTAGCACACGTGTTACCAACCACTAACATTCGTGTTACATATCAGTAACACATGTGTTACCAACCACTTCTAAGTATGATAGGTTTTCTTCCCTATTTAACGATATGTAATTTTTATATCATTTTTGTACTGCTGTTGTATGTTGTTTTACAAACAACCTACTGCAAACAACCTACCAATAACACATGTGTTACCAACTACTAACACATGTGTTACAGGACAATAACACATATGTTACAGAGTGATGTATTCTTGCACAGTAACACGTATAGTACTAAATAAAGTCATACATGTTTTAATGGTATTAGCACACATGTTACCATACACTAACACATGTGTTACCAACCAGTAACACATGTGTTACCATCCATACAAACTACCATTTTAGCAGTATATATATATATATATATATATATATATATATATATATATATATATATATATATATATATATATATATAAACAAGCACTACGTCTCACATATAAATACTAACAGATTTTGTTAATGATAGTAAAGATAATAAAAAGATAGTTTTCAGCAAGTGGCTTGGTATAATTGAACATTAAACGAAGTCAACATTTTCTTTTTATATAATCTAAAATCGTTGTCCACTTTCCATCTATTTTTCTGCTATCTTCCTCTCCTTTGCTTCTGCTTTCTCCCTCTATTTTGCTTATGCTTTTGTCTTAGCCTTTGCTTTTCTTCTATCACATGACCGACTGTTATGGCGTGTACCATATTCTCCACACTTTCCATATTTACATGGCCTCTATGCGATAACTTTTACTGTTTTTTACATCTTTCGACACTTCATGTATCCATAGTGTAGTCCTTCCTGGAGTTTCAATCTCATTTGAATCGCATGACATGGTTTTTGGTGTAGCCATTGATTCTGTAAAAGATTTTGCAGAAATATAATATTCTTTTATAACCAGTAACACATGTGATATTATATAGTAACAGATGTGGTAATCAATTAGTAACACATGTGATAGTAACATATGTCATGTGCCCCTATCACTTTTTTGACATTATCACATATGTTACTATACTTTAGTTGGATGATATGTTTTTTTTTTTATCAAATCACAGGACACTTCGGGAAACAAATTTTGTCATTAGATAGCATGTTTTATTAAATAGTAACACGTGTGGTAATCAACTAGTAACATAAACGAACGACATCGAAGCTATTATTACCTGTAGCCTTTGCATTTGCTTGTTGATCGATGTCATTAGCTTTGAATTCTTGTATCACAGCCATCACGTTCGTACTACACCATAATACGTTCCAAATTTATCATTTAACACATGGGTTAATGAATTATATAAAACCATTAACACTTGTGCTACAGGATACTAACACTTGTGCTACATGACACTAATACTTGTGTAACACTTGTTATAGGACACTACACTTGGTTTAACTATCACTTACCACTTGTGCTATAGAACACTAACACTTGTGCCACAATGAAATGAAAAAAGATACAAGAACTTATTACCTACAATATTTACTTGTTGCTCCACATCATTTGTCTTACATTTTTCTATTACTGCCCATTTTAGTGTTCTGCACCAGAAATATTTTTTGTATTATTGAAGTAACACATGTGTTACTTAATAGAAATTCATGACCTGTAAGTTTTTTTTTCCAGTTGATTTTTATGATTTTTAAACAGCTCAATCAAAAGAAACGAATTACAGAAAGTACTAAATCTTCAATTGAATCTAATAACACATATGATACCAAAGTAATTTTAACAGTGTCATGATCCTCATAATAACCCATTTTTAATTGTTCAAATCGAAAGATGAAACTCCTGAATTGATTGATGAATCAGAAGAAATATGTAGAATAATGCGTTTTCATAAATCACACTCTAAATACGAAATCGTATAAACGTGATATTCGCACTAATTCACAAAATATGATCGATAAAAATCGCTATGAAAAACTTGATTAAATCGCATGAAATATGCAGAAATTGACAGTTTCTAGTTTCAATTGAGATGTTAGTTTCGAATTCATGTAAATCGTACCTTCAATTTTGTGGATATTGAGAGCTAAGCTGCAGATTGTAATAGACCCTAGGAAGAAGATGTACGTACGTATCGTGAAATATATGATGGATCTGTAAGTATATTTTCTTTTATTTTTTTTTTAATTTAATTTAATTAGTGAGAATGTATAATGACCATAGTGCCCTTCCACCCCTAATAAAAATAGAGCATTCTTATTGGTTCCTCTATTCTAACACAAAAATCCATTCTTATATATATATATATATATATATATATATATATATATATATATATGGGTTCTGATGAAAACAAGGAGATAAAAAAACCCAGTGAAAACACATCTCCACCCTCCATCTAATCTAACATATATATATATATATATATATATATATATATATATATATATATATATATATATATATATATAAGGGGCCGAGATAAAAAAAATGGTGAAAATACTTTTTGATTCACAATTTTTTTAAGTTGTGAAATTTCATTTTTTTTGCTTCACATATAAATTTTTTTGTGAACCCTTATATTTTTTTTTCACATAAAATTTTTGTCATGAATCTTTATTTGTTTTTGCTTCACACAAAGTTTTTAAATTTTTTAATTGTGAACCTTATTTTTTTCACATAAATTTTTTTGTAAATTTTTTCACGAATTTTTTTTAATTTTTTTATTGTGATTTTAATTTTTTTTGGGTTCACGAAAAGTTTTCAACTTTTTCAACTGTGAACCTTAACTTTTTTTTTTTAGTTCACGAAAAGTTTTTAACTTTTTTAATTGTGAACCTTTTTTTTCAACTGTGAACCTTAATGTTTTTTAGGTTCACGGAAAGTTTTAAAAATTTTCAATTGTGAACTTTTTTTTTCAACTGTGAACCATAATTTTTTTTGAGTTCACGGAAAGTTTTTTACTTTTTCAATTGTGAACCTTAATTTTTTTTTGGTTCACGGAAAGTTTTTAAACTTTTTAAATTGTGAACCTTTTTTTTTTCAACTGTGAACCTTAATTTTTTTTTGGGTTCACATCAAGTTTTTAACTTTTTTAAGTGTGAACCTTATTTTTTTGTTTTGGGTTCACAGAAAGTTTTTAAGTTTTTCAATTGTGAACCTTAATTTTTTTGTTTTGGTTTTCGGATTTGACTTTATTTTATTTTTTTCACAAAAAAAAAAAAAAAATTTCACACAAAAAAATATTTTTTTTGTGTGAACCTTAATTTTTTATGGTTTACTTCAACAAAAAAAAAAGTTCACATCTTAAAAAAATTGTGAAGGAAAAAGTGTTTTCACCGTTTTTTTTATCTCCACCCCTTATATATATATATATATATATATATATATATATATATATATATATATAAGTTAGATTAGATGGATGGTGGGGATGTGTTTTCACTGTTTTTTTATCTCCACCCTTTATATATATATATATATATATATATATATATATATATATATATATATATATATATATATATATATATATAAATGGGGACAATCGTTTAGTATGAAAGTAATATAGTCAAATTGGAACAACATGTAATGAATGCATAAAATTATAAAGATAAGGATTCAATAAAAAATACCTTCGTTTATATATTCTGAATGTTTACAAATACAACTTGATATAGTTGGACTAGCTTCCTTGTTTATACTGGATACAGACTCTGACTGGACTATAGGAGATATACATATATTGAAATCTAAAGTTTTTGAACATTGGGATGTAGATAATATAACAGAGGGTTTTTTCATAAAATATTTCTAAGTAAAGAGCTGATGTCTTCCTTCTTGAAATCCTCTTCCTTTTATAGATAGAGTAGAATGTCTTGATGCTTCCTTTTACCGGCATCTTCCAGTTTCTTTATTTTCTTTTACCGGCATCTTCCATTTTCTTGATAATAATTGCTGATTTCTTTAGTCAAAAATAGTCTTCTCAATTATCTTGAATGATTTTGTCTTGACACTTGCTACGTATCTTGAATGATATAAATTCTTCGGACATATAATTGGCATTTGTCGATAAAATTCTTCAAAGAAGTCATATAATTGTCCTTTTAAGTATATAATTGTCCTTGCAGGTGGTCCATATGTTTTGATCTTCTAAAAATTTGTCGGATTCGTTTCTTCAACTTTGACCATAATTGAATGCTAATAGACTTGATTTTAATTTCTTTTGACTGGTTCACATGGATGTTAAGTTGTCTTTCTTTTTTATAAGTTTTTCTGGTTCAAAAGAATTAAGACTCTCTTTTAATAATATAGACTCAGACTTAATTTCTCTGGTTCATAAGGATTAAGACTGTCTTTCAATAATATAGACTCAACTTCAAATCATATAAAATTATGACTCTCTTTTAGAAATATAGACTCTCATCTGAACTTTTAATTTAATACAATCTCGTCATATGGATCTTGAGCATCTTGATAAAGATCTTCACTTGGAGTGGGAGAATTCTTGATTTCGTTTATAATTTTTTGTATTTCTGATGGAGACGAACATGCTTGAATTCGCTTTATAAAATCTTCATCTTGAATATTAGGAACTTGAGTAGATGAACTTGCTGACGGGCTTAAATTTTTATTATAAAAATCGATAACTGCCTTGGAGCTTGCTTGATTTATATTAATCTTCTTCCACAATTTAACACTATACTGTCTATAGAAGAGAGGCGGACTTGTATCTTGAGCTTCTTGTTTCTTATATGTGAACAGCGTAATCCATGGTAGCTTGAATAATGCAACGAACTGGAGAGTATATTCAAAATTGGAAAGATTTTCTTCTTGATATAAATATTTGAACTTGTTATATCCTTCAAGAACGGTAGGAGGAAAAGCTTATGGGATGGATCCCATATATCTGAACCACTTAACAAGCCATCTTGGATATATATTTGAAAACTTCTCAGAGAAATAGAAAAACCAAGTATGGTTAAAGCTTCTAATTAGAAAGGCTTTAAACCATGCTTCTTGATAATCATAGTAATTATAAATGGGGTATGATGGAAATCCGGATAAAACTTTGTGAGAATATGGCTTAATAGACCATTCTTCAGGAGTAATAATTTTCATAATCTTGGCTTTGCTACAATCAATATAATCTGGTTTTGTCAGGCTCATAGTATGTTCAATAATTACCGAGCCGGAATCAACTAAAATGGCTTGATAATATTTTCGGGTTTGATGATCATTATTATAAAAATGAGAATTATTTGGGTATAGGTAATCTATAATAGAAAAGAAATTTTTACTCAATATTTGTTCTTCAAAAGGTTCAAGAATTTTAATAACTTGTCTGTTTGGGTTTATAACATATTCATTTGAACTTGAAGAAGGTTCTGATATAGTAGAGACTGGGATAGAAGGTCTTGATGGAGTTATTGGGGATGTTGGTATATTTTGTAATTTGGCTAGAACTGAGTAAGGAGGTCTGACTTTGTTAGAAAAGGGTGATAAGGGTTCAAATCTATTTTGATGTATAGGAAGGGCTGGAAATTCTCTAGAAGAGGAAGGAGATGGTGCATTCTCCTTTTTCATTGCTATAGATTGTTTTGTCAATATAAGCTTCTTTCCAGATTCTGAACTGCTGTTCATTTTCCCTGTAAAAATTCTCGTGATAAAAAATCCGGTAGAGAATTATTCTCTCCTTTAATAAACTCAATAGTAAAATCGAAGTTACTTAATATAGCTTGCCATCTAGCAAAAATCTGTTTACTATTGAGTTTATTAAAGGAGAGAATAATTCTCTACCGGATTTTTTATCACGAGAATTTTTACATGGAAAATGAACAGCAGTTCAGAATCTGGAAAGAAGCTTATATTGACAAAACAATCTATAGCAATGAAAAAGGAGAATGCACCATCTCCTTCCTCTTCTAGAGAATTTCCAGCCCTTCCTATACATCAAAATAGATTTGAACCCTTATCACCCTTTTCTAACAAAGTCAGACCTCCTTACTCAGTTCTAGCCAAATTACAAAATATACCAACATCCCCAATAACTCCATCAAGACCTTCTATCCCAGTCTCTACTATATCAGAACCTTCTTCAAGTTCAAATGAATATGTTATAAACCCAAACAGACAAGTTATTAAAATTCTTGAACCTTTTGAAGAACAAATATTGAGTAAAAATTTCTTTTCTATTATAGATTACCTATACCCAAATAATTCTCATTTTTATAATAATGATCATCAAACCCGAAAATATTATCAAGCCATTTTAGTTGATTCCGGCTCGGTAATTATTGAACATACTATGAGCCTGACAAAACCAGATTATATTGATTGTAGCAAAGCCAAGATTATGAAAATTATTACTCCTGAAGAATGGTCTATTAAGCCATATTCTCACAAAGTTTTATCCGGATTTCCATCATACCCCATTTATAATTACTATGATTATCAAGAAGCATGGTTTAAAGCCTTTCTAATTAGAAGCTTTAACCATACTTGGTTTTTCTATTTCTCTGAGAAGTTTTCAAATATATATCCAAGATGGTTTGTTAAGTGGTTCAGATATATGGGATCCATCCCATAAGCTTTTCCTCCTACCGTTCTTGAAGGATATAACAAGTTCAATATTTATATCAAGAAGAAAATCTTTCCAATTTTGAATATACTCTCCAGTTCGTTGCATTATTCAAGCTACCATGGATTACGCTGTTCACATATAAGAAACAAGAAGCTCAAGATACAAGTCCGCCTCTCTTCTATAGACAGTATAGTGTTAAATTGTGGAAGAAGATTAATATAAATCAAGCAAGCTCCAAGGCAGTTATCGATTTTTATAATAAAAATTTAAGCCCGTCAGCAAGTTCATCTACTCAAGTTCCTAATATTCAAGATGAAGATTTTATAAAGCGAATTCAAGCATGTTCGTCTCCATCAGAAATACAAAAAATTATAAACGAAATCAAGAATTCTCCCACTCCAAGTGAAGATCTTTATCAAGATGCTCAAGATCCATATGACGAGATTGTATTAAATTAAAAGTTCATATGAGAGTCTATATTTCTAAAAGAGAGTCATAATTTTATATGGTTTGAAGTTGAGTCTATATTATTGAAAGACAGTCTTAATCCTTATGAACCAGAGAAATTAAGTCTGAGTCTATATTATTAAAAGAGAGTCTTAATTCTTTTGAACCAGAAAAACTTATAAAAAAGAAAGACAACTTAACATCCATGTGAACCAGTCAAAAGAAATTAAAATCAAGTCTATTAGCATTCAATTATGGTCAAAGTTGAAGAAACGAATCCGACAAATTTTTAGAAGATCAAGACATATGGACCACCTGCAAGGACAATTATATACTTAAAAGGACAATTATATGACTTCTTTGAAGAATTTTATCGACAAATGCCAATTATATGTATGAAGAATTTATATCATTCAAGATACGTAGCAAGTGTCAAGACAAAATCATTCAAGATAATTGAGAAGACTATTTTTGACTAAAGAAATCAGCAATTATTATCAAGAAAATGGAAGATGCCGGTAAAAGAAAATAAAGAAACTGGAAGATGCCGGTAAAAGGAAGCATCAAGACATTCTACTCTATCTATAAAAGGAAGAGGATTTCAAGAAGGAAGACATCAGCTCTTTACTTAGAAATATTTTATGAAAAAACCCTCTGTTATATTATCTACATCCCAATGTTCAAAAACTTTAGATTTCAATATATGTATATCTCCTATAGTCCAGTCAGAGTCTGTATCCAGTATAAACAAGGAAGCTAGTCCAACTATATCAAGTTGTATTTGTAAACATTCAGAATATATAAACGAAGGTATTTTTTATTGAATCCTTATCTTTATAATTTTATGCATTCATTACCTGTTGTTCCAATTTGACTATATTACTTTCATACTAAACGATTGTCCCCATTTATATATATATATATATATATAAGTTAGACTAGCTGGTAACCCGCTCAATGCGGCGGAGAAGATATTTGAAATTCGTAAAAAAAGGTAGTGAAATAACAGTTGAAAAATGTATATAAAATATATGTCTTAAATCAAACAAATAATAATAATATGAAGTAATATAATGAACAACACTTGAAGGAAAAAAAACCCATATAAAAAAAAACACCGCATGTCTTAGATGTGTACATTATATATTCTATATTCATGTTAGAGGTAGGGGTGCGAAAAAATCGGTTTTTTTCGGTTTTCGGTTTTTTAAAAACCGGTTTTTAAAAAACCGGTTTTTTATCGGTTTTGGTTTTTTTCGGTTTCGGTTTTTCGGAATCGGTTTTTTTCGGTTTTAAATGTTCGGAATCGGTTTTTTTCGGTTTTGACCCGGTTTTAATCAGTTGTTTTTTTTCGGTTTTTTTCCGGATTCAAATTCGGTATAATTGTATAACAAAATTTAAATAATACAAATGAAAATAAAATATACAAACATAACTTTTATCCAAAAAGTCTATATAATTCAAAAACGTTCGAGCGTTAAGCGTTTTAAGGAAAATCAACGTTTGGGTCAAAATATTTTCATTAACTTCGTAGAACATTAGTAATGTGGAGTTTGATGTGTCGCTATAAAAGTTCCCACATCTTTTACAACGAGCTTTAGTCATCCCATCATTCATAACGCACAAATCATAATTCACCCATATTTCTTGTTTCCGGGTCGTATTTTTAACATGCACGACATCTTCATTTGTGTAACATTTCTTTCGTGCATTGTTAGCAACGGAACCGGAACCGGAAGCTTGAGAATGTGTATTTTCCATTTATGAAAATAAAAAATATATAGAGAGAGATTTATAGTGTGATTGAGAGAATATTAGAAGGAAGTTGGTGTGTTTTGAACCCAAACCGTAGATGAGTATTTATAGTAAGTTTAGGGTGTGAAATAATTTTTTTTTTAAAAGCCAAAAAAACGGTTGTCTAATTAAAAAAAATGTCTTGTTCAAATTTTTTTTTAAAAAAATGTAATGAAATTACATAATTTTTAACAATAATGTGCATCGAACAATGAAATATGGTTGTTTTCATTTGTTTAATTTTTTTTAAAAAAAAATCGTACCAAGTGACCACATGCCACTGGCACCGACTTCATCGATTACATTTTTTTATAGTAATTAATTAAAAAATTAGATTCCCTAAGTTGTACCACGTGACCATGTACTGGCTTCATCGATTACTTCATAGATTCCTTATTTTTTTATATTAATTCGAAAAAAACCGGTTTTAACCGGTTATCTAAAAAAACCGGTTTTAACCGGTTATTAAACCGGTAAAAAACCGAACCATACTAAAACCTATAACCGATCCAAACCGGTTCGGTTAAAGCAAAACCGGACCGGTTACAAAAAAACCGGTTAAGAAAAAAACCGGTTTCGGTTTATTATACCGGTTAAAAAAAACCGGTTTTTTATTTGCATCTCTAGTTAGAGGTGCACATACGGACTTTAGTCCAAGCCCGGCCTAGAAAGAGCTTCAAATAGCCCGAAAAAGGCCGGTCTGAAAAAGCCCGGCCCGGCCCTTTAGTCCTTAAGGGGCCTGAAATCATTCGTGAAAGCCCGGTTTATGTCCATAGAGTTCAACTTTTCTTTTCTTGTTTAAGATTTCCAATCCTAGTAATTTACGTTATTCTTTTTTTTGAATGCTGGGTAGCTCCGGTAAAAATAGTGTCCATGGCTGATATTACATGCCTTCAATTACAACTCTGGATTCATACAAATGGATTATTGCCTGCCTTCAATTAAAACTCTTGGTTAATTCATACAAAATGTTTCAAGTTGTACGGAGCAATGAAGGATTTTTGTTAAAAATTACCTGCCTTCAATTACAACTCTGGATTCATACAAATGGAATATTGCCTGCCTTCAATTAAAACTCTTGGTTGATTCATACAAAATGTTTCAAGTTGTACGGAGCAATGAAGGATTTTTTGTTAAAAATTGGGATGAAAATGTAGCTGCGCATTGTTAGTAATTACTCATATATTTTTCAAATAAACAAATAATACATTCAAGATGTATTACAGACCATCACAAAATTAAGGTAATTAATTTTTCGAGTTGTTTAAATTTAAATTACGTACATAAAGTTATATTTCGTAAAGTTGTATATGTATATGTATTCGGATGATCATTGTAAAGGTTTACTTGAGGATGTAATAAAAAATAGGCAGCACATTCAATACCTAATGGATTTAGTGGATCGTATAATTAACGAATTTTTTGTGTGTGAATTAAGTGAATCAATTTATTTTTAATAGTGAATTATAACAAATAGAAATAGAAATTCCACAAATAGAATTGATCAATAAATTTATCAACGTAATGTTGACCTTAGTATAACGCAATAGATTCCAAAACATTAAATAGTTGGCCTGAGATTTTAAGTGAGGGGTAATATGGGGAATTCCCATATCCTTCTACTAAGGCAATTAAGCCAAAGCATTGAAATGCTTAATAAAGAAGTAGAGATTAGATGGACGGTGGGGATGTGTTTTCACTTCTTTTTTTTATCTCATTATTTTCACAGGATCCCATTCCTATATATATATATATATATATATATATATATATATATATATATATATATATCAAGAAAAAGAAAAGGAAAATGGCATGTCATTTTTATGGATAAATACAAATTTAGGGAAAGTTTATTGTAAGATCACTTATTATCGTAGGAACGACTTTTTTCACTTTTAATTTCAATGTATGTACATGTTTTGCAAAAAAAGTTATGCTAAAATTATTAAAATTTTATCCTCTTTAATATTAGATTAATTAAAAAAATAAAAGAAAATATATGATACACAAATTAAAATACACAAATTAAAATTGTGTATCACAGCCTTTTATATGTGATACTGTGATACACAAAAAAAAAATTATGATGTGTATCACATTTGTTTAAAAAAAATTCTCATAGTAAAGAACACACAATTCTAAAAAATTTGATATATATTTTTCATCAAAAACTGTAAGTCCCTAGTTCTTAGGATCGATAACGAGGTTATCTTTAGGTATTAAGGCGTGGAATTCCTCAATACTTTGTTCACGGATTGTGAACGAATTGTTTCGCAAGATAATAGCGAATTGATTAATGTTTTGCTTTGTATTGATTATAACGAATGTTAATCTATCAATACCTAGCCTAACAATGCTTAGAATCACGAAATAATGCTCTGGAAATCGAAATTGCAAAAGTTTTTATGTTTAAACCCTAAATTTTGTATTTATATGAAATCAGCCGACTCGACTCGCAGCCCGATGGGCTCTGCAAGTCGACTGACTTCGCAGCCCAAAATCAAGCCCATTATGATCTCGGTTCGTTGCCACCTCTGCGAGCCCAGATCTCGATTCGCAGAACTCAATCCTGCGACTTGAGATCTCATCTCACAGACAGACTTTAGTTTGCATTTTCATTCTCGATATTTCGTCTAACACTTTATCTTACTAATATATTTAAGGAATATTAACAACAAACTAATATCATATCAATTATTACAATTCAAAATCAATTGTACACACTTGATTACCATAATCAATAGTACTATTACAAGCTATATCTGTTGTCACAAATACATGTCCCAACAGACTCCCCCTTGACAATAGCTCTAGCGTCTATGCTATAATGTCTTCAAGTTGTCTTTGATCTTCATTTGTAAATTTTACTTCCAGCAAAAATCTTCAATTTGATACAAGTCTTAACCATCATTTGATAATCACGTGCTAAATCACCCCATGCTTCTGTCGTCAAGATTCTATTTTCATTCAACTTTATCAAATCTTTCTTCGATATGTTCATTAGGTGTCGATGATCATAAACTCTGAAGATTTCTCTTTCACCACCTTCAACCTCATCATCAGCTTCAACCATGACAGCTTCTCCATTCTCTGTATCCACATGCCATCTCTTCATATTACCCAGAATATCTTGTGGCATTGTCTTCAGTGGAATCTGCTGAACACACCTGACAGCTGGATAAACTTTCTTTCTCCTTTTCCTTCCAGTCCTTTGACTTCTCTATTGTAGTTTCACAGTCTTCCCTTTTCTTGGCTTAATCTGTACAAACTTATTTGTACCAACTTCAGTTCTAATTATTCGTTCAACACGTTTGGCATAATCATCATTACTTAGATTATTTATCTCCAATCTAGCCAAGTCACGTATCTCATAACGTGGTAAGGAACTAAATACTGCAAGCTTTCGCTCAAAGTATTGAACTCCATCAAACCTTTTAATAGCAAAAAGCTTCAGCTCAGAGTCAAAGTACCATCCTATAATCCCTTTACGAGGAACACGTTTTCCCATAATATCTACTTCTGAAACTCCAATCTTCTTCTTCGGTTTTGGAAGTTTCCTAAGAAAAACAGCAGGATTCTTGGTAGGAATCAAAGTTTCATCATTTTCAGAATCGGTTGAGTGATCGATTTCTTCATCTACATCGACAACTGTTGGACCTTGATCATTTTCAATAATAACTTCTGTCCTAGATGGGCTCACATGGTGTTCATCAATATTTGCATCTGGATCTACACCAAAGTCTTGCACAATCTCAGGTACAGCAGTCCAATCTTCAGGTAGTAAAAATTCTCCTTCTTCAAGATCATAGTCGATATCTTCATCAACTTCATCAAGAATATCACTTCCAGAGTCACTCAATTCTAGCATTTCCATACCTACACAAATCAAATTAATAATATAAATTCTTTCATTGATTTCCCTGAATCAATCTAAGAATCTCTTTATTTATCTCAATTGTGTAATATAACCATATTATATAACTTATAAAATTTTATTGATTACCCTGAATCAACCAAAAATTCTTAAGTCTTATTTAAGATACTTAACAAATATTAATTAAATTTAAATTCTAATGCATTGTGAATAATCACCAAGCATTTAAATTTACTATAATTATCTTATATAATTTCTAAGATTTAATTGAACTATCAATCTAACTTTTAAATTATATATCATTTGTCTAGTGAAAATATTACATATTTAACTTGTCAGTTATAAAACTCTCAAGTCTAAAATGTCTAAGTTAAAATAAATTTTGACCGCTGATATAAATCAGAACACGCCGTACGACTACTCAATGAGTCGGAAGTCTTTCGATCACTAATTTATTTAACTTTTCAAAATCAACTAACTTAAATAATTTCTAATATATTTAACTTGTAATAATAATCTCAAGCCGAATATATTACCAAAATATTAAGTTACAATTATTTAGTTACAATTATAATTTACAATCATAATTCAACTAAAAGTCTAAGTACAAATAACTACTTAAGTCTAAGCTGTCTTACCAGCTTCACCTTTACCAGTAGCACTCGTACCAACACCATCACCAGCAGACGTAGACTCCCCCTGAGTAGTACCTCGCTCACTAGTCTTTGAAGGACCAGTCGGCTCACTCTCTTTCTGTGCACTGGGATCATCATCTTCATCTCGTCTATGCTTCTTCCTTAGCTCATCTTCTCTGCATGCCTCATGATATGCCAGAATCTCCCCCTGAGACGGCTTGTCCTTCGTCAACTCTAGCACTAAGCGCTCAAGTCGATCAAGCTTTCTCCGGTTATCCTCAACATCTACAAGCAACATCTTATGTGCCTTTAGCAGAGCAGTATAAGCCAAACCTTGCTCAGTAAACTCCTTCACAAGAATAACATTTTGAGCTTCAAGAGTCTGAACTCGAGACTCCAAGCTAGAAATCCTCATAGAAGCTTTCACTGGCGGTGGCGTTTGTTGTGCAGTTTGAGCAGCAGTAGATTTTCCTACTTGATGGACCATCTTATCAAACACATCACTCAACATGCCAGCTGCAATACGAGCAGCCTTGTTCGTCGTAAACCGACCAGTCATACCAGACACCTATATACAACTTAAATTAGTAACAGTAACAGAATTAACTGTCGCAATCTCTAATTAAGTTCTACTGCAATAACAATACTCATATCTCTAACCTGCTCTGAGGTTTCAGATATACGAGCAGTCGGTCGTTTCATCGTAGGTCTTGACCTAGCAGGCTGTCGTTCCCTAGCAACTGTTATAGAAAAGATCTATCTCAGTCTCTATATCACAACTTACAACCTACTATTAATAGAAAAATAAATAACCTGGCATATTTCCAATTGAAAGCTCAGGTGTAGATGTCCTAACACGCTTACGACGTGTAGTCCTGAGAGGTTGAACCTCTACATCATCATCCTCATCTACAAGTTTTCTCTTTCCACGCTCAGTCGGTTCTAAAACCTTCAGCGCATCATCATCAGTGGTTTCCTCAGAATCTGAATCAGATGCTGTATCACCATCTTTCCTAAAAGGAACGGATGGACCAGCACCACTCTGACCTTGTAAACCCTCAGGTTGAAAAACCTCTAGGTCAACAACTTCAGTATCCTATTCATGAGTAAGCACATATAATGATAAAAAAGATAATACATTGTAACAATTGAATTATAATATGTAACAGAAATTACCTTAAACTGTTCAATTGCAACTAAAACTGGATCATGAGCATCATCGTTCTGTACTAAGACGTCATGTAAAACCTCAGCAGCTAGCTCAGGTATAATCTGCTCCCCTTGTTGTGCAGCCTGATGTATCACATCTTCAATGAGCTCTTGTTGGTCAGCTGCTTCTGGAACTGGAGCTGGAGGTTGTTGTTGAGCTTGCTGTTGCTGTTGAGCTTGAGCTTGAGGTTGAGCTCCTGCATCCATCCAACCATTGTTTGGTGGAGCAACATAATTAGCATCTAAAAGATGCCCAAAAAGATCAGCAGCCTCCGGTTTGATGTCATCTTTACGCTTGGATAAGAGAAAACAAGCATTGTAACCTCTCAAACCTATCGTCTCAACGTGAAAATCAGCTTGATAAGCAGGTAGGTTCGGAACTTGATTTCGAATCAGAAGCATGCAAAAGCGGGGATAAAGAATAAACTGTGTTCGCACAGTTCCAGTTATCTGTCCAATGAAAGAATTGAAGATGTAGGAAGAGAAACTATATGGTTTATTGTAAACCAGTGACAGTACAGCAGACATAAGCTCCGGACTGAGCTCATCTAATCCTGATTTCTTGTTCCCAAATCCAGAAACAATAACCGTAAACAGGAATCTCCACTGTCCTAGAACAAACGCCTTGACAAACTGGCGTCCTCTCCTGGGTCCAGAATATCCAGTACGACCCAAAGCACCCTCAATGAAATCAGCAGAATAAGGATGAATACCCGCATCTTGTTCTTCAGTCCCTAAATGAAAAAGCTGTCTAAGATCAGCTGCAGTAAAAGATATAGGATGCTGATTCACCGTTGTACGAATCGTTGGAGGATTCGCAGCAGCATCGTATGTAATGTTTCTCCAAAACTGAGTAAGTAAATCTCTGTTCAGTGGAGGTGACTCTGTAATAGCAAATCGAATCCTCGATCTTGCTAGATAAGTCAGAATCTGCTCAAAGCGCTCAGCACCGCGCTCATTCAGATCTAGGTTCATAAGTATGTTGTGACCCTTCTCGAAAGATCTGTTCGCCATATCTGTAATGCAAAATTACACAAATAGCAAGAAGATTAACAAAACAAACATTAATCAATTTAAACTTTTACGTATTATGATCAAAAGATCATCAAACGTCTAAGTCTACTATTAACTAATAACTTAATTCACTGAATCTTAATTGAACTATTTATAGTTATTAACTTTTCAATTATATTCTATAAATTATATATAAAATTTGTTAGTTAAAACACAATTTAAGTTATCATACCGCCGACAAATATCAGAACACGCTATTCAACTACTGCATGAGTCGAAAGACTTTCGATATGAAATAACTGAAATTGTTAACGTTAACACAATTTTAACTTATAAACACAAGTTCGTAAGTCTAAAAGCGTAAAAACAAGTAACTTGTTAATTATTTGTAATCAAATGATTCGCCAATCGAAAACAAGTTATTATAAAAAAAATTATAAAATTAACTTAATTTTACAAAGTCAACTTAATTTTATAAAGTCAACTGAAGTCAACAGCGTTTATTCAGTTCTCAAAGTCAAACAAAGTAAATTAAATAAATCGTTCAACTCGGTTCACAGAATTTCCACGAGTTGAATTCGAGTCGCTCAAGTCAAACGAAATAAAACGAAGTCAAGTTCATTTCGTTTCAGTCAAATAAAGTCAACCAACAAGTCGGTTCGGTTCGTTAAACTGAAACCAGCTCGACTCGGTTCGTTGGAGCGGGCTACGAAGCGAGATTAGATCTCGGGTCGTAGGACGAACGGTTTAACGAGATCAATCTTTAAAACGATAATTAAACATGTTTCGAAGCAATTAAACATTGAATACGTGTTCCATTATCATCGATTAATCATTAGAAACATTGTTTAGGTTTTCTAAATCACTAATTAGTATGAAATCCGTGAAAAACTAAACCGAAACATTCGAAAACTTAAACCGATTGATATCTCACTAATTACACGGTGAAATCGTTTGAAATTTACGTCAAAAGATGCGTAATACAAAGATGAATAAGTTCCACGGATCGAAAATTCCCTCCTCGTTCTAAAAAATCAAAAATCAACCGAAAATATCGTTCGGTTCGTTTCGCCCGAAGTCGAGTCGCAGAGGATCTAGGTTCGGTTCGTGAGGAAATGTGGAAAATGTGAGTCGGTTCGTTGAGTTATCTCCTTTTATACCCCTTTTTTAATTTCACACATGTAAACTCATTTTGCAAATTTGACTGGTCAAACGTGCAATCTAAATTTAAAACTACGAAAAATAAATATCAAGTATAAAATAAGACTCATTTATTTTTACAAGTCTAAAATAAAAATATTTTTCACTTGTAAATGTAACGTTTGTTCAATAACAATAAATAGAAACAATTATCCAGCATAATTTAATTCCAAAGGGTAATATTTAAAAATAAAAATAAAAATAAAATAAAATACAAAACAACATAAAAACTAACAGTGGTATCAAGTACCATTTTATTAATTACTTAAAAATACATAAACAAAATGAATAAGAATTTATCTGCTTAGGGATCATATTAGGGAAAAAAATAAGCAATTAATTATATATTTAAAAGTCTAAGCAGATTGGTAGTATACATACCTCATGAAATTCAAGTAAATTACTATAAAATTACAACTAAGTTTATCATTTATACATTTATATTTATAAAACTATATCTTAGGTACCTTTATCCACATAGCATAATTAATAAATGCATTACTCACATAAAGTGAATATTTTAATTATAGACAGTTCAAGACGATTACCGCTATTATGATCCACATAAACAAATTATACTCAAATTTCTAAGCAAACACTTTATTGTTAGTATGAATATTATCAAGTGCTTCCTATTTTATGACATACTGAAGAATTTCAAGTAAAACTCATAACACTGCATCATTAAATTTCAAGGTAGCAGTTACTAAATGATGTATCTTTTCGAAACATATAACATACACTTGAATTTTAAGGTTAGACAAATATCAAACATACTTTGAATATGCTATGTTATCCAAGTCTGTACGTAGTACAACAGAGGATCCCTTCTAGCATAATTCGAAATATATTTGAGAATATTAATTTAATTAAAGGTTTCAGATCTGTACTCAGTACAACAAAGTTACCAGTAATTAAGTTAATATCCATATTGCTACTATTTGTCAATTAAAATTAAAATGCATGATAACAGTGTATGGCAATACCATCATTCAACAATTAAGACTAATGTCATACATCATAGAATAGTAACACAAGATAATAAACAAGTAGTTAATTAACTTCTTAAGGCTTAGAAAATTTCATATAATTTGCCTATCAGTACATCATATGATGAAGCCATCTAAATTTTTCACTAAAATAGACAAATTATAACTTGTGGATATAGGTGTATAATCAAATAAATATAAACACATACCTGATAGAACCGTTGTAGTTCTAAAGCAACTTTATTTAAACCTACTACCATATCATACTTAGGACTTAAGCTCATTATTCTGAAGCTTATTCTCCTAATGTACTATCATTTCCCTTGTTTTTGCAGATAAAAACTTAAAAAATTTTAAAGAATATTATATTTATATTCTTTAATGAAGGCGATTCCCCTTAGGTAACAAGCAAATGAATGCCATACGCCTTTTTTTTTTTTTTACATAGAAATACTAACTATTACAAAAATACCCTTGCAAAACTAATCACTCTGGATTTCTCATTCCGTTTAGTTGAACCAACGTCTCAAATCTTGCTCTGTCGAACACCTTTGTGTAAAGGTCTGCTAAGTTATCCGCAGTCGGAACCTTAACTAACCTTATCATTTTCTTTTCAGCACAATCTCTAATAAAATGATGTCAAATATCAATATGCTTAGTTTTACTGTGCTTCAGCGGATTATTGGTGATCGACATAGTAGATTCGTTATCAATCATCATAGGAGTATTGGTTATATTTAACCCGTAATCCCGCAGTTGCTGTTGAATCCAAAGTACTTGAGAGCAACAGCTGCCAGCTGCAACATACTCAGCTTCACATGTAGAAATGGCTACCGAAGTTTGCTTCTTGCACTGCCAGGATACTAATCTACCTCCAAGGAATTGACATCCTCCGGTCATAGATTTCCTATTCTGATTGCATCCTCCATAATCCGAATCAGTATAAGCTACGAGATCTAAGTCTCCATCAATCGGATACCAAAGACCCAGCTTAGGTTTCCCTTTGAGGTAACGAAAGATTCGTTTAACAGCTTGCATGTGTGACTCTTTCGGATTAGCCTGATATCTTGCGCATAAACAAACAGCAAACATTATGTCAGGCCTAGAGGCTGTTAGATACATTAGTGATCCGATCATGGCTCTATAAAGAGTTGGATCCACATCGCTATCACTCGATGTATCTGGACTTAGTCCATGATTTACTGGAATTGGAGTATTGTAGACCTTACTTTCATCCATCTTAAAGCGTTCTAATAACTCATATGTATATTCATATTGATGAATAAAGAATCCATCATTCTTTTGATCAACTTGTAATCCTAAGAAGAAATTCAACTCTCTCATTGCAGACATTTCAAACCTTTTTCTCATGACTTTCTAGGATTCTTGACACATCTTTTCATCAGATGATCCAAAGATAATGTCATCAACATAAACTTGCACGAGAAGAAAGTCTTTCTTTTTCCACTTCACAAACAGTGTACTATCAATCGATCCTCTTGTAAAACCATTCTCAAGTAGATACGTTGATAGTGTTCCATACCATGCTCTAGGTGCTTGATGTAATCCATATAGAGCCTTATTCAAACGATATACTCTATCTGGATACTCAGGATCAGCAAACCCTGGCGGTTGTGAAACATACACCAATTCTTCCACTTTGCCATACAAAAAGACACTCTTAACATCCAACTGATAAACCTTTATACCATAAAATGATGCGAATGCTAAGAACACTCTAATTGCTTCTAGCCTAGCAAATGGTGCAAACACTTCATTGTAATCTATACCTTCTTGTTGATTAAAACCTTGAACCACTAGACGAGCTTTATTGCGAGTAACGATTCCCTTATCATCTCTTTTGCACTTAAATACCCATCTAGTTCCAATTGGATATTCTTCATTTGGTAGGTCAACCAACTCCCATACTTGTAATTTAGAGAACTAAGATAGTTCTTCTTGCATTGCTTCTACCCACGAGCTTTCTTTTAAAGCCATTTGAACATTTTTAGGCTCGACTTGTGAGATAAAGCATGAATATAGACATTGATTAGGAATCCCTGTCTCTTTCAATGCAGTATACAAGCTTTGGTATTCTAAATCTTCAGACGTACTAGCTTTTAATTGAGTCCTTGTTTAAACCGGAGTATTAATATCACCGATGATGTTTTCAACGAGATGATTCTTACTCGTTCTAGTTGAAGCAACAGGCTCAATCGGAATCTCATCTTCTAAGTTAGTACCGATTTCTTCAAGAACACTGTGTTGTTCAGGAATGTCTTCCAAATCTGGTACACCCTCTCTAGATAACTGTGAGTTATCAATACCCATAGATATTCTTAACTCTCTTAGTGGTGTGAGAATTTCATCCACTAATTTATCAGTCAGCTCTTATTCATTTAGAGGTGTATTTACTTTGGATTTTTGAGATCCACTAGTAGATGTTTGATTTGGATCAACATTTGTCTTGATTCCAGAATTCGGAACACTCGATGTTGAAGTATGGCCAGTATCCACATCTTCAGACAATAAATGTTCAGCTATCTCTGAATCACTGACATAGTCACTAATAGGAACTTTAAATGATGCAAAGAGATCTGAATAATCAAATTGCCAATCTAATCCCTTATGAACATCCGGTGAATAGCTCGTAACTTCAATGTTATAAACTACTTCCAAACGTCCTGTGACTTTATTAAAGACTCTCTTGTTTGGCGAATTGGGCATATAACCTAGGAAAAATCCTTCGTCAACCTTCTCACCAAATTTTGCTTGATGTCCAGTCTTTAATATGGTGCATGAAACTCCAAAGGGTTCAAACCCTTTTAAGTTTGGTTTCTTATTGTTTAAAAGCTCATAACAAGTCTTGTTATGTCTTTTAACCGTAAGAACTCTATTGAGAACATAACATGCTGTATTCACTGCTTCTGCCCAAAAAAATGACCGGAAGCTTTGAATCAGCAAGCATTGTTCTTGCAGCTTCAATCAATGTCCTATTTTTCATTTCAGCAACACCATTCTGATGAGGTTCATAAGGTGCACTGAATTGATGTAATATCCCTTTGCTTAAGCAATAGATATTCAACGTTGAATTCTTAAATTCTGTTCCATTGTCACTACGAATACGCTTCACTCTCTTTTTATAGACATTCTCTACTAGGTCAAAGAACTCAATTAGAATTCCTGGAGTTTCATCCTTTGATCCCAAAAAGAATACCCACGAGAATCTAGAATAATCATCTGTGACAACCAAACAGTACCATTTGCCACCTAGACTTCTCTTGCTTATAGGGCCGAAGAGATCCATATGTAGCAATTCAAATGGCGAGGAGATTGAGTTTTCAGTCTTAGATCTGTGTGGTTTCTTATGTTGCTTTCCTTTCATGCAAGGAACACACTTATCTTCAGACTCGAAACGTTTTTGTGGTACACCTAGAACCAAACCATTTTTGGTTATATAATTCATCTTTCTCCAGTTCAGGTGTGCCATTCTCCTATGCCATAACAAAGCGTCTGTTTCCGAAGCCTTGGATAATAAACAAGTAGACACCATTGAAGAGTTAGGAACACCCATGTTGATAGCATATATGTCCTTCTTCCTTGGCGCCCTCATTAATATCCATTCATCAGGAATTTTGAAACCTGGCTTCAAGACTAAGGCCTCCTTTTCATTAAAATAAACTGGATGACCTTTATCACAGACTTGGGAAACACTCACTAGGTTGTGAGTTAGTTCTTCAACATAGTTCACATCCTCAAGAGTCAAAGTTCCATTTGAAACTTTTCCTTTTCCCGAAATTACTCCTCCTTTATTACCTGCAAAATTGACTTTTTGCTTGAGACTCTCCTTGAAGTCCTTCAGTAGACTTCGTTCTCCTGTCATGTGTCTTAAGCATCCACTGTCTACATACCACCAGCTATCCTTGTTCACAGCATGCTCCTACACATAACACAAAACACGATCAGTTATCAAGAGGGACCCAAGCCATTATGGTCTTGGTTTGTCCCTTATCATCAAAAAACTTAAGCTCTTTAAAATAACCATCCTTCCCATCAGGAGCTTTGGTTACTTTCGAAGTAGCTTGAGTTTGTGGACGATCAGCCTTAAGAGGTGAATTTGAGGAAAACCTCCTAGGTGCTGAATTCTGAGCTCTATTATGTGTATTATAATTAAGCCCATGTGATCGCGAAGTAGAACCATTCTCAAAATGACTATGGCTTCTACCTTGAGTTCTAAACCTTGACGGTGTCATATCCCTAGGTTTATTGAAAGAATTATCGCTTAGTGGATATGGTCGCTTAGGCTTAGGTGGGGAGACACTATGATTACCTTCTTTTTTAAGAAAGTTAACAGGTTTATTACCTAACTTAGGTTTGGTATCTAACCTATCTACAGTCGTACTAGAGTTAGTCGGTGTCTTTTCATCAATCACTAACTTATGTGATGCTTCTGGCTTCTTGTTTGGACAACACGAAGCAACATGTCCCTTTTGGCGACATTTAAAGCAAGACATATGTTTTCGTGATTTACTAACTTTTGCTTTCTCATCCGGAGTGTTAGGCACTAAAGGTTTAGATTTTTGTTCCTTATCAACCTTATCATCATTCTTAGTATCATTAATCACTCCACCCGATACAAACTGTATATTGGTGAAATGAGAAACCTTACTATTATCTGGTGATAGGTTCTTAACAACATCCTTCTGTGCCTCTAACTTTTCAGGGTCATTAGTTACTAAAATCTCAGGATTAGCATCTGTCATTTCAGAATCTATCGAGTTACTAGTGTAATTGGCATTAAAAGGATGAGGTACATCATTGTATCCTATCCCAGTCTTGTCCTTTACACTACGTTGAGCATCTAGCATTTTATCCATTTCTAAAGTTCTGTAGGACTCAATCTTACGATTTTGTTCTACTAACTTATGCTTAAGCTCAGCTAACTCTCTATCCCTATCAGCTATTGTTTGATTTAAGTCATCAATGTTCATATAGAGACCATCTATGATTATTGCCTTTTCATTTATGGTATCTCTCAATGCAATCTTATCAGAACTATCATACTTAATCTTATTCTTAAGATCTACCTTATCTGTACTTAACCTAAGGACATCACTTTTAGCTTGTTCAAGTTCAGATATTATAGTCTTATTAGAATCATTAAAAGTGCTAACTTGGGATGACAAATTCTGATTCGACACAATTAAGACACTTAATTGAGATTGTAGATCAGTAACTAGATAACAAACATCAGCAAGAGTAAGAATATCCAAACATACCCTTTTCTTGTCAGTTTGTACTTCAGCCATGCGTGCTACAAAGTCATCTGGACTCATATCAGCAGTTGAATCCATATACAGCACGTCCTCATCACTTGCTTTCTCATGAATCTCTGGCACCTTTATTTCAACATCAATAGGCATATAGCTATTGGACTCAGCAGCTATCTCTTGATCTTCAATCTCAGCCATGAGAGCTTCCTCAGACTGAGCTTGCCAATCATAAGATCCATCCAACTGTTTCACAACTAAGGCTTTGGAAGCTAAGGTACTTCCCGAACCTTGTTTGCTATTGCCAGTTTCAACCTTAGGTCTTTGACACTCACGAGCAAAGTGTCCATAACCTTGACAGTTGAAACACTTGATCTTGGTTTTATCAAACCCTAATCGATTTCCCACCACTTTTCTACCAGTTCTCTTCAAGAAATTTTTAACTCTCCTTGATAACATTGCAAGTTGATCCTGGAGATCTATTTCCTCAAGATAATCAGGGTCTATCTGATCATAGTCTTCATCAAACATAATCGGATCATTGATTTTACCCTGAATGTAGTTTTCATAAGAAGCAACAAAGGATGCAAGGACAGATAACTGTTTCTCAGCAGATTTCACACTCATTGGCATCTTTTGATGTCCTTGAGTTGACTTCTCAACAGGTGTACCTTTAGTTTCATTACCTGATGAGGTAAGAAGGCACACGTCATCCGTTATCATTTCACCATTTTCATCAGTATTACCCACTAAAAGTGCAGTGGTCGAACTAGATGAAGAAGTTGAGAGATTTGTTTTCCCATGATATAGCCCAGGATTCTGAACCTGATCAGAATCAGTTTCTCTCGATTTCTTTGTGAAATCATAACCTTTTAGCTTGTCAATGACCTGCTCTAAGGTCATGGTTGCATACCTTTCATCGTTGTCTTTGAGCATTACACCATACATTTCCCACTTAGACGGTAAACCCTCAATAAATTTGCCGGTTCTTTCAGTCTCAGTAGTAACAATATCATGGTTATCAAGCTCACTTAACAAGTGGTAGAATCTAGTGATATAAGCATCTAGATCTTCTCATTTTAAAGCTTTTATAACAGTAAACTGTTTCTTAAGAAGATTCTTCCTGCTTGCCTTCACTTGAGGACTTCCCTCACATCTTTTCTCTAACGCTTCCCAGAGCGTTCTAGCAGTTTGAAAAGACTTGAGTTGATGGTTTATCTCCTTTGGTAAACTCATCTTAATTGCAGAATGGGATTTATTCTCCAATTCATAATCCTTCTTTTGTTGATCGCTCATCCGGTTATAAGCAAGAGTAACAGTTGCATTATTTACCGTTTGAGTAGGTGCAGTGTATCCATTCTTGATACACATCCAGATCGACAAATCATGGAATCTACAGTAAGATTCAAATCTGTCCTTCCAGTTATAGTAATCTTCGATCTTCAACAACTTAGGTGGAACATTTGATTTTCCCACCTCATGTTCCATCTCGATCATTCTACTAAGATCAGACATCTTATTGTTTCAAAAATTAACAATCTCACGAAAATCAGTAAGTTCAGTTCGTAAGAACTCGACTCGCAAAACAGAAACTCAGTTCGCAGAACGGAACTCGGTTCGTAGGGTCAAACTTGGTTCGTGAAATTAAACTCAATTCGTGAAACCGAACTCGGTTCGTAGGATTGAACTCAGTTCGTAGGATTTGAACTCGGTTCGTAGGATTTGAACTCGGTTCGTAGGATCGGCTGAAAACCCCAAAAACGAAAATTTTAGGTTTTTGATCGACTAAACCCTAAGATTTCGGTCGAATTCGAACCTAAACACTTCCAGAGACTGATTTTGATCGTTTTTACGCACTATTGCACGTACCAACAATCCTAAATCAACCGTTATTATCCAAAAACCTCGAACTTAATCGTATTTAGCCCGAAAGCTCTGATACCAATTGTAAGTCCCTAGTTCTTAGGATCGATAACGAGGTTATCTTTAGGTATTAAGGCGCGGAATTCCTCAATACTTGGTTCACGGATTGTGAACGAATTGTTTCGCAAGATAATAGCGAATTGATTAATGTTTTGCTTTGTATTGATTATAACGAATGTTAATCTATCAATACCTAGCCTAACAATGCTTAGAATCACGAAATAATGCTCTGGAAATCGAAATTGCAAAAGTTTTTATGTTTAAACCCTAAATTTTGTATTTATATGAAATCAGCCGACTCGACTCGCAGCCCGATGGGCTCTGCGAGTCGACTGACTTCGCAGCCCAAAATCAAGCCCATTATGATCTCGGTTCGTTGCCACCTCTGCGAGCCCAGATCTCGATTCGCAGAACTCAATCCTGCGACTTGAGATCTCATCTCGCAGACAGACTTTAGTTTGCATTTTCATTCTCGATATTCGTCTAACACTTTATCTTACTAATATATTTAACGAATATTAACAACAAACTAATATCATATCAATTATTACAATTCAAAATCAATTGTACACACTTGATTACTATAATCACTAGTACTATTACAAGCTAAATCTGTTGTCACAAATACATGTCCCAACAAAAACATAATTTAATCTTAAAGTTTAAAGTAAAAATGTCTGTTCCTACCGTTCCCACCATAATAAGTGTTCTTATTTGAACCTTACCTAATTTAATCAATCAAATCGTATATTATTATGAACCTTTACCTTATCACTTTGTCAGTATTTATATACTTTTACCGTAACTTTCGCATTTCTTCCGCTACTTTTTTCCTTGAATTTAGCACTTTTTTAGATAAAAATTACATAATACAATATCATGAACTTTACTTTTGTCACTATATACTTTTAGATTTGGATCAGAGGAGCAGCTCCTCTTAGAGGAGCAGGAAAAATTCACTGCATTTTAGGGCAAAAATTCGCTCAAAATTCACTGCATTTTACCAACGCAGTAATTACTGCATTTTACACTTATAATATTTTACTGCATTTTAACGACGATTTACTGCATTTTAGCGATTTAACGACGATTTACTGCATTTTAGCGATATTTTTACTGCATTTTAGTGATATTTTACTGCATTTTAGTGACATTTTACTGCATTTTAGCGACACTGCATTATGACACCTTCAAATTTGTTTTTAAAATGCAGTAAATTTTTCCTGCTCCTCTAAGAGGAGCCGCTCCTCTGATCCTTACCCTATACTTTTTCCGTACAAAGTAAATAAATGCAATAATATACTCCGTATTTTCATGAACCAATTAGTTCATGAATTTATTTATTCATTTAATAATCCATGTTATGTTATGTTATAAATAGTGTTGTAAGCAGAGGCCATCAATCAAATAACTCCATTTTTGTTTATCTTTAACGGTGCGGATCAGAGAGGAACACCCCATACGCAAGAGACAAAAAAGCAAACCATCCAACCATTCACTGTGCGCCACATGTCAAAAAAGCAGAGGGCATTTTTGTAATCTTCCTACCATTAACAATCTGACCTAACTGACCAAAAAAACAGAACCACCACAAAAAATCGTTCGTTCGTATCCCTCCTTCGTAAACAGCTGCTATAAAAAATCAAAATTGAAAAAAAAAAACCCTAACTCGTTCGTATCTCTTCGAAATCGTATGCACATCAAATACGAGTATTCAAAATCACGTAACAAAACCGAGCACAATGTTCATCGAAACGACGTCAAATTCTGGCGTAATTGAAAAGACGACGGAATCCACTAGAATTGAAGAACACGATTATTCGGTTTCAAACCAACTTGAAGAACACGCAATAGCAAATGACGACTTGCAAATCGAGTGTAAGCTTCCTGATATCGAACACACATACATGTATATATATATATGTGTGTGTATATATATATATATATATATATATATATATATATATATATATATATATATATATATATATATATATATATATAAACTGAACTAATGGATATAAAACTCTGTTAAACTCTACTTATCATGAAACTAACGTTCTTCGTTTAGTATATGTCTCTAATGTATGTATATGTATATCACTTTCTCAAAATCAAACATCTAATGAAAACAGGAAAAATTAAAAACTCTTATACGATGTAAATTTCGAATGATGCAGCAATATGTGTTTATTAATACAGTGTAAAACTCTGTCTATAAAAAAATGAATTTATTTGTATTATGACGCAGTTGAAAAAATATCTGAATCAAATAGTAATATCTGCATATTGATTACATCGTAAAAAAAACGCATGATGCAGTACTGTGTGTATATTGATGAATTATAAACTGTGTCTATAGATAATTTTTTTTGTATTAAGATGCAGTTGACAAAAAATATGAATAAATAGTAATATGTGTACATTGATGCTCTGTAAAAAATTCGCATAATGCAGTAACATGTGTAAACTGTGGCTATAAAATAAATTGTTTGTATTATAATGCAGTTGAAAATTTTTTTTTAAAACCAGCTGTAATAGGTGTATATTAATGTAGTGTAAAATTCGCATGATGCAGTATTATGTGTATATTGATGCAGTATAAACTGTGTCTCTATATAATTTTTTGTGTATTATGATGCAGTTGACAAAAAATCTGAATGAAGAGTAATATGTGTACATTGATGTAATGTAAAAAGATTTGCATGATGCAGTAATACGTTTAAAATGTGGCTATAAAATATATTATTTGTATTATGATGCAGTTGTAACAAAATCTGAATCAGGTGTAATATGTGTATATTAATGTACTGTAAAGATTTGCATGTTGCATTAGAATTTGTATATTGATACAGTGTAAACTATGGATTACAAATTATTTAACTATCAACGTGTTAATACTATCATCGTGTTAGTAAAATTTTTACTGTACTATGATGCAGCTGAAAAAATTGTTTTGTATACACTGCAGGCACTCCTAATGCAGAAACTACTAATGCAAATGCACTTGAAGTTGAAAAAAATAAAACTTTCCCACCATTTTACAGTCTACAAGGAACAAGGACATGGTATCCAGATGTGGAGGATAAACCAGTTGTTGGTACCGTATACAAAACATTGGATGAAGCTTTTATGGTTTACAAGGAATACTCAAGAAAATCAGGATTTGCATGTAAGAAAAGTTCATCCAATAACCCAGGGAAAATCAACAAATCCAAAAAATAAGTACTTCAGGTGTAATAAAGAAGGGAGAAAATATGTGAAGCCATCTTCACAGATAATTGAAGTTGCTAAAGTAAATGCAGTTGCAGTAGCAAATGCAATTGCAAAAAAAAATGCACTTGCTAATGGAGGTAAAGATGCAACTGGAATTACAAGAAAAATTAAGAAAAAAACAAAACAAAGAAGAACTTGTAGTTTTAGAACAGGTTGTAATGCAAAAGTTTATTACATTTGAAGAAGGTCATAATCATTATCTAGTGGATCAAACAGACATGAAATTTGTTAGATCAACTTCAAATTTGGGATTCATGAAAGAACAATTTTTATTTCAAGTATCAAGTGTAAACATCGGTCCGGTAAGGGGTTTTAAATTGCTCAAAGAACTTTATGGGGGTTTTGATGAAACGGGTGTTACAGAAGTAGATTGCAAGAACTTTCGAAGAGATGTTAATGTTTTTGTAGGAGCTTCGGATGCACAAATGGCCGTTGAAAAACTTTTAGGCAGGATGCAGTTCATCAAGGATTTCTATGTCAACTACTTTTGTGCACCTGATGGCACATTGGGTGGAGTATTTTGGGCTGATCCTGATGCAAACAGGAATTACTCCTATTACGGAGATGTTGTCTCGTTTGATTCTACATTCAAATCAAACAGGTATGGAAAAAAAAAACATCTATGATGCAACAACTATTTATTAACATGCAGTAAAATTTTTAGTATGCTTAGCTGGTATAGTAAAATATATGGTAATACTAATTTTCATACTAAAATAAACAGATATGGCATGGTCTTCATACCATTCACTGGTATTGACAATCACAACAGATGTGTAACATTTGCATCCGCTCTACTTACCCGAGAAACGGAAGACTATTATGTTTGGCTTCTAGAAACTTTCCAAAACACTTTTAAGAAGGATCCACTTGTTGTTGTCACCGATCAGGATTCATCAATGTTTGCAGCTATAAAGAGAACTTTTAAAAACACACGTCATCGTTTGTGTATGTGGCACATCATGCGTAAAATAACAACAAAGGTATAACACCCCCAACAAACTGTTTCTGCATACTCACTGATTATTGCATTATGATATTACTTTTTGTTTGTATAAGTATGTTTTAATATATATATGTTTTTAAAATTGCATCTATAATTATTAACTACTGCATCTTTTGTTTTTTTACAGCATCATGATTTTTTGTAAAAAAAATGTAGGTTGGTGCTGCATTGTGTAATAACACTGACTTTAAAAAGAAAATATGTGGCATTGTGTGGACTGATAAAATCTCCCCTGAGACATTTGAGAGACGGTGGAAAAGAATACTAGATGAATATGGGCTGTTAAATCATGAGTGGCTAAATGAAATCTATGCTATCAGAAAAAGATGGATACCAGCGTACCTGTTAGATGAACCATTGGCTGGTTTAATGCGTACGTCGTCAAGATCAGAAAGTGAGAACCATTTTTTCTCAAAATTCACTCATCAGTATTTAACTTTGGTAGAGTTTATGCAACATCATGACACTGCCATGGAGTATCAAAGGTACGTTCAACAGCAAAATGACCATTTCACAAGGAACACAACTCCTGACTTTAAAACAGATTTGAAACTAGAACAGACTGCATCTATGCTATACACTCGCTCAATATTTTTTGATGTACAAGACGAGTTGGTTGCAAGCTACACGGAGTGTGGATCAATAACACATACAACAAATGAAAATAACCATACGTATATGATAAGAGATAGAGAATGTAACGGCAGAGTTTATCAGGTATGTAAACAACATCTTATTTTTACTGCATCTTACTGGATACATAAAATATATATCACTGCATCTTGTGTTTAACTACATCTTCATTTTCACTACTCATCTTAAAACCGCTGCATCTTATAAACTACAAATATTTTATGTTGCTTTTAAAAACAGGTTGATTATATTTCATCAGAGACAACAGCAGCTTGTTCATGCAAAAAATTTGATTTGTATGGCTTATTGTGTCGTCATATATTTTATGTGTTTCGTATGCATGATGTGGAAGATTTCCCAAAGAAGTATGTGCTAAAACGATGGTCAATAGAAGCAATGCCAGCAAAAGAAGATCAAGTGCTAAAAGAAACTGATGAGGCAAAGAATCCAGTTGATGGTGTAAGAGAAATGATGCGCATCGTAGAGGAAACAGCAAATAGATTGGTGCACAACACTGAAAAATTTGCTCAATATAGGGAAAAACTGAATCAGATACTTCAAGAAACAATTGCTGAGTTCCCAATTGCAACACCAATGAATAAAGAAGAAGCAATATGTTCATTTTATGGAGTAAAAAAACCAGCTGAGCTCTACATCAAGAATCCAAAAGACGTTAGAACAAAAGGTCGTAAGAGAAAACAATCAAAGGGTGATGAAGCTTATGACAAAGCCAAGAAAAAAGGAAAACAGTGCCAAAAATGTAAAGAATATGGTCATAACAGCAGGACTTGCAACAATCCACCAGCAGGATCTGCAGCAGCTGATACACCAATTGCAGGAACACCACTTGATAATACACATGCTGCATCGTAGAGTTTATAAAATTACTTATTTTTTACATATTTACGTACTTTGTTACTTTTTTATAAGATACATTAGACATGGTGTTTGTTGATTTTCATACGATACATAAAAAGACATGGTGTTTGTTGATTTTTATAATATACAAAAATTAGCATGATACAGCATTAACTTTTCGCATGATGCAGCAATATGTGTACAATGATGCAGTTAAAATGTGTGTTTGCATTTTGTGAAAGAATATATGTTTCACCTGTAATATGTGTATACTCAAGTGTATACTTTCCATGATTCAACAAAAATATGTGTATATGAAACCTTATAATGCATATCAAATTTAACATGATCATCCATATCAAAATTTTAAAAAAGACATCCAATACTCTGTTTTTGATAATTGCTGAAACATAAGAAGACTACCACCAAAAAACAATTATAAAAAAGTTAACTTTAAAAAGTTCATAAATCCTACACCATACACATATTACCATAAAAGAAAAACAAAAAGTCAAACCCATACTTAAGTGTATGCTTAAACATTGTTTAAAACCATCAATTGTTCTAGATCACAAAAGATATCATAATACCAAAAGGGAAAACATTCAAACCCATACTTAAAAAAAAAAGATCAACCACCAAGTGTCTGTTCAAGACGATTCATGATTGCCGCCTTCGCTCCCCTCTTATACTTTGTCCTAGCTTTCTCAGTCAGTCGATCATACGCCTTCACTTCACCACGCACGAATTCAGCAACATCATTCAACTCAGACAGCACAATTTTTGCAACATATTTCTTCCTCAGATCATCAAGCTGCCTTTTCTGATGTGTACCCTCGACATCAAATCCCGAATTGAAATCATTTAAACCATTACCATAGAAACATTCCATATGGCGCATTACAAAAACACCACAATCAACTGTGTTTTCTGAGGTCTCCCAACTGATATCAACTATGTCGATACCTGCAGAAAATAAGTTTACAACATTCGGGTGTTTATCAACCTTCACAAGATACTGGACAAAATTTTGTTTCTGCAAAACAAAAAAATGAAAAACATACAAGTTATTATACAAAAATAAAACAAAAATCACATGTGATACAACCCCACTAGATTATATACAAACACATTTTAATTGCATCCTAAATAAATGGATAAAAAAATATTAATTATGCAGTAACCAAAAATACATGATGCGGTTAAAAAAACATAAAAGATGCAGTTAAAAAAATATGTTGGTTTATTTTCTTACCAATGCATTAGGCAGATTCCCATATCTCGCAAAAACTCTGTTATGAATATCTTTATCATCATACTTCACGTTGTCAATGATGTCGATCTTTGACTCTTTAAGGTTGAAACAAATCAAATAGTAATGATTTGATGATGCTTTGTTGTTGATAGAAGGCTTAAGAATTGGGAAAAAAACCTATACACATAAGAAAACAAAATTTGCTAAACATCAGAAAACTTCACTTCATTGAATTCAAAAACCATTAAACCTACATGAAACAAATCATATAAACCATTGAAGTAGATATAAAACATACCAACTTCACATCATTGAAATTCGCATAAGGAGTTTGCATGAGACTTATGTTAACACCGTGTTCAAAATTAGAGTATATGTTGGATTGATCTCTGCTTGGATCAATAGCATAGTAAGCCTGCGAAAAAAACATAAAAAATGAAAAAAAAAAAAAATTAAAAAAATTAAAAATGTTTAATTATTTCAAATGTAGGATAAAAAACTAACCAGAGTTTCAGTGTTACAACAAACACGTCGAAAACCCTTCGCCACATCCCGTTTCGTTTCCTCAAAATTTAGAATCTGAGCCCAAATATCTAGGATCCCAGATGCTATTGGCATACCAGGAAACAAACTTTCCAAAAGACAAAGCTGAACATTGAAATCATTTACCTTGAAGTAGACTGATCTGTAAAACAGTAATGATGCATTAAATATATAAGAAGATGCAATTAAAAATTAAAAACATTTTTTGAATGAACATAAATAAAGTAACAGATGAAACACTTACTCAACAGGTTTTGATGCACTAAAAACAAATCTAGAAACCCTTTCCTCCTCGACAGTTCTTCTAGCCTGAAGATTTACAGGTTTGGCACCATGTGGTGAAGAAAGATGATCAGAAACATTAACAGACACCTTATAATCTTCATACTCAACAACTGTTGTTTCAGAATCAAGAACAGAACCATCAACACTCTCAACATTATACTCGGCTTTAACATCATCAAACGAATCTTTAACTCTTTGTGCTATATGAGGCAATTCTTGCTGCACAGGTAAAACAAATGAAACATGTTTCAAAACATCATTAGTTGATGGAATTTGTTGAGTTAGTCTTTTTAAAACAGGTTTCTTCGTTAGTTGTTTCGGTGTAGCCAACGTCCCATAATCAAGAGGTTTTTTCGAAACCGTCACCTTAAGATTCATCTTTTTTGAAGCTATTGCAGCACCTGCCAATGCTTCAACCGCAAAATCTTCTTGATTCCTCTCAATACCACTCTGCCTCACGACTGCACCCTTAAACTCAGACTTTTCAACTTCTGTAGAAATTATATTTTGTTGCACATTGGACAAAGTAGATGCAGCCTCACGTTCTTTATCCCCAATATCATCTTCCAACCTGCTCCTCTCCTCAGCTTGTTTTTTAGCATTAGCAACTGCAAGATCACATAAAGCTATATCATCTTCTGTTAGAGTTGTGTGAATCTCATCTGAAAACAACACATTTGGAACTCTGGTAGATACATCAGAAATAGCCGATTCAGACTGTTTTTCACCTTCACTATTACCTTCACTAGGATTTAAAAATGGGTTCTCAATCAACAAACTGTCAACGAACTTAAGTTTGTCTATTGCTTCTTCATCATCGCCTCTACCCTCTTGATCAGCAACAGATACACGACCCTCATTTGTCATATTAACACCAACTTGATTACCATCAACTGTATCTGGAGAAATTCCCAAGTCAAAAGAAGGATAATCATCCAGCTTCCGTTGTTTCAGCACACGGACAATATTTTCTTTACCCTCAGCATTTGGAACGCTGACATCCAAATTTTCAAGAGAAACAAACATTTCAATTGATTCATCTTCAACATTATCAGTATCAACATTCATATCCCCACTCCCAATACCACCATCAACATCTTTGACAAGCTCATTGGGCCCATCTTTGACAACCTTATCAGGCACATCTTTTATTACATTCTCACCTACACCTTTAAACACATCATCGGTACCTTTGGCTTTCTTAAGTAACTTAACAACAGGTTTCTTCACACCGACAGCATCAAGTGGTTTCTTTCCAACAACATCATCGCCAGGTTTCTTACCAACCACAGCACCCACAGGTTTCTTACCAACCACATCATCAAACGGCTTCTTACCAACCACATCATCAAACGGCTTCTTACCAACTACATCATCAAATGCTTTCTTGCCAACTACAGCATCGACATGTTTCTTACCAACCAGAACCTCAAACGGCTTCTTACCAACTAAATCATCAACTGCTTTCTTGCCACCTACAGCATCGACAGGTTTCTTACCAATCATATCATCAAACGACTTCTTACCAAGTAAGAAATCAACTGTTTTCTTACCACCTACAGCATCAACAGGTTTCTTGCATACATCTTTGCCACCCTTTTTATCACAGTACTCAACAACTTTGTTATGCAACTCTGACATTGTATGCTCAGATGAACCAGAATACTGAACCAACGGGAGCGCATTAATTTCAGAAACATTCACCATATCACTCGCGTTAACACCAAAATTAGAATGATCATCAGACACCCTAACAGAACTACTACCAAGTCCAAACAACTTGTTCCTGTGTTCCTTAAGCATAAATAGCTCAAAATCAGCAGGACTGAATGAAAGAACATTGGACAAACTACTATCAATATCAACCTTGAGCTTATCGACATGCCTAAGGTTTTTCTTTATCCTCTTCTTCTCAATCTGGTAGATAAAAATAAGTATTAGTATCATTTTTATAAACATGCAGTTGTAAGACACACAAAAAAAAAAAAGATACAGTTGTAACAAAAAAAGAAAAAAACATACCCTAAGAGCTTCATCACCAACAATAAAAACATCATTTGGATCGTCGTCATCTTCAATCAACCTTGCATTTACTTTATCTGACGATACTTTTCTCTTTTTCTGGGTACTAGGCAACTTTTGTTCAACAACCTCTTCCAAACCATTTACAATCATAATATTCTCCAGACCAAAACCCCCAAAACTAATCTCATAAATCTGTCGATCCTTAAGCTTAGATGAATTCCAAGAACTAAACGCAGGATACACTCTCAAAGCAACTTCATCAACAAACTTTGTAGAGTTCACATAGATAAGCTGCCAAAAAATGTACATATTACATTATATATTAAAATATATAAATATATATATAAGAAATTAGTACCGCAAAAACACACAAAAAAAATGAAAATAAAAAGGTAAACATGTTATAACAAAAAAAAAAAAAATACTAACCATCATTATAAGCAAAGGTCCATTGAAGCTGTTCTTGAAACTCAAAGTATTCCTAATCATAGAATCCAATATATACTCACACCAATCCAGACCTTTGATTTCTTCATTACTCTCGGGTAAACAATCTAGAATTGTTTGAAGAACAGTACCCATCTTTGTGCACTCTATTAACCCAGATGTAACAAGAACCAAAAAATTCAAGCAAAACAGTCTATCAGCACGAAACGTGCCCACTATTTTATCCATAACGATATTACGATAAAACCTCTCAGCATTTGGATTAGGAAACTGATTTCTAAACTCTATCACAACCGGATCTTTAACAGATGACTTCGCCTTTGGCCTAATAAGTTTACCACCAACAGGAAATCCAGTAATATCATGTATCAATTCCTTTGTAATCTTAATAGTACGCCCATTAGGAAACCTAAACTTACAAGTCTTAGGATCAAACATCTTAACAACAAACAACCCTAGCTTAACCGGCATGCTTTCATAATCAAAAGACCCATCAAGCAAACTACCAAAACCCATTTCTCTAACAGCCTCCCGTTGTACAGAATGCAACGCAACTACAGTGTTCATCACCCACTGCGGAGAGCATCGAGCCTCAATGGATGGCAATTGTTTACGCACAGACACTCCCTTCGTCGTTTTCTTACCAGCTTTCATACCTTGAAGCTCCATCTTCACAGACGTCAACTTAGTGGACTTCTTATCATCATATTCTACCATAGATGAATCTACAAAATGTACTATATACATAAATAAGATACATAAGATGGGAAAAAAACACATGTATAAAATTGCAACATAAAAATATGCAACATACCAAAAAAAAAAAAAAAAAAACAAAGGGAAACATTTTTTTGTAAAAAAAATCAAAGATGCAGTAAAACCAATAACACACAAAATTTAGTTTATACAATAAAAACCAAAAAACGTATGTATAAAAAACAACTGCATCATCTTTTAAAAAACAACTGCATCATATTTTACATACAACACTAACAAAAAATGATGCAGCAACATATACATACAACACTTATTATATAAAAAAAACATATAACACTGACATGTATCACACCTAAAAACAAATAGTTCATTTCACACATCCATAAAAAACACATTAAAAAAAAATAATAATAAAATAAGATGCAGTAAAAATTAAATCGCCAAAAAAAAAAAATCATCAACATATACATACAAACATTTTTTTAAGGGAAAAAACTCATATAACTACTAAGTTACATCAAACAAACCACACAAAAATGAACATGCAAGGAAAAAAATTAAAAAATACCTTTCATCAAACTACTGACTTCGCCCTCATCGCCTTCATAATCGCTAACATTGATAGGATTCTCATTATCTTCATCACGAACAACAGATCTGTACCGAGTTTTTCGAGAACTTCTTCTAGTGGCTATAACAACAACAACAACAACAAAAATCAGTTAAAAAAACTATGAAAAAAAATAAAATAATAACATCGACACTGTAATACACAAACGAAGACGATTATCCGGTTGATCTACAAAAAAAAAATTTTAAAAAAAAAAAAAAAAAAAAAAACTTAAAAACAATGAAAACGTATTTAGTAACTTACGAAATACGACCGTCTTTTTAAGCTTCTTAGCCGGAGTCGCTTTGCAGGCTCCTTTAGGAGCTTTACCTCCGTCGTCCATTTTACTTCAAAACAAAATTAGGGTTTTAAAAATGGGGAAAACAGTGAAATAGTGAGAGAGAAAGTGTGTGAAAAAGTGTGTGTAATGTGTGTAATATGGCGGTTTACAAAAACACGGTCATCTATTATGAAAAAAGCTGCCCGATATGACTGATGGCGTCACACGCAAAATGACGAAAGTACCCCCATCCATTTAAAAGCGCTTACACACATAAAAATAAATAATATTTTTATTATTATTACCCCTAAAAAAATAACGGCCGTAGATAACTATATCGTACGATCAATATGGGCTTGCCCTCCGTTCCCTCGTAAAAGCCCATTCTCCTCTGATCCGGAAACTATCTTTATTACTCTTTATTCATCCTTCAAAACCCTAGTCATCAATCCTTCATTATTCTTCACAAATCAGCACTTCCATTCTTCATTTTCATCACATTCTGATTGCAATTATTCCTAAAAATAAGCCCGATCACTTATACGCTGATCATCAGCTACGTTCACTGTAAGTTATTCGTATATATATATATACTACATAATACACGTACATATGTTTGATGTACTCTGATCTTAATTTGTTTCATTTATGAGAATTTTGTACTTAAATTACTGTTGAAATTTTGATGACTTGAATCTCCGTATTATTGAATTACGTTCCTTTTGTGTAATATTCTTTCTATCTGTAATCAGTGAATTTAGTTTTTTGTTGTAATTTGAATGCTGATTTTAATTTTAAGAATAAAATTATGCTTAGCTCATTAAGTTGTGTTTGTGTTTATTACAGATATATGATGCAGGATCCTTTTGCGTATCTGTGTAATATCTGGTGGTGTTTCTTATATCAAATTGTTTTCATGGCGCATATACCTGCGATTCATGACCCCGGAGGGCCTCAATTAGGTATCGCCAGTTTTATTTACATTATTTTGATATATGCGTTTAATGTTGATGTTTGTTATTGGAAGTTGACGTAAACTACTTTGTTCCGTTGAGTATGCGATGATCTGTGCGTGCTTTCAGTTTTGTTTACGGGTTTTAAGGGTTTTTGGCATTAAAATTGTGCAATTGGTTTGTGTTAATAGCCGTTTTTGGTAATACTGTCGATTATGTGGCTTTAATACATCTTTTTGTTGCATGTATAAATGCTTATTCTTGATTCTCAAGTCAAAAATGGTTAGTATAAGTTTTCCAGGCGGACTAACATTTACTCACTCTTTAAATGCCAGCACATACGCACTGCCACAATTGATTTTTCATTTTGTTCTTCCGTTTTACATGTATATTGGCCGAATTTTCTTGTTTTTTAGGATCCTTGGGTGACGCCTTATACAAAGAATTGTGGAGTGCCTACGCGAGGCCTCTTTTGGAATTTTCCCGTGAAAGAGAATGTGCTTCCCTCAGGGGCACATGGAGCGGGTTCTTGAAGAAAGGTACTTTCCGTTGGTGGTTCATTATTAATACGTTCTGGTTCTTGAATATGTCTGTCAGTTGTCATAAAACAGATCTGCTAGTTTTCCCTTGGGGATATCTCTTCTTGTTTGACCCACAGAGAACATTTCAATAATTGCTTCTTCTTTTCTTTTTTCTTTTTTTCTTGTCAAAGTTTTACATTGAATTGGTGTTGTCAAAATATTATTCCTTAACCATCTTCTTTTTTAGCACAAAAGTTTTAGTCTTTAGCTTCTAGGCTACTTGTTCAATTTATTAAGCATTTTTCTTTTTTTTTCAATTAGACTTTGACTAGTTTTAGATATATATCCCAGGTCAAGCCCAATTTCACTTCCCAACTGCTGGATGGAGTGAGTTTGTTAGGGCTAAAAAGTTGTTTCCTGGTGATGCTGTTATCTTTCTAAAGTAAGTTATGTAGAGAACAAGACTTGATTGGTTAGCCTATCTATACTTTAATCTCTATTGGTTACGATACGACAATCAGTGTTCAGCGTTTCCACTTTCCACAGGGGGGCAAATGGGGGCCTGAATGTTGGAGTAAGGAAGCAAATGCATGTTTCATGCTACGTGCCATCATCTGAGACGTCAGATCAAAGACATCTTGACGTCCTTGCTGACTTGCTGTCGCCTCCCATGCTATTGCAGCGGGGACCCTTTTTTCAGTTATTTACAAACCCAGGTATCCATTATCCTTAACTTATATGAATGGGTGTCCCTTTTAGCTGCTTTACTGATAAGTAGACGTTATACTTTATGTCTGTTTTTTATATGATGAGTTAAAAAACGTGTAGCTTGTTAGAATCAGCATTTTTATTGAGTTTATTTAGGTTGAACGGGTGTATCAAGGCTCGTTAGCTCTGTAGAGGGTAGTGTTTGTACGCAGTATTTTGTTCTGTTTTGTGAAGAGGCTTTTTGTTTTTGTTTTTGCATTATTTTAGTGTGTTGACTTTGTAGTTTGTGCGAATTTGTGAGAGCACTTTAACGTTTTTAATCTATGTTCCGCAAAGTTTAACTATGCGTCCACACTAGAAAAGTATTATGGTCGCTTTGTTGTTATCAAATGTTGAGAGAAAGTATGTTTGCTGATTTTTGCATTCTTTGTAAACAGAACATGTATGTCATTCTCCATTTGTTATCAGCCTGAACAAGTATCTGGAGGCTCAAGTTATAGGCTGTCTGCTGGAATGAAGTTCAACATGAGGTTTGAGGGTGAAGAGGTTTGGAAGAAAGGTACCTTCTGTAGATATATCGCATTAACACATTTGGGTGCTTGAGAAATGTCATAAATGGATTATGTTACCTTTTGATGCAAGATGATGGCACAATGAACCTAGCATCTCAACTGAAAAGATGCGATTGCAAAATATTAACGGTAAACAACATTATGATGATGTTGTTGTTTATTTTTAATATGGTTATTTTCCCATTGCTCGAGCCGATGGAGAAAACTTCAAGAATCTGATAACGTGCCCGAGGTACTACTATATCTCGATCGCATTGCTCAATAGTAGCTTTCGTGATTTCATCCGAAGTGGTGAGATTTACAAACAAAGAAGCGCAAGTCAAGTAGTTGATCTTGATCAATTCTCAGATATATATTGTACTATTGTAGACATTATTGTAAAAGATTATACCGAGAACCGTATTTTACTTTAAATGGAAAGTATGTATTCATTTGATTTGTGTTTAGATATCTTTGTCCATCTGCTTGATTCACTTTTACTGTAAACATTGGGCGCATAAGCTGTCCTCGAAATTAAGTTCTTTGGTTGAAGTTCATTTTCATGGTATGATGTTTGCAATTACTTCTTTATGCATTTTACTCGTATTATAATGTACAATGTGCTGTCTTTTATGGCATGTATTGAACCTAGGGACAAATAAAAATATAAAAGGTTACAACTTTAACTTATTTACTTTATTGTTGTTGAAACTTGTATTTTGTTTATCTCACTAGATGTAGATCGTTGCTCCCAACGAGTGGGCATAAGAATAGATGTTGCAGACCACCTTCATTCTTGCCTCCTCTGCCTTGAGCGTACTTTATTCTGAAACATACCATAAAGTTTACCAATCAAAACCGTTTTTAGATTCGTAACATTAGGAGCTTATGGTACTCAAGAGTCGAAAACCCATTTCTTTTTAATTCTTCATCTCGTGTGAGATGATCTGTGATTATATCAGAATATCATACATTCGAGGTTAATTTGATACGGCGGGTCGTTCATCATATAGATTACAGTACTGCTAGATGTGTAGGTCAGATGATCACAAATGCACCAGTTTCAGTTCATGCATAACTAACCATCGTGGCTGCAAACAAGCCTCATAGTAATTCAAGTCGATCATAAGCATGTAGAAAGTACCTGCTATTTTGGTCTAATCTTTATTGCCCGATATTATCATACGGGGTTAGGAAATTCCATTTTTAAGTTACAGTAGTTATTGGTCTTGATTTACTGGTCTTGTGAATAGTGTGATACATATATAGAACTTTAGTTATTTTACATATTTATCCTAGGTATGGAAACACTCTCGGATATTTACTGTATATATAACTAGTCTAGATCATGAAATGTATATGGTGGTCGGCTGCTCTTTGTCCTCTGTTCTTAAAACCCCCTCCTAACTTAGCGTTTTTTCTTTTCGTTCGTTTAGCCGATTAATTGAACTAACTTTCCTCTCCCACATGGAAATAAATAAAAGTTATTTATCACCTTATGCCTCTTGATGAGTTGTGTGTTTCTAGCTGTTAACTTTTATATACGATGGTTTTAAGTTGTTATGTGAAGGTACTGGGCTTCCATTGCTTTCTATAATATATACAGTAACAATATATCGTCGTGAAATATTTGTTATGAGTGGCAGAGGACTCGAGGAGTTGGACATAGATTAATCATAATCTTAAGTTTATAACATGCAAAATTTCACTTGACAAATAAAACACCATTGAAATTATCCAACCGCAATAAATTTACAGATTGACAACTGAACCCACCGACCATCAAGAGACCTTTATATTTCATACGACCATACCTCACCACCACAAGTATTCTTTTAGAGAACTGCTTATGTGCCAAATGTTTACAATAATAATAATAATCACAATTAAAACTTATTCTCCTTTTCTTGCGATAACAATCGAATCATCATATGTGTATATATAAACTAACACATGTACACAAACATGGGCATTGTAAGGCCCTGGACAGCCGACCACATCGTCTACCCTCAAAGACAGCTCTGAACTGGGCTTGAATTCATTAAGACCACTCTAACGGGGAAGGTTTTTGTAAACTGACACAAGTCTGATGATCAATGCCATTGTCACCGTCGCGTTGGTTGACTACGTCAGTTGAGTTGTACTAGTTTGGCGATGCACAGAGAGACGCGGAGGTGTGCCCCAACTTAATCAAAAAACAATTTTTTCTCTTTTTCGACCGTCAGATAAAAAAAGTTTTTTTAAACATTATAAAACAGTCATGTATTCGTCTTTTGAATAAAAAATAAACACCTTTTTTCAATCCAAAACACATTGTATATATATATATATATATATATATACATACAACTAAAATTTAAATTCATACACATCAGGGAAATGGTCGGAAATGGTCACGGGATAATCCGGTTAGGCCGCGTACATCTGAGCAAAAATGCTCACCCTCCCCGGGTAACCTGAACAAGGAAAACCTCCTCCGTTTACATTTTTCATTTTGAATCTCATGCCAAATTTCCGTCAACGTCCTTAATTGATGTAATCATATATTTATTCTTTCAAAAAATTTAATGCTTTAATTTTCAAATATAATTTCTCTTTTGATTTATTGATGAATGTACATTTAATTTTTAATGTGAGATGTTTAATTATGTGTTAATTGGAGAAAAGAAAATTAAAATAATGTGTGAGACCCAGGAATTGAAGTGACAAAGTCACTGCTGATAGTGTTGTGTCGATTTGGAGAAGTGTTGAGGTGGCGCAGAAGTTTCAAAACTGATCCACTAGTGACACACTCATCGTTGAGGTTACGTAATTTTCTGTATTCAAATTTTCTCAACAATGGTTTTCTCTTTCCTAATGGATAAAAGTTAATTACCAAGTATGATAACATGCTCACTAGGAGTCAAAAGACTCATACATGGAGTAATTTAATGTATAATAGTGGGATTTGATAAAGATGCGTAAAACAAACCATATTAAAAGTCTATTTATTTTTACCCTTGTTTTACTTTTGTATATTGCCATTGTTAATATGCATTTATGTGATCAAGAATTTAGAATGATTATTGTTTCGGGTGCCGTTTACTAACTGTAAAATTATCATTTCCATTATCACTATGCTCATCTTAGTCCTATGTAGGGGTGTCAATGGGTCAGATCTTGATCTAGATCCGACCCGCCCCGCCCCATTTATGTGACCCAATGGGTCGGAAAAATGGATCCATGGACCCAATAAGAGATCCAATGGGTCGACCCATTTAGATGGATCTTTATTTGGATCGACCCATGACCCGTCTGGGTCGACCCATTTAAGTTGTAAAAAAACAACAACTAAAAAAAAAATTATATACAACTACTTTACAAATAATATACTTTTTCATTATGTGACAATTGTTATTTATGAAAATTAAAAATGATGTTTATGTCAAGTTTCATACTATATATATATATAATGGACGTACCAAAATTATTAAATGGTACGTATCACAATTTAACAATCGATCCGCATATGATTGAAAATGATTCATGCTGTAAAATTAACTAATCGAATGATCTAAATTATTCGGATTTACTAATGTTTCAATGTTTTGATACTATTGGTTGAATTTTAGTAAATAATTGAAATTTTTTCTAAAGATATACTTGGTTTATTTTGTATTAACATTCCTTATTAAATGAAATAAAAATAAAAAATTTTCTAATTTTTTTTACATTAAATGGGTCGACCCAGATCTAGATCCATTAATTTAGTTGGATCTTGGATCGGATCATGATCCAATAACTAATGGGCCAGACCCAGACCCATGTAAATGGATCTTGTAACCCATTGGATATTGTCAAGATCTGACCCGACCCGCCCCATTGACAGGCCTAGTCCTGTGTGTATGAAGATATACATACTCATTGAACGATTTCGGCTCTAAAACAACATAACAAATGGTAGACTAATCCCACCAAATAAGTAACTAAAGAAATTTTGATGTTGATCTTCAGTGACCGATTAGGCCAGTGAAATTGTTTCTTTTTCATCTAGATCTAATTTTTATTGTTTTCTTAAATTTCCTAATATATTTTTATTGTCATGTATTGTACGAGTCCAAAAGAAAAGGAAAATGACATGTCAGTTTTATTTTGAATAAAAACAAATAAATTCAATCAAACCCTATAATATCATGAACATTACCTTGTCACTTTGTCATATATACTTTTTCCGTAACTTTTGCATTTTTTTTTTTGCTACTTTATTCTTGAATTTAGTTTTTTTTTTTTCCGATAAAAAGTAAGATAATATAATATTATCATGAACCTTACATTTGTCAGTATTTACCTTTTCCTAGACTTTTGCATTTCTTTTGCTACTTCTTTCTTGAATTTAACATTTTTTTTAATAAAAAGTAAGATAATACAATGTTATCAAGAACCTTACCTTTGTCAGTATATACTTTTTCCGTAACTTCTGCATTTCTTTTGCTACTTTTTCCTTGAATGTAGCATTTTTTTTGATAAAAAGTTAGATAATACAATATTATCATGAACATTACATTTGTCAGTATATACTTTTTCCATAAGTTTTGCATTTATTTTGCTACTTTTTATTGAATTTAACATTTTTTAGATAAAAAGTAAGACAATACAATATTATCATGAACCTTACCTTTGTCATTATATACTTTTCTCGTAACTTATGCATTTCTTTTGCTACTTTTTTTTTTTTTTAATTTGGCACTTTTCTCGATAAAAAGTAAGATAATACAATATTATCATGAATTTTACCTTTGTCGGTATATAATTTTTCCCTGTAAAGTAAATAAATGCAAATATTTTCATGAACCAATAAGTTCATTATTCATTTAATATAATCCATGATATGTTATGCTATAAATAGGGTGTTTAGGCAAAGGCCATCAATCAAATAACACATATTTTCCCCCTTTTTTTTTGTTTACCTTTACTCTTTTTCATCCTTCAAAACCCTAATCATCAATCCTTCGTTATTCTTCCGATCCTTCATTTTCATCACATTCCGATTGCACTTAACCTAAATAAGCCCGATCACCGTTGTTTCTGGTTAAATTTAACTCACTTATACTCTGATCATTACCTACATTCACTGTAAGTTATTATTCGTATACATACACAATACACATACATATATCTCGTTTAATGTATTCTGATCTTAATTTGTTTCATCTATGAGAATTTTGTATTTTGATGACTTGAATCTCCGTAATATTGAATTACATTCCTTTTGCGTAATATTTACTATGTAATCGGTGGATTTAGGTTTTTGTTGAAGTTGTTGCTTTAAACAGTAATATGAATGATGATTTTAATTGTAAGAAAATCTGGTTAGCTCATTGAGTTGTGTTTGTGTTTGTGTTTATTACAGATACTCCGTATATGATACAGGATCCTTCTGTGTATCTGTGTAATATCTGGTGGTGTTTATTATATCAAATTGTTTTCATGGCGCATATACCTGCGATTCATGACCCCGGAGGGCCTCAATCAGGTATCACCAGTTTTATTTTCATAATTTTGCTTTATGTGTTTAATGTTGATGTTTGTTATTGGAAGTTGACGTAAACTACTTTGTTCCGTCAAGTATGCGACGATCTATGCGTGCTTTCAGTTTTGTTTACGGGGTTTAAGGTGTTTTGGCATTTAAATTGTGCAATTGGTATGTGTTAATATCTGTTTTTGGTAATACTGTCGAATACGCAGTCTTAATACATCCTTTTGTTGCATGTATTAACGCTTATTCTAAATTCTTAAGTAAAAAATGGTAATAAGTTTTCCAAGTGGACTAACATTTAATGACTCTTTAAATGCCAGCACATACGCACTACCACAATTGATTCTTCATTTTGTTCTTCCATTTTACATGTATATTGACTGAATTTTCTTGTCTTTTAGGATCTTTAGGTGACGCCTTATACAAAGAATTGTGGAGTCCCTATACTGGGACTCTTTTTAATTTTCCCTGTGAAAGAGAATGTGCTTCCCTCAGGGGCACATGGAGCGGGTTCTTGAAGAAGGTACATCTTTTTATTAATAATCTTGTTAGGCCCCCTGTTCAACATCTGAATTGGCAGCGCGTTTTTTTATTCTTACAGGTTGAGGCCTTCACGCCTCATGAGAAGAAGCTCCCATATATGTACTCACGGGACAAAATTTTGTGCAAGGTGGTGCATGTTCTGCTTCAGGTAAGTCTAGTGTTTCTTTAAGATTTTTTATGTGTTATTTGCGATAAGTTTATGTCTGACTGAGTAGAGACAGTGGCGGTGTTCATCATTTGCTTATTTAAACAGATTATCTGCCAATTGAGTTCTTTAAAAGCAGTCGAGCACTTCTGAATGCTTGGATGAATAAATATGTTTATGCTTGTTTGTATATACTAAGGTTAAATAAGCTAGGCAGTTTGAGATTGCTTATTTCAGACTTTATTATACAAAGTGGATTTTCAATTACATGTGTACCTTTAGGTTGAAGTAAATTGTTTTCACTAAGCTTATATGTTTCTGTTTATTAGTATAATCGTACGCTGTTTTTTATGCTTTACAAAAAATTAAAAATAGAAAAATAAATCACAAGACTTTTACATAAGCAAACTCCAAACATCCCTTACTTGGTAACCGAGTCAGGGTAACTTAGTTTTTTTTGGACATTATAAAGTATTATGTTATTCGGATATTGTAGTTTTGTGTCATCTTCATGTTTTGTCAAACTACGACTTGGTTGATATGGGTCCTCTTAGGAATCTATTTAACTCTGTAAGATATTAAAAGATTGATGTATCCTTTTTACATGAAAAATATATTATTTATGTAAAGTATCTACCTTATCTTAGTTGAAATTGTACTCTCTTCAGCCTTCGATCTCTTATGCTTATGTTCCTTGTATGAATCAGCAAAATGAAGTAACAATCCCAGATCCTGCACTTCAAGAACCTCCGAGCTGCATTGTCCATTCAATGTGCAAGACTCCTACTGAATTGGACATAACCACACAGCAAGGGTTCTCTCTTCCTTATAGGCATGCAGTTGACTGTTTCCCTCCCTTGGTAAAACTTTAGCTTTGTGGGCTGGTGTCTTTTTTTGGTTTTAAGCTATTAGGTACTAAGTTACTAACTATGAGTTTCATGGTCAGGATACATCCCAGAAGCCACCTTTACAAGAACTAGTTGCTTGGGATATTCACGGCAATGAATGGCATTTTTGTCACACACTTCAAGGTTACACTTTGTTTACTTGCTTTAATAAATTAATGCATTGTATATGTGAATTTATCTGAAAATATGACCTTGTTTTTGTACTCGTTTAATTCGTTAAGCCTTTTTCTTTTAATTCGACCGGACTTTGACTAGTTTTGGATATATATATCCCAGGTCAACCCGAGCGTCACTTCCTGACTGCTGGATGGAGTGAATTTGTTGGGGCTAAAAATGTTGCTTCCTGGTGACGCTGTTATCTTTCTACGGTATGTTATATAGAGAAAACTGGACTTGATTATTAGTCTATTTATACTTTAATTTCTATATGTTACAATACGACAATCATTGTTCACTTTCCACAGGGGGGAAAACTTCAAGAATCTGATAACATGCCCGAGGTACTACTATGCCTCGATCGCATCGCTCAATAGTAGCTTTCGTGATTTCATCCGAAGTGGTGTTTACAAACAAAGAAGCGCAAGTCAAGTAGTTGATCTTGATCAATTCTCAGATAGATATTGTAGACAATATTGTAAAAGATTATTGTACATCGAGAGACGTATTTTACTTTAAATGGAAATTATGTCTTCATTTGACGTGTGTTTAGATATTTTTGTCCATCTAATTTAACTGTAAACATTTGGCACATAAGCCGTTCTCTGTAATTAAAGCTGTTTGGTTGAAGTTTATTTCATGGTATGATGTTTGCAAGTACTCCACATTTTTGTGCCCTTCAATTTTGATGTACATTGTGTGGTCTTTGTTGACATCCTATTGTACCGTGGGACAAAGGAAAGTAGGAGATGTTTTAACTTTTTAACTTATTTACTCTACAATTGTTGAAACTTGTATTTTGTTTATATGTCAGTATATGTAGATAGTAGCTCCCAACGAGATTCTCTGTATGGTCTTTATAAGTTGGTTTTTTAATATTCTTAGGTAGCGTTTGGTTGGAGGTTTTCGTAGGATTTCATGGGATTTGGAATTCAAATCCCATCAAAAATGTGTTTGGATGGATATTTTGAAATGAAAAGGATTATAAAATCCCACAAATGATGGATATTCTTGCGACCATAGCTACCTTCCACTTTCAAGGATTTTCCTTTATAAATTCGCATATACTCTGCTAGTGATACCTTTAATTTGTTTCAAATTTTTTCTGATTTATTATGTATTTGATTTTTGCTCGTATATTATTTCCATTTTCTTCGATGTAGAACTGAACATTGCTAGTTTCTTTTACGGCTTAAAAGTTGCAGAATTTTCTTCGATTTGTCTCCATTCTTACACTTGGCGTTATAATTTGTATTTTACTAATATACACACCACTAATTAACAGTGTACATATAATTAATAATTTCGGCATCTTTCTCAGTTCCTACACCTTCTAGTGCACAGGATCTTCAATGCAAAGACTCATATTTGTGTTTGTTTAAATTGAATCCTTACTAATTATAAAAGATTCTTACCTAATGTGAGCTGTGGAATTATGTGTGTGATGAATAAAAGTTTGATGTTGTTTTCAGAAAATTAAAATATGTACATGGTATTTATGTCATTTATTATTATTTACAAAGGATTTGGGTAATGCAATTGATGCCAACCAAACATGAAATTCGGATTTCCAATTCGGTATTTGAAAACCGTGACATTTCAAATCCTTCGGTATTTCAAATCCTAGGAATTCAAATCCGTGAACCAAACGTCACCTTAGGTTAATGTTTCACGTTAGATTCAAGGTGTTATAACTTTGAAATTATCAAAATGCAAGGGCATTTTAGAGAAATGGCATATATTTATTGGGTGACAATGCGTGAGAGTAATTTCAAACCATGTGACTTCTCTTTATTTTTTACAAGTATAATAATAACATAAGTTGAATAAAATATTTTATTAATATTATTTTAATGAGTAATAAAAAATTGTAGGGATTTTGTTTGTCTGTGTATGCGCGTGAACACCGGAGAGGGGACTTGTTTCCATTTTGGGGCACGCTTTTCATCTCGGTACTACATGTCTCCGCTTATTTAAACCCGGCCATTTATTGTTATGTGAATTAAGGGGGTGACAATTTCTGAATCGACTCGAAACCTGATACAAATCTGACTCGGAAATAATAAGGTTTGGGTCAGGATTTTTGAGGCGTCAATCTGTCAACCCGAAACTCGTCAACTCGATGTTTTTTTGGGTCAGGTCTGGGTCAGCAAATAAATTTTCGGGTTGAACCCGACAATCTGAAAGTTTTTTAATATAGTTATAATATTAATATAATTACACTATAAACTTCATTTTTGAATAAATGACCTTATGATGCTATGCATCTTTAAAGATAGACTTTTATGCGACTTTTGAGCACTTTAATAAATCTTCTCTTATAACTAAAGGAGGAGACCTTAAGCTTATTTGGCTACAAATTAACCCACTAATTTGACTTAATCCTACGTGTCATTAACCCATGCATTCTACTCATTTGTTATGCCAATGTGTCCTGGTCCTCGTAATAATGGTAATAGAATTAATTAAATATAAGATGGTCAAAATCTCAAGTCAGTTGAGAGTTGGCATCTTTTCATAATTATCGTCCAAATTGCAATATGTCAAACGCTTCATCCTTAATGTATGGAGAATTAATTTTTGTGGTTATCTCATTACCATATTTAACATAGTCAACTCTATCATATATGGAAACGATATTCTTACGCATATGAGCAGGCTATAAACATCGTCACCACTATCAAGCTCATTCAGTTAATTTTACTTATCTCTTGCCTCTGGTCTAAGCCTGAATTCGACAACCATGTCAGTATCAGCGATATTATGGTTATAGTTATTGCGACCAAGTGTTTGTAAAAATGCGCCAATAAGGTGAATTTTTAATATGTCACGTTTGTGCCAATTTCTTATGTATCATATATTTCGATATAAAAAGACACTAACTTGAATGTTGATTTGATTTCATCTTATATTATAGGAGAGTGTTGAATTCAATTGTTTCACTACTAAAGTTATCCGATTGAAGCTTATGCTCACCTAATGAAAACGGTTTGATCATTTTCATCCATATTTTGAATATATTTTTTTGAATTAAATGATCTTTTATAGGAAATTAAGTTTAGTCTATATTTTCTTTGTCTTTTCCATTCGTATTTTTAAGGATAGGGACGTTGCCTTCATTGTAATATCTGACTTTTACTTTGATTTTTGTGTTTGATGAAACAAGAAGATGTATTGAGATTTGAGATCATTGTCATAACTGTTACCACCATGTTTTATTTGTATTGTTGTTGGTAACATTCGTATTAATGAGGTATTATTTCATGTGACGATGGAACTCTACTTTTACTATGTTCAATATAACATTGTAGGTGTGAGCGAACATTCTTTAGTGAAATACAAAAGGTACTCTAAAAATCGCTAAGCTGTTTTCAATTGTTAGGAATTGGTCGATCTGGCAAGGATATATTTGTGGATCTTGGCGTGGTTAATCAAAGGTATGCGATACTTTGCGAAAAGAATGAAAGATTATCCGATTGCTACTCATAATTTATTTTGGTTCAGAAGTTATAAGTCTCGCTGTTGTTACAAGTCTTGGTGTCAAGAAGTTGGATAGTGGAGATTTAAAGGTGCAGGTGATGTATTGGATCAATAGGTTTGTTCAACAAATGTGTTAAACGATTTATCCATCATATTTATCAATTTTAATATGTCAAGTGGTTCTTTTATTGATCCGGATCAATGAAGAGCAAATAGCTCAAAAATGTAATGTAAACTTAAAAATTTCTCAATAAAAGGAATATCATTTCTTCCATTGCTCAAAAAGGACTCGTGTCTTTAATTCTTGCCATAAAATGATTGTTTTTGTCAAAAATTTTAAATTAAGAGGAATATCGCTTGATCCATTTTTTTAATTTACAAAATTAAGGCCGGTCAAAATTGAGGCTTGTCATTTATAAACACTTCATACCACAAATTAGGGTTTAAAACATTTGGAGTCATTAGCATGGCCACTTAAAGTTCCAAAATTGAAGTGACAAATTCGTATTTAAAAGAATATCACATTAAAAAAACATGACAACCAAAAAATACATCCACCATATGTTATCATATTGTTATTCTTATGACTTGCAATGTTCGTCTACAATTTCATTAACATAATCTACGTTTTATAATTACTACAACTCCATTCATTATAATCAACCTATAGAATACCACATTAAAAAAATTACCCAGCCGTGCATCGCACGGGTTTAACACTAGTGTACATATATGATCATATTATTGGATACCCAATTAGTATTATGAAAATAGAAATACTAGATGATTCAAGAATTTGTTGACAAATAAAAAAACTACTCATATGACAGCCACTTTAAGACATCCATATATATATATATATATATATATATATATATATATATATATATATATATATATATATATATATATATATATATATTTTGAGGGGGGGTACTCCATTAATTTTTAACGAGCGATCATCATATATCATGATCAACAATAGCAATACCAAGTCTCGCTATTAGCACGGCCATACGACTAGAGGTTTGAACCCAAGCAAACAAAAAATCGACAAATTTAGTCATTAATTGTATATTTTTAGAGGTTATTTAGCTCCGCTGAGATCACATACATGCTAAGCGCATAAATGTGATCATTATTGATTTAAGTATGGTAAATTTCATAAATCGGGAATAAAATATATTTTAATTAGTGATAAAAATGATCTTACACGATAAAAAAAAAGTTATATGTTATATTTTGTTAAAAAAAGGTTGCATGATTTATTTTGCACAATATATATGCTACATAATTTAATGTATATTTTATTTAGATTTTTAAAAAATGCTGATGTAGATGCATACCAAGTGAAAGTTTTTTTTTTTTTTTAAACAAAAAACACACACAATAAACATGTGTTGTTTTATTGTGCAAAATCATTTTATGTTTACTTTGTCGTTCAATTTATTATACATGTTTTATGCTGTTCTTTTGTGAAGTTACCTTTGTAAGTACTGCTTCTACTAGCTACTTCGTATCCTGTAATTATTTAATATTTAATATATTATATTAAAAAGTTATTTATGTATGTAACTAATAGACTCGTTTATTCGTATATTTGCTCAATATAGCTATAAAAGCTCGAACTCGTGCTCATTTAAGAAATGAACTATAAAGAATATAGTTAAGCTTAGATTCGCCTGAACTTCTAATAAATTGAGCTCGAGTAGTTCAAGGATAACCTGACTCGTTTCAACTGATTTTTCAAAAAGTTGAACTCGAGTATCTTATGAATATAACTACTTCAACCGTAACTTTATCATTTTTTATTTTAAAAAGAAATTTTTATGTTTTTCTGATTAAAAGTAGAATTATTACAAAGATTTTGATGAACTAATTAGTTCTTGAATTTATTTATTCATGGACTGATTGATGTTATAATATAAATAGTGTGTGTTCAGGGGTCGTGTCGGCTTCAACCAGGCAAAGACCATCAATCAATAATACCATCCATAATCTTCTTCCCCCTTTTCACCTTTACTCTTTTTTCATCCTTCAAAACCCTAATTTTTCAATCATTCATTTTACTACACAAATTAACACTCACTTCCTTAACTGATCCTTCATTTTCATCTTCTTCTGATTGTATTTGATCTAAACAAGCCCGATGATCGTTGTTTCTCGTTAATTTCAACTTACTCCTGCTTCAATCATTAGCTACATTCACCGTAAGTTATTCGTATATACATCGTTACTTTGTTAGATGTGTTCTGATCTTAATTGATTTCGCTTATGATAAATTTGTACTTAAATTAGCGTTGAAATGTTGTTGACTTGAATCTGCGTATAATAATGTACATTCCTTTTGTATTTAGTGTTTCAATATCTGTAATTGGTGAATTTAGGTTTTGAATTGAAGTTGCTTTGAACAGTAATTTGAGAATGTAAGTTGAATAAGAATGAAATGTTAGGTAGCTCATTGATTTGTGTTTGTCACAGATATTTGATACAGGATCGTGCTACGTAGTTTGTGTGATATCTAGTGGCGTTTAGTTGATCAAATTGTTTTCATGGCGCATATATCTGCAAATCATTTCCCTGGAGGGCCTCAATCAGGTTAATATCTGATTAACTTATATTATACCTAGACTAGAAATATGTATTGCTAGCTATTATTGCTAGTTATGTTTTTCCAAATCTGGCTTCGTGCCTTTGGCTCTTATGTGAGAACTCGTATGTGTTCAATGTTGATGTTTGTTGTGGCGTAAACCACACTGTTCCGTTGAGTAGGTGATGATGTATGAATGCATTCAGTTTTGTTTAAGGGTATTTTGGGAACAAAACTGTGCAATTGGTTTGTGTTAATATCACTGTTTGGTAATATTATTGATTATGCGGTTTTAGTAACTCATTTTGTTGCACGTATAAATGTTCAGTCTTAATAGCGAAAGATAATGGTTATAAGCTTTCTGATATTATTGATTATGCAAATTATGCAATTGGTTTTCTTGTTTTTGCAGGATCCTTATCTGATGCCTTATACAAAGAATTGTGGAATGCCTGTGCTGGGCCTCTTGTTAATGTTCCCCGTGAAGGAGAACGTGTCTATTATTTTCCACAGGGGCACATGGAACAGGTTTGTTATTCTTCTTTTTAAGAGATCATGTTAATGCAAGAATCCATGTAGTCGTCTTCAGTTTATTGTAGAGTTGAACTACTGTGGTACTTTCTAAAAGAGGATTCATGCATATATGATATAATTGTCTCATCTCTATAGAGTAATAGCAAGTCATCACGCATTAGTTTCGTTATATTCTTGTTATTTCCCATTGAAGCGTAATGCACTGACATCAATTTTTGGTTATTCGTACAGCTTGAGGCCTCCATGCATCAGGGATTAGATCAGCAGCTCCCATCGTTCAACTTACCCGCTAAAATATTGTGCAAAGTGGTGAATGTTCAGCTTCGGGTAAGTTTGTTGTCATTACTGCAGAAATAAATGTATTTCTAACTAGGTAGACGAAGTTGTAATTAGGATTCTACTTGGTAACTGAATTAGGGTCAGTTTGTAATTATAATTTTATTCTTCTAATTCGGTTATTTTAATTTCTCGTTATTGTCGGATTTTTTTCCAACTATAGTTGGGGTCATATTTCTCCTATTAGGATCCCACCCCACCCCCCACCCCCCCAAAACTATATCAGGGTTTTATGACTCAAGTTCACATATGAGAATCCCAACCATGGAACACGTAGAAGCCTTGATATGTAATGGTCATCGTTTTTATTTTATTTTAGGTTAGCAGGTATCTTTTGATTCTAGATCCTCAATCTGGTGATGTTTCTCATTTAGTTGAAGCACGGATTCCATATAATATGTAGTTGTTCTCTTCAACTATATGGAATGTATTTTAATATATTAATCTTTTGCCAAAAATAATTAAAACTAAAAATGTCTCATCACAGGAACTGTTTTTATCCCCAAGATAGTTTCTCTAGTCACATTGGATATTGAGAAAATAAATAGTAATTAATATAAATTGTGATTGAGTTATTTGTTCAACCTTAAACTGAGGTGCACTAGTTCACAACGGGGGTAAAGCTGATAACTCTAGGTTTTTCTCGGTATCGTAGAAATTAAACTGAACATAATAGAAAGCTTGATTGCATTTCTACATACTGATGAATCTGGATTTATTTTCAGGCTGAACAGGATACAGACGAAGTTTATGCCCAGATAACGCTTTTGCCTGATCTAGATGTGAGCATATTGGGCTATTTGATAAATCGTTTTTCCTTATTTAGTTTGAATTTCGAAATATACCGGCTGTAGCCTTTGGTCTCTGACTCTCTGATGCTTATGTATTTGTATGAACTAGCAAAGCGAGGTAACAAGCCCAGATCCTCCACTGCCAGAGCCTCCTTGTTGCACTGTCCACTCTTTTTGCAAGACACTTACTGCATCAGACACAAGCACACATGGTGGATTTTCTGTTCTTCGTAGGCATGCGGATGACTGTTTGCCTCCCTTGGTAAGCTTTAGCTTTTACCTACCTGTCCTGTATTTTGGTTTTACTTTGCTCTGCATCCAACAATGAGTTTTTTGATCAGGATATGTCCCAGCAGCCACCTTGGCAAGAACTGGTTGCTAGTGATCTTCATGGCAATGAATGGCATTTTCGTCATATATTTCGAGGTTAAGCTCTTCGTGACATGTTCTAATAAAGATGTGTTTGTCATAAATTATACAAGTTGAGTAGAAATGTTGAACAATTGTACTGACCTTCATCAGAGTCGAAATGGAGTAGATAGCAAAAATTATTGAAGCATATAATTCCAGTGTTTAGTATCTTTACGAGACATGAACCTATCACACTTCTCATCTATTTACCTCACTGTCAAATTCTAAGTTTGGAAATTCTCAAACCTTCTCAACTGGTCATACAGTTATTTCTTTTGAAGTTGAACTTGAATAAATAAAAAATCAGTATAACTCTTAATAAAAGTATAATTAATGAAGTTAATCTATGCCTAACTACTGTTGAACATCTCTTAGTAACTGACTTTTCTGACTGTTAAATGTGTTAATTTTGGGCAGAATTGATTATATTCCTAGTTATAACAGTAGTTAGGCATGCTTCAATTTTGGAAATGTTAGTGCACTTTAATGTTAGTTATGTGGTTGCCCAAAGATCTTTTTTGGCAACCATCTTTGTTCTTGTTCCTGTATTGATATTCCCTCCTTTTTGTGCTGGAATCTGACTGGTGCTGAATATCTATTCCAGGGCAACCTCGTCGTCACTTGCTGACTACTGGGTGGAGTGTCTTTGTTAGTGCAAAGAAGTTGGTAGCTGGTGATGCTTTTATATTTTTGAGGTGAGTTGTAAATAACATTTTGGAAGTTGATGATTAACTTATTATTATATAGATGTCTAAAGTTAATAGTATGGCTATCCTTGTTTATGTTTTCATCAGAGGGGAAAATGGGGAACTGCGTGTTGGTGTAAGAAGACTTATGAGACTTTTGAACAATATGCCATCATCTGTGATATCAAGTCATAGCATGCATCTTGGAGTACTCGCAACCGCATCACATGCTATTGCAACTGGAACCCTTTTTTCAGTTTTTTACAAACCAAGGTATCCACCATTAGCTTAGTTTATTTGGAGCCGCATTCCTTTAATTCTTCATCTAGTAACTAGAAAATGAACTTTAATAGAAAATATCCTTGCTGAATTTAGCATATTTTTTTAACAGAACAAGTCGATCTGAGTTCATTGTCAGCCTGAACAAGTACATTGAAGCTCAAAGTCATAAGCTTTCTGTTGGAATGAGGTTCAAAATGAGATTTGAGGGTGAAGAGGCTCCTGAAAGAAGGTACCTATAGCAGATGGCTCACTGTTACCGCAGTTGAGTGCTTGAGAAATGGTCATGAATCAATTAATTTATTGTTGATGCAGGTTTAGTGGTACAATAGTTGGTGTTGGAGATACTGCATCATCAAAATGGCTGGATTCCGAATGGAGATCATTAAAGGTTCATACACAAGCACTCATTATTATACAGTCTGATTTTTACGTATACCTACATTTTTAAGCATACAATGTTGACATCTACTTCAGGTTCAATGGGATGAACCATCATCAATATTACGTCCGGATCGAGTTTCACCATGGGAACTTGAACCACTTGTAGCGTCCAATCCATCAAACTCACAACCTCAACAGAGGAGTAAGCGGGCCCGGCCTCCTGTTTTGCCTTCTTCTGTGCCAGACCTTTCTGCACTTGGTAAATTTGAAACCTTTTAAATGAACAATTCCTTCGATTCTTTTTAAGACTATTGGTTCTTAACTTATTTTCGGTGTGTTTTATCTTCTGTTTCTAGGGATGTGGAAATCACCTGTTGACCGTCCCTCAGCTTACCAGTATTGTGACCAACAACGTACACATGATATCTATCCATCGAATAATGGCTCTTCTTCTATCAAGGGTAGTCCTCTCAGCTATAGTGAAAATGGTTCATTGCCTCCTGCTTCCACCAATTCTACCTTTTGGTCTAACTTACGGGAAACGGTAACAGAATCGTATGAACCCCGTGCTGATAAAGAAAGTAGTGAAAAGAGACAAACTATTGGCTACAGGCTATTTGGAATTGAGTTACTCGAACACTCAACTGTGGATGAAACTTCACCTGTGGTTATGTCTAGAGCAGTGGCTGATGAAAGACCAATCTGCCCTCATGATGCAGAATCTGATTGGCGTTCTGAACCATCTAACTTCAACCGTTCTGATATTCCTTCTGCAAGTTGTGACCCGGAGAAGTCCAGTGTGAGATCTCAGGAGTTGCATGCCAGGCAAATCCGAAGCTGCACCAAGGTATGTTTAAAGCTCTTAAAATCCTGATTTTGCTGAGATGTGAAACACGTAGCAGCATTTGATTGTTTGTTTGCTACTTGAAACTCAAAAAAAAAAAAAAACAATTTAATGTGATGAATGGTGTATAACATATTAGATTATCACATTTTTGACCCAGTTCAACTACAAATTTTTATATGAAGTATATCATTGATTGCCTTTTACTTGGTGGTATTTGATGCAGTATCTATCAATTCTTGCAGGTTCATATGCAAGGGATTGCTGTTGGTAGGGCTGTTGATTTAACACAGTTCAGTTGTTATGAGGATTTACTGGAGAAACTGGAGAATATGTTCGAAATTGAAGGCGAGCTTCGCGTGGTGCCAAAGAGATGGCAAGTTGTTTACACTGATGCAGAGGATGACATTATGATGGTTGGGGATGATCCATGGCAGTAAGTACATGTTATAAATGTTAATTACCCCCTTCCACCAATCAATAGATAATGAGAACAAAATACTTGTGAAAAACAGGAAATTTCCGGTTCTAACAGAGATATATCTATATGAACCAATATTCTCAGTGAAACAGAAGTGAAGTTGGGGTTTTCATACTGTTAGAGGTGCAATTTTGACCCATCTGTATAAAAAAGGTCATTTTGGGTTAAATTTTAAAAGAATGAACTGAAATGAAAAACAGAAGTGGGTCGAACAGGTTGAAAGTCATCCAAAATTTGAATGCATAAAACCTAGATTATGGAAAAAAAAGAAAAGAAAGTAAACAAATGTTTGCAGGTCGGGTGAACCTGGCTCTCTGCTTTTACCCGTACTAAATAAATGCATTTTTATCTGTTACCCAACATAACTGGCCTACCCATTTTGCCACCCCTACTAATTGTTGTACAAATTGTGTTTTTTTGTTCCATTTACAGTGAGTTCTGTAGCATGGTGCGAAAGATCTTCATATATACTACTGAAGAAGCCAAGAGACTGTCCCCAAAGATTAAACTTTCTGAAAATGATGAAATAATACAAGGGAAGCCGGTCTTAAATGCTCAACTTAGCGCCGAAGAGCAGTCTTCATCGAATGAGGGCTCTGGTTGCTAAACTTTTCAAGATAACGAAAATTGTTGGTAGGAAGACATTTTCATTTTTTTGGGATTGGAAGAGCAGCTCTATCTGCTAGGTACGACTGGGCCTGCTATAAGGGTTTGATTTTAATAACTTTCTCATCAGTCGTATTGTTGTTGTTTTGGGTTCAAGGGTATGCATTACTCTGCATGTTTTCGGTTTCAAATGGTGATGTAAGCCGTTTGTTTGCCCTTATATCTATCCCATAAAGAGAGAGATGGGGAGTAGTGTGACTAGTTTCTAATGTTTTACGTCGTCCTTAATTTTTACATGTCCTATAAGATACACCAAACATTTGGTTTTTTGTATATAAAGTATAATTGTTGCCTCGAATGTCTTCTATTTATTGTTTCTTTACTTACTGGTGACTCCATGGAATTTGCTAGTATGCACCAGAACTTAAAACGACGGCCGAGTAGCATGTGTTGAAAGTAAGTCACATAAGCTTATGCTTACGCTGTGCTATTGGTGTACAAATTATTAGATTTTCTTGTGGAACCACTGAAGTTCATAGACGGTGTACTGGACTATGATTCATTCTCTAGTACTTCGATTTTACTTGCAATTGGGTTTTGGGAAGTTATCAATTGGACACAAACATATCGTGCCCCCTCCATGAAAATCGGAAGAATTAAAAAGATTCATATTATCATAACAATTTAACTCCATTTGTTATTATGCCCCTCCCATTATTATTTTTATTATTATTATTTTTATTATTATTATAGAGTGTGGTTCAAATGAGAATGACATTTTGTGAAAGAATATGAGAACCAATCAGAATGCTCCATTTAAGTTAGGGGTGGAAGGGTATTTTGGTCATTATACGTCATATTTAATTCTAATTAAATAAATAAAAAACAAAAATATAAAAAATATAGATATATACAGAATCTATAGATACACACGTACGTACGTTGCAAAAAATCGATCGCGCAAGGTTTTCTCTCGAATCAGAAACGACGAACATCGAATTCAAGGTACGAATACCGTTAAATCAACTCGCAAATCCTTCAATTCAAACAATGACCGATCGATTTGCTATACTTGCGATTAGATTAGGTTTTGTGTTAATATGAGTTTTTGTGATCTAATTTTGCACGATTTTAAGGTTATCAATCTGCTGCCATCTACGATTTGATTAACGAAAACGCAATATCATTATGATTTCTGCTTATTGAATGATCAATTTTAACTGAAAACGCAAAAATTGAATCGCGCGAATTCTTACGACAACCGCGAAACTCTGTTTCAATTAAAATTCTACACAATAATTGTGCTAACGTATGTGATACTAGTAGCTAATGAATATCAGTCTTCTATGTAAGTCATATGGTTCGTTTCTACTTTCTAGTTGTCAAAACTCCTAAAAAATAGTTGAATTTTTTTTTTTCCTATCTGTCGATTTTCAAATTCATTAACACATGTGGTAGTTGATAAATTTGAATCGTATTATGGTGCAGTACGAACGTGATGGCTGTGATACAAGAATTCAAAGCTAATGACATCGATCAACATAAAAATTTGTTACTATTTGATTACCACACGTGTTACTATTTTAATAAAACATGCTATCTAATGGCAAAAATTTGTTTCTTGAAGTGTCCTGTGATTTGATAAGAAAAACATATCATCTGTCAAAAAACTGATAGGGAGACATAATATCTGTTAATAACACATGTGTTACTAATTGATTACCACATGTGTTACTATTTAATAAAACATGCTATCTAATGACAAAATTTTTTTTCCTGAAGTGTCCTGTGATTTGATAAAAAAAAACATATCATCTGTCAAAAAACTGATGGGAGACATAACATCTGTTAATAACACATGTGTTACTAATTGATTATCACATGTGTTACTATATGATAAAACATGTGTTACTGCTTACAAAAAACTTATACTTCTGCAAAAAAAAAAAAATTACAGGACCAACAGCTACACCGACAACATGTGATACGAACTGTTTACACATCCGATGCTAACTACTATCTCACTTTGTTTTATTTGAATCAAGGTGATTTACATCATAAAGGATGGCTCAGTTGAAGCAAAAGAGAGGGAAAAAGTGGAAGCAGATACGAGAAAGATAGCAGAAGACAGGCTAAGAAAATAGACAGTGATGGTTTCCGTATTAGCTAACACATATTATACACGTTTAATATCACATGTGTTACTAGATGATATAAAGTTGATAACATTTAATGTTGGTTTACATTTCAATTACATTTTTGAAACTGCTTGTTGAATACTATTTTTTACATACAATTGATTCTATTTTAAGAGAAGATGTCTGTTACTGATTTCTAACACATATAGTTATGGTAGATAACACATGTGTTATTTTTTTTTGTTAACACATGTGTTACTCAATACTTGTTTAACAAATATGCTTAAAGTTGATAACACTTGTGTTAATGGTTCATTAACACATGTGTTACTGGTTAGTATCACATGTGTTACTGGTTCGGTAACACATGTGTTAATAGTTCAGTAACACATGTAAAAACAATATGGTAACACATGTGTTACTAGCTCATTAACACATGTGTTAATGGCTCGGTAACGCATGTGTTAATGGTTCAGTAACACATGTAATACCACATATACTTGTTTAAAATGTACATGTTTTGTACAAAGATATGTGCTAATGGTTTCTAATACATGGCTTATCTTTTTAGTATCAAATGTGTTAGTTTGGTAACACACGTGTAATTTGGTTCGGTAACACATGTGTTAATAGTTCAGTAACACATGTGTTAATGGTTCAGTAACACATGTAAAACGACATATAATTGTTTAAAATGTATATGTTTTGTACTCAGATGTGTGTTAATGGTTTCTAATACATATGCTTATGGCTTATTACCACTATGTCTTACCTGTTTATTACCACATGACTTATCTTTTTAGTATCAAATGTGTTAGTTTGGTAACACATGTGTTACTGGTATGGTATCACATGTGTTATATGTTCGGTAACACATGTGTTACTAGTTGGTAACACATGTGTAACTAGTTCGGCATGACACATAGTTTATAACAAGAAGTGTTAGTAAAACTTAAAAAAAAAAAAAGAACTAAAATTATACAAAGGCTATAACTTGAAAATAAAAACACACAATCTAAACCTAAAGGAAACTATCCTGAAATATCGTAATTTGAAATACTGTTTAAGATAGGGTTAATAGACAATTTCGTTACTGTACTTTCCGGAAAAGTTCAATTTAGTTACCGAACTTTTATTTTGTTCAATTGAATTACTCAACTTACAAAACCGGGTTACAAGTGTGATATCCTCGTTTTTTTTTCTCCAAAAAAATGAAAGTTCGGTAACGAAATTGAACATTTTCGTAAACTACAGTAACTAATATGTGTATGATTAGAAACTTAAGTAACAATTTGATCAATTATTTAAATGTTCAGTAATTCAATTGAACAAAATAAAGTTCGGTAACTAAATTGAACATTTTCAAAAAGTACAGTAACGAAATTGTCTATTAACCCTTTAAGATAGTAACTTTCCAACCAAAAACAACTATTGTTCAAAATAGATCCACCAGTAAGTCAGTAACAACTTATACAAAACATTTTAGGTTTGGTCAGGGTCCAGAAGCCTCATTTTGTGATTCTTGATTGCATTCTTGATCATCTTCTTAATATCTTCATCATTGTGTGCGCGAGAAAACTCATCAACCAGCACATGGACTCTTTCTGCGAGGATGTTGAAATCGTGCAGAATTATTTTTGCAGTAAAGTTTATCCGCAAACGGATAAGATGCATTCTCTGTACAGGTCCCTCTACATCGAGCCCGCAGTCCCACTTAGTGACAAGCTGACCAACGTACTACTCCATGTGCAGCATGGCAAACACACCGCAATCCTACCCATTCTCACACATCTTCCACGTGATACCCATCACGGCTGGTTTCTGTATTTTGCAAATTTTCTCATACGTAGGATGATCAATATCCTTCAAATGCTTCACAAACAGAGGTTGCTACAAGTAATATTGTAACATCCACTCCTCGGGTCTAGTTGTATTTTAATAAATTTTGACTGTTAATATTTAATTCGTATGTCTAGAAAATAGTTATGTGTTATTATTTGAAAATAATTAGTTAAAGAGTCACATAATTTATTATGACTAGTAAATTGTTAACTGTTTTAATTAAATTCAGTTGACGGTAAAATAAAATAATGTTTCCTCGCAAATGGTTTTTCAGTTCCAGACAATAGATCTAAAATGGGACAAAACTAGTACACATATTATCTAATATATGTGTAAAATACGGCTTTAACATCACAAAACCTCCAGGGAGTTCGATTGAGAGCTAGAGAAAGATTGAAACCATAAAACAAACCCTAAATCAAGCTCTAATCATCAATTCAATTGAAATCAATTCCTCTTCATCTTGGAATCACTCTGGCCGAACCTAAATCAACTACAGGGACGATTTTCCAGTTACTAATCAAGCTTCTATACTAAATTGAAGCCCTAGAACTTGGATTCAAACTTCAATAACATGATTAAATCATCCCTGGATCCTCCTAATCATGTTGTAAGTATTGATTTCTTGATTTTTATAAACCCCAGAAAGTGGGTTTTGTGTATATGATAGAATTAAGATGATTGATTTGAAATTGAAGCTTATAATGATCATATAGTTGCTAGTTAATGATTATTTCATGATTTTAATTGAAACCCTAAGTTAGAAATGATGAACTTGATGCATATAGCATGAAGAAAGTGATGGGTTTCATTGATTTTTCTTGAATTATGATATATAAGCTTAAGTTAATGAGGTGTAAGTGATTAGTGTTGTTAATGATCATATTAGAGGTGATTATTGATGACGACTAACATGATTCAAGCTAAAAAGCAAAAACTTGATCAAGTTTGATAAGTATATGATGAATTGATGATATTCATGAGTTATATGAGAAATTCGGTATGGATCATGATATAGAACAATTGATTTATAATCAAAGAGTAAAGTTAAAACTTATGTGGTTAAGTATTCATGAAACCTAGTATTGAGACTTGGATTATGAACCATGTGATATGATATTGATATGAGTTGATGAAACACCCCGAAACGTGACCATTTTTTTTATACCTTCATTCGTATATATATATATATATATATATATATATATATATATATATATATATATATATATATTTGTCCCAGTACAGTTCCTGACATTACAATTGATCTTTTTGTAACTTGTAAGTTGTTCATTTCTATTTCAAACAATTAAATTAAAAACCTCCTGAAAAACAGATGAATCCGCCGGATTCCAAAGGAATCCACCGGATTCCGACTCACTTCAAGCTCAAACCGGAGCCAGAACTCTACAAACGAATCCGGTCCCTTGAATCCGCCGGATTCATGACGAATCCGCCGGATTGCTACTGAATCCGCCGGATTCCAACAGATCCAGCAGCAGACCAGATTCTGCAAACTTTTATACCAAAATACCAACTTTGACGACGCATAACTTTTAAACCATAATACCTGGGATCACCAAAATTTGCAGACACGTTAAATATGATCAAAACTACATAACTCAACTTTTACTTTTCCAAAATTTCCACTTTAACCCATTTAGACATGTAAACTCGTTTTCGACCATTTTTGACCAAAATTTTAACATACCAAATTCCAAACCATCTCAAATCTGACTTCCAACTTTTGACCATTCATTTAGTCCTAACATTAAAACTTGTGAGTGCAAAAACATTTGACTTTCAACAAACCTAACCCATTTTGACACTTAAGCTCTTGATGACCCATTTAGACACTAATTTGACCCATTTCAATCTTTGACCATCCAATGACAATCATTCTTACTCAGTTGACTTTACAAAGTCAAACCAACCACTTTTCATTCATATTTACATAAAGCTTTAACATTTCAAGTCTCACTAATTTAACTTCAACCAAAACATTTACTTTCATCAAAACCGTACATCTTTCACAAGTGAGACTTACTAACTTTTACAACATTGACTAAAATCTTAAACTTTACAAACGGGGGTGTTATTGTATCGTGAGCATGATCAAAAAGGGATTTAAACTCATTACCAACCAAGCAATGAGCTCCACCACTAGCTTTCCATAATCTTCTTTCCCGACCCTTCCTTTACCTTACTAGAGCTTCCTGTAACATGTTAAACATAACGAGTAAGCATAAATGCTTAGTAAGTAATGGAAACATAAATACAAAATCTGCCACAAGTTAAGGATCCATAACATCTAACATGTCAATTCATAAGAAATGACATCAAACTAAGCTAATGACATAGTCATTACTTAGATACCACCAAGCGAATGATAATTCACTCCTTGGTTCCACCTGTCCATATACTTACCTTGCAATATGCACAAACAAATACTTGAACCCTTCACACTTGAACACCTATTCACATAATCACATAAACACATATCATTCACACATTCAATTTAACTTATTCTTACTTATATATATATGGTTTAGGTGCTAAGTTCCATAACACCTAAGTTTCTAACATAAGTTCTATACTACTTACACCATAATCATATTCAAATGGGTAATCAATATTCTTTCTTACTATTACCTTCACAATTCACCAGGAACATCCTTCTATGGTGATCTTACATACACATAATTAAACAATTACCCAATTAACATATGATTATAGGTTTAATAACATAACTAACAAGAATTATATATTCTTTCTAATTCAAACTCATGTATAGAACTTAATTACATCCCATTACCCACTTACCCATTAATTTCACTAACTTAAGGTTTTGGGTTCTTAAACCCTAACTTCAATTAAACAAGCTAGAGTGATTTACATACCTTACAACTGATAAATTGAAGATTTAGAACCTTAATCTCCACAAACCCTAGCTTTCTTGTGATCTTCTCTTCTTCCCTCTCTCTAAATCGATTTCTCTCTCTCTAAAAGCTCTGTACGTGACTTTTCTAAATTACTGGGGAGGAATACATTAGAAGCTGCTAAATTCTGTATTTTATTTACTTCATTTTCACAATACTCCCCTCATCTTTACTAATATGACAGTTTCTACCTTCTAACTCTATTTTCTTTACATAGTTAGTTTCACTAACTAATTTTAACACATAACAAATCATTTCACAAAACGTATTATTATATACATATAATTGAATAACTAGATGCATATAATATAATTTAAACTTACAAAATTTTAGGGTGTTACAACTCTCCCCCACTTATTCAGGATTGTGTCCTCACAATCCATTCCTGGTACAAGGCCGGATAATACTTAACAATCTCATGCTCTGGTTCCCATGTAAATTCTGATCCTTTTCTGTGCTTCCACTGAACTTTGAACAACTTAATATCTTTATTCCTCAATCTCTTAACTTTCTCTTCTAGAATCATAACTGGTTGTTCAACATAATTCAATTGATCATTGATCTCTATTTCTTCTAAGGGTACATAAGACGCCTCATCCACCAAACACTTTCTTAAGTATGACACGTGGAAAGTGCTGTGGATGCCTGCTAACTCTTTCGGTAGCTCAAGTCTATAAGCTACTTTTCCTACTTTTTCTAGAATTTTGAAAGGACCAATGAATCGAGGACTTAGCTTTCCTCGCTTTCTGAAACGAATAATGCCCTTCCATGGAGATACTTTTAACATCACTCTATCTCCAACCTGAAATTCAATTGGGCTTTTTCTAACATCGGCATAAGACTTTTGATGGTCCTGTGCCATTTTCAAACGTTCCTTGACTTGGTCAATCTTTTCTGCGGTTCTTTGAACAATATCGGTACTGCCTAATTCTCTCTGACCAATTTCATCCCAACAAATTGGAGTTCTGCACTTTCTTCCATATAGCATTTCATAGGGTGGCATACCTATACTCGCGTGGTAGCTATTATTGTATGAAAATTCTGCCAAAGGTAAATGCATATCCCAACTACCACCGAAATCAATAGCACAAGCTCTTAACATGTCTTCTAATGTCTGAATAGTTCTTTCACTCTGACCATCAGTCTGCGGATGAAAAGCTGTGCTTAAGTTAACACGAGTACCCAAATCTTCTTGAAACTTGTTCCAAAACCTGGAAGTAAATCTGCTATCCTGGTCAGAAACAATAGAAAGAGGTACTCCATGATGTGCCACCACTTCCTGCACATATAAATCTGCAAGTGCCTCTGAAGTATAAGTTTCTTTAATTGGCAGAAATATAGCACTTTTTGTCAAACGATCCACAATCACCCAAATTGTATCATGCTGGCGTCGGGTCTTTGGCAATTTGGTGATTAGATCCATAGTAACATGCTCCCACTTCCAGACAGGAATATCCAAGGGTTGCATCATTCCCATTGGCTTTGGGTGTTCTGCTTTTACCTGTAAACAAGTTAAACATTGTTCGACATATTTAACAATCTCTCTTTTCATACCTGGCCACCAATAATCTGCTTTTAAATCATGATACATCTTAGTGGCACCAGGATGAATAGAATATCTGGATCTATGAGCCTCGTCAAGCAATAATTTCTTTATCTCCGGTGATTTTGGAATCCAGATTCTGCCATGTCGGGTTTTTAACCCTCGTGAATCATCAACAATATACTGAACCTGACCTTTAATTCTCTCAAATTTCCAGTCAGCTTTTCGCCACGCTCTCTGTTGTACTTCTTTAATCTGTTCTAACAAACTTGGAGAGACCGTAATCCGTAAAGATCTAACAATCAAGGCATGATGCATTGCCTTTCTACTAAGAGCATCTGCAACCACATTCGCTTTTCCAGGATGATAAAGGATTTCACAATCATAATCCTTCACCAAGTCTAACCACCGTCTTTGTCTCATATTAAGATCTCTCTGGTCAAAGAAATACTTAAGACTTTTATGATCGGTATAGATGGTGCACTTTACCCCATACAAATAATGTCTCCATATCTTAAGAACAAAAACAACTGCTGCAAGTTCTAAATCATGCACCGGGTACCCTTTCTCATGTTCTTTCAACTGTCTCGAGGCATAGGCTATCACTCTTCCACGTTGCATCAATACACAACCTAAACCATTATAGGAGGCATCACAATATACAACCATATCTTCAGTACCATCAGGAAGTACTAAGATAGGTGACTGACTTAACTTTAACTTAAGAGTTCTAAAAGCCTGTTCATGCTCATCTTTCCACTCATACTTAACATTCTTACGAGTGTGCTTTGTAAGTGGGGTAGAAATTTTGGAGAAATATTGGATAAACCGTCTATAATAACCGGCTAAACCCAGAAAACTCCTTACCTCAGTCGGATTAGTTGGGGGTTCCCATTTCATTACCGCCTCGACTTTGGTAGGATCTACTTTAATACCCTGACTGTTCACAACATGACCCAGAAATTGAACTTCACGAAGCCAAAATTCACATTTCGAAAACTTAGCATAAAGCTTTTCAATACGTAACATTTGCAAAACTTGTCTCAAATGAAGTTCATGATCACCAGCAGACTTAGAATAAACAAGAATATCGTCAATAAACACTATTACAGATTTATCAAGCATCAGACGACATACCCGATTCATGAGATCCATAAAAGCTGCTGGGGCATTGGTTAAACCAAAAGGCATCACTACAAATTCATAATGACCGTATCTAGTTCTAAAAGCTATTTTTGCTACATCTTCTTCTCGAACTTTAAGTTGGTGATAGCCTGAACGTAAATCAATCTTAGAAAAATAGCTGGCACCTTGCAACTAGTCAAACAAATCATCAATCCTAGGTAAGGGATACCTATTCTTGATGGTAACCTTATTCAATTCCCGATAATCTATACACATACGCATTGTACCATCCTTTTTCTTAACAAACAATATTGGAGCACCCCAGGGAGAACTGCTTGGACGAATAAACCCCTTATCTAACAATTCTTGTAACTGTTTCATCAATTCTTGCATTTCAGAAGGGGCAAGTCTATACGGAGTCTTAGCAATAGGAGTAGCTCCAGGAACGAGGTCTATACGAAACTCGACTTGCCTATCGGGTGGAATACCCGGTAGCTCATCAGGGAAAACATCGGGAAACTCCTTTACAACAGGAATCTCCTTGAGTTTTGGAATACTTTTCTGAAGGTCTACCACGTGGGCCAAAAAGGCTTGACAACCACGTGACAAATGACGCTTAGCACGAGCAAATGTACATATGGATAAGGATTGCTTTTTCTTTTCCCCATAAATATCAATCACTCCCCCACTTGGAGCATTGACCCGAATAATCTTTTTCTCACACTGTATAACCGCATTATGTCTACCAAGCCAATCCATACCCACTACTACATCAAATTCGCCCATTTGCATTGGGATAAGATTTATAAGGAAAGACTCATTACTGATTTGGAGTTGACACCCACGATATACACTAGCCACATAAACTATTCTATCATTAGCAATTTCAACATCTAGTGGAGTGTCTAACTCACTAAGGGGAATAGAAAATTTATGGCTGAACTTTTTCTGACACAAAAGATCACGAAGCTCCCGAATCAAATAACACGTGTGCAGGCATTAAATTTACAAGAAAGGTACCTGTCAGAACATCGAGGGCTCGCTGAGCTTCCTCAGCAGTGATTTGGAAGGAACGGACTTTAGACTTTGGAACTTCTACAACTTTCTTTTCTGAAGTTCTTCGAGGTGCTGAAGAAGTAGGCCGGTTCCCAAGTTTTGGACATTATGATTTTATGTGCCCCGGTTCATAACAATTATAACATACACGGATTGGGTTTGGACAATCTCGGCCAAAATGACCTTCTTGTCCACATTGATAACATGCGTTAGTGCCAAACTTACATTCTCTAAAGTGTTTACGATGACACTTTTTGCATTCGGGTGGTGCCGGTCTATCTTCTTTCTTAATACTTCCGCTTGGTTTAAATTTCTTTGATGCGCCTGAACTTTGATCACTTTTTCTCTTGGCAGCCGCCACTTGTTCATCTTTCTTTAACTCAAGTTCCTAAAAATGGGCTTCATCTATCATTTCTTCAAGAGTTTGACACATTTTTGGAAGTACATACTTTCTGATTTCCTTTTTCAATACTTTATGAAAATGATTCATAAGCATCCTTGGGTTATCCATATATTCTGGACAAAAACGAGCTCTATCCAGAAAATTGCCCACCAATTCATTCACCGACTCATTCGTTTGTTCCATTGCTAGAAACTCCTGACGTATTCTGTTCAAATCTGCATCTTGAGAATACGTGCTTTCAAACATCACTTTAAACTCTTCCCAAGTTAATTTACCAATAGCTTCATCACCTTTGGTTCTACACTGTACATTCCACCACCATTTAGCACGATTCTTTAAAAGATTAGCTGCATACCTTACTTTAAACTTGTTGGTGTGAAAACGTATGATTGTTGAAGCTCTAGACTTTTTAGGTCTTGATCTAGGATTAACAAACAACGAATGATAACAATGATAAAATATGCAGCGGAATAACAATAAGAACAATGTTATCACAATAAGCCCCAATATTATTTGATCAGAATAACACGGTTATACAAATATAACAGGATCAAGAAACCTTGATCTTGAGGCTAAACAAAACCCTTAGACGTCTACATTATGTGCACACACTAAAACCTATGTCCCTATGTCTCTTTATATACTAGAGATCTTTAGGGTTACAAGAAATCATAATTATACTAGGAGACTAATTAAAATAAAACAATTCATCTTTAGTCCCTTAACTTTCATCTTTTATTTTGTCTCATCAAATTAATAATTCCTTACAATCTTCCCCTATTTGATGATGACAAAATATCGATCTTCTTGCACCAACTTTACCTTGAATCTTGATTTCTTGTAAACATGTCATGCATACTAAGCTGCAAATCTTGACCTTCAAATCTTCTTCCCCTTTTTGTCATAATCCAATAGGGGTCTTCATGAAGAAAAACAACTTGAACCTTTACAACCACATGCTATATAATACACCACTAATACAACCTTCAAATGTCTCAAATTACCCTCCATGACGCATCCTCAGAATAATGAATTTGGACAATTAAAAATTATATAAGCAGTAGTAATATATAACTAGCAGTAGTAATAAAACCTTTTTCCTCCAACAATGCATGAACATCTTCTGATGGTTAAACACTTTGTCGATAAGCTTCCCCTCAAATCAATATGTTAACCATCTCTTGAATCTCAAATTCTATTGGCTCTATGTAATGATTACTGGTCGGTGAAGAAAATAGAATATAACAAACTTAATAAAGAAATTAAATCTTTCAAACTTGTACCTTATATCTTGTACTATCCACGACATCGAACTTATAATCCTATGTATAAGTAGACCTCAATCTCTTTGACAAAAATCCTTATTCTTCATAATAAGTCACCGAGCAACCCAAACTCTTCCAAGTGATAGCAAATGTGAGCATTGAGCATCCTAAGTTTAATCTCACACGTTTGCTAGATTTTGTGAAGTCTTCGTCGTCACCATACAAATCAAACAAGTTATCTTCAAAGTTTATCATCCCACTTTGAGATATGATAAGATACACACTTGTAAAACTCGACTCCAATATCAAATAAGCAATAATCAATCTTCTTCGTAATCACATCTTCAAATAATCTTCAAAATCCACGAACAGTGGTAACAATGATACATTACGCAAACAGTGGCAATCATCAATTTTGTACTAACAGCGGAAAGCTTCTACTAGCAGTGGTAAGCTTGTACTAACAGCAAGACGTTTGTACTAACAGTGGGAAGAACCTTCTAACAGTGGCAGTGTTGTACTAGCAGAGGCAACGTTATACAAACAGTGGTACAAACCTTCTAGCAGCGGGAAGCTTGTACAAACAGTGGCTGAGCAGTGGCAGCAACTTCAGAATTATATATCTCCCTGATTACGTATCTGATTATGCTCAAATTTTTACACGAAGTCTAACAATGTTTCATTAACGACATATCCAAAAATCAAGTCGATCCAACGGTTAATGAATGGACAGTAATTTTCTGACTTCAGCTGCACGAAAGAAACCATAAACGTACTGCAGCAGATTCGAATTTTAATATCTCCATGTAGATACATCCGATCACAATGAAATTTTTACAAAATGTAGAAACATATGTCTTCTATAACATATCCAAAATTCATAAACTTTCGTTGAATAACGAAGACACAGTGATCGTTTTACTTCTGCCGTTCTGAAAAACCCTAAACTTTCAGCAACCAATTTCGACAATGAATATCTCTCAATCAAAAGCTCAGATAAAAAATTCCTTTGGTAGGAATGTGCGCCTATATGTTAAGAACTTACAGTTCAAATTTCACGACAATCTAATGGTTAATGAAGGAGATCTGAATTTTTTACCATGGCTGTGCAGAAAGTGACGAATTACAAATTTTTCTTGCAATCTTCTAGGGTTTCTTCGATACGGCTTCTTTTATCTCGTACACCTTGTATATCCTAGATCACGAGCAACCTTGCTTTGATACCAATTGTGTAGTCCCAATAAATACTAAACAAAAGATTTATACATGATAAAGTAATTTAGAAGAACACAAAGAAGAATTTAGATACCAAACCCCTAATCTTATTAATAAAATCAACAAGACGGATACAACTTTGTATCGGGATTACAAAGAATCTTAGGGGTACATGGGGAACGATCTCAAGTTATGAGATCGGGTTTTACCCTAATGGTAACACACAATAATCACATCTAGAGATCTCTTTATATATAGAGTCTCTTAAACTTACATAAGGAAACATAATTGTAATAGGAAACTAAATCATTATTCTAATCTTGAATCTTGATCTTTACCTTGAAGAGCAAGTCTTCTAGAATCTTCCTTGATCTCTAGAGACGTAATTGTAGATCTTCTATATTTCCTAATTCTTCATTGTATTATTCTTGTTTCCAGATGTACATATCAGTTTATATTTTGTATCATCAAATCAATAATACCTAACAATCTTCCCCTATTTGATGATGACAAAAACATATCATAAACTGATTCCAAGATGATCCGTAGTAGTTTAATGAATAATAAGCTTTGTCTTCACTTGAGCACTTGAACATCTTGTAGATCTTCAAATCTAAACTTACAAGAATAAATCGGATTTAATCTTCCCCTTTACTTAAGATCTCCATCAACCTCCCCAATAGTTGAGATCTCCATAAACAAGTTGATACTTCTTTAACACAATGAAGCCTTTCAATCTTGTTCCACGCCATGCCACCACATTTACTAAGTTGCAAATCATTAAGTTGCAAATCATATATCTCAGATACCATCTTCCCCTTTTTGTCATCATTCATTAGGGGAACCTTTAAACATATGCAACTTAGAACTTTACAACAGCAAACCATATACTAAACTTCCAATCCAAGCTTAGCATCAAATAAGTACTGTATTTATATATTAATATTCCCCAAAGTTTATATATTATTATTGTATTTATGTAATTGTAGGTACTCATTTGTTTCATATTTGCAAATTAGGTGTAAATGAAGCTTGAATCGGAAAAAGAATGAAGGATGAGCTGAAAATGGAAGAAAAGTGTAAATGCTGAGTTTTTGGCTATGCGTTAGTATTTTGGCCATAACTTCCTCATACGAGCTCCGATTGAGGTGATTCAACTGCTCAAATTTAGAGGATACAGAGGGCTACAACTTTCGTTTTGGCCACTTTTAGTGAAAATGCATTTAGCCGGCGGTTGGAAGCTTTAGCCGGCGGCTAAATTGAGTCGGCAGATCAGACTATAAATTCGACATTTTGGCTCATTTGTAAACCCTAACTCATTCTTGGCCGACTCCAGAGGTTTGAGATCGACTCTTAGGGACACCTAGGGTCTGATTCTCCTATTTCCGTCCATCCGAAGCCTAGAGATCGATTCCGTTCATCGAAAACATTGGTTTGTTCATTATTTTATCGATTTCGAATATGTCTTTGTGTTTGATTTGCTGTTTTGATGAACCCCTGATTATGGGCTAAGTCTTTTGATGTTTGTTTAGACTTAATTACTCTAGTTGTTGGATATTAATTTGTGATTGGGATTATATGCTTTGATTTTACGGTAATCGTCGAACGATTGATGTTTTTGGTTATTTGCTTCATTCAATTAGTAAACTTGATTGATTGTAATTAGTGACAACTTTTACATGTTCTTGTTTGCTCTTGTCAATTGTTTTATTGATTGCGGATTTCGATTAGACCAAATTGAAAGAGTTGAATTAAATTATTTGATCATTAACATTGGTGGATCATGTTTAGAGACATCTTGCATGATTGATGATTTTTATGAAAATAAGGTCATACAGATTAGCTTGTGATTTCATTGATTGCACAATTTATAATTAAGAGGTTTTAAATTTCAAGGACACTTGGGTTGTATAATCTTAATTAAGTGACTTTGACGTGACAACTAATAAGTCCGAATTGTGTCTTCTAGGTTGACTAATCCTGATCCAGTGCTTAATCCATATATCCAATAACTAGAGGTTAAACAGTCTAAGCAAACATATTTAATCTATCTGAGTTAATCTATCATTTATTTGCTGTTTGTAGTTAATTATTATTTTATAAAATCCTTTTTGACTGTCTGTCGTTAAAAGACACCAAAATCCAAATATTTAATTGCTTTTCTTAGTTTAGATAGTAGTTAATTAATAACTTAAAATACACATTGTTCCCTGTGGAGACGAACTTAACCGGATCTTACTATAGCTATACTATTGTGCGATTAGGTACACTTGCCTAGTTGTGTTTTAGTCTAGATCTTTGGTATTTTCTATTTAAATTTTATAACCTGATTTTAGCACATCAAGTTTTTGGCGCCGCTGCCGGGGAACAGTTGCGTTATTTTAAGTTCTTAATTTTATTTTAGTAGTTTAGTTGTTTTTAGTCTTAGTTTTTATTTATTTTTATTTCATAGAGTCGGTGCTTTTATTTGTTTTAGTGTTTGCATTTTTACAGGTTACATGTAGTTTATGACCCGTTCCTCCAAATCACCACTTTTTGAGCCATTCTTTGACCCAGAAAGAGAGTTTAGGAGATTAGCTCGGATCAACATCACAGCTACTAGTTTTCAGCTAGAACCAAATACAGAACAGGAAGAATCACCAAAACCCACAATGGATAACCAGACAATGGAAGCTCGGATGAAGGCCACTCGAGATGGTCAGGGTTCAGCTATCACTCAGCCCGCGATTACGGATGATTTTGAAATCAAGGGGCAATTTTTGCATATGATCAACAATCAATGCCAGTTCAGTGGGGCTGAAAAGGAAGACACAAACGAGCACTTGAGGAAATTCTTGGGGATTTGTTCACTTTTCAACTTGCGAGCTATCGAGAATAAAGTGATTTACTTGAGAGTATTTCCTTGGACTCTCACGGGAGAGGCTAAGGATTGGTTGGATTCCTTGCCAGAAGGAGAGATCACCACTTGGCAAGGTATGGTTGACAGGTTTCTCCAGAGTTTTTTTTCCTGCTTCTAAAGCTGCTGAGCTACAGGGAGAGATTTCTCAATTCGAGCAGAAACCTACCGAGACTCTATATGAAGCTTGGAATAGATTTGGTAAAATGTTACGGAGTTATCCTCAACATGGGTTGAACACCTTTCAAAAGGTGCAGATTTTCTATAAGGGAGCCGATTTGGATACCAGAAAGGCTATCGATACTGCAGCAGGGGGTTCTATTATGAAGAAGACAGCTGCCCAAGCTCATACGATCATTGCTGATTTAGCCGCTCACACTCACGAATGGCATCAAAAGAAAGAAAAGTCTAGGTCATCCAAGGTGGCCAGTGCCGAAGCTAGTGATAGTATTGCCGCTTTAACTGCACAGATGGCAACTTTTGGAAGACAAATGGAGAAGATGACCAAGGATATTCATGCCATACAGGTTGGTTGTGAGACGTGTGGGGGTAGGCATTTAACAAAGGATTGTAATGCGGATCAACCCATGGAGCAGTTGGAAAATGTTTCTTTCGTGAATCAGGGATTTAATAATCTTCAAGGGGGAAGAAATAATTTCAATAGGGGCCTCACTTCTTCTTATACACAGATCGCTCCAGGTTACTATAAGCAACAACCACCACCACAACCGGAGGAAAATAAATCGAGTTTGGAAGATCTTGTTACAAGATTTGTGAATGCTCAAATCCAAATCAACGATCAAACCACACAGTCCTTTAGAAATCAGCAGGCATCGATCCAGAACCTCGAGCAAGAAATGGGAAACATCTCGAAGATGTTATCTAATCGACAACCTGGAGCTTTACCGAGCGATACTAAAGTAAACCCTAAAAATGAGCATGTGAAAGCTGTGTTCATAGTTGAGGAAGGAAAAGGCGTAGAAGATGAACCTCATAAAGAGCACACCCCAATACCACAACCCACGCTTCGAACTAAACCCGTTGTACCGGAATATAAGCCAAAGTTACCATATCCAAAAGTTTTTCTCCGAGATGAGGTTCGACAGAAACACGGTAAGTTTCTTGATCTCTTAAGAACCATTCATATTAACATACCATTTGTTGAAGCCATATCACACATGCCGAAGTATGTTAAGTTCTTGAAAGAACTTTTGAAAGGCAAGAAGAAGATTGATGATGTGTCGACTGTAACTTTAGATGGTAAGTGTTTTGCGGTGATGACAGGTAAATTACCTCCGAAGATGAAGGATCCGGGGAGTTTTATTATCCCTTGTCAGTTAGGTAAGTTGCCTGTATGTAACGCACTAGCCGACCTAGGAGCTAGCATAAATATCATGCCTTATTCTATGTATGCTAGACTCAACCTAGGTGAACCTACACCTACACATATGAGCATACGATTAGCCGATAGGTCATTAACTTATCCTAGAGGTATTGTGGAAAATGTGTTGGTAAAGGTTGAGAATTTACTTTTTCCGGTTGATTTTGTGATTGTGGATATGAAGGAGGATATGAATACTCCACTTATTTTAGGGCGACCTTTCTTGGCTACAGCTAGTGCACTTGTGGATGTAAAGGCGGGTAAGTTAACTTTGAGAGTTGATGATGCGGAGGTCACTTTTTATAATAATCCTGTCGTGCCCAAAAATACTGATTCCGCTTGTGTTGTAAGTCAAAATGAACTCGTGATCAACAACGAGGTGAATGAAAAAGAGAAGAGGGATTTAAAAGAGAAAAGTTGCCATGGAACGTTGAATGAAGTTAAAAAGGCCGGTGATTCGATTCTTGGGAAGTCAATGAAGAAAGTATACAATCGGATAGTGCAAGCCGCATCTAAAGGTGATACTTTTTGTGGTACTCGTATTATTCCAAAATTGTCAAAGAAAGAGAAAGGAAAGCTTCTCGAGATTGTCAACACCACACGAGGTACGAATGATTGGTTGACTTCACTTATTCAAGGTACGCGTTCCACTAATAGCCCCCACAATGAAACAAGTGTGGGGAAGCTAAAGCCCCACTAAATAATAATATTCGGTGTTGAGTCAAGCTTAAGACTTGTTAATAAATAAGCCTTGTAAATTGTATATTATTTGCATTTTCGTTGTTTTGTTTTGTTTATTAACAATGTAGGAACTTTTGAACTTTGTGGGTGTATTCCCTATAAACCCTCACGAGACTATAACTCGTCCACTCGGGATACCGAGGGGTTTAAAGGCTTATTGCATACGCTAAATGCAATCGTGATGCCTACGGAAGTGTGCTGTTGTATATTTTTGGAATAAAGATCGCTAGCAAACCAATTTGTTGAACGAGATACGACCAAATACGCGCCATATCAGGGGAGTTTTTCGTTCTAATTTCTTTTCTTCCTTACTCACTTTATTTTTATATGTTTATGTACAATGAGGACATTGTACAACTTAAGTGTGGGGAAGGGGTCGGTAGAAAAGAAATATTCTTTTATTCTTTACTTGTCCTTTATGTAATAAAATTTTCATAAATTTTCATCAAAATTTAAAATTTTTTAAGTTAATAACTAAGTATTTATTAGTTAGAATACTTTTGTTAAAAGTTTTGTTTTATATTTAAAAGTTTAGACTTTAATGTGGATTAACTGTTTTGTACATATAACGTAAGCTATATAATAATAAGTAATATATGGTTACATAATATGATGTACTAATAGGCAATCTATATGAGGATTTCTGAATTTTAAGAAATTAATAAATAACTTGTATATTATTTTATGGTACATATTATGATGTATGACATAAAAAGTCTTAATTCTTAGATTTATCATGCGATAATTTTATGTCTTTATACTTATATGAAAACATTTTGGGGTCTACTAATTGTTTCCTCTGTTGTACGAAAGTACAGACCTGGTCTCTAATTAGTATTCTTAAAAATAAAGCAAAAGAAAGAAAAATCTTTCAAATTAAAGTTAAAATAATCAAACTATGTCGCTTTGTTATACTAAGGTATAGACCTGTCACCGCTGGTTTGATTTTAAATAAAATTGCTTTACCTGAATCAAGTTATGTCGCTCTTATGCATGAAAATGCAGACCTGTCACCAATGTCTTGATTCTTAAAAATGAATTTCATATATTTATTTTGAATATAAAAGAAAATTGCATGATTAAGTTTAAGAGTATGTCATACGTGAAAATCATAAGTAATATGCATACTAATAATAAAGATGTATTCAGAAATATGAGTATAGATTGTTTAGAGTGGATAAAAATATTAGTAATCATTTATGAGCTATATGTTGCATGAACAATAATGAAAAATTTTTATTTGTACGATATAGTTATCCATGTTAATTAAATTGTATAAAGTTTTAAAGTATGAAATAAAATTTTAATTTAGGTATTCTGATTTGTAAATATTAGTTTGATGCTTATCAAGATTTTATGATGAAATTATCTACTTGAGGACAAGCAGATCTTAAGTGTGGGGATATTTGATAGCATCAAATAAGTACTATATTTATATATTAATATTCCCCAAAGTTTATATATTATTATTGTATTTATGTAATTGTAGGTACTCATTTGTTTCATATTTGCAAATTAGGTGTAAATGAAGCTTGAATCGGAAAAAGAATGAAGGATGAGCTGAAAATGGAAGAAAAGTGTAAATGCTGAGTTTTTGGCTATGCGTTAGTATTTTGGCCATAACTTCCTCATACGAACTCCGATTGAGGTGATTCAACTGCTCAAATTTAGAGGATACAGAGGGCTACAACTTTCGTTTTGGCCACTTTTAGTGAAAATGCATTTAGCCAGCGGTTGGAAGCTTTAGCCGGCGGCTAAATTGAGTCGGCAGATCAGACTATAAATTCAACATTTTGGCTCATTTGTAAACCCTAACTCATTCTTGGCCGACTCCAGAGGTTTGAGATCGACTCTTAGGGACACCTAGGGTCTGATTCTCCTATTTCCGTCCATCCGAAGCCTAGAGATCGATTCCGTTCATCGAAAACATTGGTTTGTTCGTTATTTTATCGATTTCGAATATGTCTTTGTGTTTGATTTGCTGTTTTGATGAACCCCTGATTATGGGCTAAGTCTTTTGATGTTTGTTTAGACTTAATTACTTTAGTTGTTGGATATTAATTTGTGATTGGGATTATATGCTTTGATTTTACGGTAATCGTCGAACGATTGATGTTTTTGGTTATTTGCTTCATTCAATTAGTAAACTTGATTGATTGTAATTAGTGACAACTTTTACATGTTCTTGTTTGCTCTTGTCAATTGTTTTATTGATTGCGGATTTCGATTAGACCAAATTGAAAGAGTTGAATTAAATTATTTGATCATTAACATTGGTGGATCATGTTTAGAGACATCTTGCATGATTGATGATTTTTATGAAAATAAGGTCATACAGATTAGCTTGTGATTTCATTGATTGCACAATTTATAATTAAGAGGTTTTAAATTTCAAGGACACTTGGGTTGTATAATCTTAATTAAGTGACTTTGACGTGACAACTAATAAGTCCGAATTGTGTCTTCTAGGTTGACTAATCCTGATCCAGTGCTTAATCCATATATCCAATAACTAGAGGTTAAACAGTCTAAGCAAACATATTTAATCTATCTGAGTTAATCTATCATTTATTTGCTGTTTGTAGTTAATTATTATTTTATAAAATCCTTTTTGACTGTCTGTCGTTAAAAGACACCAAAATCCAAATATTTAATTGCTTTTCTTAGTTTAGATAGTAGTTAATTAATAACTTAAAATACACATTGTTCCCTGTAGAGACGAACTTAACCGGATCTTACTATAGCTATACTATTGTGCGATTAGGTACACTTGCCTAGTTGTGTTTTAGTCTAGATCTTTGGTATTTTCTATTTAAATTTTATAACCTGATTTTAGCACATCAAGTTTTTTCTTTGACCACTGCTAGTAGTGTTTCTACCTCTGCTAGTGTTTGGTATCTACCCCTGTTGATGTATCTACCACTGTTGGTACTTCAACAGCAACCCCTGCTACTACAATTCTTACCCCTGTTATCACAACCCCTGTTACTACAAATTCAACCACTGTTGTATTAACCTCTGTTAATACTTCAAATATTCCTACAACTGTTGTTACACCTACTGTTACTCCAGTTTACACCGCTGCTACAGCAATGACCACTGTCAGGGCTCTAGAAGTGCCTGTTACAATTAGAGAGCCTACACAACCACCTAAACCTAAGTCTGATCTTCCAAAGATTGATTCAAAGGACAAAGGTAAGGGAAAATTGAAAGAAGAGAGAAAAGTTAAGAAGGTTGTAGAGCATCCAATTGATTTGAATGAGGCAAGGAGAATTCAGGAAGAGCATGATGAGAGAATGCTAAGAATGGCAGTTGAGTCTAAGAGAAAGGAAGGACCTGATGTTGAAGTTATATTAGAAGACTTCAGTATGGTAACCTTATCACAGAAGGCTGCACAGATGCTGAATGATATGGCTGCAAAAGGTCAAGGGTTGTCTGCTCAAAAGGTCCATGATATGATCAAGAAAAAGGTTGGTAATGTTGGTTTGGATCCAGGGTTTGCAAAGCTTAAACAAGCTGCTGAAGAAAAGGAAAAACTTAAAAGACAAGCTGAGCTTGAGAAGAAAAGGAACAAACCACCAACTGCTGCTCAAAGGAAGAAGGATTTACTTAGAATTCTTGGTAATAGATATGCACCAAGAAGTGTGCTTGAAGGTTGGGATGTAGAGAAACTGGAAAGAGCTTATGAGAAATATCAGAATGAGGAAAAGGAAGATTTTGAGAAAAGGATTCAGAAAGACAAATTCATTTAGAAAAAGTTGGCAGAAGATAGAAAGAAGATTGCAGAGCAAGTGAGAAGAGAAGAGCAAGAGAGGATTGAAAAGAAAGAGCAAGAGGAAATAGAAGCCAAAGAAAGAGAGTTAAAAAGGCTTTCTGATCAAAATATAAAGAGCAGATGGAATGGAGTTCTTGCTTCTGATAATGTAGTTCCTGATTTAGAAAGAGATGCAGAAGAGTTGAAGAAATATATCAAAGAAGTGAAGGATTATAAAGAAAATATTCACATCAATCATGATAGATCATCAAAGATAATTGAATGGAAAGGAATAAAATCAAAAGTTGCTGATGGTGATAAAGAACAAATCAAGATTGTTAGAGAGGATGGGAATGAGCAATGTTTGTCATCTGTTGCTGATGTGCTTAAGAATGTGAACAGATTAGACATTCTAGATCTGTTTGAGCTAAACAGTCAAGGAGATAGGCAGGCTTCACTGGTGATTATGGAAAGAGAATTGGGAAGATGTCTGAATATGCTGTTTGAGCCTGAGCCATTCATCAATTTGTTCTTAAATTGTATTGATGCTGTGAATACTTGGAGACATTTTGTTAGAGCTGGAGTTCATATGATTCTATTCAGAAGTGGAATGTCAATCTACATGCTTGATGAAAGAAGATATGTTTTGGGAACACAGACTCTAAGGAATGTGCTTGCACATCAACTGAGAACTACAGTGATTTCAGAAGGAGCATTTAATGCTTTGTATATGGTGCTCAATCAGTTTCATAAAAGAATGGAGTTGGAAAGAATGAAAGAGGAGGAGAGAAGGAGAAAACAGAATCAAACTCAGAAAGATGAAAAGAAAGATGAAGAAACTTGATTCATTGCTGAGAATGATCAAGTTTAGGGGGAGATTGTTGAGACCTGAGACACTGTCAGATCTGCTCAGAATACAAGTCTTGTGCCGCTGTTAGAAGAAGTTCACCGCTGTTAGAGTTTTTGTATTGACAGTGTCACTATCAATAAGTTTTAGTCTAACAGTGCCACTGTTGAACATATTTGTATTTTGTATCAAGTACTCAACCTCTGTTAGTAATATACGAGTACTACCCCTGTTAGATATATAGATAACCACTGTTGGTTAGATAAAGTTGGTTAGAGTTATATTAGGAGTAGATGAGGATTCCTAATATGTTTGATTCTGTAAAGGACTCTATATGTTATAAATAGAGATCCTGTAAAACCTTAGATGATACAATTCATTCTAGTTCTTAGCTTCAAGGTTGTAAACCCTAACACAATTGTGTGTTCGTATTATTGTTAATAATATTGAAGCTTTTGGTTACATATTCTGTTATATACAAGTTTGTTCTTCAAGTTATTAATAAACTATTCCGCAAGCTTATTAATAATCAATCAAAGTAATACATACTAAGATCTCTAGCTGGGATCATCAGTTGGGACAATCCACAGTAGCAAATGCCCCCTCTACCTCTGAAATCCAACGATAACATTTGATTGGATCCAAATCACCTTCATATTCTGGTGGGTTGCAAGCTGAAAAGTCTCTATAACTTATTTTCTTTTGCTCTTCCTGAATAGGGGCTGAAGGAGTTATATCTGGTCTGGGCACAACTACTTCTCCTCGTCCTTTCTTCATTTCTTCACTTACGATTTTTCTTACTGTCTCTGTAATTGTTGTCACTAAAAACGGAAGAGATGCTTCTTGAGCTTGACTAATTTCTTTAGAAACAAGGGATTTTATACCTTCCCAAGACAATTCAGTATTAGGAATAGGAGACCTTGGTCTTCCACCACTGCCTCCTGCCTCATCATCTTGGGCTCTAGGATTCTAATCAAACCCAAGAGTCAAATTTATTTCTCGCTCATCCGTCCTTACTGAAAGTAAGCACAGTATCATTAATTCAACTTACTTAACATTTACAAGTCTACTTTATCTGTACCTCTAACACATCACACTAACAATAGCTAATAACTTATCCTCTAATGTTTCGTGGTTTCCATGGATACCCATATGGTAATATGATAATCATTGCGTTGGCCAGGCGCACTAATTACCGTATTAGAATATAACATATCCAAAGTCCACACGACACACTTTGATTCAAAATCATTAGCACACATAATCTCGTGCACATAACAGTTATAAATCATGCTCAGTACAATAATTAAAATGGTCTAAGATCAAGTACCCACTAATGGTGGATACCCGAATCCCTTAAACCGTGCTCTGATACCAACTTGAAACACCCCGAAACGTGACCATTTTATTTTTATACCTTTATTCGTATATATATTTTTTTGTCCCAGTACAGTTCCTGACATTACAATTGATCTTTTTGTAACTTATAAGTTGTTCATTTCTATTTAAAACAATTAAATTAAAAACCTCCTGAAAAACAGATGAATCCGCCGGATTCCAAAGGAATCCGCCGGATTCCGACTCACTTCAAGCTCAAACCGGAGCCAGAACTCTACAAACGAATCCGGTCCCTTGAATCTGCCGGATTCATGACGAATCCGCCGGATTGCTACTGAATCCGCCGGATTCCAACAGATCCAGCAGCAGACCAGATTATGCAAACTTTTATACCAAAATACCAACTTTGACGACGCATAACTTTTAAACCATAATACCTGGGATCACCAAAATTTGCAGACACGTTAAATATGATCAAAACTACATAACTCAACTTTTACTTTTCCAAAATTTCCACTTTAACCCATTTAGACATGTAAACTCGTTTTCGACCATTTTTGACCAAAATTTTAACATACCAAATTCCAAACCATCTCAAATCTGACTTCCAACTTTTGACCATTCATTTAATCCTAACATTAAAACTTGTGAGTGCAAAAACATTTGACTTTCAACAAACCTAACCCATTTTGACACTTAAGCTCTTGATGACCCATTTAGACACTAATTTGACCCATTTCAATCTTTGACCATCCAATGACAATCATTCTTACTCAGTTGACTTTACAAAGTCAAACCAACCACTTTTCATTCATATTTACATAAAGCTTTAACATTTCAAGTCTCACTAATTTAACTTTAACCAAAACATTTACTTTCATCAAAACCGTACATCTTTCACAAGTGAGACTTACTAACTTTTACAACATTGACTAAAATCTTAAACTTTACAAACGGGGGTGTTATTGTATCGTGAGCATGATCAAAAAGGGATTTAAACTCATTACCAACCAAGCAATGAGCTCCACCACTAGCTTTCCATAATCTTCTTTCCCGACCCTTCCTTTACCTTACTAGAGCTTCCTGTAACATGTTAAACATAACGAGTAAGCATAAATGCTTAGTAAGTAATGGAAACATAAATACAAAATCTGCCACAAGTTAAGGATCCATAACATCTAACATGTCAATTCATAAGAAATGACATCAAACTAAGCTAATGACATAGTCATTACTTAGATACCACCAAGCGAATGATAATTCACTCCTTGGTTCCACCTGTCCATATACTTACCTTGCAATATGCACAAACAAATACTTGAACCCTTCACACTTGAACACCTATTCACATAATCACATAAACACATATCATTCACACATTCAATTTAACTTATTCTTACTTATATATATATGGTTTAGGTGCTAAGTTCCATAACACCTAAGTTTCTAACATAAGTTCTATACTACTTACACCATAATCATATTCAAATGGGTAATCAATATTCTTTCTTACTATTACCTTCACAATTCACCAGGAACATCCTTCTATGGTGATCTTACATACACATAATTAAACAATTACCCAATTAACATATGATTATAGGTTTAATAACATAACTAACAAGAATTATATATTCTTTCTAATTCAAACTCATGTATAGAACTTAATTACATCCCATTACCCACTTACCCATTAATTTCACTAACTTAAGGTTTTGGGTTCTTAAACCCTAACTTCAATTAAACAAGCTAGAGTGATTTACATACCTTACGACTGATAAATTGAAGATTTAGAACCTTAATCTCCACAAACCCTAGCTTTCTTGTGATCTTCTCTTCTTCCCTCTCTCTAAATCGATTTCTCTCTCTCTAAAAGCTCTGTACGTGACTTTTCTAAATTACTGGGGAGGAATACATTAGAAGCTGCTAAATTCTGTATTTTATTTACTTCATTTTCACAATACTCCCCTCATCTTTACTAATATGACAGTTTCTACCTTCTAACTCTATTTTCTTTACATAGTTAGTTTCACTAACTAATTTTAACACATAACAAATCATTTCACAAAACGTATTATTATATACATATAATTGAATAACTAGATGCATATAATATAATTTAAACTTACAAAATTTTAGGGTGTTACAACTCTCCCCCACTTATTCAGGATTGTGTCCTCACAATCCATTCCTGGTATAAGGCCGGATAATACTTAACAATCTCATGCTCTGGTTCCCATGTAAATTCTGATCCTTTTCTGTGCTTCCACTGAACTTTGAACAACTTAATATCTTTATTCCTCAATCTCTTAACTTTCTCTTCTAGAATCATAACTGGTTGTTCAACATAATTCAATTGATCATTGATCTCTATTTCTTCTAAGGGTACATAAGACGCCTCATCCACCAAACACTTTCTTAAGTATGACACGTGGAAAGTGCTGTGGATGCCTGCTAACTCTTCCGGTAGCTCAAGTCTATAAGCTACTTTTCCTACTTTTTCTAGAATTTTGAAAGGACCAATGAATCGAGGACTTAGCTTTCCTCGCTTTCTGAAACGAATAATGCCCTTCCATGGAGATACTTTTAACATCACTCTATCTCCAACCTGAAATTCAATTGGGCATTTTCTAACATCGGCATAAGACTTTTGACGGTCCTGTGCCATTTTCAAACGTTCCTTGACTTGGTCAATCTTTTCTGCGGTTCTTTGAACAATATCGGTACTGCCTAATTCTCTCTGACCAATTTCATCCCAACAAATTGGAGTTCTGCACTTTCTTCCATATAGCATTTCATAGGGTGGCATACCTATACTCGCGTGGTAGCTATTATTGTATGAAAATTCTGCCAAAGGTAAATGCATATCCCAATTACCACCGAAATCAATAGCACAAGCTCTTAACATGTCTTCTAATGTCTGAATAGTTCTTTCACTCTGACCATCAGTCTGCGGATGAAAAGTTGTGCTTAAGTTAACACGAGTACCCAAATCTTCTTGAAACTTGTTCCAAAACCTGGAAGTAAATCTGCTATCCTGGTCAGAAACAATAGAAAGAGGTACTCCATGACGTGCCACCACTTCCTGCACATATAAATCTGCAAGTGCCTCTGAAGTATAAGTCTCTTTAATTGGCAGAAATATAGCACTTTTTGTCAAACGATCCACAATCACCCAAATTGTATCATGCTGGCGTCGGGTCTTTGGCAATTTGGTGATTAGATCCATAGTAACATGCTCCCACTTCCAGACAGGAATATCCAAGGGTTGCATCATTCCCATTGGCTTTTGGTGTTCTGCTTTTACCTGTAAACAAGTTAAACATTGTTCGACATATTTAACAATCTCTCTTTTCATACCTGGCCACCAATAATCTGCTTTTAAATCATGATACATCTTAGTGGCACCAGGATGAATAGAATATCTGGATCTATGAGCCTCGTCAAGCAATAATTTCTTTATCTCCGGTGATTTTGGAATCCAGATTCTGCCATGTCGGGTTTTTAACCCTCGTGAATCATCAACAATATACTGAACCTGACCTTTAATTCTCTCAAATTTCCAGTCAGCTTTTCGCCACGCTCTCTGTTGTACTTCTTTAATCTGTTCTAACAAACTTGGAGAGACCGTAATCCGTAAAGATCTAACAATCAAGGCATGATGCATTGCCTTTCTACTAAGAGCATCTGCAACCACATTCGCTTTTCCAGGATGATAAAGGATTTCACAATCATAATCCTTCACCAAGTCTAACCACCGTCTTTGTCTCATATTAAGATCTCTCTGGTCAAAGAAATACTTAAGACTTTTATGATCGGTATAGATGGTGCACTTTACCCCATACAAATAATGTCTCCATATCTTAAGAACAAAAACAACTGCTGCAAGTTCTAAATCATGCGCTGGGTACCCTTTCTCATGTTCTTTCAACTGTCTCAAGGCATAGGCTATCACTCTTCCACGTTGCATCAATACACAACCTAAACCATTATAGGAGGCATCACAATATACAACCATATCTTCAGTACCATCAGGAAGTACTAAGATAGGTGACTGACTTAACTTTAACTTAAGAGTTCTAAAAGCCTGTTCATGCTCATCTTTCCACTCATACTTAACATTCTTACGAGTGTGCTTTGTAAGTGGGGTAGAAATTTTGGAGAAATATTGGATAAACCGTCTATAATAACCGGCTAAACCCAGAAAACTCCTTACCTCAGTCGGATTAGTTGGGGGTTCCCATTTCATTACCACCTCGACTTTGGTAGGATCTACTTTAATACCCTGACTGTTCACAACATGACCCAGAAATTGAACTTCACGAAGCCAAAATTCACATTTCGAAAACTTAGCATAAAGCTTTTCAATACGTAACATTTGCAAAACTTGTCTCAAATGAAGTTCATGATCACCAGCAGACTTAGAATAAACAAGAATATCGTCAATAAACACTATTACAGATTTATCAAGCATTGGACGACATACTCGATTCATGAGATCCATAAAAGCTGCTGGGGCATTGGTTAAACCAAAAGGCATCACTACAAATTCATAATGACCGTATCTAGTTCTAAAAGCTATTTTTGCTACATCTTCTTCTCGAACTTTAAGTTGGTGATAGCCTGAACGTAAATCAATCTTAGAAAAATAGCTGGCACCTTGCAACTAGTCAAACAAATCATCAATCCTAGGTAAGGGATACCTATTCTTGATGGTAACCTTATTCAATTCCCGATAATCTATACACAAACGCATTGTACCATCCTTTTTCTTAACAAAAAAATATTAGAGCACCCCAGGGAGAACTGCTTGGACGAATAAACCCCTTATCTAACAATTCTTGTAACTGTTTCATCAATTCTTGCATTTCAGAAGGGGCAAGTCTATACGGAGTCTTAGCAATAGGAGTAGCTCCAGGAACGAGGACTATAGGAAACTCGACTTGCCTATCGGGTGGAATACCCGGTAGCTCATCAGGGAAAACATCGGGAAACTCCTTTACAACAGGAATCTCCTTGAGTTTTGGAATACTTTTCTGAAGGTTGACCACGTGGGCCAAAAAGGCTTGACAACCACGTGACAAATGACGCTTAGCACGAGCAAATGTATATATGGATAAGGATTGCTTTTTCTTTTCCCCATAAATATCAATCACTCCCCCACTTGGAGCATTGACCCGAATAATCTTTTTCTCACACTGTATAACCGCATTATGTCTACCAAGCCAATCCATACCCACTACTACATCAAATTCACCCATTTGCATTGGGATAAGATTTATAAGGAAAGACTTATTACTGATTTGGAGTTGACACCCACAATATACACTAGCCACATAAACTATTCTATCATCAGCAATTTCAACATCTAGTGGAGTGTCTAACTCACTAAGGGGAATAGAAAATTTCTGGCTGAACTTTTTCTGACACAAAAGATCGCGAAGCTCCCGAATCAAATAACACGTGTGCAGGCATTAAATTTACCAGAAAGGTACCTGTCAGAACATCGAGGCTCGCTGAGCTTCCTCAGCAGTGATTTGGAAGGAACGGACTTTAGACTTTGGAACTTCTACAACTTTCTTTTCTGAAGTTCTTCGAGGTGCTGAAGAAGTAGGCCGGTTCCCAAGTTTTGGACATTCTGATTTTATGTGCCCCGGTTCATAACAATTATAACATACACGGATTGGGTTTGGACAATCTCGGCCAAAATGACCTTCTTGTCCACATTGATAACATGCGTTAGTGCCAAACTTACATTCTCCAAAGTGTTTACGATGACACTTTTTACATTCGGGTGGTGCCGGTCTATCTTATTTCTTAATACTTCCGCTTGGTTTAAATTTCTTTGATGCGCCTGAACTTTGATCACTTTTTCTCTTGGCAGCCGCCACTTGTTCATCTTTCTTTAACTCAAGTTCCTGAAAATGGGCTTCATCTATCATTTCTTCAAGAGTTTGACACCTTTTTGGAAGTACATACTTTCTGATTTCCTTTTTCAATACTTTATGAAAATGATTCATAAGCATCATTGGGTTATCCATATATTCTGGACAAAAACGAGCTCTATCCAGAAAATTGCCGACCAATTCATTCACCGACTCATTCGTTTGTTCCATTGCTAGAAACTCCTGACGTATTCTGTTCAAATCTGCATCTTGAGAATACGTGCTTTCAAACATCACTTTAAACTCTTCCCAAGTTAATTTACCAATAGCTTCATCACCTTTGGTTCTACACTGTACATTCCACCACCATTTAGCACGATTCTTTAAAAGATTAGCTGCATACCTTACTTTAAACTTGTTGGGACAATCTACAGTAGCGAATGCTCCCTCTACCTCTGAAATCCAACGATAACATTTGATTGGATCCAAATCACCTTCATATTCTGGTGGGTTGCAAGCTGAAAAGTCTCTATAACTTATTTTCTTTTGCTCTTCCTGAATAGGGGCTGAAGGAGTTATATCTGGTCTGGGCACAACTACTTCTCCTCGTCCTTTCTTCATTTCTTCACTTACGATTTTTCTTACTGTCTCTGTAATTGTTGTCACTAAAAACGGAAGAGATGCTTCTTGAGCTTGACTAATTTCTTTAGAAACAAGGGATTTTATACCTTCCCAAGACAATTCAGTATTAGGAATAGGAGACCTTGGTCTTCCACCACTGCCTCCTGCCTCATCATCTTGGGCTCTAGGATTCTAATCAAACCCAAGAGTCAAATTTATTTCTCACTCATCCATCTTTACTGAAAGTAAGCACAGCATCATTAATTCAACTTACTTAACATTTACAAGTCTACTTTATCTGTACCTCTAACACATCACACTAACAATAGCTAATAACTTATCCTCTAATGTTTCGTGGTTTCCATGGATACCCATATGGTAATATGATAATCATTGCGTTGGCCAGGCGCACTAATTACCGTATTAGAATATAACATATCCAAAGTCCACACGACACACTTTGATTCAAAATCATTAGCACACATAATCTCGTGCACATAACAGTTATAAATCATGCTCAATACAATAATTAAAATGGTCTAAGATCAAGTACCCACTAATGGTGGATACCCGAATCCCTTAAACCATGCTCTGATACCAACTTGAAACACCCCGAAACGTGACCATTTTTTTTTTATACCTTTATTCGTATATATATTTTTTTGTCCCAGTACAGTTCCTGACATTACAATTGATCTTTTTGTAACTTGTAAGTTGTTCATTTCTATTTCAAACAATTAAATTAAAAACCTCTTGAAAAACAGATGAATCCGCCGGATTCCGACTCATTTCAAGATCAAACCGAAGCCAGAACTCTACAAACGAATCCGGTCCCTTGAATCCGCCGGATTCATGACGAATCCGCCGGATTGCTACTGAATCCGCCGGATTCCAACAGATCCAGCAGCAGACCAGATTCTGCAAACTTTTATACCAAAATACCAACTTTGACGATGCATAACTTTTAAACCATAATACCTGGGATCACCAAAATTTGCAGACACGTTTAATATGATCAAAACTACATAACTCAACTTTTACTTTTACAAATTTTCCACTTTAACCCATTTAGACATGTAAACTCGTTTTCGACCATTTTTGACCAAAATTTTAACATACCAAATTCCAAACCATCTCAAATCTGACTTCCAACTTTTGACCATTCATTTAATCCTAACATTAAAACTTGTGAGTGCAAAAACATTTGACTTTCAACAAACCTAACCCATTTTGACACTTAAGCTCTTGATGACCCATTTAGACACTAATTTGACCCATTTCAATCTTTGACCATCCAATGACAATCATTCTTACTCAGTTGACTTTACAAAGTCAAACCAACCACTTTTCATTCATATTTACATAAAGCTTTAACATTTCAAGTCTCACTAATTTAACTTTAACCAAAACATTTACTTTCATCAAAACCGTACATCTTTCACAAGTGAGACTTACTAACTTTTACAACATTGACTAAAATCTTAAACTTTACAAACGGGGGTGTTATTGTATCGTGAGCGTGATCAAAAAGGGATTTAAACTCATTACCAACCAAGCAATGAGCTCCACCACTAGCTTTCCATAATCTTCTTTCCCGACCCTTCCTTTACCTTACTAGAGCTTCCTGTAACATGTTAAACATAACGAGTAAGCATAAATGCTTAGTAAGTAATGGAAACATAAATACAAAATCTGCCACAAGTTAAGGATCCATAACATCTAACATGTCAATTCATAAGAAATGACATCAAACTAAGCTAATGACATAGTCATTACTTAGATACCACCAAGCGAATGATAATTCACTCCTTGGTTCCACCTGTCCATATACTTACCTTGCAATATGCACAAACAAATACTTGAACCCTTCACACTTGAACACCTATTCACATAATCACATAAACACATATCATTCACACATTCAATTTAACTTATTCTTACTTATATATATATGGTTTAGGTGCTAAGTTCCATAACACCTAAGTTTCTAACATAAGTTCTATACTACTTACACCATAATCATATTCAAATGGGTAATCAATATTCTTTCTTACTATTACCTTCACAATTCACCAGGAACATCCTTCTATGGTGATCTTACATACACATAATTAAACAATTACCCAATTAACATATGATTATAGGTTTAATAACATAACTAACAAGAATTATATATTCTTTCTAATTCAAACTCATGTATAGAACTTAATTACATCCCATTACCCACTTACCCATTAATTTCACTAACTTAAGGTTTTGGGTTCTTAAACCCTAACTTCAATTAAACAAGCTAGAGTGATTTACATACCTTACAACTGATAAATTGAAGATTTAGAACCTTAATCTCCACAAACCCTAGCTTTCTTGTGATCTTCTCTTCTTCCCTCTCTCTAAAAGCTCTGTACGTGACTTTTCTAAATTACTGGGGAGGAATACATTAGAAGCTGCTAAATTCTGTATTTTATTTACTTCATTTTCACAATACTGAAACGCCCCAAATATTTATTTATTTATTTATTTTTTATGTTACATTACTAAAAGTAAAATCACTTAACCACGAGTTAAAAAGTGAACTCTGACTAACTGAACAATTATATACTTTGACCTTTGACTACTTTCCACTTTGACCTTGCTAGTCAAAGGCATATATCAATCACTACTAAATCTTTACACTTTAACTAATGTATATTATCAAACAACTTCCAATAGCTTTTAAAACACTTGAACAATGATGATAACACTTTACCCTTTTTTTTTTTCTACCTTAACTTTTCATGATAATCAAAGACATCACATTATCAACATCATAAGATTTACTTTTAACCAATAACTTAACCTTACAAATGTGTTGTTGGGCGCTTTATACAAGTAATGATCATCACGACAATTTAAAAGGAAGAAGAGCTTTTCTAACCAATTAAGCAAGCCCCAATCCACACTATCTTCTTGCAATCCCAAACAACTCGGTATAACAATATAGTTCAACTAAACCATTCACCTGAAACATAAAACAACTGAACGTATAAGCGAAACGCTTAGTGAGTACATATGAATAATTAATTAAGTAATTAACTAATCAACTTAACATTCAGCAAGTATACTATTAACATAAACTTTCAGCAAACATATAACTTTCAAATAGTTGAACAAAGGATAGATATTACTTTTCTTAACTGGATCCGCTTTCACTTTATCCATGTGCACATGTCTAATCGCATTCTAGTTAACATAAGTTAACCGGACTAATCACTACTAATAGCTTGTATATACAACTAATCATCATTCTAGCTAATATAATTTAGCTAGCTAGACCAATCGCAATGCTAACTAACATAAGTTAGATAGCCTAATCACAACTCTAGTTAACATAAGTTAACTAGTCTAATCACGGTTCTAGCCAACATAAGTTAGCTAGGCTAATCGCTTTCATAGCTAACAAAAGTTAGCCATACTAATCGTTTTCAATCTCCTCCATGCTCATCACGTAACTTTCAATCCTAATCAGGTATTTCAACAATTTGCAATACTAATCAAACATTACAACAATCTACTCTACTAATTGATAAAGTAATCGTAATCCGATATATCAAGGATTAACATCTTTCACTATTAACCACTATTTTCACAACTAATCAATCATAATCAACAATATCAAATAAGCTAAATCGAAAATACTTCACATAACTTGTCAATTTGTATGCCTTACACTTTAACTCAAACTTTTACCCAAACTTTCAATCCTAATCAAATAACAATCATAATAACTTGCAACTAATCAATTAAGAATTCAAAATAACATAACATAGAAACTTTACAAGATTGTATAATTCTCTTGCACATGTGCAATTCGAATTACACAATCATTACTTAACTAACCTTCATATTACTCACCTTTGACACGAAAACCCGAAAGCATGAGATATACAAATACAAGCACCACTTCCTTTTTGCACCTAAACAAACATAATATATCGTATAAACATTCATATATATAAAACTACTCATGCATTTGATAAATCTATATTGATCATACTTTTTAACTTCAAATAGGTGCCTTTTACTACAGCTCCAAGTGGCTGTTTTGAGCCCCACTTTTGAACCTTCTAAACCTCTCTAAAATAAACATATTTTATATCATTACGAAGGTATTACAACATACTTTAATATACAACTTTCACTTTTTTGTGAAACACAATACGTATTAAATTACAGCCTTCTAAAAATGACAAAAAGTCATTTTGTGTTGCTGAAAATCTCAGCAAACAGCACCAACGGGCTGTTTTACAACCCACTTTTGACCCACCTATACATGTCCATTTTCTGCAAACTTTATATCGAATTAAAGGTCTTCGACCATACTTTCATTCTCTATTTTCAGATTTCTACACAACATTATACACACAAAGTTACAGCCCCTCAAAGTTTGTCAAAAACACTTTATTTCACTTTTCGCCCAATTTACCCAATGACCCGAAATTGAAATCTAGTCATCACACACATTACAACTAAAATACTAATGATCATATATCATCATTTACAACTTTTCTTACTTCAGTTACCATTCTAAGCTTTGTATGATCTATTTGACTTTTAAAGTTAAACCGAATACAATTTCATCACTTTTAAGCATAACTCAATCTATGAATCAACTACTCATTCCACTACTTTAAACAACATTAGTAACATCAATTCAACTCATTTAAACTAATCATAGGGTGAGTTAATAATAATTTACAAGAATTCATCAAACCCCACTTTCTATTATGAACACCAAATTTGATTTATCAACTTTTGGATTGAATTGATGTTAACCACAATGATTTCCACACTTATACATCACTAATTAACCATATACAAGCTTAATTTTTGTTTAGAACACAACCCCACCTTCAAACCCACAAAATCAACTTTCTAGGTTAAAGGAAGTCAAGAACACATACTCACCTTAGGTCAGGGATGAAGATTCTTGCTTGAATTCAACTAATCTATCTTTAATTTAGCGTTTGTAGCTGATTTCTCCCCCCCTTTTTCTTCTTCCATGATTTCTCCATCTCTTTCCAGAAGTCTCTGGTTTTATTTTTATGTTTATATGTACATGTATGTATAATCGATATGTATGTATATAATAAAAGAGTTTTAATTGTTTTATTTACTAACTTACTAATTTATTTGGTACACTTCTAGTCCCCAAAGTATTATTGCCTGAAAACTTAAATATACATCACATTTAAAAACTCGCAGTTTCTACTATTTCGTACGATTTATAAAACCGTTATATAATATAATAATACCTTAAATTTTGGGGTGTTACAAATACTCCCCTCATCTTTACTAATATGACAGTTTCTACCTTCTAACTCTATTTTCTTTACATAGTTAGTTTCACTAACTAATTTTAACACATAACAAATCATTTCACAAAACGTATTATTATATACATATAATTGAATAACTAGATGCATATAATATAATTTAAACTTACAAAATTTTAGGGTGTTACAGTTGATTACTATGAATGAGTTACTAACTCATTTTGTTTAATTGTAATTCCAGATAACCAGAAGACTAAGTGACATTAGACTACTGAGTGGACAACTGGGGTATTCGGTGAGTGGATCTATAACCTCAGTGTGATTTAGTTGTAACAGGTTTGGTTACAACAAGTAACGTATTATTACTGTTTTCATTTTCCATTATGATTATGGTTAGTAGTAATGATATTGTTGATAGACTGTTTAGTCTGATATGTTGACCTGATTGAATATGTGAAAATGTGATCACTTGTTATTTGGCCTTTGGGCATCATGATATTGAGGTCAACGTGTTAGTTGGGTTTGGTTACTATTGTAAGACGACAGGAATTTCCTTGTACTTATCGTTAATAGGAAATTAGGTCGTATGAGATTAGTACCAAACTATCGGTCTCGTCCTTTATGGCCATAAGGATATGTACGATAAGTGTTCTTGGAGAATCCCCGGGTATTATGGTATCTCCAGAACCACCGATCCTCATTGACATGTTATTGTATTGAGATGTTATCTCATTGAAATAGAATTGTATGTTCTTGGCTGAAGGTTTCCCCAAGAACTATAGATACTCTGTGATATTGTGTATTTACGATACTTTGATGTAAACAGAGTTGTTATGCTAAGTTGGACTGTTGATTATTATTCACTCACTTAGCTTTGAGCTAATCCCCCACATTAACCCTTCTTGCAGGTTATAGATTGGATATTAGTTGGGCAAGAAATTGAGCTGGATGGAAAGTTTGACAACTGAGCGTGTACTCTGATATATGATTGGTTAAATCAGAAATGTTTTGTGAAATCATATAACACCTAAGTTGATAAACTATAGTTTGAAATAGTTTAAACTTTTATGTTGGTTAATAATGTGAAATTTAATGTATATATGGACTTTCGCTTCCGATGTATTATAATAAAATGATTGTAAAAATGAAGGGTGTTATAAATAAATAAATAAATAATATATATATATATATATATATATATATATATATATATATATATATATATATATATATATATATATATATATATATATATATATATATATATATTATTTCAGAAAACAAAGGAGAATATATTTTTGAAATACTGAAAGTTATAATACTTACAACCAATTCACAAGTTTTCATGTACTTGATATCATAATCAACTTTCCCAACACAGTTGTCGATTATGTGAAATGTTTTCTTGTTGAGATTGAACACCAGCAAAAAGAAATGGTTCTAAACAATAACACGGAAGAAAACCTGTTCATAAAATTAGGTTTATTACAACTACATAAAACAATCAATTAGTGTAACACATGTGTTACTATATATTATCACATGTGTTACTGGTTAGTAACACATGTGTTACTGATTCGGTAACACATGTGTTACTGGTTAGTATCACATCTGTCACATGTTAGTATCACATCTGCTACCCTGTATTCGATCACAAACACATACTATGCACATATTGTGTACAGACTTACCAATTAATTCGACATCTAACATTGCTATAAGCCATGTATCTTCATCCAACCAACTACTTACAGACGATTTGAAAGACTTAAACCTTTGCTCGTCAATCTGTTTGTGAACACCATCAAGCTGATAAAAAAATTGAAAAATAATACATAAGCAAATAACAATATATATATTTTTAAAAATATGAATATAAACAATGTAGAAAAACTTACAAACATAGTCGTTGGAATGTTTCTCTTCATAGTTCATTAATGTGGCCCAGCAGTCTATAGTATTCACACACTGATCCATAAACCTGGAACCAGTGTTTCAAGATCCTCACGAGTGGCCCGCTGTCCATATTTTCTCTCAAAGAAAAATTCACTTACAGGATAAAAAAAAGGTAAACTTTTGACATTTTAAGCAAGTAACAAACACGTTATATAGACCTAAAAATACAAAAAGTAGAAACAAAAAAAGAACACTTACAGCCTATCGCCTAACATGGCAAATAACTGTAACATCCCCAAATTGACCTAGTAGTATTTTAATATTTCCCCAATATTTAAATAGATCATTTAAGGTGTTGGGGATAAAGTTTAAAATTATTATTTATTTGATAGATGTTGAATGAAATGGTCAAATAAATAATTGGAACTAGTAAATTATTAATTGTTTTAAACTTGTTAAGTTGAAAGAATAATAAAAGTTTGGTTTCGCGAAATGGTAGTAGGTTCCAAACAATAGGTTAAAGGGGAATAAAATTATATTAATGTTGAGGTCGGTTTAGTAAGTGAACCGATTTAAGATTTCTTTTATTCTCAAACCTTCTCAAATGGTTAGTTTCTTTTCACTAGCTCCAAAACCTAAATACATATATGCTTAAAACAAAAAGGGGAATAATTAAATTTGGGTATTAGGTCGGCTTAGAGGGATACACCGACTCACTTTTCTTGATTTTCCCATTTGGTTAAGCTTTATTCCATTCTCACTTAGGTAAATTACAAAAGTAATAAGGAAATCAATTTAAGATATCAAAAGAGTTGTGATTTTGCTCTGGCATCGAAGTCCATCATCATCTCTATTCCTTTCAATTGTAAGTAATTACTTGTTCTACCCATGTAATTAATGTTTTTGATTTTTGGTTGAAGAAAGTTAGGGGTACTGATTTTATGAAATAATACTAATAAATATTTCATGATATTGGATGATTCTGAGTTGTTAATAAGCCCCAATTAATTGATGTTTATTCTCGATTGATTACTCTTAAGTTAGAGTTCAATCAATTGGTTATATAGAACTTGAGCAAGAAAGTTGGATTTATTGTTGATTATATGAAGTTAATTGATAATAGGTGTTCATACTTGATATCCCTTTTATGTTAGAAAGATTTATAAGTTGAATTGATAACTGAATTTGATGTTTTTATGGCTATTCATTATGCGCTGCTGCTGTTTGAATTTGACCCAAAAATGGCCAAGAAACCTGCGCTGCTGATGTTGTTTTTGGGCAGAAAAAACCCGGCAGCCTTTACGCCTTAACCGGCGGCTTCCACTTCCTGTTATGCATTAAATTTTCAAAGTTTAATAATCATTTAAGTGTTTAAGTATTATTGATAGTATACTTGTTTGTAAGTAATAATATGTAATTAGAAGCATACTATTGATAATCAAATGAAAAATGTTGTTAACTTATGTATTATTATAAGTTGAAAGGTTATTAAATTTTAAGTTTGCAATCGATTTAAATGTAATTATATTGATGATAATAGTGGCAATAATATAGATGATCATGATAAATGAGATATAAATAGAAATTCATGATTGATGTGAAAATAGTATGTAGTTCCTTGAATGATATATTGAAATGAGTATAATATGATGAAACTAGATCAAAGTGAGATTTATAACTCGTAATCTTGTAGAATGACGATAAGTACTTGAGAATGAATGCAATTATGTTAGATACCATGTAATGAATATAATTGTAAGTCTTAGTACTTATGTTGCTTAAGTGTTATATTGAAATATATATATTTGACTTATTGAAGGATTAGGATTTTATGCTAGCATGATTAATTAGTATTGCAATATCATGCTATGTGATTAATAAATGGGTATTGTGCAAAATCTTAATATGGAATGCTTAATACCTATGTAATGCCATGTACTTGATAAATGGGCATTATGTTTTATTCTAATATGTAATTATACAATAGTGTTATTAAGTGATTGAGATGAGTAATGCCTATGTGATTAGTATAAATAGTACTTATGGTTGATTAATGACCTGATAGCTTGAATAATGTTATTATTTACATAAGTACTATCATTTGAGATAAGTAACTGACTTGTGTTACTCTATTATGTTTTCAGATAAACAGAGGACTCAGTGACATTAGACTACTGAGTGGACGACTGAGGTAACGGTGAGTGGATCGATAACCCTCAGTTTGGTTTAGTTGTAACAGGTTTGGGTTACAACGAGTAACCGTATTATTACTATTGTTTTAGTTGCCATGATTATGAGCTATTAGTAATAATACTGTGAATAGATTATCGTTTGACATATTGATTGGAATATGTGAATATGTGATCACTTGTTGTGTTGCCTTTGGGCATCATTGAGTCGGAGGCCAGCATGGGGCTGGGCTTGGGTTTGCTATTGTTTGGATGACACAGGGTCTTAGTACAAGTTTATTTGTCGTAGAATGTGTTATTTAGGTTAATAGCACCAAGTAGTCGGTTAAACCTCTGTATTGGCCAACAGTTGGTTTTAAAGTGTTCTTTGAGAATGTGTTACCTCAAGAACCACCGGTCCTCTATGACACCAGTTGGTTGTGTGATTAAAAGTTGATAACAGACTTGTTGATTGAATATGAATATTGGTTGGACACAAGTTTGTTATGCTGAATTAAACTGTTGTTTATTGATCTTTCTCACTTAGCATTGAGCTAATCCCCCACATTTACCTTCCTTGCAGATTATGACTTAATATTGGACTGAGCAAGAAGATATTAGCATGGTATGGAATGTTTGAAGCGCAGGCAACTACTCTGATATTTGATTTAACTAATCAGTGTTGTTTTAGTTTTAAATAACACCTCGTTTTGTTAGTAAGTTACTATAATAGTTTTGAACTGTTGAATACCAGATTTTGAAATGGAAAAAGTTTATACGTATTTTTATATCTTATATGATTGAATGTCATTTGGGACTTGTGCTTCCGAGTAAAATCATTATTATAATGGTTCCAAAATGAGGGGTGTTATAAGTTGGTATCAGAGCATAGGTTTGGGTGAATTGGACGTGGTAAGTGTTCAATCCCAAATCTATTTTTGTGTTAGTCAAACATTCCATGATGTGGGGTTTAGCTAAGTTTAGAATTAGTTAGTTTATTGAGTACTGACGATTAACAAGTTGCGAGTTGTTGTTGTTTTCAGTACAGATATGGCAGAACACGAGCACTTGACCAGTACCTTTGACAGTTCCCCTAGACCGGATGCCCTTCCTTCAGAGATAGACACAGAGAAACTTGATGAGATAGGTACATCATTTTCAGCTAAGAAACACACTGTTAGAGATGAGTATGTAGTACAGTTAGAAAATGAATTAATGGAGTCTCGGAGAAGACAACTATGTTTACAGGATAGACAGGTACCAATGCTGTTATCACCGTATCAACAGGAAAGGAGTTTTTCATTTGCAACTTTTATGTCTTGTAAGCCTTCGAAATATTATGGAAGCTTTGATCCAGCTATTACACTTGATTGGTTGCGGGATACTGAGAGGAAATTTGAGATTTGCCAATGTGAGGAGAAATTTAAAGTTACTTATGCAGTGTACAACAATGGGTACCTGATGATAGAACAAAGATAGACCCTTTTGTTGAAGCATTACCACCAGAGTACCGTACTTCAGTGAGGTTGGCCAATTCTCTTGCAGACGCTTTTTCCTTAGCTCGTTTAGTGGATCGTGACTTACGAGCTCAGAATAAAGAAAAGACTTTACATTGATTTGAAAGTGGATCGTCGTGTAAAGGTAAACATAAAAGACAAAGCAGAAAGTCAAAGGATCGTAGTGGTTTGAATGATCGATCACTTTGGTGCAACGATTGTAAATCCAGACATACGGGAAAGTGTACTTCCCAGACCACTAGATGTATCAGATGCGGATTGATGGGACATAAAGTTAAGGATTGTGGTTATCCTAACAAAGTGTGTTGGAATTGTCAATGAGAAGGTCATCATGCGGGACAGTGTTCAGAGGTGATAAGTCAGGGTTCGGGTTTGGTCGGTGCATGGTTGTCTTCTGGCCATAAAAGGAGGAATCTGCAGTCAACAGCTGGCAGATTTTCTGATAACAGTTGATGACACTGTAGAGATGGATGACGCTATTACAGGTACACTTGTATTTACCTTGTACTAGCATTTGTTTATTTGCTTTGGAACTAGTTGTTCCTATGTGTTTGGTTATATGTGATAAATTGAAAGTGACCCTAGTGATTTTAATTCTTTTAGAATAAAGATAATTGATAATGAAATAATTTCTGTTGCTGTGCTAGTGACCGAAATTAAGTACTTGATTGAGGGTCATAGTATTTGATAACTTTTGTTAATGTCAACCCTTAGTTGATATAGGATTGACGTGAATTGGGTAAATAAAATGTTAAATACAAAAAGAAAATATAAATATTCTTGATAGATGTGTCATGTGATTGACTCGGGAGATTTGAGAAAAGAGAATGAGTCTCGAAATAATATGCAGATGTCCTGAATCAGTTGAATAGTATATATAGACTATTGAAAAGACTTATTCTTGTTTAATGAGATTGTCGGTATGATTATCAGTACTTGAAAGTTCTTGATGAGATTATTGAATTAATCTGTTTGATTGGTAGACAACTGGATTGACATGATTCCGATGATTGATTAAAAGAGGATATACCATGATTGCTTAGTATATCATATATGGTTGTTATCTTGAGTTTGGATGGATTAACAGATACTCATGCAGTTTATGGACTTAATAATCCGGATATGGCAATTTTCTATATGAGCTTGAAATTGCTTGATTGATGATATCTTGATGAGTCTATGACTTGATTTGAACATAAACCTATGTTGAGAATGGTTTTCATGGAAACTTTGAAAAGTGGATTATCTCTTTGATGGACTGTCAATTATTTGAATTTGACTTTGAAGGATAAAAATTTTGAGATATATTAAAAGCAGAGATAAAATAAAAGTGGATTATTCACGATTGAGATTATGATTTATTAAAAGTTAATGACTTTTGATGGATTAACTTTGAGAAGAATAGCAAGAGATTGTTTTAATATATTGAAACAGCTTTGTGTTAGGTGATTGTTCCTATGCTATTTGAAGGAATTAATAATCTTGCAAAGTATTATATATTTTGATGGAATGAAATTGTACTTAATGCATAGAGTTTGGATTATTACTTTTGATTGCGACATCTTGACTTATATTAGAGGAGTCAACCTATTATGACTTGAAGTTTATAACTGAGACTGTGTTATGAATCTGGAAACAGTGATTAGATGATACTAAATGAATCATAAGAATTTATTTCCGAAAGTCTTCAGAGTTGATATTACCCAGAAAGATAATGTTATTGCAAGTATTTGAGATGTGATAAGATACTTATGACGGGATTTGTCGTGTTTAGACATCCTTTCATTAGTGGATAAACTAAAAGTTGTTTAGTTGAAATTGATGGATTGTGATTGGAAATCGAGAACTTGTTGTTGAATAATGATTGAGGATTAAAGATTATTTAATCTTGTGTTCAAGTTCTGTGGAATTATAAATCTTGAGAGGTGACTGCGGTGGAGATTTATAATCGAGATTTGACTGTTTGATCATGATGGAGTATTAACTTGTAAAATGAGTTGAAAATAGGGCATTGATGGGTGATCATGAAGTTAAATGTAACTTTGTTGTGGTTTCTGTCATATGTGACTGGAGTTAAACTAGATATCAGTTGCATGAGGGATCATCGAAATAATTCTGAAAGGCTAACGATAGAGTTTGCCTATATTTTAGCGGATGTCAACGATTGATGACACATGTTATAATAATAGTATAATGGAAGTGGCGTTTTAGATGTAATATCAGGTATAAGGTGTAGCTTTGATATTAGTATGCTACTTTGAGTATTTGGGTAAGATTAGATTTCGAGGACGAAATCTCTTTAAGAGGGAGAGATTTGTAACATCCCCAAATTGACCTAGTAGTATTTTAATATTTTCCCAATATTTAAATAGATCATTTAAGGTGTTGGGGATAAAGTTTAAAATTATTATATATTTGATAGATGTTGAATGAAATGGTCAAATAAATAATTGGAACTAGTAAATTATTAATTGTTTTAAACTTGTTAAGTTGAAAGAATAATAAAAGTTTGGTTTCGCGAAATGGTAGTAGGTTCCAAACAATAGGTTAAAGGGGAATAAAATTATATTAATGTTGAGGTCGGTTTAGTAAGTGAACCGATTTAAGATTTCTTTTATTCTCAAACCTTCTCAAATGGTTAGTTTCTTTTCACTAGCTCCAAAACCTAAATACATATATGCTTAAAACAAAAAGGGGAATAATTAAATTTGGGTATTAGGTCGGCTTAGAGGGATACACCGACTCACTTTTCTTGATTTTCCCATTTGGTTAAGCTTTATTCCATTCTCACTTAGGTAAATTACAAAAGTAATAAGGAAATCAATTTAAGATATCAAAAGAGTTGTGATTTTGCTCTGGCATCGAAGTCCATCATCATCTCTATTCCTTTCAATTGTAAGTAATTACTTGTTCTACCCATGTAATTAATGTTTTTGATTTTTGGTTGAAGAAAGTTAGGGGTACTGATTTTATGAAATAATACTAATAAATATTTCATGATATTGGATGATTCTGAGTTGTTAATAAGCCCCAATTAATTGATGTTTATTCTCGATTGATTACTCTTAAGTTAGAGTTCAATCAATTGGTTATATAGAACTTGAGCAAGAAAGTTGGATTTATTGTTGATTATATGAAGTTAATTGATAATAGGTGTTCATACTTGATATCCCTTTTATGCTAGAAAGATTTATAAGTTGAATTGATAACTGAATTTGATGTTTTTATGGCTATTCATTATGCGCTGCTGCTGTTTGAATTTGACCCAAAAATGGCCAAGAAACCTGCGCTGCTGATGTTGTTTTTGGGCAGAAAAAACCCGGCAGCCTTTACGCCTTAACCGGCGGCTTCCACTTCCTGTTATGCATTAAATTTCAAAGTTTAATAATCATTTAAGTGTTTAAGTATTATTGATAGTATACTTGTTTGTAAGTAATAATATGTAATTAGAAGCATACTATTGATAATCAAATGAAAAATGTTGTTAACTTATGTATTATTATAAGTTGAAAGGTTATTACATTTTAAGTTTGCAATCGATTTAAATGTAATTATATTGATGATAATAGTGGCAATAATATAGATGATCATGATAAATGAGATATAAATAGAAATTCATGATTGATGTGAAAATAGTATGTAGTTCCTTGAATGATATATTGAAATGAGTATAATATGATGAAACTAGATCAAAGTGAGATTTATAACTCGTAATCTTGTAGAATGACGATAAGTACTTGAGAATGAATGCAATTATGTTAGATACCATGTAATGAATATAATTGTAAGTCTTAGTACTTATGTTGCTTAAGTGTTATATTGAAATATATATATTTGACTTATTGAAGGATTAGGATTTTATGCTAGCATGATTAATTAGTATTGCAATATCATGCTATGTGATTAATAAATGGGTATTGTGCAAAATCTTAATATGGAATGCTTAATACCTATGTAATGCCATGTACTTGATAAATGGGCATTATGTTTTATTCTAATATGTAATTATACAATAGTGTTATTAAGTGATTGAGATGAGTAATGCCTATGTGATTAGTATAAATAGTACTTATGGTTGATTAATGACATGATAGCTTGAATAATGTTATTATTTACATAAGTACTATCATTTGAGATAAGTAACTGACTTGTGTTACTCTATTATGTTTTCAGATAAACAGAGGACTCAGTGACATTAGACTACTGAGTGGACGACTGAGGTAACGGTGAGTGGATCGATAACCCTCAGTTTGGTTTAGTTGTAACAGGTTTGGGTTACAACGAGTAACCGTATTATTACTATTGTTTTAGTTGCCATGATTATGAGCTATTAGTAATAATACTGTGAATAGATTATCGTTTGACATATTGATTGGAATATGTGAATATGTGATCACTTGTTGTGTTGCCTTTGGGCATCATTGAGTCGGAGGCCAGCATGGGGCTGGGCTTGGGTTTGCTATTGTTTGGATGACACAGGGTCTTAGTACAAGTTTATTTGTCGTAGAATGTGTTATTTAGGTTAATAGCACCAAGTAGTCGGTTAAACCTCTGTATTGGCCAACAGTTGGTTTTAAAGTGTTCTTTGAGAATGTGTTACCTCAAGAACCACCGGTCCTCTATGACACCAGTTGGTTGTGTGATTAAAAGTTGATAACAGACTTGTTGATTGAATATGAATATTGGTTGGACACAAGTTTGTTATGCTGAATTAAACTGTTGTTTATTGATCTTTCTCACTTAGCATTGAGCTAATCCCCCACATTTACCTTCCTTGCAGATTATGACTTAATATTGGACTGAGCAAGAAGATATTAGCATGGTATGGAATGTTTGAAGCGCAGGCAACTACTCTGATATCTGATTTAACTAATCAGTGTTGTTTTAGTTTTAAATAACACCTCGTTTTGTTAGTAAGTTACTATAATAGTTTTGAACTGTTGAATACCAGATTTTGAAATGGAAAAAGTTTATACGTATTTTTATATCTTATATGATTGAATGTCATTTGGGACTTGTGCTTCCGAGTAAAATCATTATTATAATGGTTCCAAAATGAGGGGTGTTATAATAACCAATTGGAAAGCTTCGATTCATGCATCTTGACCTTCGTTCCCACATTGGTCTGAAGGTTCATGTACGGTGAGAACTCAAACAAACTCGGCTTACTAACACGTGTGATACAAACTATTTACCACATGTGTCAATACTTACTAACACATATTATACAAACTCTTAATACATATGATACACCTATTTACACATGTGGTACTTTATAGTTTATAATAACAAATATGCTAGTGGGCCAAAATATGTGATACTAGTACATTAATCACATTTCAAAAATATAAATAAAAAACACAAAGAATTAACTAATTGAAGGGACATCTACCTTCATCATCAACATGACTATTTTATTTTTATTTTTTTTTACCTTTTTTCTATTATAAACCTGTAAATGATTTTCATCCAAAAAGACTACCGACTTCACAACTGAAAAATAGCACAAGACATATAAACATTCAAAACAAAAAGATATAACAAACAAGATATTTACGCTCAATGTATAGTACCTAAACATCACATAAAAATACATCCATAAGTTACTCTATCATATCAACATAGACAAACATACATAACACTTGTGTAAATTCAAACCACAACAGACTTGTAACACTTACACAACATATATTCAATGCTAAACAGACTTTCACTTGTGTTACCAACAAACCTAAAATTCAAAACAAACACAAATACACATTCAATACAGCAACAAAATCATAAAAATTAAGCTAAACAAAAGTATCGCTTGTGTAAATTCAAACCACAACATTCTTACCCATTTGCAGACACTAAAGTCAGTGTAAATAGAAGTAACACTTGTGTTACCAAAACCCTAATTTCAAACCAAACACATTTACACATATAGCATGCAAACACAACATCAAAACGCAAATATTAACATATTAAACGCAAATATGAACATATTAAATGCAAAAAGCAGAAAAAATAACTATCATAAAACTAACGCGATGGTACGGATGTGATAGGTCGAGCTTCAATCGGACTTGATGAGGTTCTTCCTGTTGCAATCTCGTCACGAATAGCCATTTACAAATTACTCCGGCTACTGAAATACGTTCTATTTCGAGTTTGAACAATTTTGATAACCAGGGTTTCTCAAAAACGACTTTTCGGTAAAAATGGCACCGACTGAAAGTTTAATCGAAGAAAGTAGATGAAAAAAATGAAGATATTAGCTTCAAACAACGATGATTTGTTGATTTGATGAACAAACTTTGGAAATCTAGGGTTAGGGTTGTTGAATCGCCAGAGAAAATGAAAGAAACAAGATGGAGAGGTTCTGTGAGTTTTTTTGGACAAAAGTGAAAAAAAGAATTAATTGATTGATTGGTAAAATGACCAATTTACCCCTCCGCCCAAAATCTAATATAATTTGATTTTTTTAATTAAAAAATGAGGTATTAATAGGGACCATTGATTTGGTAAATCTAATGGCTCAGATTGATTCTCCCATTCTCACTTAAAATCAAGGATGAAAAAGTCGGAAGTCAGGGGCGAGTCGGTCGGGACCTAGGAAGGACTAGTCGGGACTAGTCTGATTTGACTTTTGTTGACTTTTTATACATTTAAATAAAAAAATTATAAGTTTATGTGTAAATATAGATATGTTTTAAAGTTAAGGGACTTAAATTGTATAATTTTTTTTAACTTATTAGTGAAAAGTACCATTTCTCTTTCATCATTTCCTTTTTGTCACAAATCTTAGAGATCATCTTCATCTGCTTCTACTTTCTTCTCCATCAACTTCTAGTTCTTCATCTTCTTCATCATTTCCTACCCATTCCCACTACATTTTCTTATATTTTCTTTCATATTTAGCAACAAAAAGTAATGGAGAAACAAATCCAAGCCAAAGACAAACGATTCTGACACGTTGACCGGCGTTGACCGGCATTGACCGACTTTAGGTAGCGACTTGGGTGAGGGCGAGTCGGGATGGCGATGGCAAGTGACTAAGCGGCCGAGTCGGCCGACTTTTACAACACTGCTGAAAATGGGTGTACTCATTTGAACCCTACTCTATTATTATACCTATACAAACTTACAATAGTCAAATTATATGGAGGGATGTTATGAACAATAACAATTTGGTCACGTAGTGAATTATTACTATATCTTCTTTTTTCGCTTTTTGAATATTTTTATTATCTGAGTTTTTTCAACAATATAACTTCCAATACACTAATGATTTTGTTATTTAAAGTAATATTAGGGTTCATAAATATTTTTCTTTTTATTTCTTTTGTGTTATAAAATTTTGTATTCTCTGATTACATTAGTTATAAATCATTTCAACTACGGAGGTTCATTAGTCGCTCGGTTTATGATTTAATTTCTAGGGTTCTTAATTTTTTAATTTCATATATTGGTCAAAGTTGGCAACGTGAGTTTAAGTTAGAGATAGGAGAAATCAAATCGAGATTGCTTATAACTAGAGGACTTTTTACTCACGCTTCATAGCGAGATTACAAAAGCTATATATTAAATAAAACTAAATTTTCTAATTGATGTTTGTCTAGTAAAATGAAAATTCGTATCAAAATTTTTTTTATTATTAATTTTTTATTATTATTATTATTATTATTATTATTATTATTATTATTATTATTATTATTATTATTATTATATTATATATTTTGTATCTACAATGTATTATCTAGGTTCACTATTATGTAAAAACTTAAGGATCATTTTACAAATATAATATATTCATTCAATGGTATACTTGAGTAGTTAGAGTCCTCTAATTCAAGTGATCCTCACTATTAAAGAAATAATATAATAATTATATGAACATGTTTCGTGTTTTTACAAATAATTACATTGAGAAAAAAATTTGTATCTATTCAAAACTTAACAAGAAAAAACAAAACAAAACAGACTCTACTTGATAATGAATATTTTTTCTCTAGTCACACCTAAAACTCCGATTAAACTCGTTAATACAAAATATATATAATTAAGGTGGGGTTCAAATGAGAATAGGATTTGTATGAGAATGAGGAATCAATCTCAGCTAGTTATTTTCATCAAATACCCATTTCCATCATCTTTTTTAAAATCAAATATCTCACAAATGACAAGTCGAAATATAATAAAAATCGCACCATAAAATTCAGCGTTTTATCTTCTTCGATTTGTCGTCCCTCAAAGTGTACTTTTGACAACTTTTTTTTATTTCCATTTTTTGGTGGGTTTACAAATTAGTAACGCATGTATTAATGTTGCGTTTAGGGTGTAGGGGGTTAGGGTTTAGGGTTTGGGCATAAACCCCAAACCCTAAACGCTTTACAAAACTCTAAACCCAAATCATACTAAACCCTAAATCATACTAAACCCTAAACCCTACTAAAACCTAAACCCTATTAAACCCAAAACCCTACTAAACCCTAACCCTAACCACAAATTAAATATATAACCAATCACTAACACATGTGTTACTACTTTGTAAAACCCACCAAAAAATGAAAAAAAAAGTTGTCAAAAGTATGCCTCGAAGGACGACAAATCGAAGAGAAGAAAATGCTGAATTTTATGGTGTAATTTTCATGATTTTTCGACTTACCGTTTGTGAGATATTTGAGTTTCGAAAATGTGGAGAAATAAGTATCGATGAAAATAAGTGGTTGAGATGGATTCCTATATTCTTTTTTTTGAAAGGCAGTTGTGGAATCACTGACGGACCTTTGGCCCACCCGATCATCTCCACAAACGGTTACTCCCCTGGAATCGAGTAACCGCCCCTGAATTCGAAGCCAAGGCGACGCCCTAAAGGGGTTGCTCTCCCATGTCTTGGATGGGTATAGCGTCGCAGGAGTCTCCCTCACAACAAGACTCGAATTCAACACCCCCAGGAAGAAACCATTATGGAAAACTCCCTAACCACTGAGCCAAGATCCCAATGGAATTTTCATGTCCTTGATTGGGATTGAACCCATGACCTGTGGTATAAGCTCAACCAAGTGAGCTAAGCCTCAAGGACGGATTCCTATATTCTAAGTCAAAATTGTCGTACTTCTCATTGTTATATTTTAAATTAATATTAAGGAATTTGATAATATACTTTTCAAATATGTCGGTTGATTTCCCTGATTCTGCGCGCGTGTATTATTCAGTTCATCAGTCCCCAATTTAACGTATTTCTGTGGAGAAATTATTGATTCCAAAACCCTAGTTCGTTCATTCGACATGAAGTTGCAAGTTAATCAAGGTAACTCCGTTACAATTGAACTTATAAATCAACATGAACTCATCTTATTGTTCTGCTTTTACTTTGACGATTTGGATCCACAATTATGTCCTGTAAGCATATGCTTTTCATTTTAAGACTTCATTGATAATCTAGCATTTCATGCTGTTATCATATCTATATCTATATAGGTCAACTTACGTCTTACTATAGTTAGTTAAGTAATGTGTATGATTCAGTTTCTTAATGAACGAGTGTAATTAGTTAGTTAAGCACATGTATGGATTAGTATAAAAGGGAGTCAATGTAACACGAGTCGTATCTTACCATCATATTATACAATAAAGTATCAAGTGAGAGTTGATCTCATTATTGAGGGAGATACGAGCTGTTAGTGTGTAATCTCGTTAATTCCCAAGCTGTTCTTGAGGAGTTATGATTCAATGTGAATTGAATCTTTATCAATATAAACAAATTTCAAGCAAATTCATCAACTAGTAGATATATAGATGCCTATACGTATTTTTCTATCTATAAGCCTATATAAGCAGCTATCACTAGACACTAGTTAAGTCTCATTGGCTATTGAAGCCAAGCATATGCTAGGTTTTCAGTATATAACTTTTCTTTGTATAGGACCGTAATTTAATAATTCTACTTTGTAAAAAGTTTGAGACGAAGAATTTTCTGTTATAGATTATAATTCTTGAACTACTTGAGAGCCAAATACTTAGTATTGTGCACGGAGCTATCTGTGAAATTGGTTGGCCTATGAGGGAATCACTGGGTTGACATCACTTTAGATGATATGTTGATCTTTACAGATGTAGGTGATTACTTTAAACGAAGGGCTTAATTAAGAATGGTATAGTAGGATAAAGGACAATTGATCAGGATTCTCAAACTAATTAAAGCCTTGCATAGAGAATTCTGATGTGTACTATTATGGAATCGAAGCATAATAACACATTTATGCAGCATAGAGAAAAAGCTTCAGAATTCTACCTGCACTATGCAGCTGTGGTGGTGGTTCGGTAGGTGTGATTGTTTAGCATGTCTTAAGAAAAGAGGTGGGGAAGTGCCGTAATTTTCAAAACAGATGATTATGAATAATCAAAGGAGATGAATGGTGGAGTTTTTTTTTCCTTAATCTTAATGTCAACAAGTCAAAGTCCTACGAAATGGAAATGCCGACAGTTATACATAAAGGAGTTAGATAGATGTTAGTTTTATGTGAACACGTTTGATCAAGTCAATATATAATTCTAATTGTCTGTTTCTTCAGCCGCTTCAATGCTTCATGGTGCTGTAGGTATTATACTCTATGATTTGTTCTTCCACTTATCAAGCTTCTGTGTTTATATTTGTCTATTGTTGTATAGTTCTAGACTGTATGGACCACTTAGCCTTAGTGCTGCAAAAGCTAATTTATACATTTTAATGCCTCATGGGAGCCAATCTTGATTTCAATGCCTCAGGAAACTGGCCGAGATAGACAGTGAGCAACACAATGCTGTTTTTACTTTTATGAAAATTCTTTTATATGATGATGTCTAGTGATTGGATTACACAAAACAGTTAAGTCACCCTTAGTCATTATATTTTAGTTAGTTGCTTTATATTATATATTCGTGACAGCATGTGGATTAGGTGTACGTATGTTTGCACAAGTATAAAATGCTGTGTATATATTATTACAATTCGCTGCTTCATTTAATGTGAGTTTATTTTCTCTAGTTCTTCATCAGGATACAAGTAATTAACTTGGTGTCACCGCTCTTTGATACCAAAGACACTCTTCATTAAGAGAACCTTAATGGCTATCAACCAACTGAAAATATAAATGTTTAACTAAGGAACGGAAGTTACAAAATGGACTGCAATGATTTGCTACAAGCTCAAGAGATATATTCTGAAAAATTGTTTGAAGAAAGGATATCAACATCGACTCCAAGTGTTTGTTCTTGCGTTGGTGGACCTTTAGGATTAGCTCTTTTGATATCTTCTTCAACACTTTCAGAAGTGCTATCCATTCCATTACTCACCAAAACAGGTTATCTTGAATTCACTTCTCATGTTTTAAATGTGTTTTTTAATCATGCATTCTTTCTCTAGCTCCAAAGCTCGAGGAACAGCTCCAACTATGGGTGAGGTGGGGAAAAAGATCTATAGGGATAACATTTTTATTTTGTTGCAAATATAACTACTTAGTTTTGATTATAGTCCATGACATCTTTGTAAGATTGATTGTGATTTGCAAGTTATCACAATCGTCTTAAGGAATTTTTAAGGTGCTTACTTGTTGATCAACCTCTATTAAAAACTATGTATTAAGTCTAAGTCTTTGATTTCGTAAAATTGAAAGTATTTATTATGAGACTGATAAATTTTTTTATTTATAATAATCAAAAACATTAATTTAATCATTTGTTAATGGTAAATTGTTGTGTGTGCAGTGGTGGTGTTGGCTTCAACCTGGCAAAGGCCATCAATAAGCATCATCTGTACTCTTCCCCCTTTTCAGCTTTACTCTGCTCTTCAAAACCTTAATCAGATAGTGATCGGTGTGCGCGTGGGTCATGTTGGCTTTAACATGTGGGTACATTCATGGTAAATTGTTGCTTTGTCTCATTGACTTATTTTGATTATGGTTTGTTCACCTATGGTAACCTTTTGCTTTAATAGCTTTTGAAATTGTGTTTACTTAGTGCATATAATTAATTGGGATAACTACCTGGGAATGCACTCAACTTGTTCCAAATGTCTATTGTGTGTACCCAACTTACGGGTGCCCTATTTAATGCACCCAACTTTCAAAAACGGTTATTGTGTGTACTTTGATGATGTGTTGTCCGTTTAAGATGCCACGTGGCATCCTTAGAAGATGACACGTCATCGACACGTCAGCAAAGTACACACAATAACCGTTTTTGAAAGTTGGGTGCATTAAATAGGGCACCCGTAAGTTGGGTACACACAATAGACATTTGGGACAAGTTGAGTGCATTCCCAGGTACTTATCCCTAATTAATTTCATTTCTGTTCCAATTTCTATTTCTTTTTGCATTCTCTTGTTTGGATTTTGGTTACGTCTGCAATCGGGTGATTTACTTTTTACGGCGTATCCTATATGGAGTATGATAGATAAAACGGAGGGATATGGCTGTTTAGGTGAAGTTGCTTTACATGGTAGTTTGTCAATGTAGTTTTAATGCTTCACTGCTAGAAATATGTGAAAATTTTGCAGATTATGGATTTTGCAAATGCATAAAAGTAATAACTTTTTGTTGCATTTATGCATAAAAATCATTCAAGTCAGTAATTGGTATATAAATCATTATGGAACTCCACATTTATATATGTAAATCATCATGGAACATTAATGTGGAGAGTGCAAAAATGTTAATGCTTAAAAGTTTGGTATACAGAAACTTTGAGATCCAAGTATCTACAAATTTCTTCACACTTGACATTGTGGAGATTTAGGCCATTCATCCACACTTTAAGTGTGTAGTTTTAATTGGGTTCTTCACGTTTGCGGTGGGTATATTTAGATTTAAATTGCCACAACACATTTCTCCATACATGTTCATAATTCGATACACTTTTTAGTGTGTGCTTATGCCCAAAATAATGGGTAGAGTTGAGTAATTCCTGTGATTTTACTATGTTTTAAGTATTATTTGGATAATGGTAAAGCTATTGGATTTGTGCAAACTGGACATAAGTTGTCGTTTATCTTTTGTAGAGAGTTGTAGCAAGAATGGAAGGGTAAATACATTTAAGGGGTTCATAGCATCCGATCTATTGTTTGAGATAGTCATGTGTATTTGATGAGTTTGAGACTCAATACTATAAAATCGAATTTTTCTGCTAACTTAAAAGCCAGAAGGCGGATTGTAATGGAAAGACCGGAGTACTTAGGCATGATACTAGTGGTTAACACACCACCTGTTTTGTTAAGTAGCCCATTGATTGTTGCTTTAGAGTTGTATTGATTGCATAATGATCATTATAGTAGTTATTAGTTGCAAGTGGTAGGACATAATTAAAACTATACTCTCATGAGTGTATTTGAATAATTACAGATTATCCGCACTTATGTATAGAAAATAGGGATAAGTATTTTGAAATGCATCCAACTTGTAGCTGATGTGTATTGTGTGTACTCGACTTACGTTTGCTATTTTTAATAGGGCTTAGTATGTAAAAAATGTATCTAACTTTGCATGAATCTCTATAGTATGCATCATACTTACAATGTGTCTATAGCGTGTACTTAACTTGTAAAAACCTATTATTATATGTAGTTTACCTGCTACAGCAGGTCAAACCATGCCACATCACAGGTAATCTTCATCAACCATCTTCTCCAACGATCTCCATTCGATTTTGTTTTGCTTTTAGCTTTATTCAGTTCATGTAGATTTAAAGTAGGTCCGAAGTTAAACCCGCTAATTTGGAGACATGAACCACAAACCAACACTTCATCGGAGCATTAACACATCTAGGAAAACCTGCAAATCCGGAGAGTGCAAGTTCTACAATATTGTTTTGATTCAACAATGGTTGGTTGGCTTTATGTTATAATCAGATCTTTGATGCTATAATAATCAAAATGTGGGTTTTGTTGGTTTTATGTATATAATCAGATCTTTAATTATGCCTTTTGTTTAATATGTACTGTTTGTTAATGTTAGAATCTTGAATTCATTGTTTTCTTATTGCGTTTTCTTTTTAGATCTTGATTTCATGCGAATTATAAGTTTTAGTCTTACAAATTGGGGCTGTCTTACGTGACATAACATGCATAGTTAGTAGGGGTTTCCTTAATTTTTACAATCAAAATCTCAATTTATGTCGGAAAAATTGTCAGTTGCAGTGGCCGGAAATTCGTCAAAGAAAATGACCGGAGAAAATATTTACCGGCTAAGGGTTTAATAGGTCACCCGATACATTAAACTTGTGTTTATGAAAGTTAAGTACACATTATAGACTCATATTAAGTACAATACATACTGTAGAGATTCTTGCAAAGTTAGACACATTTTCCCATACTAAGCCCTTTTTAATACACCCAACTTTCAAAATGTGGGTTATAACGTATTTTGCTAATGTGTCATCTGTTTTAAGGTACCACATGGCATCTGGAGAGGTTGACACATCATTAAAAGTACCACATAGTACGTTAAATCACACTTTTTGAAAATTTGATGCATAAAAAAATCGTAAACGTAAGTTGGGTATACATAATAGACATCATGTACAAGTTGGATGCATTCTTAAATACTTAATCTAGAAAATAATGATGTTGAGATTTGAGCTATTTGTTGCGGTGCTTTTACTATCTGTTAAGTATCCTTGTAATAATGTTAAAGCATGCAATTGGATTTGTGCACAGTGAAAAATTTTGTACTATTGTGGAGAGTTTTAGTGAGAATGGAAGAAAAAAAATACAATTAAGGGTTCGTAACGTATGCATCTATCGCGTGAGACAATCATGCGTTTTTTATGAGTGTGAAGCTGAATACGATAAAACCGGCTATTTCGGGTGACTTCAAGGCCAGAAAGCGGTTTGTAACGGAAAGGTTGAGCCATAAAGCTATTGGATTTGTGCAAACTGAAAAGTATTTTGACATTGTACTTTTGTGGAGAGTTTTGGTGAGAATGGAAGGAAAAATACAATTAAGGGTTCATAATGTACGCATATATCACGTGAGGCGGTCATGCGTTTTTATGAGTTTGAAGCTGAATACGATAAAACCGGCTATTTCGGGTGACTTTAAGGCCAAAAAGCGGATTGTAACGGAAAGGCATTGTACTTTTCTGGTGTGTATTAGTGAGAATGGAAGTAAAATACAATTGGGGGGTTTGTAACGTATGCATCAATCGCCTGACAATTGTCTTTTTTTTTTGTGAATTTGAGGCTGAATACGATAAAGCAGGTTTTTTCGGCTGACTTTAAGGCTAGAAAGTAGATTGTAACGGAAAGGTTGAACTATATAAGCATGTTACTATGGGATCATAAGCCATCCCTTTTGTGAACAACCACATTAACTATTGATCTGTACTTCTATTTGATTGCATATCAATTTCCATTGTACTTATTGACCGTGTGTTTGTTGCAGCTAGTCATTAGAAGACGCTGCTTCCCAGATCAAGCTGCTCTCTATACTTCTTTTTCGTGATTCTCTGTATTATATTGCACAATGGCTAACAGCGCTGCTACTTTTTATTGTGGGGCGTCCCAATCTGGTAATAACCTAACTAACTTATGAAAGCTTGTATCAGCTTAGAGATTTTATTTAATTTTGTATACTTACATTTTTTTGGTAAATGACAATGATTTGAGTCCATCAATGTTTTGAAACCGGTTCAACCGGTGGAAAAATCAAGGTTACCAGTTCATTGTAAACTAGTTTTGGGCCATTTTTAGATTTTGGTTGAACTGGAAACGGGAACCGGGAACCGGGTTTGAACCGGTTCACACCTTACTTTTCACCTATGTTGATTATAATATTTCATGTTTTTCAGGTCCCCAAAATGAAGGCTTACACAATAAATTATGGCATTTCTGTGCCGGGCCGTTGGTTAGTGTCCCCCGTATAGGAGAACGGGCTTACTATTTTACTAAAGGCCACCTAGAACAGGTGTATATTATGATCTTCTTTTAGAGCTTATTTTGAACTTTTCTTATTGACGTTTCTCTTTGATGCAAGAGGGCGTGTAGTCTCTGTTAGTTAGTTATCGATATAATATAACTGTTTGACTTCTCAACAGTAATTGCAAGCTGTCTTGAATCAGTTTTTTAATATTCTTGTTAGGCCCCCTGTTCAACATCTGAATTGGCAGCGCATTCTCTTGTTCTTACAGGTTGAGGCCTTCACGCCTCATGAGAAGAAGCTCCCGTACATGTACTCACTGGACAAAATTTTGTGCAAGGTGGTGCATGTTCTGCTTCAGGTAAGTCTAGTGTTTCATTAAGATTTCTTTATGTGTTATTCACTTATTTGCGATAAGTTCATGTATGACTGAGTAGAGACGGTGGCGGTGTTCATCATTTGCTTATTTAAACAGATTATCTGCCAATTGAGTTCTTTAAAAGCAGTTAAGCACTTCTGAATGATTGGATGAATAAATATTTCTATGCTTGTTTATAAATATTGTTCTTTAAGCTAGGCAGTTTGAGATTGCTTATTTCAGACTTATTATACGTAGTGGATTTATAATTACATATGTACCTTTAGGTTGAAGTAGATTGTTTTCACTAAGCTGATATGTTTCTGTTCATTAGTATTACCGTAAAGATAAAGAAAATAAACATAAGCTTATTACATAAGCAAACTTCAAACTTCCCTTACTTGGTAACCGAGTCAGGGTAACTTAGTGTTTTTGGACGTTATAAAGTATTATCTTATTCGGGTATTGTATTTTTGTTTCATCTTCATGTTTTGTCAAACTATGGCTTGGTTGATATCATGATATGGGTCCTCTTAGGAATCTTTTATATCCTCCATTATAATCTATTTAAAAAGAATGCCGTATCCTTTATACATCAAAATATGGTTAGAATCAACTGATATACGTTCTCCAATATGGGGGTTTGGCTGTGGCCTGTGGGATATAGGTTCTTTTGGCTACATTTTAACCTTTCAAAGTACTTAAAAGAAAAGGCATTATCATATTTACCTGCTATAAGATCGAGTAATGAATCTGGATATGTTTTCAGGTTGACCCGGAGACCGAAGAAGCATATGCTCGTATAATACTTCTTCCTGATCATGATGTGAGCTTATTTTTTAGTTATAATTTTATGTATATTATTTACCTTATCCTAGTTGAAATCGTACTCTCTTCAGCCTTTGACCTCTTATGCTTATGTTCTTTGTATAAATCAGCAAAATGAAGTAACAATTCCAGATCCTGCACTTCAAGAATCTCCGAGCTGCATTATTCACTCAATGTGCAAGACTCTGACTGAATTGGACATAACCACACATCAAGGACTCTCTCTTCCTCATAGGCATGCAGTTGACTGTTTGCCTTCCTTGGTAAGACTTTAGCTTTTGCGGGCTGGTGTCTGTTTTTGGTTTTAAGCTATTAGATACTAAGTTACTAACTTTGAGTTTCACGGTCAGGATACATCCCAGAATCCACCTTCACAAGAACTAGTAGCTTGGGATATTCACGGCAATGAATGGCGCTTTTGTCTCACACGTCAAGGTTACACTTTGTTTACTTGCTTAAGTAATTTAATGCATCGTATATGTGCATTTATCTGAAAATGTATGATCTGTGTACATATATTAAGTTGGTTACATTTTTCCAATGTGTATTTCTTATGAGTTAAAGATGTCAACTTATATACAAATCTTTAAACCGTAAATACTTTGTACAATATCTATAACGTACACTCCTCAAGTTGGAGCCAGATATTAGTTATACCTACATTGTTACATGTAAAGTCTATTTTTGCTTAATCGGATATTTCTTTTGCTTTGTGCAATAGCTTCATGAATATCTCTGCTAGTTTTCCCGTGGGGATATCTCTTATTTTGGGTAGTCCCACAGAGAAGATTCGAAATAAATGCTCCTTTTTTTCCTGTTGAAACTTAACATTAAAAAAGGTATTGTCACATTATTGTTCCTTAAGCATTTTCTTTTCTAGCACAAACGTTATAGTCTTTAGCTTCTAAGTAATAACCTTGTTCCTGCACTCGTTTAATCCGTTAAGCATTTTTCTTTTTATTTGGTTGCACTCTGACTAGTTTTGGATAGATATCCCAGGTCAACCCGAGCGTCACTTCCTGACTGCTGGATGGAGTGAGTTCGTTGAGGCTAAAAAGTTGCTTCCTGGTGATGCTGTTATCTTTTTACGGTAAGTTATATAGAGAACAACTGGACTTGGTGATTAGTCTATTTAATATTTATACTCCTATCTCTATAGGTTACAACTTACAACACGACAATCCTTGTTTATTGTTTCCGCAGGGGGGAAAATGGGGGACTGCATGTTGGAGTAAGGAAGCAGATGCATGTGATGCCATCATCTGAGACGTCAGGTCAAAGTCATCGTGACGTCATTGCTGTTGCCTCCCATGCTATTGTAACGCGGACCCTTTTTTCCTTTGTTTACAAACCCAGGTATCCATTATCCTTAACTTATTTGAAAGGGTGTCCCTTTAAGCAGCTTTACTAATGGGTAGACGTTGAACTTTATATCTGTATTTTTATATGATGAGCCCAAAAAAGTGTACATTGTTTGAATTAGCATTTTTATTGAGTCAATTTAGGTTGAACGGGTGTATCCAGGCTCCTTAACTCTATGGAAGGTACTGTTTGTACACAGTATTTCGTTCTGTTTTGTGAAGTGGCTTTTTGATTTTTTTGCATGATTTTAATGTGTTGGCTTCGTAATTGGGGTGAATGTGTGAGAGCACAATAACGTTTTAATCAATTTTTCACGAAGTTTAACTATGTATCCACACTAGAAATGTATTATGGTCAGTTGCTGACTTGCAGTTATCAGCTGCTGAAAGAAAATATGTTTGCTGAATTTGGTATTATTTGTGAACAGAACCTGCTATTCTCCATTTGTAATCTGCTTGAATACTTATCTGGAGGCTCAAAGCTATAGGCTTTCTGCTGGATTGAAGTTTAAATTGAGGTTTGATGATGAACGGATTCTGGAAAAAAGGTACCTTCTGTAGATGACTCATTGTTAACACATACGGTTGCTTGAGAAATTCGTAAAATGATTATGTATCTTTATGATGCAGGGCTAGTGGGACCATCGTTAGTGTGGGAAACACTGAAGCTTCAAAATATGAAGCTTCCGAATGGAGATCTATAAAGGTGATTCCGTCCCCCTAAAGCTCAGTTAACACTCGATTAATCGACAGTATATTCTACTCAATTCTTGAATAGTACGTAGTATATATGAACAATAATAAATTTTTTAGCACAGGGCTAATCTGCAGTATCAAGTATCATCTTGCTTTCCCTTCTACTTTTCAATGTGTATAATCGTCCAAATTATCTAGGATGAATTATTTTTACTTCTGAAACTAAGATTAAACTAGGAGGCAAAGATCTTTCTGCTTGACATCTAGGTAGCTTGTGTTGCTGTGAATAATATTAGATACGAGTATATAATCAAGTGGCTTTGTGTCTTTGCTATAACTAATTTTTTTTGGCATATTAGTTGATCTGCTCTTTGTACTCTCATATTAACTTAATCTGTGTGAGCTTGTTTCAGCTTTTGTGGTATATTTTATTGCTATTTCTTTTCTTCTTTTTTTTTTTTTTGCTCCTTTTTTTCTTCTTCTAAATATGACCAACTTTATATGTTTAATCACACAATGTTTCCATTTACTTCAGGTAAGATGGAACGAGCCAGTGTCAACATCGTACCCGGATAGTGTTTCCCCCTGGGAAATAAAGCCTTTTAAGAGTACTTCCTGGACCAGCTTCTTTTTCCAGAAACTGAAAAAGCTTATATGTTGCAACTGCGTATAAGTGTTCAATCTTTAGTAATTTTTGTAACAGAAGAATCGTTGATGTTTTGGGTTTGTGAGGGTAGGTGTTAGACTGCTTGGAATTAGTAGTGAGTGCCTAACGTTGACAAAAGTTGTATATGAAGACGGAATATGGCTGAGAATCTGTTTGATTCAGATAAAATGCTTGTTGTTTTGAAATTGTAGTGTTAATTGTTGTAGTCACTAGTCTGTGTTCTGGAAACTTATTAAAAATTGCATTTTTGTGAAGAACGAACATTCTGCAATAAATTATAATTTTGAAATTCCTTCGACTGTTGTAAATTAATGGTGGTATTGATGTGACCCGTATCTAACAAGTCTCTGAAACTAACAATCGTGAGTTCAAGATTGTATGGTCATGTCCTCTAATATATATCGAAAAGGTGAGTTTTCAAAATCAGGATTTTTTTTATTCTGTTTACAAGCATTGTGCTATAAATTGGGAGAAATGGGAATTTATAAGAGAGCAAAATTTTTCTTCTGTTTACAACCAATTCAGATTCTGTACACTTTTAAGTTTTAACATTCTTGAACGTCTTCCTTCTAGCATCACAGATACCATACGATTGTATATCAATCTCCAGGACAAATTACTTATCATTTACACAACTCAAAGGGCCTCATAAATCCGAATCCATTATCAAGTGGTTTTGATGAACTTTGACCAAGAATTGACCACCCAGTATATCCATTCTAAAAGACATCCATTCAAAACACCTAAAGCGCTAAGCACACTGCAGAGTGCAGTGGGCAAACCTTTAGTGTTTAACAACTTGAATGCCAGAATCCGGCGCATTCAAGGCTTTAACCCTTTTTTTCTTTTCCTCATTTTTGATTGCTTAAAAATCATTTTGGTGGACCCATTTACTTTAAGTTGAACATTAAAGTGCTACCCTTAAAATCATATTTGTGTTAAGTTTCGGTGTTCAATTGAACATCGAGCTGAACACCGAGTACAACGACAACCAATCATTGTACTCTACGAAAGAAGAGACTTTGAGGTCGCGATAAGTCAATAAAGTAGATTTTATCTTTGGTGCGGATGTCTCTGCAGTTAACTACAAAGCATTTTTTGCAACTTATCAAGTATTTGTTACATTTCACATGACAACTTATATAGATTACGCACCAATAACCGCAATACATATTGTAAATTGTTATACCTTAGTTAAGTCCGCTTAAATTTTTTTTTTTTTTTTTTAAGAAAAAAAAATTGTACTTAAATGAAAGAAAGTAATGGATGACCACCAAATTAATAAATTAACCTCGTGGTTAAAAATTTAAGATAACCATATCTAATTATTTATTACCGGTATAGGATTTTTTGTTGTAAGTATATATATATATATATATATATATATATATATATATATATATATATATATATATATATATATATATATATATATATATAGGGTTGGGTTCTGGTGATAACAAGGGGATTCCGTGAGAACGGTGAGAACACATCTTAGTCATCCATTTTTTGATCAAAAATCCTGATTTTGGAGGTGGCAATTTTGTAAATACTTTGAAGTTTGATTTTGGAAGGTTCACATCACCTTTGCTCATGTGAATCTTTTTTTTTTTTTTAACTTCACATCATTTTGTTCATGTGAAGTTTTTTTTTTCTAAGCTTCACATCATTTTGCTCATGTGAATCTTTTTTTTATTTAGCTTCACATCATTTTGCTCTTGTGAAGTTTTTTTTTTTAGCTTCACATCATTTTGCTCACGTGATGCTTCTTTTTTTTAGGTTCTCATCATTTTGGTGAGGTTAAGTTTAATATTTTTTTTAACATAAGGTTACGATGCTATGAATTTTTATTTTTATAGATTCACATAGTTTTAATGAGATTAAGTAAATATTTTTTTGTTAACATTAGTTTTTGAAAAGATTAATTTTTATACTTATCAATTCACTACTTCAAATAAGTTGATTAACAAAAATTAAATAAAACTTCACCATGTTAAAACTATTATGAAGCAAAAAAAATTAAACTTCACCTAGCAATCTTTATGTTAACCTTTCAAAATCAAACTTTAAAGTATTTACAAAAATGACACCTCCAAAATCAGGATTTTTGATCAAAAAATGGATGGCTAAGATGTGTTCTCACCGTTCTCACGGAATCTCCTTGTTCTCACATGATCCCAATATATATATATATATATATATATATATATATATATATATATATATATATATATATATATATAGGGAATAACTTAGCTACACCTTGGTGTAGCCAACTTAGCTACACCAAAACGCCCATTTCAAGCATAAAACTATAATTTTTGATGTCGATTTGTATCCTAAACTTGTTAATACCTCTAATCTATCATAAACAACATCTATAATTGATCTATTTTTTATTTTCATGTGCTCCCTTAAATTTGGTCAAAACCTACATAAAAAACACCCATTTTTAGCTAAATTTAAGGGAGCACATGAAAACGAAAAATAGATCAATTATAGATGTTGTTTAGGATAGATTAGAGATATTAACAAGTTTATGATACAAAACGACATCAACAATTATAGTTTTATGCTTGAAATGGGCGTTTTGGTATAGCTAAGTTGGCTACACCAAGGTGTAGCTAAGTTATTCCGATATATATATATATATATACACACACATTATCAAAAGAGATTGATGCACAAGCTGAAACTCGTACAGATGTGTGATCGGAATTGATGCATATGCTTTGTAAATCTGATACATAGTCTTACCAAAAAATATCCGCAATATAAAAATATGATTCACAATAATATACGTACATAAGAAGCTCATATACATTTAATAATGTCGGAAACAAGAATTAGTGTTTTGTTGGTTAAGTAATATCAGCGTAAGAATAGTAAAATGACAATTGTTGCTAAATTTCTGTAAGACGAATCCATGATTTGCTCAAGGTCGCCATTTGTGATGGTATCTCTTACATATCAACGCCACCATGATTGATGCTCCTGTTAGTGCCGATTATGTGAGAGGATTGATAGAGAGGTGCTAGGTTGATTACAAAAGAAAATGAGAAATTAGGGGTGCGTTTAGTTACTGAAAAATTTCTCCATTTTTCTTTTTTCATTTCTCTAGAGAATGAGAAGTGTTTTATCTCTCTAGATTAGCATGGAAAATCTAGAAAACGTGTTTAGTTGTAAGGGGTGGAGTTTTCCTTTTCCAAGGAAGAGTAGAGATGGAAAAATTAGAAAACTATCAAAAGTAGTTTTCAACTTTATAGTTATAAAAAAGAAAATAAGGATTTTCATTTTCTTAGAAAAGTTTTTTAGAAAATTCGAATTTGAACACGTTTTCTAATTTTCTTGTTTTCTTAAAGAATTTTTCTGAAAAAGTGGTGAGTTTTCTGTAACTAAACACACCCTAGGATTTCTGAGAAAAGAGAGAGAGAGAGAGAGGTGTTTCAATTCCAATTGAAACAGACGGGGAAGAAAGAGAAAGAGAGGTAAAAGAGTAGAAAATATGAGATTACCAATATACCCTTTTAGCATTTTAATTAATTAATATCCTAATTAGTTATTCTATTTATTCTACTTTAAAGTTTATTCTATTTGATCCAAACCCTATATATATATATATATATATATATATATATATATATATATATATGAGTAGGATTTAGAGATAAGGTTTTTTAAGGAGAGAAGAGGGAGAATGATTTTTTGTTACTATGATTCAGTATATTTATTCTAAGATTCAGTATTTTTATTATAAGATTCAAATTTGTATTACTATAACTTTTGAATCATAGCAACAAAAGACTAAATCTTATTAATAAATTATTGAACCAAAGCAATGAAATGTAGAATTGTATTAATAAAAAAAGTTGAATCTTAGCAATAAAATATTGAATCATAGTAATAAAAAATCATTCTCCCTCTTCTTTTTTGATCCTGTTACTTTATATATATTCAAGGGAAAGGTTATTGTAGAATCATTTCTTATGGTAGAAACCATAAAAATGACCTTTTTTTAATTTCTCATTTCTAATGTATACACTTTTTTAAAAAATAGAATGCCAAAATTATTAACATTTTATCCTCTTTAATATTATATCGATTTAAAAAAATAAAAAAAAATATTTGATATATAAAAAGAAGTTGTGTATCACAACTTTTATATGTGATACTGTGATACACACTAATTTTTTATGATGTGTATAAAATATTTTTTTAAAAAAATTATTGTACTTTAAAGAGCATAAAATTCTAATAATTCTGATAGAATTTTTATATCCAAAAATCAATCAATTTTAGATTAAAAATAAAAATGTGCGTTCATACCTTTCCCACCTTAATAGGTGTTCCTATTTGAACATTCCCCGATTCAATCAAAATCAATAGATCATTATGATCTCCACCTTTTTCGCTTTATATATGTAATAAGGGCAAATGGCCCGAAAAGGTAAGCAATTTATCAAAATTTATCAATAAAGAGAATATGAGTTTTATTGATGTCCAAAAAGAACTCACATTCTAAAATTGTGCCATAAAAGGATTTAAGTTGTCAAAAAAGTTCAATTAAAGGTGTAATTATTGTTACCTTTTTTCTCTTTCAATTTTTGATCAGTTTTAGTTGATGTTGGTCTTAAATCCAAATTATTAAATTAATATGCAACATTTTTTACCTAGAAAATATACGATATAAAAAGAATCTAGTGTCTTTCCTAATATTTATAGGATTAGTTAACCTGGATAGGAGACTAATCTACATTAGCTTTATTCACCATAGAATTAATCCAAACGAGTAAATAGATGCATAGGAGAATCAGAATCTAGGAAAAATAGTCTAAGTAAATACATGTTTATCTCTAATTGGTTACAACCCTACGTTATTTGTTTTCTATTTAATTAGTTTAATTAGTTTTCTTAATACGTTCGTACATAACTAAAACGCCCCCTGATTTTACTTGTTTTTATTAGTTTAATTATAAATTCCACTTTAAATAAACAAATATCGTTCCCAATGTTCGATTCGTACTTACTGTAAATATCTTATTGTACGATCGGGTTTTCTTACCTGGCTTGTGCGATAATCATAACTATAGTGATATCCATTTCATTATAAATATTTAAAACACACGTCATACGACATCAAACCTCAATACAATACTATACCTTAGTTCGATGTTCACTTTAGTCCATTTAAGCCTTTTTTTTAATGTACTTAAATGAAACAAAGTAGTGGATGACCACCAATTTAATAAATCAACCTCGTGGTTAAAAATTTAAGATAACCATATATGATTATTCATTACCGGTAAGTTGTTTTACAATTGTTTATGTTAAGTACGCGTAAATGTATCGAACTATAGTCTGTAATTCATAGTATGCAACGAAATATGCGGATTTATATTGTATGTAACGAACTTGTTTTTTATTTACATTGTATGTATTTTAGTTAAATCAATGGTTGTAAAACATGCCATGTGGCAGTTTATGTAGTTGACACATGAAAAAAGTACCAAAAATTACATACAATGTAAAGAAATTACAAATTCGTTACATACAATGGAAGCCCGAGTAGTTCACTACATACAATGAATGTCAGACTATATTTTGATACGTTTACGCACACCAACCCTTATTATTACTAGCTTGCTAGAGCTAAATGTTTTTGATTTTATTTAAGAATGCTTTGTTAATCTCTAAATCTTTGAGGTAAAAAGGTTTTGGGAGTGGCCAAATTACATTTGTTGTAAGAACTATATATGGTATTCAATCAAAATCAATAGGTAGTTATGATCTCCACCTTTTCGCTTTATATATCTAATAATATATATACTTTATTAGTAGTTAATGATTAAAACAAAAATAATGAAAAATATATACTACAATTATATCCTTATCAACGGAATATTATAATGAAATAGATAACAACAAATCCAGGTTAAATAGTTAAAATATGTAATTACCAATACCTATTAGAATCCAATAATACTTGCTCTTCACTTCATGCATACATACCTATATATATATCAACCACTAGTCCAGTTTCGTCTTCATACATTCAACTCTAACGTACGCACTCTTCATCAAGTTTCTTTAATCTGTGCTTTGCTTTGCTTTGCTTGTTTGATCGATCCAAATGGATGCCGGAAATCGTCAACTTGTCATCAACAATAACCAAGTGGAGGGTGATTTTATGGATAATCTACCACCTGGCTATCGCTTTTGTCCAACTGATTCGGAGTTGATCGTTCACTACTTGAAACCAAAGATCAAAACAGGAATAAAACAACCTAATTGCCGCTTATATGAAGTTGATCTTTACAACTACACCCCAGACGATCTTTCATCAACTAGTAAGTACTAGAAAAGATATTAACATAATTTTTATTTAACTTTTTAGTACTCGTTTTTAAAGTATTGATCAACAACTTTATATATGATCCAAGTATTCTTGATGGCTTCTTGATATGGTTTTCTTTATAAACTAATATATATTGTTATTTGATAACAGCACAATACCGAGATTGCCATGGAGCATGGTACTTTTTGACCCCGCTAGAGCGAAAATATCCAAAGGGGAATCGACCGAATAGAAGAATCAAGGGCGAGAATGGTGGGTTTTGGAAGGCTTCGGGAAAGTTTACGCTAGTGTATGATGATATGGACCAACGACAAGTGGTTGGAACGAAAAGAACTTTGGATTATCACGATAAGAACAATCATAAAACAGAGTGGCTAATGTATGAGTATACCCTTGATGGTCCTAATCTCCTATTCGGAACTAACATGGTATGTTATGTTATTGTTATTAGAAATAGATTGCATGCTCCTCATATGATTAAGGATACTTAGGTTATTAATTTATTATAATGTAATATTAATGCGGAAACTAGTTTAATTTGGGTCCCCAATCGAATAAGTAAGACGCTAAAAAAATATGCTTGCTGTGACTTATTGATGAAGTTTGATGACACTTTATAAAACTATGTAGTTGCATTAAGTTTTTTACTTAAAATTTATTAAAAAAAATTAAATATTTGTGAAATTATGTTTAATAACACTAAGCTTGCTAGGACAATTAGTATCTAGTAATATGATTTGACCAAATGTTTGTTCTTGCAGTTAACTACTTGGGTGTTGTGTAAGATTTACAAAATTGGGAGGACTACTGATGAGAAAAATCAAGCTGAACAAGTTCCAAACACCGGTAATCAAGCAGACGAAAACGGAGAACAAAACCAGCCACTTGATGCATCAGAACAAGTTCCAAACACTGGTAATCAAGCAGACGAAAACAAAGAACAAAACCAGCCACTTGATGCAGCAGAACCTTCACCAAGACGACGAAAAGTATCAAAAGTTGCTCAATCTTTTTCTGTGAGGTCAAGTGGTCAGACAGTGCTAAATGCAACAATCAGTGTTCGATCATCAAATGGTGATTCGAATTCTCCTCCAACCGAACCACTCCCCATTGATGCAGTTCCTTCACAACCACCAACTAATAACACAATGGCCATGTGTCCATATCCATTGACTTCAACAAATTACTTTTCTAATTGGGATTTTGCTTCTGTGAACTCAATGGGTCAGACAATGATAAACGCAACAAACAGTTTTAGATCATCAAATGGTGCGTCGAGTTCTACTTTATTCGAACCACGCCCTATTGTTGCATCTCCTCTGCAACCACCAACTGATAACATGATGGCGCCCACGTGTCCGTATCCAGTGACTTCAACGAATCTCTTAATTACATCAAACGCAACAAACAGTTTTCAATCATCAAATTGTGATTCGAGTTCAACTTTAGCCGAGCCACTTGCTATTGCTGCTGCTGTTCCTCCACAACCACCAACCGATAACATGATGGCCACATGTCCATATCCAGAGAACTCGCCAAACTTTCATAGTTTGGATGTTGCTGATAATTACGATATCCCTCTACTAGATGATATCAGTACAACAGGATCGCCTTTTGATGAAGACTTGACGAGCTTTGATCTTGTGAATGATGACCTCTGGATTAGTCTTGAAGAATTTGACGGTCCAAATTGGCAGGAGAACTTACAAGACAGTATGTGTATAGATGATATATGGGTTTGATCAGTAGTGATTTTGCTGAGCATATATATATATAGTACATTAATGAACTTAATTTGTGCTAATTTTTGTACTGTTCCATTTAAGTGTACTAGTGTTGTAGACCCGTGCGATGCACGGATCATGTTTTGTATCAATTTTTGCATACTAACGAAACGTAGTTAAACGGGTCATGCTATCTTTTTATTTTAGATTTATGTGGTTTCTTAACCAATTTAATACATATAAAACATGATTCAAAAGTAAATATTTTGTTGATGATATCGCCTCAATATTACATTACATTTTTCTATCTTCATTAGTCATCATATCTATAAGTAAACCCTTTTTCTTTGTCGTGCATAAAAGTTTGCCAAAAAGTTGGGAGTATATCTTACTGGTTGCATGGCAACATTAGGTTGAACATAGCAATGTGCCAACGTATATTTATCAAAATAAAATAAGCCTTGTATTTTGGGGAGTAGATGTGGTCTAATCATTAAGTCGAGTAGAGTTGTGATTCGATCAAGTCACTTCTTGAATTAGAGAAATTGGATTCATGTAAAGCAAAATCGTTACTTTTCAAGATACGGACTCGATCAAATCAAATGGATAATACAACGAATGTTTATACGTTTCAAAAGAAAAGGAAACTACAACAACGAACATGGCTTGCCTTTTTTGCATATTAGAGAAGTGTGCTAATACATACTCAAGACTCGAAATATCATGCAAAAATAACCATAGTTGTTAAACTCTTACGATTCACGAGTCGACTCTTACGAGTCGATTTAGAAATTCAAAAAACGAGACGACTCGGACCCCGACTCTTAAATGACTTTGACTCTTACGAGTCGTTTATTGACTCTTCCGAGTCGTGTATGACTCTTCCGAGTCTTGGGCGACTCTTACGAGTCAGAAATCGGACACACTTTTAATGTAATATAATAAAAAACATAAAATAACAAAATAGGATAAGAAATGACTAATAATCAATTTTAAATTAAGCATTTGTGTTTATTAATGACTTTCATCGTGTTTTACTTCACTATAAGAATATAAATCTTAACAATAATATACATCTAGATATAAATATATATATTTATTGTAAAATTATGACTCTTACGAGTCGAGTCGAGTCACGAGTCACGAGTTAAAAATCAACATTACGAATCACGAGTTAACAACTATGAAAATAACAATATATTTTAAATATCAAGTAGACACATTGAGCATAACTCTCAAATGCACCGTTATTATCAAATTTACGACGTAGTACAAAGATTTCGAATACAATCATTGTATCCTTAGCCTTTTCAACTCTGAAAATTGAAACGTACACTTAATATCAAATAATAAAGGAATCTGTTGGATCAGGAAAACATGGAGTGCTTTGTTGCTCATAATACCGTTAATATAATCGAAATCGATGCACACAAACTTATAATTAACGAAGACAAAAAACATGTAAACACTAAATTGGTATGGAAAGATATGATGCCTTATGTATCCTAAATTACCCATCTTGAAACTGATGACCAAGCGAACAAAGGTTTTTCCTATCCAAGCATGTTTCAATTCAATTTTGAAGATCAAGGTTTTTAATCTTTTGTATTGATTTGAGTTTCATAGAGGTTATGAATATTGAACAGGTCTATATATACACGTACAGTCTTTAAACAACCGATGGATGAGTAAGAGTCGCACTTAACCCCTTATCAACTTTGGTATTTGCGAGTCTGTTACAATTATGCATTTTATTGCCTAACTTTTTAGCTCCCCATTATCTAGAATTAAAGAGAAAGGTAACTTGTAAACCTTTGGGATTTGGGAATATACGAAATAAGCTTCAAATCAATAAATATTAAACTTTATAAATGTCATTTACCATTTGGAGTATAATGACGTACGTGAGTTTCAAATCAAGAATTACTAATTCGTGAGACCATTTAGATTGAAATTATTTATATTACTTTTACTACTATATTATGTATGACTATATAACTAAAAATTATAGTATCGTATGAGTTGTATTTGTGCGATCATTTAGATTGAAACCATTAATATTATTTTAACATTTTTACCACTAATTATAGTACTAATATCATTTAGTATAATGTTCAATTAAACTTATTATTTTGTTTACTATCTTTTACCGTAATTCAGTGTAATAGTTAATTAATCATTATTAATCCAAGAAGACTCGAAATGTGTAATTATTCAACACTCAACATTTATATTTTAAATTTATTATTTTGTTTACTATCTTTTACCGTAATTCAGTGTAATAGTTAATTAATCATTATTACTCCGGCCAAGAAGACTCGAAATGTGTAATTATTCAAGACTCAACATTTATATTTTTTACCCATATTTATTATAGTTATTATTATTATTATTATTATTATTATTATTATAGTATTATAGAGTTTTTTTTTTCATTTTAGTAATCACATATTTTGTCTTTTACCCTTATTTATTATTGTAGCAAATCATCATTATTAAGCCAAGAACTCAGTCTTTATAGTATTGTAGATATGGATGAATTGATGAATGCGACGAAAATAAAACATCATTTATATATAATCACTAATCAAATAATGTGTTTTAGTTGATATCGATCCTTAATCATCAAAAGCATAGAAGTCGGGTTAAGTGCTTGTAATTGTAATTAACAAAGCTCTAATATTTATTTTGTGTACCTAACGACTTGGGCGTATATTGTATTTATAAAACTTGTTATTAGTTTTTATTGTATATAATTTGATCATGTGTTATCTATATCCACGTCGCATCTTTACAAGTTGACGCATCACCAAAGTGATTTGCAATGAACCGGTAAACTTGATTTTCCCTGTTCAATCGGTCGGACCGGGCCAACTGATCCAGTATTCCAAACATTGGTAAGATATAGCTGTTAGTAAGATGTAGTGAATATGGTAGTATGTCACAAACAAATTGATTTTAACATAAAGCAAATCCGACCCGCCCCTACCTTCCCTCCTTTGATACAATTATAAAAAATAAAATACTCCCATAAAGAAGAGAAGAATATATTGGAAATTGATGGAATATAATAACCGATCTCTCAACCGTGACACAAACTGACGCATCATTTACTGTCACATCAGCGCCACGTCAGCACTTTTCAACACTGACACAACACTGCCAATAGTAATACATCACCCAGTTTTTCTGAACCCCACACATTATGTACTTTAATTATTTAAAACACAAAAGTAAATAAACATTTTCATTAAAATTAAAAACAATACATTAATTTAAAATTAAACTATATAGATAGAGTAATGTTCAAATGAGTACGTCAATTTTGATTGAGAATGAAGGAACCAACCAGAATATGTCACGTGTCACAAAACTCATTTTCTCTCACGTATTTTAAACTTAAAAAATCTGTCAAACAGTAAGTCGAAAAATTATAAAAAGTGCATCATAATAAGCAACATGTTATTCTCTTCTATTAGAGATGTGACAAGGTATATTTTTGATTAACTTTTTTTTTTTTCGTTTTCCTTAGGTTTTGATAACAACTGATACATGTGTTACCTGCGAGTAACACATGATGTGTTACTAGCAACACATGTGATACCAGCTAATAACACATGTGTTACTATTTTTTTACAATTTGTTAAACAAAAAAAAAATCATCGAAAGTATACCTTGTGAGATGGCAAATCGAAGGGCAAAAATGATGATTTTTATTGTGTAATTTTTATAATTTTTCGACTTATCGCACTACTAGAAAACTTCCTTTTAGAGACGTTTTTAGCGACTTCCAAATGGACGTCGCTAAACTGCGACTCGTTTGGCGATACTTTTAGCGAGATACATGTCGCTTATGTCACAAATGACGTCGCAGAAATGGGCGACTTCACAAACTTTGACGTTTAATGCAACGTTGATTTTGCGACGCTTTTATATATGTCGTTAAATGTGACACTAAATCTGAGACGTTTACAAACATATCTCTAAGCGTGTCGCCAATATTGGAGACATTACTCAACACACCTCTAAGTGTGTCGCTAACATTGCGACTTGGTCAATTATATCTCTAAATGTGTCACAAATTTGAGACTTCCAGGCCTACTTTTGAACTGTAATTTGGCTTTCACTTTAGACTTACATTTCTTTATATTCAGAAACTGAAAACTCTTAAGTTTTAAAATTTTTGATGTAGCGTATAAACGTTACTAATAATAATATAATAATAATAATCATCATAATAATTAATAATTAATAATAATAATAATAATAACTACTGTAATATTTTGGTACACGTGAAAAGCACATGGGATTTACAACACTAGACACTTAAATTTAAAGCAATAAAAATCAATCAGACTAGGGTTACACTTTACACCGCATTTGCATCTCACCAGCATCGCCACCTCTGCACCTCACCGGCATCGCCACCGCCGCATCGCCTCACCACCTCCTGCACAGCGTGCGTCACCTCACCTCCGCCACCACCGCGCGCGTCATCTCACCACCGAGCTTGTGACACCCGGTCAAAAAGGGCCAAAATTAGCGGCCAATTTAAACCTTAATCATTCGTACTCAGTACGTGTTAAAACAAAAGTATTCGGATATTATAGGTATTATATATATATATATATATATATATATATATATATATATATATATATATATATATATATATATAACACAATGATTATGTTATAATCACATACAAACAAATCTGAAAGAACGCGAAATACTTATATGGACGTTGGTAAATAAACTTTTAAACAATGTATTATTGTTAGAAATAATAATTATTTAACTTGGATAAAAATATAAACATATTTTGTTCTATTTAAAATGTGTTCTATTTAGTTGAGACCCGTGAAACAAGTTACTAAATTTTAATTCCAAAATAATACTTTTATAAAATACTTCAACTCGAAAACATTTCGAAAGAATGTAATAAATTTTTAGAATTTAAAATAACGCATTTTGTACACTGAAAACTATCCGTCAAACCAAAGAGAAACAAAGATATAATTTTATATCTCATTAAAAGTATTTTTATGAAATACTTCGATTAAAAATCTATACGATTTCATATTTAGAAAATTATCGTTTAAAAACATTATACTACTTTACGATCGGGTACACGGATACCTCCAAACCAATTATTGGAGCCGGTTATATACCGACTCCAATAATTCATTTACACCTACAAACACAAACACAGACACAATTTCATCTTGATCACTCTCTCGTTCTCTTTCTCTCGGTCTCAAGATTCATCACCAACAACAACAATAATCAGCATAAATATCATCATCATAATCATCTTCTTCTTCATCTTTGATCATCATCATCATCGTAGTCATCATCATCATCCTCACATGGCCCCATTTTACTGTTTTACTATTTTAAACTCGGGGGAGATGCAACACAAATTGTTTTTGTGATCATAGTTATTCGGTTAGTTAAATTGATTTTAACTCGGTTATTATTGTCGGTATTGATTTTGTTCGGTTATTGCATGAGTGTTTTAATTCGGGAAAGTCCTCATCAGTGTATGGTTCATTAATTACTAAAATGCCCGTTTGTACGTGGTTGATGCATGTTTATCATATATAAAACTTTGATCACATAAACTAATTATATAAACATTTTAATGTTGCCAAAGAAGCCATATATGAACCTTTCATGTAACCATGAAAATCACCCATGGCTTCCAAAAACCAATATTTTCATGTCAACCAAAAATCTATGTATACATGTAAAGATGGCTCTGATACCACTTGATGGAAACTTAGGTGTTCAAGCTTGATTTTCATAAACATTTTATGAGAGTTTAGCAACGGAAGACTTTTAGTTTGAAAAACTTGAACAACAAAAGTTACTTACAAATGATCACTTTACATGAACATACAAGAATTTATCAACCATAGAAAGTTAGAATTACAACCTTTGTAGACTTTAATCTTCTATGGTGGTTGATGGTGGTTGATTGATGTCAAGAACCCAAGCAAGAGCTCCTCTAGAGATAGTCCACCAACAAGCTTTGATGACACTATTCAATGCTAGTTCACACTTGTATAAACAATCTCTTAAGCTTAAACCACCATGATCAAGAATGGTGTTCAAGAGAGTATTGTTTCTACAATTTCCTTCTAACTTTTAGAGAGAAAATGTATGCATTTGTTTGTGTAAAATTAGCCAAGGAAGAATATCAAATGAGAGTCTTACTCTCATTTAAATAGGTCAAGAACATGCAAAAATCAATCATCACTTATGACCAAGACTTGACATGCATTGGACCAAATTATGACAAAGAGCTTGCTTGCACTCTTGGTGATGAGATGCCATCCAAGAAGAAACAAACAATAGGAGTAGTGTCAAACACTACAAGCCAAGAGAGTAGTGTCAAACACTACAAGACAAGAGTGTTGAGACAAACACTACAAGACAAACTCTTTTATCATCCATCAATTTTATATATATACACTTATATATATAAAATTGTTGTTTTATTTATTTAATCTAACTCCTTAAATTAAATAAACAAAACTTACACAAACTAGTTATTTGATTAAAATTATATAAGTACTATACTTATAATAATTCTCTAATCAAATAATGTATAAGTACCAGACTTACAATAATTCATACACTATGAATTATATTATTTATCTCCATAATAATTACAAGAGTTATGATATTTTAAATATGAATCATATTCATATACTAAAATATCAATTTAAGTGTCGGCTTGTTATCGGTGTGACCCTATAGGATAATATGTTATTAGCAATATTATTTTATGATCATTCTTGGGCATATAGGTATAACCAACATCACTTTCTTCGATTCAAACTCTGACATGTCCCTTATTTTTATTGAAGGAACATGCCTCCGAAACGACAATCCTTCACTCCTGCTGAATTGGAACAACTAATCACTCTGCGAGTTGCTGAAGCTCTGGCCGCTCGACAAACTCCTCCCAACAGCGGATTAGGCCCAAACCCGGGGAGCAAAGAGGTTAACAACAACGCTCCACCGACAAAACCCTGCACTTACAAAGACTTCCTCAACTGCAAACCCTTGAACTTCAAGGGCACTGAAGGAGCCATCGGCCTACTTCAATGGATTGAAAAGATGAAATCCGTCCTCCGCATCTGCAACTGCCCAGATGACTGTAAGATCAAGTACTCTATCTGCACACTGATGGAAGGTGCACTCACTTGGTGGAACACTCATGCCCAGACTGTAGGTATTGATGTTGCTTACAAACTACCTTGGGATGATCTGAAAAAGATGATGACTGAGGAGTATTGTCCTAGAGAGGAAATACAACAGCTGGAGACTGAATTCTGGAATCACACTATCAACGGCAACGACATAGCTGGATACACCACCCGTTTTCACCAACTAGCTCTCTTGTGTCCAACTATGGTCAATCCTGAATACAAAATGGTCGAGAGGTATATCTGGGGACTTCCTGCAAGCATCAGAGGGATGGTGACTGCATCCAAACCGGGGAATATCCAAAGTGCTGTTCGTATGGCTCACAGCCTCATGGCACAGGTTTTCCGTGACGGGAAGGATAACAAAAGAAAAGCTGACGGAAACCCTGACAACCAAGGCCAAACCAATAAAAAGCCTACGACTACCAAGGTCAGCGCCTCTGGATCTGAAAACAAGGAGTACACTGGAACTAAACCCTTCTGCTCAAAATGCAAACGCCACCATGACGGGCCTTGTGGAACCCCCTGTGACAAGTACAAGCGTTATGGTCATCTTGCTAAAGATTTCCGAGTAAAAGCTTGTTACGAGTGTGGCACCGTAGGACACTACCGAAATGACTGTCCTAAGCTGAAAAATAACTAAAGGAAGGTTCTTTGTGCTGAATGCTAGGGACACTCAACGAGACCCTGACACGGGTACGTACCTTGTTGCGTAATGTCTATTCTATTCTTTGACGGTAGTGTATAAATCGGTTTAGGTATCGGAAATCTATATTTATTATTATGGAATGGGTTATAGATCCAACACGGTATCGGTAGTTATTCTAAACTCCAGGAAAACGGTAGGACTTACAAAATTCGGTAGATTATCAATCCAATTCATAGTTATACTTGGAAATTAGGGAACGACCTGGTCACGTAGACATATTGGTCGGATAGAAATCGGAATTCTCTCTCATTTCTTTAGTGATCAGTAGGCTTAAGCCTAAGAAGGGGAGAAGACTCGGAAAAACCGGAATTCTTAATAAGCAGACTTATATTATATAGTCGGCCTTAGAAACACGCGGACCTAGGTTTCGGTTAAATTTCGGGACGAAATTCTCCTATTAAGGGGAGAATGTGACACCCGGTCAAAAAGGGCCAAAATTAGCGGCCAATTTAAACCTTAATCATTCGTACTCAGTACGTGTTAAAACAAAAGTATTCGGATATTATAGGTATTTATATATATATATATATATATATATATATATATATATATATATATAACACAATGATTATGTTATAATCACATACAAACAAATCTGAAAGAACGCGAAATACTTATATGGACGTTGGTAAATAAACTTTTAAACAATGTATTATTGTTAGAAATAATAATTATTTAACTTGGATAAAAATAGAAACATATTTTGTTCTATTTAAAATGTGTTCTACTTAGTTGAGACCACGCGAAACAAGTTACTAAATTTTAATTCCAAAATAGTAATTTTATAAAATACTTCAACTCGAAAACATTTCGAAAGAATGTAATAAATTTTTAGAATTTAAAATAACGCATTTTGTACACTGAAAACTATCCGTCAAACCAAAGAGAAACAAAGATATAATTTTATATCTCATTAAAAGTATTTTTATGAAATACTTCGATTAAAAATCTATACGATTTCATATTTAGAAAATTATTGTTTAAAAACATTATACTACTTTACGATCGGGTACACGAACACGGATACCTCCAAACCAATTATTGGAGCCGGTTATATACCGACTCTAATAATTCATTTACACCTACAAACACAAACACAGACACAATTTCATCTTGATCACTCTCTCTTTCTCTTTCTCTCAGTCTCAAGATTCATCACCACTAACAACAATAATCAGCATAAATATCATCATCATAATCATCTTCTTCTTCATCTTTGATCATCATCATCATCGTAGTCATCATCATCATCCTCACACGGCCCCATTTTACTGTTTTACTATTTTAAACTCGGGGGAGATGCAACACAAATTGTTTTTGTGATCATAGTTATTCGGTTAGTTAAATTGATTTTAACTCGGTTATTATATTTGGTTATCATTGTCAGTATTGATTTTGTTCGGTTATTACATGAGTGTTTTAATTCGGGAAAGTCCTCATCAGTGTATGGTTCATTAACTTAATAAGGATCGATTACTAAAAGATAGATCTATCATGGAAGTGACGTCCCCGTCCGGGTTGCTAGCTACAACCACGTACAAACGGGCATTTTAGTAATTGTTATGGGTGTTGACATCGTTTGGGAGGCAGAAAATCGGGTTAGGCCTTGAACCATAGCTCAGTGCAATATCAGTGTCGGTATATTAAATTCGGAAACCTTAGTTGGTTTAATCGTTGTTCGGTAACCTTAATTGGTTAAATCATTGTTCGGTAACCTTACTTAGTTAAATCATTGTTCGGTTATAATGCTTAATTACTTTACGGTATATTAAATTCGGAAACCTTAGTTGGTTTAATCATTGCTCGGTTAAAATGTTTTAATCATTGTTCGGTTATAAATCGTCGGATAATCATGTTGATCACATCAATGTTTTATGATAAACCTGTGAGATTCATCAGCTTTATAGCTGACCTTTTAATGTTGTATTCTCAGGTGATCAGGAACAGTAGGGTGGCCTACAGGATACGCTAACTAGTACGAGTCGCATGCATCTATATAAACATGAAGATTTTCTAGCATTGTCTTTTGTATAATGGTTATGTATTAAAATCTTCAGAATCTTTTGCGAACTCGCTATTATTGTAAACTTATAACTTTAAACTATGTAATACTTTTGTAAAATGTATAAACGTCTCATGTAGAGTCGTTTGCTCGTACCTCTGTGCTTTGATTATTGATTAGTCACACCCAAATTGTCGCTTCCGCAAATCATGAAATCGGGGGTGTGACAGCGCTCGTAACCTCACCGCCGCCACCTCCACCACCGCACCTTCTCAATTTCTGGTTATTTTCGAACTAAAACTCAAATTCTTCCTCATTATACTTAATTTCGTGTTTTATACATTAAATATGTTCAGATTTGTTTAATTCGTAACTTAGTTCGTGCTTCAATTTTGTATAAATTTATTCAAAGCACTCAAATGTTGAAAGTTTTAACTGAGGTTTCGTATATCTATTCTTTCAATATATTTTGTTCGATTATAGCAAACATTCATGTGTTTCGGATATATAATTGTTGCTATTTTGATAGAACTCCCAAATGTTAAGGCTATCACTCTTAACAAGATGTAGGTTTTCACGTTATATTTACACAATCACACCTAGTCTGCTATTTTGGTTATTCATTGTTAACCAGTGGTTAGAGGTATAACTGATTATTGAAGTTTAGATGACCAGTTACTTTACAGTTACACATACCTCGTAGTAGTGCTGAAAGCTTGTTTAATAGGTCTTATTTGTCTTATTTGCTTACTGTTGACGAGTTGGATGAAATGGTTGCTTAATTGTAGATCATTTGCTGGCTTACTGCTTTATTAGGATGTACGTTATGATGACACACATTGTTACTTTTGCAGTTTACTTACAGCAGTAGTCCGTAGGCGACATTACTCTCTTCGTCTAACATAAATGCAGGGTCATTCTAACAACACGGAACTGCAAAGTTGTGGAAGTTGTTGTATTGGTCAAGGTGAGAACAAGGTACACCAATTCTAAGATTAAATGTAAATTTCTTCCCTATCAAATTTTGTTTCAGTTTCTAACAAGGATAAATTCCAACTCGTAATGTATGTATTTCTACAACTATTATGATTTTGCTGGTTTAGGTCAGCAATCATGATGTTTAGCAGAATGACTAATTGAATCCGAAGACTAGATGAGCATGTCATGATGTTCATTCATACACAGTTGTCTTAATTGAAAGAACGCATGCTCATAAATGTTTACTAATGCAATTCTAGTTTTATTCACTATACAAATGTAGGAAGAAACTTACGACGGCTTCTATGTTTTCCCCTGATCTGACAAGCCTTACACAAAAGGTCAGTTCATGGGCCTATTTTTAAGGTAATTACATAAGTTAACTAAATCAAATGTCATACTTAACGTTATAAATAAGTGTATTGTATGCTTTGAACGCTACTTTTGACTCGAAAGGTGAGTACCATGAGTTTTATTTTATTGATATCTCATTATGCATGTGTTTAATGATGGAGATATATTCTGACTTCAAGCTATCAGCTAGTTCAGTACAAGATATTACGAATCGTAGTGTATCTCCAAATAGTTTAGGAATGATTGAAGTGTAAAATTATTATGAATTCCTAATATTTTTAGAGTGACTATTTGCAGGCACAAATTAAAATGATAATGCAAGCTGGCTAGGAAGCTAGGACAGAGTTGCTATGACTGTTAAATCGCTGCATTTGTAAGTCTTGCCTCCAAAACATATTTCTATACTGGGGCATGAGGATAGAGACTCGGTTGAAATCATTAGTGGTACTGTCATAAACAGAAAGTAAGTATTATATACCAATTTTCTTATCTTTATACTAGGTGACTTCGTTTATTTATATACTATATATCAACTTTTGACTGTTACACTGGATTGACCCGTTCGAGATGTTTTCGTTTTACATAAGCTGTATAACTTTATGTGGCTGAACTATTGGAAATCAAAAGAAAGACGACACCGACCCAAATATAAGTACAATTATTTGATTAGATTAACTTGTATTAAAGTATTTAGACTATAGCTTTGGAGATGCTAAATTGGTCATTGAATGTGGTTATTTCAGTCCATTTGTATGCTAATTTTATTATGTTAACCATGTATCTTTAAATTATGGTATAACTTCAACTTAATATGGTGATAACCATTTCTATTTAACGTGTTGGCAGTTTGCTGCTGTTCTTGGAGACATTACACGTAATCAACAAGACGCACTACTTCAGGAAGTCTCAAACGTCCTTCACATGAACTAGATAAAGAGAAATGTGTAGTTGTTTGGTTTCGTATTGAATATGTTCAACAATGATTTGGTTTCATATTGAATTTTGTATGGAAATTGTTTACGTTTGGCTTCATATAATGTAGAAAATTGTTGTATATCTTTCTATTTGTAGCTTTATATATATATATATATATATATATATATATATATATATATATATATATATATATATATATATATAGTAAGGGGATCTAAAAAGAAAAGAATTTTGGTAGAGAAGGGGGAGAAGCAATTCTAACCAATCATTTAAAACTAGGGTGAAAGGGTATTATAGGAAATTACAATTTAAATTATAATATAATGTATATATTCATATAAATCAAAATTAATTAGACGGTTATGTATTCCTAAATTGTAGATGAATTGGTCTTCCATAATCCAACTCACAGAAATAATTCGATGCAATCCCACATAATAGAATTTCACAAATTGACGAACACAAGTCTCAATTAAGATATTTGATTCATTAACGCATTGATGAAATCATGAAAGCAGCCCTTTTTTTTTCCTTTTTTTTTTGTAGAAAACAGAGTAGTTATGGTTTTATGTCAATCAAATTTTCTACTCCAACAATGTTTTTAATAGAACTTTTTTATATGAAGCAATACTATTTTATCATTATCGTTGTTGAGTTACATTTGTTTTTTTTTTTTTTTTTTTTCAATTTTTTGCAATTTAATGCATGTAATATTTGATCGCTATTTTTTAATTTTATTTCACATCCTATAATCCATTGGTTATTGTTGCGATTCAAATGTGTATTCTAGAGCTGCAAAATCATTTGTGTTTCATCAAAATCGATTCTTTCTTTAATTTTAATTTATTCAATCGTAATTAGTCAAAGTAAAATATTAATGATTCAGAACTATTTATACTATTGGTTCAAAACATACCTTTTATACTATTGATTCAGAACTTTTTATACTATTGATTCACAAAACTTATCACATTGATCCATCTATCACATAACATAGATCCATTCAAATTCTTTATAATAATTTCACAAAATTTATCACATTGATTCGTATATCATATAACATTGATTCATATGTCACATAACATATATCCATTCGATAACTTTATAACAATGATTCACAAAATTTATTACATTGATTCATATATCATATAGCATTGATTCAAATTCTTCCTCTAGTGTTCATCAATTTGTTATTCTTTTTACTGTATACCAATCATTCTAATCATTGCTACATTTTTTTAGCTTTTTTAGGTTGATCGTCATCATTATAGATTATAAACTAACGATTCATATCATATTTTTAACCAACAATATTTTGTATTGTTGATTCAATCAAACATAAGAATATTATATTCATTAATCGTATATTTTATGAAAATGAAACGATCTTTTGATAATGCGGTAGATTCACGAAATTATAAATATGATTCAGTTGAGTGTAAATGTATAATAGTATATTTTTAGTTGTTCACATGATGATTCAGTTAATTATGCAACAATGATTCAGTTGATTATGCAACAATGATTCACACTTTCAATTGATGGTTGCAACAACGATTCTCCAATTCATAAAGTATCGTTGTAGCAAATATATTAGTATTGATTCACAAATTTATGAAATTTGATTCGGAAATATGTAATAAAAACTATATATATGTGTAATATTGATTCACAAAGTTTATTGGTTTGAAACTTGTTGTCATAAAACAACATGCATTTATTTATGTGTTTTCACAATGTCAAACACAATCGATTTTAAAAATTGTTTATCCAGATTGAATGATGCAAATAGAAAAAGAATTAAAAATTAATTAATATAAAAGTGATTTAGATATTTGAAAATTGTTAATCCGGATTGAATATGATAAAAAAGAATAAAAAACTAATTAATATGAAAGTGATCTAGATTTTTGAAAATTGTTTATCCGGATTGAATGATGAAAGAAAGAACAAAATATTTAATTAATATAAAATTGATCTAGTTTTTGAAACACTAATTAAAGAATCTATTCAAATTTTAATTCCTTCGTTAGTAAGTTTTTCAATGCTGAATTACACAAAATAAGAAGAAAAATCATTTGATTTAAATAAATAAATTTAGAAAGCAAATTTCATCCCAATTTTTGAGGGACGGTTTTGAAACATAAAATGTTAAAGTCAATTGTTTCCTTTTTGAATCAAGTAAATATTCATTTTTACCCTTGAAAGATTATAATTAGTTGATAAATATTACACTTTTGCCATTGAATAATCTAATTCATTGAATCTTAGATCTAGTGGTCAGAAATGTTTCTCCCCCTTCTCCACCCTAAAATCCTTCTCCATTGATCCTAATCCTATATATATATATATATATATATATATAATATGACGTTATTGCCTTATTGGCTAATAACAAATGTCGCTAAGAGATGGCTAGCGACTCATATGACGACTCAAATAACGACCTACTTAAGATTAGCGACATCAGTAGAGACTCAAATAGGGACGTCTAAAGAATCAGCGAGATAGTTAGCGACACGGATAGTGACGTACTTGAAAAACAGCGACTAATATAGCGTCCAAATTGAATCTGTCTCTAGGAAATAGCTACATATTGTAAAACATCGCTACCACTGTCGTTATCCGTAGCGACGTATGTCTGAAAGACGCTAAAATCTGCGACTTTTTTACACCGACATCCCATTAGACGTCTCTAACCATGTCGCTAGCCTGAAAAATAACGTTAAACGCGTCGCTAAACACGTCTCTAAACTACTTTTTTCTAGTAGTGCCGTTTGTGAGATATTTGATTTTTAAAAACATAGGGTAAATGAATTTTATGACACATGACGCATTATGATTGGTTCCTCCGTTCTTACAAAAAATCATATTCTCATTTGAATCTCGCTCTACATATCACTATACTACACTTATATATAATTTATTTTATTATTTTCGTAATAAAACATGATTTCATCCAATAAAAACAAATAGATCGTTAATCTGCATTTAGTTCTATACCTTTATAATTATCGTATCTAATCTACAAAGTAGTAAATATATGGTAATATAAGATATAATTTCAAACATATAATACATACAATATATTAAAATTAAAACAAATAACTGATTATATCCTTATCACCGGAATATTATAATGAAATAGATAACAACAAATTCAGGTTATATAGTTATTCTATTTAAATATAGAATCCAATAATACTTGCTCCTCACTTCATGCAAGCCTATATATATCAACCACTAGTCCAGTTTCGTCTTCATACGTTCAACTCTAACGTACGTACTCTTCATCAAGTTTCTTTAATCTGTGCTTTGCTTTGCTTTGCTTGTTTGATCGATCCAAATGGATGCCGGAAATTGTCAACTTGTCATCAACAATAACCAAGTGGAGGGTGATTTTATGGATAATCTACCACCCGGCTATCGCTTTTGTCCAACTGATTCGGAGTTGATCGTTCACTACTTGAAACCAAAGATCAAAACAGGAATAAAACAACCTAATTGCCGCTTATACGAAGTTGATCTTTACAACTACACCCCAGACGATCTTTCATCAACTTGTAAGTACTAGAAAAGATATTAACATTATTTTTTTTTTACCTTTTTAGTACTCATTTCTAAAGTATATGTTTTTATTTGATAACAGCACAATACCGAGATTGCCATGGAACTTGGTACTTTTTGACCCCGCTAGAGCGAAAACATCCAAAGGGGAATCGACCGAATAGAAGAATCAAGGGCGAGAATGGTGGGTTTTGGAAGGCTTCGCGAAAGTTTACGCCAGTGTATGATGATGTGGACCAACAAGTGGTTGGAACGAAAAGAAGTTTGGATTATTATGATAAAAACAATCATAAGACAGAGTGGCTAATGTATGAGTATACATTTGATTGTCCCAACCTCCCCATTGGAACTAACATGGTATGTTACATAAACTCTTTAAGATATATAAAGCTAGCGACTACATTATTGTTATTAGAAATAGATTAATTGCATGCTCCTCATATGATATAGGATACTTAGGTTATTAATTAATATATTATAATGTAAAGTGATGTGCAAACTAGTTTAATTTGGGTCCCCATTAATCGAATAAGTAAGACGTTGAAAAAATATGCTTGCTGTGACTTATTGATGAAGTTTGATGACACTTCATAAAACTTTGTAGTTGCATTAAGTTGAAGATCAAGTAAAATTTGAAAAAAAAATCTAAAAAATTTGTGAAATTATGTTTTAATAGCACTAAGCTTGCTGAGACAATTAGTATCTAGTAATATGATTTGACCAAATGTTTGTTCTTGCAGTTAACTGCTTGGGTGTTGTGTAAGATTTACAAAATTGGGAGGACTACTGATGACAAAAATCAAGCTGAACAAGTTGCAAACACCGGTAATCAAGCAGACGAAAACGGAGAGCAAAACCAGCCACTTGATCCCGCAGAACCTTCACCAAGACGACGGAAAGTGTCAAATGTTGCTCAATCTTCTCCTGTGAGCTCAACTGGTCAGACAGTGCTAAACACAACAAGTTCTGCTCCAACCGAACCACTTCCCATTGATGCACTTCCTTCACAACCACCAACTGATAACATGATGGCGCCCACGTGTCCGTATCCAGTGACTTCAACGAATCACTTATTTACATCAAACGCAATATACAGTTTTCAATCATCAAATTGTGCTTCGATTTCAACTTTAGCCGAGCCACTTGCTATTGCTGCTGCAGTTCCTCCACAACCACCAACCGATAACATAATGGCCACATGTCCATATCCAGAGAACTCGCCAAACTTTCATAGTTTGGATGTTGCTGATAATTACGATATCCCTCTACTAGATGATATCAGTACAACAGGATCGCCTTTTGATGAAGACTTGACGAGCTTTGATCTTGTGAATGATGACCTCTGGCATAGTCTTGAAGAAATAGACGGTCCAAATTGGCAGGAGAACTTACAAGACAGTATGTGTATAGATGATATATGGGTTTGATCAGTAGTGATTTTGTTGAGCATATATATATAGTTGCTACGTATCATATATAATTTTAATTGTTTGAGCATGAATTGATCGATTGAATTTAAAGTACAATAATGAACTTAATTAATTTGTGCTAATTATTGTACTGTTCCATTTTAGCGTATATGGATGAATTGATGAATGCGACCAAAAAAAAATCATTTATAATTATTAATCAAACAATATGTTTTAGTTGATAATAATTAAGCGGTTAAGTGCTTGTAAATAATCAAACAATGTAATAATTTATCATCATTGTAACTAAAAATGATTAGAATGAAAAATCGAATGACTGAAATTGTCATTTCAATTTTTGTTATAGGTAAGCTTTTATACAAACAAAATTGAGCCAATAATTAATCTTAGCCATTAGATCATCATTTAGAGATGACAATAAAACCCGCACATGATGGGAACCCGATCCCCACACTTGATCTGACTGGGGAATTCCCGAGTTGACCGGGGATGGGGACATGGAATCCTCGAATTTGAAAACTAGAAATGGGACCGGGGATGGTAATACTCTCAAGTCCCCATACCTTTACCCGAATCTGCACCCAAAAGTAATTCTGTAGGGTCCCCAAACCCATACCTGGATTATATATTATATAAATATTATATAACAAAAATTATATACATTTTTATAAAATAAGTTACATATACATTTGTATATGTTAGTATTTTTGTTTCTTAAAATCCTAATATATTATCATATTGTATGCTTCATTTTTTCAAGTCAACGCTTATCGTCAAAGTCATTTTCTCATTTTACTAATGTGTCACTCAATTTTATCACAATTAATAAATAAACCTTAGACACAATCTTATATCTCCATATGTAATATGTAATAATAAATCATATTTAGTCTTGCAATAAATCATATGATATAAATTATAGTTAATGTTGTCATTTCGGTATTTTATTAATCAAAATTAACTTAAAAGGTTATTGGAGGGAACCTTTAACCCCGGATCCGTAGATCCACGGAGCCCCACCCGCAAGAGGCAATCCGTCCGGCTAAACACCTGGCCCCAGTGACCCCACACACGGAGCATAGGATTTTTTGTACTCCCAGAGGCTTGAACCCGGGTGGGGCGTGGGGATTTGCTGCGGCGGTACCACTGAGGCAAAGCCCCATTGGTAATCAAAATTAACTTGAGAGTGAGATAAGAGATCCCCGAATACCTGATGGGGATCCCCGACCCATAGAGGATGTGGATGCAAAATCAATCCCCGATAGGTATGGTGGCGGGGATCGGGATGAGGAATGGGAAATGAGGACAGGGATGGGAAATGAAATCCACAAAAATCACCGCCATGTTGCCATCGACACCATGAAATGAAATTAATAAATGGTTCCGGATTTCTCCATGACATTTTACCTTATATTATATTTAATATTAATATATATTAGTTCTTGTTATAAAAAATAAAAAAAATTTAAATTTTGTTTTGTAATACTATTGTGTAACACCCCGCAATTTAAAACGCGATTATTAACGTTAATCACTTGCATTATTAGGCTAATTCCCTACTTGAGTGAATTCACAACACATTTTAGGGGTAAGTCTAGCAAAGCCCAACTAGATAATACGCGTAGTATTACGTATTCGTAATTAGTTGTAATTACGTACTGAACAATCTGAAAACAAACGCGACAAAAATATACGACTGTTGGTGAACAAAATTATTTAATAAAACGAAATTATTAAATAACGTCGTGAACAATTAAATATTATGTCGATAATATTTACATATCATTTTATAACGCAAAACGTCAACTCGAATAATTTAAAATAAAACAAAGTTTGAAATTTATAAAATTTATTAATTTGGTTTCATAAAAAGAGCCTAATTATAAATATAATGAAAAATGTAATTAAAAACATATTAGTTAAAATAAAGTAACAGTTAACGATCGGGTAAACAAACGCGGAGCGCAAACACAGAGGAAGGAAAAAGGGAACAAAACCCTTTCTCCCTCCCCATTTTTCTCATTCATCATCACCTCATCTTTCTCTTTTTCTCTCTTTCACCACCACCTACCAAAAACCATCACAAAAACGCCACAAACTACCATCAAACGACGCCGAATCACCATACTTCTTTGGAATAAAACGACCACGAGACTACGATCTATCTTTCCATCTTTCGGGATTTCAAAACCGACACTCGTAAGTTTCCGACAAATCCCGTCAATTCCTAGATTTTGTAGTTTTAGTTAATATTTCATGTTTAGTATACTTAGATTATCATGTTTTAGCGTTTTATACAACCAAAAACGTCCAAATCGACCCAAAACTCGTTGATTTTTAAGCTGTTCGTCGAACAGGCGACTACGTCGCTTTTGGCCCAAAAATAGTACTGCGACGCAGGCCTTTGCGTCGCATAATCATCCCCACGTCACAGATAGCGACGCAACCCGTTCCGTCGTATTAAATTGCGAACGTCGCCTATGCGACGCAACCCATGACGTCGCAAAACCTGAATGCGACGCAGACCCTTACGTCGCACCTTGCGTCGCACAAGTCAGAACCTTAAAAACACATTTTAAAAAGTAAAAGTTACTGTAGAAAAGTTAAATTTTACTGTAGCAGTACTGTAGCAAATGAGATAATAACATTTTTGAACTATTGTTTCAAAACATCACCAACAAGTCGTATACATTTTCACAAACAACGAAATACAACGTAAACGTTCAACAAATACTTTGGACATGACTTGGTTGTACAAACACTAGCATGGATGATTAGTTTAGACATCCACATACTTATTAAATCTCGTACGTTTAGGACGTTAGGAGATTCTGGACTGTACTTTGGCTTAGGTTTGCTAGCACTCGCACAACTGCTTAACTCAACAGGTGAGTTCACAGCCACTACTTTTACTGATTTAACTGCTTTTGAACAGGGGTGGAAAACATAGTCAACTGTTTTACTTATTGCCATAACTGCTTTTACTTATATGATTGTTTAATCATACTTGTTTACTCGAACAATTAGAGTACTTTGAACTATTAAACTATTGAACTATTGAACAAACTGATATTTATGAAATAACATTTTCATATTGACACACTGAACGAATGGGATAACTTATTTGACAAACTGTTTTAACTAGACCGGAGAACGACCGGTAAATTGTTTTGCAATCGACTGTAAACCTTTAAACTTATTTGGTATACCGGAGAACGACCGGTACTTTTATGTAAACGCTGGAGAACGACCAGCTACGTATTTTAGTGCCAGAGAACGACTGGCCAAGGGACGGGAGAACGACCCGTGCGTCTTGGATGGGAGAACGACCCGTGCGTAACTAGACCGGAGAACGACCGGTAAACTGTTTTTGCTGAACGGGAGAACGACCCGTGCGTATTTGGCCGGAGAACGACCGGTACTGTTTATTTGTAAATCGCTGGAGAACGACCAGCACGTGTTTTAAACTTGAATTTTGGGCGAACAACCCACTGTACTTGAATTTTGGGCGAACAACCCACTAAACTTGAACTTTGGGCGAACAACCCACTAAACTTGAACTTTGGGCGAACAACCCACGAAAACTTGTATTTGGATAGCATTCCACTAAACTTATTCTCGACTATTATGGCAATACTATTTGTGAACGTATTTGGATAACAACTGTGCTACAAACTTGATTCAACTTGTGTAAACATAAAACCTGTGAATTCACTCAACCTAGTTGTTGACTTTTACTACGTTTTTCAGGGAATTAGCTGCGCATATAAGAATCGCCAACACACATGGAGAATTAGGCGACCCGTGAAGTTTAGGATGCCAACTTTTGGAAACACATGGATTTCTTTAGTATAACTGAAATGTTTTAGTCATATTTCAGAAATCTACTTTTGTAAACTTATTACTTTTAACTTGTACGATTCGATGAATCGTAAACTTTGTAATTAATACTTTTGGCATCTTAATATATTATGTTCTGTTGTAATCATAAGCTCTGATACGTATGCATGCTTTGTTATTGTGGCACCCCCGTACTCAAACTAAATGCTTCCGCTAAACAAAATAAACGAATTTGGGGGTGTTACAGATTGGTATCAGAGCCATTGGTTATAGCGAACTAGATTTCTTAGGTGACTTAGAGACCTTAGAGACCTAGACTATAGCCTTGGCTAGAACGCACATGCATACACACATTTGCATACGTCTAACTATCGTTACGACACATCGATACACGTGATTCCTTCGTCGAACCGTACTATGTCTGAACTGTTCACTTTCATTCAAAACCCATATGAACCTGATCGTATTAAACGATTGATGAAAAGAAGTATGTATTTAGCATCATATAATGACGCCTGGCCAACGTGATTATATTATACTAAGTACATATGGGTGTTTCATAGTCGTGAGATATGTGATGGGGATCTTGTCATTTCTTCTCAAATATTCGATAACTAAAACTATGTGAAACTTTATTCTTCACATCTTTTCATTGGCATTGACTTCTGCATCTTTTCATCGCAGAACATCATCATGCCGCCTAAACGAAGGAACACTCTAAACAGTCGACGAAATGATCCTCCTCCATCTCCGCCTCCAGAAACAACCGAGCAAATAATCGAACGCCGCGTGGCTGAAGCCATCGCTCAATACGAGGCCAGCCGCAATCGTGAAAACCTGACCAACAATAGCGGAGCCACTCCAGTCAACAGCGAAACCCCAACCAATACCCAGCAGGGGTGTTCCTACAAAACCTTCCAGTCTTGTAAACCCAGCTCCTTCACCGGGACCGAAGGGGCCATCGGCCTAGTCCACTGGATTGAGAAAATGGAATCAGTCATCGACATCAGCGACTGCGCCACCGATAAAATCGTGAAGTACGCCACGTGTACCTTAGCTGACAAAGCGTTAACATGGTGGAACGCTCAGGTCCAGATTATGGGGCGTCCAGCTGCTTACTCCATGACTTGGTAAACTCTGAAACAGATGCTGATGGAGGAATTTTGCCCTCCCAACGAGATGCAGAAACTTGAAACCGAGTTTTGGAACATTCAAATGATCGGCGCTGACATTTCCGGATACACAACTAGATTCCAGGAGCTTGCACGTCTGGTGCCTCACATGGTAACCCCCGAGAGCAAACGCATTGAGTGTTACAACAGGGGTTTGGCACCACAAATCCGAGGCATGGTTATGTCCTCCAAACCCGCCACATTTAGGAGCGCAGTTGATCTGGCTCAAAGCTTGACCGACGACGCAGTCTTGATTGGAACCCTGAAAACTACTACAGGGAAAACTGAACCTACCCGTACTGATGCGGGCGACTCTGGAAACAATAAGCGGAAATGGAACAACGAGGGTAACGACCGTCAGGGTCAACAAAACAGAAACCCGGGAAACACCCGAGCCTTCTCCGCGATCACCAACCCTGGACCCAAAACCTATCTTGGCAACAAACCAAAATGCGACAAGTGCGGGATGCATCATGCCGGCAATTGCGCCTTCTGCCAAGATTGCAAACACTGGGGTCATTTGGCCCAAAACTGTAAAACAGCCCCTCTTCCTCGATCAAATGCGTGCTACGAGTGCGGTGAATCTGGACACTTTCGAAACCAATGTCCAAAACTGAACAACAACCAGAACAACACCGGGAACAACAATCAGAACAACAACAACCGCAACAATCAAAACGACAACAACCGCGTCGTTAACAAAGGCTACACCCCAAGCCGCGCATACATCCTCCGTGCACCGGAAACGGTTGCAGACCTCGGCTAACACGGTATGTCTTAGCAGCTATTGCTACGATTTAACATACGTTTCTTACGAATGTCTATTCAAACTTAACGCTTGGTAAACTTCGACCATTATCGAACGCATAACTATTTAAACTATACCGCGAGTATACTAAACTGGTTAAAACTTTTCTGGCAACAATTGAGCGCCACGCAAATTGGTATTATTATCGACGACGTGACTTATTCGGAGAACATACGCCGCGGGCGATCCGACTTGATTTTAAATCTCGGGACGAGATTTCTCTAACATGGGGAGAATGTAACACCCCGCAATTTAAAACGCGATTATTAACGTTAATCACTTGCATTATTAGGCTAATTCCCTACTTGAGTGAATTCACAACACATTTTAGAGGTAAGTCTAGCAAATCCCAACTAGATAATACGCGTAGTATTACGTATTCGTAATTAGTTGTAATTACGTACTGAACAATCTGAAAACAAACGCGACAAAAATATACGACTGTTGGTGAACAAAATTATTTAATAAAACGAAATTATTAAATAACGTCGTGAACAATTAAATATTATGTCGATAATATTTACATATCATTTTATAACGCAAAACGTCAACTCGAATAATTTAAAATAAAACAAAGTTTGAAATTTATAAAATTTATTAATTTGGTTTCATAAAAAGAGCCTAATTATAAATATAATGAAAAATGTAATTAAAAACATATTAGTTAAAATAAAGTAACAGTTAACGATCGGGTAAACAAACGCGGAGCGCAAACACAGAGGAAGAAAAAAGGGAACAAAACCCTTTCTCCCTCCCCATTTTTCTCATTCATCATCACCTCATCTTTCTCTTTTTCTCTCTTTCACCACCACCTACCAAAAACCATCACAAAAACGCCACAAACTACCATCAAACGACGCCGAATCACCATACTTCTTTGGAATAAAACGACCACGAGACTACGATCTATCTTTCCATCTTTCCGGATTTCAAAACCGACACTCGTAAGTTTTCGACAAATCCCGTCAATTCCTAGATTTTGTAGTTTTAGTTAATATTTCATGTTTAGTATACTTAGATTATCATGTTTTAGCGTTTTATACAACCAAAAACGTCCAAATCGACCCAAAACTCGTTGATTTTTAAGCTGTTCGTCGAACAGGCGACTACGTCGCTTTTGGCCCAAAAATAGTACTGCGACGCAGGCCTTTGCGTCGCATAATCATCCCCACGTCGCAGATAGCGACGCAACCCGTTCCGTCGTATTAAATTGCGAACGTCGCCTATGCGACGCAACCCATGACGTCGCAAAACCTGAATGCGACGCAGACCCTTACGTCGCACCTTGCGTCGCACAAGTCAGAACCTTAAAAACACATTTTAAAAAGTAAAAGTTACTGTAGAAAAGTCAAATTTTACTGTAGCAGTACTGTAGCAAATGAGATAATAACATTTTTGAACTATTGTTTCAAAACATCACCAACAAGTCGTATACATTCTCACAAACAACGAAATACAACGTAAACGTTCAACAAATACTTTGGACATGACTTGGTTGTACAAACACTAGCATGGATGATTAGTTTAGACATCCACATACTTATTAAATCTCGTACGTTTAGGACGTTAGGAGATTCTGGACTGTACTTTGGCTTAGGTTTGCTAGCACTCGCACAACTGCTTAACTCAACAGGTGAGTTCACAGCCACTACTTTTACTGATTTAACTGCTTTTGAACAGGGGTGGAAAACATAGTCAATTGTTTTACTTATTGCCATAACTGCTTTTACTTATATGATTGTTTAATCATACTTGTTTACTCGAACAATTAGAGTACTTTGAACTATTAAACTATTGAACTATTGAACAAACTGATATTTATGAAATAACATTTTCATATTGACACACTGAACGAATGGGATAACTTATTTGACAAACTGTTTTAACTAGACCGGAGAACGACCGGTAAATTGTTTTGCAATCGACTGTAAACCTTTAAACTTATTTGGTATACCGGAGAACGACCGGTACTTTTATGTAAACGCTGGAGAACGACCAGCTACGTATTTTAGTGCCAGAGAACGACTGGCCAAGGGACGGGAGAACGACCCGTGCGTCTTGGATGGGAGAACGACCCGTGCGTAACTAGACCGGAGAACGACCGGTAAACTGTTTTTGCTGAACGGGAGAACGACCCGTGCGTATTTGGCCGGAGAACGACCGGTACTGTTTATTTGTAAATCGCTGGAGAACGACCAGCACGTGTTTTAAACTTGAATTTTGGGCGAACAACCCACTGTACTTGAATTTTGGGCGAACAACCCACTAAACTTGAACTTTGGGCGAACAACCCACTAAACTTGAACTTTGGGCGAACAACCCACGAAAACTTGTATTTGGATAGCATTCCACTAAACTTATTCTCGACTATTATGGCAATACTATTTGTGAACGTATTTGGATAACAACTGTGCTACAAACTTGATTCAACTTGTGTAAACATAAAACCTGTGAATTCACTCAACCTAGTTGTTGACTTTTACTACGTTTTTCAGGGAATTAGCTGCGCATATAAGAATCGCCAACACACATGGAGAATTAGGCGACCCGTGAAGTTTAGGATGCCAACTTTTGGAAACACATGGATTTCTTTAGTATAACTGAAATGTTTTAGTCATATTTCAGAAATCTACTTTTGTAAACTTATTACTTTTAACTTGTACGATTCGATGAATCGTAAACTTTGTAATTAATACTTTTGGCATCTTAATATATTATGTTCTGTTGTAATCATAAGCTCTGATACGTATGCATGCTTTGTTATTGTGGCACCCCCGTACTCAAACTAAATGCTTCCGCTAAACAAAATAAAATAATTTGGGGGTGTTACACATTGTTTATATTCTAATAAAACTATGTTTCATAAGCTTTTTTACTACAATTTTTAAAAATAAATAAATTAGAACAATACTTAGACAACTCACTATGATGAGTTAATGACGTTAAAGGTTGAAAAATTGAACTGTTAGCTCATTATTACGTTAACATTTTTTCAAAAAGATTGAACACTGCCTATGATAATCAGAAAACTTAATATTTCCGTCCCTAAAAATTAATTTAATTTTTATTTTTAATTAACACAAGTACATTTTAAAACTCACATTTAAAAATAAAAAATATATTAATCGAATATTTTTTTTCCAAATTATAATTATATAGTTGGAAACTTGGAATTAGCCCAAAAGTTAAAAAAATGATAATAATTAATAAAAAGCCCATCTATCTTTTGCATATAAAAAATAGAGTATAAACATCTGAGTTCATCTTATTATTTTTTTTTATTAGTGTAAGACGCTCTGTCTTTTTTACTATAATAATGGAACCATAAGAAGTGTTCTTAGTGTTGTTATTATCATTATCATTGTTATTATTATATTATTATCATCATTCCATTAAAAAGGAAAAAAAAAAAAAAAAGAAATGAAATGATGAAGTAAATGATGTGAAGGGTTTAACGGAATATTTAAGGGTGTAATAATTTACGAGTCCATGACTAGAGCCAAATGTCCTTGGAACACACGGAGTGCGTCATGGAGTTTTCACTTTGAACGTTCGCAGTCTGACGTTCACAACTCCCCTTCGATGTTCAAAGTCGGCGTTCTTCTCCTGTATCCACATTTGAATGTTGTGTTCTTGACTTCTTCTTTCTTTTTTTTTTTTTCTTTTAACAACCAACCTAGTTGTAATAAAAAAAATGAACTATAAATAACCAGAAAGAAGAAGATGAACTAGTTCATGTATTTGAAGAACGAAGAAGAAAATGACCCAAGAAACAATGTTTTAAAAACCGATTTTTTGAGCGAACCGGTTTTGTGTTCGGACCCAGTCTAATCCGATCGAGCCGCTCATGTGTCCGGTCGAACTGCCATTTCGTACTATATGAATCGAACTGATTTTGTGTCTGGATCTAGTCTGACCGGTTTGATCCGGACCGGTTCAACCGGTTTTCAAAACATTGACAAGAAGATGATATGTTTTGTCGCCAAGTCATGTTTTGTCGCCAAGTCCAGCTTGCAACTTGGGCTAGTTAATAACTTAATACGGAGTACTTAACAAAAATATTTTCTTTTTGGTATAAATAAAGGGTACGGTTCTGAGAGGAACCCTCACTTTTGAGAGGGAGGGAGCACACTTACAATATTACCCCCTCCACCTTTCCAAATTTACATTTATCCCCCTCCTCATTACAAAACACTCATTTTCTTTCTTCATTTCACAAAACACACACACAAAACACTCTCATCTCTCTTCTCTCTTTCTTCACCAAACAAACACTCACCACCACCGGCAACCACCACCGGCCACCATCGCAGATCCACCGTAGCTCAACCGCCACCGCCACCACCACCGTTACCATCGCCGTGACCGGAAAACCAACGGATAAAACGATGACGGTTTTTTGTGGCCGGAGAGTTAATATGAAAACCACCACCGTTGGTGAACCAACCTCCACCGGATGTAACCAACCGTGGTCGTTTCTCCATCTCCTCCCACCGCCACCGTCGCCGCCGCCGCCACTCCACCGCCACCAATCGCCGATCAAACATCACCACCATTTACCACCACCAACGCCGCTCCTCTACCACCAATATGTAGATCTAGATCTGAAAATTCGTAGATCTAGATCTACTTTTAAATCTAGATCTACTTTTTAAATCTGACTGCATCGTACATTTTTTTCACTGCATCCTATGTTCTTTTTACTGCATCGTACATTTTCAATTGCATTGTTCCTTTTTTAGTTCCGAAAAAAACTACTACAAAAGTAGTACATATTTGCTGCATCTTTTTTAAGATGTAGTGATGTTAAGATGAAATGCTTTTAAGATGCAGTGATTTTGTTAGTGCATCATGAATATTTTTACACAAATTATATGTTAAGATGAAATGCTTTTACTGCATCATCTTAAGTACTCATAGTACTATTGATCTAAATTTACCTTTTTATATCTGAAAAAAACTAAGCATCATATATTTCTTTTACTGCATCTTACATTTTTTACTGCATCTTACTTTTTAGATATATAAACATGTGTGTTTAATTTAAAGTATCATGCAATGTATTTAAATGATGCAATGTTGCTAATTAAAAAACATGATGCAGTGGTTTTGATTTGATGCAATGTATTAATTTAAAATCAAGATGCATGGTTTTAAATTAAACACAAGATGCAGTGGTTTTAAAAGTATGATTCAGTGGTGTTACATTGTCATGAAACATGATGCAGTGATTCTAATTAAACACAAGTTTTAAAAGTATGATTCAGTGGTTTTACATTGTCATGCAAACATGATGCAGTGTATTTTATTAAAAAAGAATGATGCAGTGGTTTAAAAGTAAACACGTGATGCAGTGACTTTAAAAAGTGTGATTTAAAAAAAAATTAAAAAAAAATTCTTAAAAAAAAACAATTTTTTTTAAAAAAAATTGTCACCGGAATCTGACGGCAGCGACCGGAATCCGGCGGCGGCTAGGTGGGGGTGGGGTAGGGTGGGGAATAAGATGGAAGGATGAGATAGAAGAAAGTGAAGGGGTAAAAAATAAATGGGATGAAATGTGGAAGGGGTGTAAATGTAAAATAAATGTTATGTTTTTTTTTCCTTAACATATGACTTCACTTTTCATTCTAATTACAAAAATGCCACTCCACCCCTTTTTTTTGTTGGTGCCCTTTGGTTCCCTCCAAAAAGAGGGTTCCCCTCTGATCCCAAACCATAAATAAATGTCAACTTTAAAAAGCTTTTTTAACAATCTATCATATAATATACAAAATGTTTTTTGTGCTAATTATGTCTTGTGTTATTCATTTTTATTTGTATTTCAAAAATAAATAAATAAAAAATTAAACACCGAGCTGAACATAAAAAACACAATATTTTCAATGTCGCTGATTTTAACTTCAGTGTTCAATCGAACACTAAACTTGAACGCTAAACTGCACACAAGAGCAACCATTCCTTCTGCTCTTAGTCCTTACATCCAGGGGTGTTCAATATTTGGTTTAAAATTAAATCGTTTGATCCGAATACCAAACCGAATTTAAATTCGGTTTTCGGTTTGGTTTTTGATTTTGACTTTTTTGAATTCAGTTAAACCAAATACCGAATTCAAATTCAGTTTCCGGTTTAGATTTTTCTGAATTCGGTTAAACCAAAACCGAATTTGATCAATTAAATATACTATTATTTATATATTAATATATACATGTGATTTTCGAATTTAGTTGATGACCTGAGAGTTTAACATTTTGAAATCTTTAATATTTTTAGCTACCATGTGTTTCTAAAAAAAATTTTGTTTAGACATTGAAATTTACGTACATTGAAAGTTTTATGCTAACAAGTAACACTTATTAATAGTTGAATTTATATAATTTGTATAGTATAATCGTGCATATTTTGTTTGTACGTTGAAAGGTGATTTTGAAAAAAAAAATGATAATTTTGTTGGTTTTTCGGTTTTAACCGTAATCGAATTTGTATTCGCATTCGGTTTGTTCGGTTTGACTTGTGAATTCGATTTTACTCCCAAAAATTTCAAAACCAAGTAAACCAACCCTATTAAACCGGGAAAACTGACGCTGGAACCATCAAACCGTTGACATCGTCGAAAAAATCGATGGCCCAACTGAATACCCGATGGGAGTGGTCTAGGAACAACTAATAATTGTGTTGTTAGACTTTAAAAAAATAGAAAATAGAAAAGTTGTATCCACTATTTTGTCTATTCAAATTACGCCCGCCAAATAAAACCGTTATCTATCTTCCCCTAAATTCCAGAATCCAAATCCTTATAAACCCTAGTTCTACTTCTTGTTTATCAACATCGATTGTGAACAATTAAATAATTCTTTCAGAGAAATTAATGGAACTTGATTCGTGAATTTTCATTCAGTATTCTGTACTTAGAGTATTTTAATCCTTCATAATCTAATTCGTGATTCTTCCCCCAATTATCAGAGTTTACATCCTGTTAAACCCTAATTCCGCTTCTTGTTCATCAAGATCGATTGTGAACTATTAGACAAGTCTTTCTTGTAATTCAGAGAAATTAATGGAAGGTTCAATATGTAATTCGAGAATTTTGATTCCTGACGAAATAGTGATGGACATACTCGAAAGATTACCGGTCAAAACCATTGTTCGATGCACTGCACTTAGCAAATTTTGGTACTCAACAATCACGACTCCAGGTCTTTTGAAACCTCATTTGAAATCTTCCACGTCATCGTCGAATATTAATCCTGAACAAGGCCATTTCTTGGTAATGTATACTGAACCACCAGAAGAATATGATGATGATGATGATGATGATGATGATGATGATGATGATGATGATGATGATGATGATGATGATGATGAGGATGAAGAAAATTGTTTTGTTACTTCAGAAGATTCTGTTTTTCGTGAGATGTTTCGCATCAAGTTTTTAGCCAACAACTGTTCTGAAGATATCCCTAAAGTTGGTAATTGTTGTAATGGAGTTATCTGTCTGATATTGTTAGAAAGTAGAACTCAATTTTTCTGTGTAACCCTTCTATTAGGAAATTGAGAGGCATCAATCCTACTCCTTTTGAGTTAGATGATACCATAAAGAAGCCGCTAACTTCTGTACATCGTGCAATTGGATTTGGCTATGATAAATTTACTGATGACTACAAGGTAATTGTAGTTGATCGCCTCACATGTTCAGATGGTACACTTAATGTGATGGCCGAGGTTTATAGTTTGAAAACAAATTCTTGGAAAATACTTGCAATGAGAGATTGCGGTTTCTTATCGAACGATTCTAATGTTTATGTTAATAATGCTACATATTGGCTAAGGGTTCCTAAAAAAGATGAAAAGCGCAATGTTGTTTCATTTGACTTTAGTGCTGAGGTCTTTCTAAAATTTGATCTGCCCGACAGCTGGGAACCGGATATCTACCTATTGAAATTCAATGGTTCACCTGCTATATTGGAGGAGGGCGATAATTTTGGGGATTTTGCAGAAGTTACTATTTGGACTTTGAAGGAATATGGGGAGGGCTCATGGAATCAAGAGTTTACAAGAGTTATAAAAGGATCGTTTGTTAGGAATTTAGGACCCAAACAATAGCGCACAATTGAACACAATTGTACCCACAACAATAAATGAATTACTAATTGCTAACAAAGCAATCAAACAAGCAAAACAAGATAAATAAATACGATACGAGAATGTAAACGACACAAGAATTTAACGTGGTTATGTCCAATCTCCAACTTAGAGATTGGTTTAGTCCACGGGGCCAAACCGAGAAAGTTTTCTTTACTATTTTCGTGGCTTAGGGTTTGTACAATAATAGGGTTACAGTATATATTAATCATAACAAAAAAATAAGTCGGCAAACAAATATGGGCCGCTGCATATTTTGTGTCGCCAAAGAAACAATCGAGCCGCGAGCTTGCTTTGGTTAACTCACGTGATAATTCCACTAACCCCAAACCAATTACTTTTGAGTCACGTGACATGATAATATCCAGCTCCATTTTCTAGTTTCAGTTTTGTTGTACAATTTTTATATATTTCAACAATCTCCCACTTGAAGATTGGACAAACCCAAAATTATTAAACCCTTAAATATTCCCTTTCAACCAAGTCGAATCCACTTCTCCATACCGCCAACATCAATTGGGACACGCACACTAATAAACTCGAGTTAGATAGACTTTCGATAAAAGGCTCTTCAACTACACGTATTGAAACTGGGAATAAGACAACACATTTGACGCCCCTTTAGCATCACCTTGTTCGTAGCTCAACCAATACCGCCGAAAGAACCATCTGGGACACGCTTGCTCGAACTCACAGAATCGGAAGACTTTCGATATACAAAGCTAACTGAACACCACTACTAAACTGGGACCACTCTCCGGTTATCCGCACCACTATCTTCTAGCCCAAGAAGATGCGTTGAAGTGTACAACGACTTCAACCACAGGATTCTTTCAAGAGATACCCATAATCTCCTCAACTCGTCGATTACAGCCACATCGGATCTTGCCACCGACATGTCAACGACCAACCCGTACAGAATTTCGTCCATCCGATTTTCCTTCCTAGAAATCAGAAAATCGCCGATAGAACAAACCCGTAGATCATCATCAAGGTTTACCCGTGAGAACGCAATCACAACCTTGAAAACCTACATTACAAACTTTCGCTTTCCCGCTGGTACACCGACCCAAATACATAGCTATGATTTCTATGAACACATCTTCTCCCCCTCAGACCGCTCCCACTGTACGAATTAAAATAACAATCGCGACTATCTGAGAAAACTCCGGTTCATAACCTACGGTCAGTCGCAAATTTCTTTGCTATTGGAGAATAAAAAACGAAGATCCGAATGCTTTAGTGTTATCCGGAATCCGCACACTAAACCCGTAGAAACTGAGATCCAACAGTTGCACACCAATCTCCAAAGCTCCCACTAGTTGCCAAACTCTCACTAGCTTCGATACTTCTATCGGTTAACAAACTCCCAAGAGTTCCCGACACTCTCAACAATATCCAAATTAAAAGCTCAAACATTAGGACTTACACGGTTATCCGCCTCTAACCCACTTGAAGATTTCCAATTGATTCCTTAAGAAGAATCGCTCTTTCGTTGAACCAACATTAACCAATACCCGAGCCCAGTCGAACGCGTTCTATCCGACATCTTCTACAACCAATATCTTCAAGAGTAGTAGCTCTAACCCGCCTAATCATTCCAAAAACATGGAATACTCGACCAAAATCATGGTCTCCCGTTTCAACCCGCGAGCGAAAACAAAACTCTCTCTGACAATCATCACTGTCGATTACCAAAACGGATGTGGTACCGTTTATTACCCATCTACTCAACCGAGAAACCATCCTCTTGAGCACCGTAACAAACCTCACATCTTTGAATAACCTAGTCCGTATCAATGAAGTTCCCGAGACATCACGTCCCTACACTCGCACCATCAAACCCCAAGTTTGATAACGTCCATCTATTCTTTTGCACGGGATCGCAAAGAATGATAAACTCGAATCCAAACCCGGATCCCAAAAAATCTCTCCGCAACAAATCACCGATCGAAATCCGATCACCGACTCCATTACCATCGTGAACAATCACTGTCATAACGTAACCGGCCTCCTGCCGTGTCGTCACGTCACAACCCACCAGACAAAACCCTAATCTTGTTCAATCCGGAAAACAACTCTTCGAGTTCGTCGCGATCTAAAAAAACGAGCCTATCGATCTCGATCACACATTGCAAACAAATCCTAAAGCCGCATCATTTTCAATCGTTCCCCCGATGATTATCTTCAACCGAATCTAGATCCACTATGATTATCTGGCCACAATAACCCTAGCTCTCCATCCTTCATTAAAACCATAACCATCAACAATCCATCTTGATCGTGCTTCCATCCGCTATTGTTCCTAATCGCTCAACCTTGAGCTCTGATACCGGTTGTTAGGAATTTAGGACCCAAACAACGCACACAATTGAACACAATTGTACCCACAACAATAAACGAATAACTAATTGCTAACAAAGCAATCAAACAAGCAAAACAAGATAAATAAATACGATACGAGAATGTAAACGACACAAGAATTTAACGTGGTTATGTCCAATCTCCAACTTGAAGATTGGTTTAGTCCACGGGGCCAAACCGAGAAAGTTTTCTTTACTATTTTCGTGGCTTAGGGTTTGTACAATAGGGTTACAATATATATTAATCGTAACAAAAAAATAAGTCGGCAAACAAATATGGGCCGCTACATATTTCGTGTCGCCAAAGAAACAATCGAGCCGTGAACTTGCTTTTGTTAACTCACGTGATAATTCCACTAACCCCAAACCAATTACTTTTGAGTCACGTGACATGATAATATCCAGCTCCATTTTCTAGTTTCAATTTTGTTGTACAATTTTCGTATATTTCAACATCGTTTTATAAGCCTCTTGACTTTACTAGGTCTGGAAAACTGTTATGCTGGAGAATCAATTGTGACCTGTCAACATGGGATCCAAAAAGTGGGAAAGTAGTTAATAATGATGGATACTCGTATATTAAAAACATTGTTGTAGAAGATTATATCGAGAGCCTTATTTTACTTTAATTGGAAATTATGTCTTCATTCAACTAGCCTTTGAAATTTTTTGATCCATCTGCTTGATTTACTTTTACTGTAAAGATTTGGCCCATAAGCAGATTTATAAACTTCAATGTTTGCAATTACTTTGTTATGCAGTACTTTGTTTACTTCTTTATGCAGGTTATTTTAATGTGCATTATGCTGTTTTTGTTGACAATTATTGAACAGAGGGACAAAGGGAAGTAGGAAATGCTGTAACTTTTGACTTATTGTATTTTGCATATCTCAGTACCTGTAAAAACTGTTTTTAGGTTCATAGCAGTTAGCAAATTATGGTAATTGACAGTCTAAAATCCATTTCTTTGATGTTAAATATGTTGGCTAACTTCCCTGACTCAGGGCGCGTGTAGGGTACAGTTAATCAGTCCAATTTTAACAGATTTCTGGGGAGACATTTTTGATGAAAAATCCTTGTTCCGTTGACATGAAATTGAAATTTAATCAAGGTAACTCTGTTCCAACTGAAATTACAGATCAACATGGACTCATCTTATTGTTCTGTAAGCATATGCTATTTGTATAAAATTTGTTGTTATCAAGAATATGTTCTACAAATAACCTATACATATTTTTCTATGCCTATGAACTAGTTATCACTTGTTAAGTCTCATTGGCTGTTGAAGTCAAGCATATGTCAGGTTTGATGTATACTACGTAGCCTAGCTTGTACTAGACTTTAAATTTGACTTTGTAAAAAATCTGAGACCAACAAGATTTTGTTGTTTAATTTATAATTCTTGTGCAGTTTTTGGATAACACAATACAGTGAAGTTACCCTTAGTCATTCTACTTGAGTTAGTTGCTTTCTGTTATCCGTGACAGCTTGTGGATTAGGTGTACATATATTAAGAGCGTCTCCAATGTGTGCACTAAATGTACCTTTTACACTATCTTAGTGCAAAAAATATATAAAAAGCTCTTCAATGTTAGCACTAAACCTTTACACTATTTTAGTGCAACACTAAAACCTTGTCAAATTACACTAAATTTAGTGCTACACTAAACACTATTCACTATTTTATAATAATAAAAACCAATACAAATGCATTTTATATCATGAATTTGTCATAACCATCTTTATGTGATGAACTTTATATATTTTAAAAAGATTTAGTGTAAAATATTTAGTGTACACATTGGAGTGAAAAATATTTAGTGTATGAATATGTTCAAAAGATTCTTATTTTGCACTATCTTAGTGTAATTTTTTAGAGCATCTCCAACGTGTGCACTATTTCTACCTTTTTGCACTAAAATAGTGCAAAAGTGTAAAAAACTCGCTCCAATGTTAGCACTAAACATTGCACTATTTTAGTGCAGTGTTAAATAGTGTGCAGTGTTGCACTAAATTTTGCACTAAACACTATTCACATTAAATAATAATAGTTATAATATTTAAAATATTTTTATATGATGTATTAGTTATATATTTTTCATTAATATTTTTAAAATTACTAAATATAATATTTTCTATTATATTTATCAAAGACACTTCATAATTTTCATAGAAAATTCATTTATATTTTTGAAATTTTTAAATATAATGATCGCTATTACATCTCTTATTATACTTTAATAGTTATATAAAAGTTTTAATATTATATGGTTGAATTGTGTATTTTAAATTAATTAAAAATGATTTAGTGTAAAGATTTAGTGCATCACATTGGAGCAACTTTTTTTTTAGTGCAAGCATATTCTCTAAAGATTATCTTTTTGCACTAAAATAGTGCAATTTGATGCACTAAAATGGTGCATACATTGGAGATGCTCAATTAGTGTATACATTGGAGATGCTCTGAGTATCCAACAAATTTCTTCACTCTTGACATTGTTTAGGCCATTCATTCGCACTCTTAAGTGTGTAGTTTTAATTGGGTTCACGTGTGTGGTGTGTACCTTTATATTTACGTACGTTGCCAAAACACATTTCTTCGTACATATTATTGAGTTATTTTTTGTAATGCTCTTACTATGTTTTAAGTATCTTTTGTTAATTAGCCCATTGATTATTTCTATGGAGTTGTATTCACTATACAATCATCACCATGGTAGTTATTGGTTGTAAATGGTAACTATCTTTGGAATTATGTTATAGCTATTGGATTTGTACAAATTGAAAAGCATTTGATATTGTACTCACTACAAGATAAAAGCCATTTAATGACTGAATCTTTTAATGACTGAAACAGAAAGAAGTATATTATATATATTATATATTTTATTTTATATTAATATATATTATATATTTTATTGTGTCACACGGTCAATTCCTTTCTTCAACGCAAAATTAATTTCTCATTTCAAAACCCTAGGTCTCTTGAGCGATTTGTCGCCGTAGATCCATCGTCACCGTTACCTGTTCCGTCATCGTCGCCGCTCCTTCACCTCCGCCACTTCGTCACGTCTGCCGCTTCGTTGTCACCTCTGCCGCTTCGTCGTCACCGTCATCTGCTCTATCCTAAATCGGTGTTGCTTCGTGGTTGTGTGTTGATGTTTCGTCGAACGATCTGTCTTCATCGACGATCATATTGTCATCGTCTTCTCCGTCCTCTTCTCCGGCTGGCGGCTGATCTGTAATTGATTTATCGTCGGCTCTTGTTGTCGATCGGTATGATTTTTGCAAGTTGATTGGTTCAATCTATAATTAGTTACAAAGTGTACTTTATTATTACTTATATATCAGTTCTAATCGACATTATTTGTGATATTACTGAAGCTCTTAACATTTATTTTTAATTCAATTTTCTTGTGCAAATCATTTTTCTCTAATGTTCATGTGTCTAAGCCTTGTTTTAAGGTATCGTTCTTAATATTAAGCTTCAATTTGTTTATGCTTGAATTCATTCCATCTTTAATTTAAGTTTGTAGTAGTGTTTGACGTTTTAAGTAGTTGTTACATGTAAATGATGGTATTTGCTAGTCCTGTTGTCTTGATGTTTGTTTGACATCTATATTTATTTTTTTCACGTGAAAACAAGCATTTGAATTTGAAAATCTGAGGATATTATGTTTGTTGATGATTTCAATGTTCCATTAACGATGTTAAGATGTCATCAAGTGTATATTTGTTAATATTTTATAGACAATCTATATGATTTTTAGCGTGTGTCCTGTTCATATGTATGTCTACTCATTTGAGTTTTCGTCATCTTAGGTACCAAACCATGCTACAATGATGGCTCATGCCATGGGCATAAATTCAACTGGTGATGCAGCAAGGGTGATTCAGTTAATCAGTTTGGACTTGGAGATGCTCATATCATGGTGAGTGGGAGAACAGAGTAGAGTTGATGGTTCTAATTTTGTAAAGCTTACTTATGATCTTTTTCTGTTTTGCTTGTATGTCTTTTAGGGGCTATCTTTAATGAAATGAGCATTGCAGGAACTACATAAGTTATCAAGAACCAGTGGTGTGCATATACAAATTCAACTAGCGAAATTTGTAGTTATAGCTAACAATTAGTGAGCACGTCTACCTAAATTATGCCTTCAGTGGAGCACATGTCTTGTCTCTTTACTGATTTTATGGTTTATTTGATAGTGAGACTGAAATGGAGGAAAATGTCACACTATCATGTGTTATCTCCTTACTGATTTTGTAACATACAAAGAATTTTGACTTGTTTGACTTATATGATATAAATCTAACTTCTGTATCACTTTATGCTTACAGATCAACTACGGGGAATCAGTTGGAATAAACAAAAGCCTTCTAGCACCGGAAAAACTACCATTCTAAGAATCTTGTAGGGCTCGGTGCTTTTGTTTTTGATTAATTTTTATACAATATTGCATTAATTTTTACACAATGTATTTTTTTTTTCTTTTTTTCATTTGTTTTCTTAGCCCGAAGATTCATATATACACAACTAAAAGGTCAGGTATTTCATCTTTCATATCTACTCTCATTTGTTTGGCAACCAGTTTATTGAAAACGGTAGATAAGTATTGATGAAATAGATAACTAGTCTGCTTTACTTTTAGTATGTGTGATGCAGTTTATAGAGCACTATGTTTATTAGCTTCAAACATGTTCTGAAAGCCTTGGTGAGTCTATTGCTATTGCAATTGTTGTTCCTCCCCTCGGTATGTATTTACTATATATTTGAATATTCAGTATGTTTATTGAAAAAATGACTTATAAATTGTTTATAAAATGGCATATCATATGATCATTCATTGGGCAGTACCAATACTAGTTTAAGCTGTATACCTGATGGATCTATTGAAGATAAAATACATCTAAAACTTAAATACTGGACCTAAGTACCTAACACACAAAAAGAGTAGTGAATTGTTGAACCTAGCAACTGAAACGGGTCAAACTATAAATGATAATATTATCATTGCCCCATTTTGATGTTTTCTGTTATGCAAGCAGGGAGTATGCATTGACAAGCTGCAAGCCTGCAAGTGTACGTTGAACATGCGATTAGTATATCAAATTTTCGAGTATGATGTCTCTCTCTCTCTCCTCTGTATCTGTATCTCTATACATGAGAACTTTTATTTGCTTGCTATATACACCATCTTAGTCTACATTTTTGCGGCTCCTATAATGATTCAATCTTATAATTTGTTGATATTTAATTATTATTATTATTATTTTTTTATTGTTTTTGCAGATGTTAGAGCAAGATTTGGAAGGAGCTGTTTTGGAGCTAGCATTGATTTTGAAACTGTTTTTTTCAAGTCATTATGTCCCTGTATTCTTAAATGTTATATTTAAGAGGTTTAGACATTGATGTGTATTGAGAAGTTTGTACATATTATGAGAAATAAAAGTACCCTATATTTGCATACATAAATTGTTTTGGAGTTTTATTGTAATTATGTTTAAATATTTTTCTAGATTGAATCATGAAAATAATAATATTAATATTAGTAATAATAATAATAAATAAATTAGAAATGCTCCTTTGCTCACTGAAGTATTTCAGTCAGCAAATATTTTAAGCTTTTACTTACTGAAGTTTTTAGTCATACTTGACCTTTAGTGATGGCTTTGTTAGTGACTGTTTTTTTTAAGTAGGAGTAGTCTTATAAGGCTTTACTGACTGTTTTCAGACCTTTAGTGACTCTTTGTTTCAGTCAGTAAATGGCATTTCTTTTGTAGTGACTTTTGTAGAGAGTTTTAGTGAGAATGGAAGTAAAATACATTAATTGGTTCGTAACGTATGCATCTATCGTGTGAGATAGTCATGTTTTTATTATGAGTTTGTGGCTGAATACGATAACCGGCTACTTTAAGGCCAAAAGAGGATTGTAAGAGAAATGTTAAACCACAAAAGCTATTGAATTTGTGTAAACTGAAAAGCGTTTGATATTGTACGTTTGTGGGTAATTTTATGAGAATGGAAGGAAAAATACATTAAGGGTTTCGTAACGTATGCATCTATCGCGTGAGACAGTCATGCTTTTATCATGAGTTTATGGCTGAATACGATAAAACCGGCTACTATAAGGCCACAAAACGGAATGTAACATAAAGGTTAAACCATAAAAGCTATGGGATTTGTGGGAACTGGAAAGCATTTGATATTGTACTTTTGTGGAGAGTGTTTAGTGAGAATGGAAGAAAAATTACAATTAAGGGGTTTGTAGCGCAGCATCTATCGCGTGAGACAGTGATGCGTTTTTTATGAGTTTATGCCCGAATATAAGAAAACCGGCTTTTTTGACTTACTTTAAGGCCAAAAAGTGGATTGTAACGGAAATTCTAAACTGTAAAGCTATTGGTTTGTGAAAATTGAAAGGCATTTGATTTCGTACTTTTGTGGAGAGTTTAGTGATAATGGAAGGAAAAATACAATTAAGGGGTTCGTAACGTAAGCATCTATCGCGTGAGACAGTCATGCATTTTTATGAGTTTGAGGCGGAATACGATAAAGCCGACTTTTCGGCTGACTTTAAGGTGAGAAAGCATATTGTAACAGAAAGATTGAACTACATAAGCATGATATTGTGGGATTATAAGTCATCCCTTTTGTGAACAAACCGTCAATTTAATTTGATTTCAAATCATTTACCTAAAGAAGATGTATAAACATCTGTGACTTTGACTTACCATGTCCCGATGTCCGAGAAGTAACTCATCGAGCAACATATAAAATACTAATTACCTACTTTGATAGAATGAACGGTGTTGTTTATCGTGATCCAAATGCCAGGATCATGATAAACACTACCTTTCCGTTCGTTCCGCCATGTTCCGGCTGAATTATGTTCGTCAAAGTAGGTTATTATAATTATTATTTTACGCTGCCCAATGAATTACTTCCCGGACACGGTAAATTTCATTGTCATGTCCAATTGACAAATTGTATACTTATTGGGCGTGCCTGTTGTAGCTAGTTAGTACACGACCCTGCTTCCTAGATCAAGCTGCGTTCCATACTTTTTTCTTGTGGTGCCCAGTTCATCTTTTGAAAGCTGGTATTAGCTTAGAGATATAGTTTTATTTATTTTTTATTTTATTGGTAGCTGGCAACGATTTGAGTCTCCAGCCTCTATCCATCACAGGAGGACAGAATATCAGTAACTTATTATTTTAACTTTTATGAGAACTTGTAAGAACTTGATGATTATGTATGCCTTAACGTAGAGATCCTGAATACTTCTTGCTGGCTTTAATATGCATGTTTTCACTTCATCAAAACTGTGGAATCAACTTTAATACTCACTTCTCAACAACAAATGCTAAATTTTTTGAACCGCACTAAAAGGATGTACGTACAATATTACCAACAAGGACAGCAACAATAACTAACAATAACTTGAAGCTAATTCACATAGAATATTGTAAGCCATAAGTAATTGGTGTAGTGAACGTTCCTTGAAGCAGCATCAAATTACGTATTGCAGTATTGAGTTCTCGATCATTTTATTTTCCATGCAACCTTTTACGTATGTTGATTATCTTAATCAATCTTATAAATTATATATAGAAAATGCATTTATGATGTCATCATTCTAATTAATTTTCAATTTGTCAATTAAGTCATTTAATTTTAGTAAATTTAAAAATAGAAACCCTAACAAAAAATAATTTTTTTTTAATCAACTACCCACTTACATATAAAAAAAATTGTATTCATTAATTAAAACATTATCCATATCGATCTATAATGTTTCTATTTTTAATTAACCGAGTAGGAATAAACTTACTTGAAAATGTTGTTATAGACTTCAAATAATCAAATTGTTTTCCACTAACTTGGTTTCAAAATCTTTTAATTTTTCAATGTCTACTTATATAAATTCATTTACATAAAGTAATATTATCATGAATCCAACTAAATGCTTGATATACATATTAACTTACACACTTTGTTATTAAAAACTAGATACCAAATACGAAATTTCAAATTAAAAATCAACGGGTCCGTGTGTATACACGGAAAAAATTTTATTCATTAATTAAAACATTATCCAGATCGATCTGTAATGTTTCTATTTTTAATTTACCCAACAGAAATAAAATTATTTAAAAAGGTTAATATAGACCTCAAATAATCATTTTTTTTCCATTAACTTGGTTTCAAAATCTTTTAATATTTCAATCTCCACTTACATAAAAATTCAGGGTAAGGTTCAAATAAGAACACTTATTATGGTGGAAACGGTAGGAACGGACATTTTGACTTTAAACTTTAAGATTAAATTATGTTTTTGATGAAAAATATATATCAAAATTCTTAGAATTGTGTGTTCTTTACTATGAGAGTTTTTTTTTTTTTAAAATGTGATACACATCATATATATTTTTTTTGTGTATCATATATTTTCTTTTATTTTTTTAATTAATCTAATATTAAAGAGGATAAAATTTTTATAATTTTAGCATAACTTTTTTTGCAAAACATGTACATACATTGAATTTAAAAGTGAAAAAAATCGTTCCTACAGTAATAAGTGATCTTACAATAACCTTTCTCTATAAATTCATTTACATAAAGTACACTACAAGATAAACGCCATTTAGTGACTGAAAAAATGTGTCAGTAAGAGACTATAAACAGTCACTAAATCCGCTCAGGTCTTCTCCCTCTGAATATATAAGTGTCACTGTTGAAGCCATCGCTATAAGTCTATTGTTACACAAATTTTCAGTCACAAAAGGCACAAAACATATAATGACTGTAATTTCAGTCAAGAAAATCCTGTTGATCCAAACTTATATATGTTCACTAGTGACTAAAACTTCAGTCAGTAAAGGCCTTGATTAACTAATTTACATTTCTGAATTTAAATTATTTATTAAATAATAAATTAATTCAAGTAATTAATGGTCACAGATTCAACAAACAGTAATTTTATTTCTCAAATATATTCCAAACACCTGTTACAAGATGCAACTATACAACACTTTCTAAGTTCTAACTTTCTAAGAACCTTAGTATAAAAATTTACAAAATGCATGCTTATTATATATCTATGCAATAAAACAGTTCCTATTATAGTTTTGTGGATAAAAACCTGCAAAACAGTGAACATAATGTAAATGCATAAGATTAATTAGTAAAAAACTAAACAGACTTGAAGTACAAAACTAATTAGCTGAACTCACTTATTAATGGAAATACTTGGGTACAAATTTTGAATAGCTTACCTTCTTAAGAGACAACACAACTTCAACGATGTCTATAGTAAATGTCGCCCCCGAAGATCCAATGCAATTAACCTGATTACCTAAAGAGACATGATTAAAAAAGGCCATCAAATATCCAAAGCTTATTTTCACATGTGTATCACTAATAGAAGGGAAAAATCACACCTTGACACCATTGAGGATTCTCTAACTGATTTATGTGCAAATTGAAAATACCATCAGTTTGCCACAGAAAAGATAGAAACTTTATGAATTGCATATCATGACTTCATCAAATTTCTTAATATTATCTTTACTATTATCATAAAAAATAAATGAAGAACACCATGACCTCAGATCTTATCACGTGTATATATGATACTGCATAACCCAAAAGACAATACATGGATGTGCTTGTCCACAACCTTAAGAATTTTTCACGTATAATTTAGTTACCATATACAGCAGTTACACCCGACCCTATAAACATGGACTTGGAGTCCAACTGATACGTTCTAGCATAATATGAATACAAGTAGTGGATTTGGAATGCCTTAAGAATCAATTTAACCCATACATTGATTAAAAAAGTTAACGATGTAATAGATTCTTACAGCTTCTCAGATGAAAAACGGATGATGCTGCCCCTTTCCATTTAGGATCGTTGTCAGAAAAGATCTGCCCAACGTCAGGTAGACCCAATGCACCCAAAATTGCATCAACAATACAATGCAACAGCATATCACCTAAAACAACGAACTACAATTCATCACACACTCATAAATGCAAGTATAATAATTGCAATTGTACAATTTTGTAAATGTTATACAAAATCACAATGACTTTAGATATGTAAAAGTTCACAAACTCTAAAATTTACACTACATAATGTACCTCTATGTCCTCATTGGAAACAAGGTAGGTGGCACTATAATCTACGATATCAAAAGCATTGTGGTTAGTAAAAATCTCAAACTCCAAGTCTCCAAGATCAAGATAAAAAATTTGATCAAACGTCCTATATTAATCAACTTGTAAGCAACAAAAAACGTGCTCACCTGAATTAGCACCCTCTGTTTATAACCTAATTAACAAAAGTACTATAAAATTCATTTATTTTTGTCATACCCTTGTTATATACACAAATGCGTTACACCAAATTCTCTGCCGATAGATTTTTAGAATCAAGACGAAACCAAAACGTCATATCATCTGCCAATAGAAAAAACAAGTCATCATCTGGAAATAAAAGTTTAAATAAAGCCTTTCATGGTCTTTTGTATGAAAACGGTAACCTTTCAGAAGGTAACCAGAATATTTTCGAACATTTTTGTTTGGACCACGAGCAAGCCACTTAATTTCTTCCATGACTCTTGGGTCTCTTTGCTATTCTAAGCATGTAACCTATGGAGTACCTGTCTCCTGAGTGTCAGGATCTAAAACCATGTTCATAAAATCCCAGTCTAACACATCTGAAGCTATAATATCCTGATCAATGTTGGCTCTAAGGCTCGTCTGCATCCTTGCTCGATCTCCAGGTGAGATAGCACCATGCATAAACTGTAGGATAGGATGAGTCCGAATAATGGGGTTAGCAACAACTGCTGCTCCCCTATCAACACGTAAATCATACTCCATCTGTACAAACAAATCTATAAACATTAATAATATATATTGAAATGAAATTAAATACAAATTTACCAAAAGGCTACATAATAATAATTTGTACAAAAATTATAACTAACTATCGCGAACTTAAACAATTCAGTTTGAATTATTTAATATATACTTTAACACATTTTTACTTAATATAATTGTATCAAAGTTACATAACACTATTATCTACATAATAATACTATCTACATAATAATTACGAAACTTAAAAAATATATGTCTACTAAATTTACAAATACCAATTTTAACATAATCATTTTGCAATGAATTAGATTATCACAACCTATTAACAATCATACAATAAGCAAACGTATATAACCAACAATATTTACAGCAGAAAAATTAGTATCGATAACTCCTAAACTGCCTGGCCCCCATTTAGCCGGCGGTCTTCAGACTTGACCGGCGGTCTCCGTCGTTGACCGGCGGTCTCTGGCGTTGACCGACGGTCAAACACGCTGTCCCCATGAATCCGACAAACTAAACGCTTAAACCCAATTATAATTTCAATATTCTTATACGTACAATCGATTTATTCACAAATTCTTTCATTAATCACAAAATAATAACCTTTTTACCCACATTCTCATATAATCAAGTTATAATCCGTATATACGAACTAACATTACTCAATCTAACTAAGGATTCACACAAAAATCACCATAATTCGGGCAATCAACTAAGAAACCCTAAATGTGAAACCCTAATTAAATCTTGATGTAAAAACGAATTGAAAACGAGAATGCAAGTAAAAGATACATACCTTCAATGAAATAACAAAGTTCAATGTTGAAAACCGATCGATTAGTAGTTAAAACCGAAATTTTTCGAGAGGTTTTTGTGAGAAATTGGGGTTCAAATGAGGAAGAAAGGGGTCTGTCCGTTTTATTCACCCAAGGCGGTTTAGCCGGCGGCTAACCCACTTAGCCGACAGTCAGATTGAAATTTGACCCGGCCCCATCAGTTTTGACCCATCCGATTCTTTAAACTAAATTTAACTATTTTAATTACTTAATTTAATTTACTACTAATGTTAATTATTCAACCTAAATTATTTTAAAAACATCTAAAACAAGCTTAATTAAAACACCTAATAATATTTATCTAAACTAAATAGTTAATCTAATCTTTACACATACTAACAAATGTCGAAAATAACTTACACAAATAATAATAATACAAAAAAAAAAAAAATGAAGTAATATAATGCAGATAAGAAAGTAATCAAATAATTGAGATTCGAAAATTGAAATAAGAAAACTCCACTATAGGCACTGTTTGATCAGTTGAGCCCGTCAATTTCGGCTACTTCTCCATTTATTTCAGCATTGTGGGGAGTCTTCAAACTTGCAAATTCCTTAACAACTTCCTTGACATTTTCCTTAGCATCCGATTGCTTAACTTCATTTGCTAAAAGTCAAAAACATCTAAATACAACATTAATTTGATAACAATAGATACATAAATATTCACAATATTCACAATCAATTAATCAACAAAGTACAAAAATTTACAAGATTAAAATTCTTTTTATTACCGCTTTCCCCGGCAGCGGCGCCAAAAACTTGGTGTCGCTTATGAAAGCGCGTCTTTGTTTTATAATTTATAAATAGAAATACCTAATAAATACTTTCAAGCAACCAGGCAAGAATACCTGATCAATTGTAAATATAGATTTGGTAAGTCAGATTCGAACACAGGGAAAATGGAAAAAAGAATAAATAATCTTTTAAATTACAGAGAAAGGGGGTTACGTTTTAGTTCCGTATGAACATAAGATTTATAAAATAGTAAATTAAAATAGATAAACTAAATAGACTTAAACTAAAATAAATAATAATGTACAATAGAAAGGAACAAATAGTATGTAATAATTCCGCTCAGATTCATATATTCTGATTCATTTGCACATTAATTATCTAATTGTGATTTCTTTTAGATCAACCTAATACCAAATTCTTCAATGAATACTAAGTTGAATGTGAACTAGCCAACGGTTCGGGTCCAACTAATTCCTATAATCTAGGGTCCAACATAAAACACTGGTTTCAATGTCACAAGATGATCAGTCAATTGTGTGCCTTTCCCTAAATTATGCATCAAGCATTCACAACTCATTATAATTACTCTAATGGTATGACTCAACAATACCCAATAATTAACTTATTGTCTTGTTCATTTTAAAGTAGATAATTATTGTATACTCGACCTATCAAACTCAACGTATTTAGCGATAGTCCCAAACCCTAAGGTAGTACTAGCAATAATTAATAATCTTAAAGGAACTCAATCTCATTAACATCATTAATCACTTGAAGCAACAAATAATTACTAGTTACCAATAAACAAGGATCTACGAGTAACATAACGGTTTTCAATTAAATAACTTAACAAATGTGCAAATATAATCATTCAACAATCATTATCCAAGGTTCATTATCACAAAACTAAATGTATCAATTCATCAAATAAGAATACATCAGAATATTAAATATCAAATTCTTCAATGATATGAAATAAACGATACAAACCCATTGACGAATCACGCAAAGATCGGTTGAAATGAATCCAACCATCACTCCTTGTGCCTCCATGACATACCTAAGACTCAAAAATGATAAAAACCCTAACCTACAAACTGATAAAAATCGTAAATACAGAGTGTATTATATATCTAAGTTACATTGTAAAAAGTATCAAAAACGTCTGGCTTAAACTGCTATTTATACTTGAAAACTTGGCCTTCTGACCGCCGGCTAAGATGTTTAGCCGCCGGTCGGCTTTATCTTTACACGGCTACCAAACCGCGTTGCACCGCCTTCCTTATTTAGAGTTTAGCCGCCGGCTAAGATGTCTGACCGCCGGCTAAATGCCATTTCCAGATTTTTGACCTAACGGGCTTGGACTTAGCATTGGGCCACCATTCTCATTTCTTTTGGGCTTCTTCTTCTTTAAACCCAACAATATGTAACTCCGACTTAAACTTTTCCTCATGGCCCATTTCTTCATTTATTTTCATTTCTTCGTTTTCTTTACTCTTAAATCCTTCGGCTTCACACGATTCTTCAAAAATACATCTTTTAACTCGTTATTTGACTGTTTTTCGTTCCTTTCTTCATAAACGCTCATTTCCACATCTAATTGCAAATATGAACGAAATCAATATATAATCTTAACTAAATGCAATAGAAACATCCAAGATTAGGGGTAAAATACTACTGAAATATAGTACTTCTGAGCGTTTATCAGCAACAATAACTACTAGTTACCAATAAACAAGGATCCACGAGTATATAATCGTTTTCAATTAAATAACTTATTCAATACGCAATTATAATCGTTCAATAATCATAATCCGAGCTAAATCAACTACACAATCACTTTGAATATTCAACTCATCATAAAAACAGTAAAACTCAGATTATATAAGTTCAAAGTCATCAATAAAACTCAAATAAAGAAGTTATACCGAATTATAAAGACGAATCACGAAGAATCAACACGAACTATCCTCAATCTTGACTCCACGTGCCTCCAAAATGCTAAATTAATTCGTAAATAAACCCTAAACTACGAAAATATTCAACTGTAAACAAACCCTAGCCGAACTCTCTGTTTTTGTTGTTTTTACGCATTTTTATACTTCCTGCGTTTTTGATCCATACGGCGTATGGATTTCCATACGGCGTATGGATTGATTTTAAGCCCGGCCCAAGTCCACGTAACACTGGGCCTCCACCGCTGCATCCATACGGCGTATGGAATTCCATACGGCGTATGGATGAGTTTTTCAGCCGATTTCATCATTTTTCTTCTTTTATTCTTTTCTTCAACTTCGACTTCGCTTTATTCTTCAAAAGTGCATCATTTAACTCGATTATTGACTGTTTTCCGTTCCTTTCTTCATAACGCTCCATTTCCACATCTAATTGCAAATATGAACGAAATCAATATCTATTCTTAAATAAATGCAATAGAAACATCCAAGAACCGGGGTAAAATACTACTTAAATATAGTACTTTTGAGCGTTTATCAAATATCTCCCACTTGATCCCTACTTGTCCTCAAGTAGACTATCGATTCAAAAATCAACTTCTTAAGAAAACAGTCATCTCAATTAATCTAAATAACTAACAATTGAATTACACAACATCACCCATCTTCAACTCAAATGTTTAAATTTAAAAATATGTTAAATCTAAAAACAATTATTAAGAAACTACGTGATTAAATAGAAACAATCTACACCTTAAGTTATTATTCTTAAAACATCAAATAGTTCATAATGATTATTGATATTGTTATCCACTTAAACAATCTATATTTGAATAATTGAGCTCAACTTATTATTATTCATGTAGATGTTCTTTTAGATTCCCAAAAACTATATACTTTCATACTCACAACATGCCAATATTACATATCTTGAAATTTTAATTAAACAATCATTTTTCAAATCAAGACAGGGGTGACAGGTCTGTGCCTCAACACAACAAAGCAACATAACTTGATTTTGGTTTAGCAATAATGTTTTTAGTCAAACCATTGGTGGCAGGTCTGTACCTTAGTACAACAAAGCGACTTAATTTGACTACATTTTAAAATCATGAGTTTGTTTAAACTCTTTGCTCTTTTTTATTAGATATACTGACGGAGACCAGGTCTGTACTTTCGTACAACAGAGGAAACAACACCCAGTATATCCCCAAATGATGTTAATTAAATTCCCAAAAATATGGCATATCACACATTACTAATATGAAAATTAAGACATACGTCATACATAGCTAAAGTTCATCTAAAAGGTAATATCTACTCCTTAATTTCATTTCTTAAAAGCTCAAATATTCTCATATAAATTGCCTACCAATACATCATATAATGAAGCTAAATAATAATTTTCATATTTTAATATTTAATTGAAAAGTGTATAAAATTTTAAAATAACCTACATAGTTACAAAATAATTATCTTTAGAAAACAAAAATTTAAAATCAAAAATTTGGTTGAAAAACGGGCAACTTATAACCTCCTAGTTACTTATCTTAATAAAATAACAGTTAACCAAATTGCAATATTATCTACTTATTTATAGGACAATTATGTGGAAACTTCACTCTTTTCTCTCCCATCCCCCACTTTAAGATGTACAATGCCCTCATTGTACAAATAATGAAATACTAAAATGGAAAAAGAGAAAAGAACTTAGAACAGAAAAACTCCCCTGGAATCGTGTGTGTGAAAAGGAACAGTTCGGCGGTTCTTCCAAACTTTGAAATATACAACAGCTCACACTTTCGTAGCTAATCATGATTGCATTTAGCATATGCAACAAGCCTTTAAACCCCTCGGCATCCCGAGTGGACGAGTTTAGTCTCGTGAGGGTTTCCAGGGAACACACCCACAAAGTTCAAATATAAAACCAAGAAATAAATTACGTCCTGAAAATTAAACTAGCATAGCATAATAAGTTCAGAATAATAAAGGTTAGCATAATAATACAGTCATCCAACAAATAAAATTAAAAAGAAAAATGTCTAAATAAGATACTACTAACAACTAGATAGGATACTAACAACCCATAACCACATCAATCGCTATCACCATCCTCTCCATCTCTGCGAACACCGGATGGTCCTCCATACACTGATGGTATAAATGGATCATAAGGAAGCTGACGGTAGTCAAACAGCTGGTGCATCAAAGAAGTAGAATAGTCAAACTGTCTCTGGTGCTCTCGATAATAATGCTGCTGCTCCTGATACCTAGGATCCTGCACAATCCTATCCTGCTCGTGATAACGGTGCATCTGCTGAAACTGCTGCTGCTGATACTCATGCATCCGACCAATCTCCTGCTGCAAATGATACATATCATACACTGGCCCCTGATAAACCTGTGGCTCTGGTGGAACCGCTGCATGCTCTATCACTGGTACATCTACAGCCTGTGGCTGAGCCTCACGACGTCTCCTCTGTCGTCTACCTCCTGCAACCAATGGTGGAGTCCAAATGTAGAAATCTTCCTCCAAAGGTCTCATAATAACCGAAATCTCCAGGAGCTTGTGAGCTCCCATCCACTGCATACCAGGAATAACAGGAGTACAAGACTGATACATCTCTTGTGTATCACCAAACCACCTAGCCAATCTAGTCACATACTGACCACCACAAATAACACTCGAAGCCTTCGTACCTGTAGCCCTATGTGTCATCCAATCTGTCAATCTCCAAGGAAGATTCACATTCGTCCCCCTAGAAATAGAATGCAAGTAAAACAGATCTATCTTATGCACCTTCTCATGCCCTGTCTTCCTAGCACAGATCGAATGAGATAACATCTTATGTACCAGCTTATGTGCTGGACTCCTCACTAACACATCCGAAGGACCTCGTGTACCAAACTCTCCATTGGCTATATCTACCCAACCTGCAGCATCCTCCAGATCATCGTACCTATTCGTACGCGCAGCTCTCAGAAAATCCCTAAAATGAGGATTAGCCTCCTCATCCACAGTATACAACCCAATGGCCTGCGCAAACTGAATCAATCTCAAAGTACATGGCTCACCACCAAGCATAAAGGTCAGAGTATGCTCCAACACATCCTCAGATGATATATCAAACCTAACAGAGCTATAAAACTCAACAACTAACTCCCTGAAAATAATCTCATGTATACCAAATAGTCGAGCCCAAGCATACGAGACAAAACCAGCACTCCCATCCTCAAGATAATAAGTAACAGTCAACAAACGGTGTAAAGCCTGAGTACCTGTCTCCTGAGTGTCAGGATCTAAAACCATGTTCATAAAATCCCAGTCTAACACATCTGAAGCTATAATATCCTGATCAATGTTGGCTCTAAGGCTCGTCTGCATCCTTGCTCGATCTCCAGGTGAGATAGCACCATGCATAAACTGTAGGATAGGATGAGTCCGAATAATGGGGTTAGCAACAACTGCTGCTCCCCTATCAACACGTAAATCATACTCCATCTGTACAAACAAATCTATAAACATTAATAATATAAATTGAAATGAAATTAAATACAAATTTACCAAAAGGCTACATAATAATAATTTGTACAAAAATTATAACTAACTATCGCGAACTTAAACAATTCAGTTTAAATTATTTAATATATACTTTAACACATTTTTACTTAATATAATTGTATCAAAGTTACATAACACTATTATCTACATAATAATACTATCTACATAATAATTACGAAACTTAAAAAATATATGGCTACTAAATTTACAAATACCAATTTTAACATAATCATTTTGCAATTAATTAGATTATCACAACCTGTTAACAATCATACAATAAGCTAACGTATATAAACAACAATATTTACAGCAGAAAAATTAGTATCGATAACTCCTAAACTGCCTGGCCCCCATTTAGCCGGCGGTCTTCAGACTTGACCGGCGGTCTCCGTCATTGACCGGCGGTCTCTGGCGTTGACCTGCGGTCAAACACGCTGTCCCCATGAATCCGACAAACTAAACGCTTAAACCCAATTATAATTTCAATATTCTTATACGTACAATCGATTTATTCACAAATTCTTTCATTAATCACAAAATAATAACCTTTTTACCCACATTCTCATATAATCAAGTTATAATCCGTATATACGAACTAACATTACTCAATCTAACTAAGGATTCACACAAAAATCACCATAATTCGGGCAATCAACTAAGAAACCCTAAATGTGAAACCCTAATTAAATCTTGATGTAAAAACGAATTGAAAACGAGAATGCAAGTAAAAGATACATACCTTCAATGAAATAACAAAGTTCAATGTTGAAAACCGATCGATTAGTAGTTAAAACCGAAATTTTTCGAGAGGTTTTTGTGAGAAATTGGGGTTCAAATGAGGAAGAAAGGGGTCTGTCCGTTTTATTCACCCAAGGCGGTTTAGCCGGCGGCTAACCCGCTTAGCTGGCAGTCAGATTGAAATTTGACCCGGCCCCATCAGTTTTGACCCATCCGATTCTTTAAACTAAGTTTAACTATTTTAATTACTTAATTTAATTTACTACTAATGTTAATTATTCAACCTAAATTATTTTAAAAACATCTAAAACAAGCTTAATTAAAACACCTAATAATATTTATCTAAACTAAATAGTTAATCTAATTTTTACACATACTAACAAATGTCGAAAATAACTTACACAAATAATAATAATACAAAAAAAAAAAAAAATGAAGTAATATAATGCAGATAAGAAAGTAATCAAATAATTGAGATTCGAAAATTGAAATAAGAAAACTCCACTATATGCACTGTTTGATCAGTTGAGCCCGTCAATTTCGGCTACTTCTCCATTTATTTCAGCATTGTGGGGAGTCTTCAAACTTGCAAATTCCTTAACAACTTCCTTGACATTTTCCTTAGCATCCGATTGCTTAACTTCATTTGCTAAAAGTCAAAAACATCTAAATACAACATTAATTTGATAACAATAGATACATAAATATTCACAATATTCACAATCAATTAATCAACAAAGTACAAAAATTTACAAGATTAAAATTCTTTTTATTACCGCTTTCCCCGGCAGCAGCGCCAAAAACTTGGTGTCGCTTATGAAAGCGCGTCTTTGTTTTATAATTTATAAATAGAAATACCTAATAAATACTTTCAAGCAACCAGGCAAGAATACCTGATCAATTGTAAATATAGATTTGGTAAGTCAGATTCGAACACAGGGAAAATGGAAAAAAGAATAAATAATCTTTTAAATTACAGAGAAAGGGGGTTACGTTTTAGTTCTGTATGAACATAAGATTTATAAAATAGTAAATTAAAATAGATAAACTAAATAGACTTAAACTAAAATAAATAATAATGTACAATAGAAAGGAACAAATAGTATGTAATAATTCCGCTCAGATTCATATATTCTGATTCATTTGCACATTAATTATCTAATTGTGATTTCTTTTAGATCAACCTAATACCAAATTCTTCAATGAATACTAAGTTGAATGTGAACTAGCCAACGGTTCGGGTCCAACTAATTCCTATAATCTAGGGTCCAACATAAAACACTGGTTTCAATGTCACAAGATGATCAGTCAATTGTGTGCCTTTCCCTAAATTATGCATTAAGCATTCACAACTCATTATAATTACTCTAATGGTATGACTCAACAATACCCAATAATTAACTTATTGTCTTGTTCATTTTAAAGTAGATAATTATTGTATACTCGACCTATCAGACTCAACGTATTTAGTGATAGTCCCAAACCCTAAGGTAGTACTAGCAATAATTAATAATCTTAAAGGAACTCAATCTCATTAACATCATTAATCACGTGAAGCAACAAATAATTACTAGTTACCAATAAACAAGGATCTACGAGTAACATAACGGTTTTCAATTAAATAACTTAACAAATGTGCAAATATAATCATTCAACAATCATTATCCAAGGTTCATTATCACAAAACTAAATGTATCAATTCATCAAATAAGAATACATCAGAATATTAAATATCAAATTCTTCAATGATATGAAATAAACGATACAAACCCATTGACGAATCACGCAAAGATCGGTTGAAATGAATCCAACCATCACTCCTTGTGCCTCCATGACATACCTAAGACTCAAAAATGATAAAAACCCTAACCTACAAACTGATAAAAATCGTAAATACAGAGTGTATTATATATCTAAGTTACATTGTAAAAAGTATCAAAAACGTCTGGCTTAAACTGCTATTTATACTTGAAAACTTGGCCTTCTGACCGCCGGCTAAGATGTTTAGCCGCCGGTCGGCTTTATCTTTACACAGCTACCAAACCGCGTTGCACCGCCTTCCTTATTTAGAGTTTAGCCGCCGGCTAAGATGTCTGACCGCCGGCTAAATGCCATTTCCAGATTTTTGACCTAACGGGCTTGGACTTAGCATTGGGCCACCATTCTCATTTCTTTTGGGCTTCTTCTTCTTTAAACCCAACAATATGTAACTCCGACTTAAACTTTTCCTCATGGCCCATTTCTTCATTTATTTTCATTTCTTCGTTTTCTTTACTCTTAAATCCTTCGGCTTCACACGATTCTTCAAAAATACATCTTTTAACTCGTTATTTGACTGTTTTTCGTTCCTTTCTTCATAAACGCTCATTTCCACATCTAATTGCAAATATGAACGAAATCAATATATAATCTTAACTAAATGCAATAGAAACATCCAAGATTAGGGGTAAAATACTACTGAAATATAGTACTTCTGAGCGTTTATCAGCAACAATAACTACTAGTTACCAATAAACAAGGATCCACGAGTATATAATCGTTTTCAATTAAATAACTTATTCAATACGCAATTATAATCGTTCAATAATCATAATCCGAGCTAAATCAACTACACAATCACTTTGAATATTCAACTCATCATAAAAACAGTAAAACTCAGATTATATAAGTTCAAAGTCATCAATAAAACTCAAATAAAGAAGTTATACCGAATTATAAAGACGAATCACGAAGAACCAACACGAACTATCCTCAATCTTGACTCCACGTGCCTCCAAAATGCTAAATTAATTCGTAAATAAACCCTAAACTACGAAAATATTCGACTGTAAACAAACCCTAGCCGAACTCTCTGTTTTTGTTGTTTTTACGCGTTTTTATACTTCCTGTGTTTTTGATCCATACGGCGTATGGATTGATTTTAAGCCCGGCCCAAGTCCACGTAACACTGGGCCTCCACCGCTGCATCCATACGGCGTATGGAATTCCATACGGCGTATGGATGAGTTTTTCAGCCGATTTCATCATTTTTCTTCTTTTATTCTTTTCTTCAACTTCGACTTCGCTTTATTCTTCAAAAGTGCATCATTTAACTCGATTATTGACTGTTTTCCGTTCCTTTCTTCATAACGCTCCATTTCCACATCTAATTGCAAATATGAACGAAATCAATATCTATTCTTAAATAAATGCAATAGAAACATCCAAGAATCGGGGTAAAATACTACTTAAATATAGTACTTTTGAGCGTTTATCAAATATCTCCCACTTGATTACTACTTGTCCTCAAGTAGACTATCGATTCAAAAATCAAATTCTTAAGAAAACAGTGATCTTCATTAATCTAAATAACTAACAAAGGAATTACTCAACATCACCCTTCTTCAACTCAATCATTTAAATTTAAAAATCTGTTAATTCTAAAAACAATCATTAAGAAACTATGAGATTACAAAAATAATCTACACATAAAGTTATTATTCTCAAAACATCAAATAGTTCACGATGATTATTGATATTGTTATACACTTAAACAATCTATATTTAAATAATTGAGCTTAACTTATTATTATTCACGTAGATGTTCCCTTAAACTCCCAAAAGCTATATACTCTCATACTCATAACATACCAATATAACATATTTTAAAACTTTAATCAAAACAATCATTTTTCAAATCAAGACATAGGTGACAGGTCTGTGCCTCAACACAACAAAGCAACATAACTTGATTTTGGTTTAGCAATATAAAACTTTTAGTCAAACCTTTGGTGGCAGGTCTGTACCTTAGTACAACAAAGCAACTAAATTCGACTACATTTTAAAATCTTGAGTTATTAAACTCTTTTGCTCTTTTTCATTAGATATACTGACGGAGACCAGGTCTGTACTTTCGTACAACAAAGGAAACAACACCCAGTATATCTCCAAATGATGTTAATTAAAATTTCAAAAATATGGCATATCGCACGCTAATAATATGAAAATTAAGACATTCGTCATACATAACTAAAATTCATCTAAAAGTAACATCCACTCCTTTATTTTTCATTTCTTAAAAGCTCAAGAATTCTCACATAGATCGCCTATCAATACATCATATAATGAAACTAAATAACATTTTTCACAATTTAATATTTAATTTAAAGTGTAGAAAATTTTTAAATTAACCTACATTGTTACAAAATAATTATCTCTAGAAAAACAAAAATTTAAATTTAAAAATTTGGTTGAAAAATGGGCAACTTATAACCTCCTAGTTACGTATCTTAATGAGATAACAGCTAACCAAATTACACATTATCTACTTATTCAACAGGACAATTATGTGAAGAGTCAATTCTTTTCTCTCCCATCCCCCACTTAAAAATGTACAATGCCCTCATTGTACAAAAAATGAATTACTTAAACGGGAAAAAGAGAAAAGAAATAAGACAGAAAAACTCCCCTGGAATAGTGTGCTTAACGGTCATGACAAGGATGATATGAAATTCCCACATCCTCTCTACTCAATTTGTTGCGCTGAACTTACTTCCAGCATAACACGTTCTCACAACACAATTCTGAGGGATCAATCAACACACAAGATTAAACAATACCAAATATAAACATCTAAAATAAAAAAAAAACAAACCTAAAACTACCAATTCAACATAATTAAAAATACTACAAATAAAATCAGTCATAATAATAATAAAAATAGAAATAGTGTCTGGAATCATAAACCACATAGGATGAACAACATCCTAATCACTATCATCCTCCTGGCTCCGGTACTGATGGGATGGCTCTGGCTGCTGATAAGTATATGATGGGCCGGCCTGATCTGGCTGTGGTGGTGGTGGTGGTCGCATAAACTCCTGCGGCATATGGTACTGGAAAGGCTGATAGGTAAGCTCGGCAGGATACTGACCAAACAGCTGCTGAAACAGACCATCCTGATAATCCAAATGAGCACTGGTCTGATGGAAATGCTGTCTCTGCGTAAACTCAATCTGGTCAAATCTCTGGGTATGGCGGAGATCCATCTGCGCAAGCTGCTGCAACTGATTAAACTCAGCAGCATAACCTCTATTACGGCTACCAGCCGTACCTTTACCTCTATCACTACCACTAGTATCTCCTCTGCCTCTACCCTGCCTGGACTGCAACGTCTGCCCCACAGCAGTGGTAGGAACCCAATAGTACATATCCGCAGCACCACCATAATTACTACAATGCTCAATAAGAACAAAAGCCTCCAACCATCGTGCAGTCAACCAACCCATGCCAGGATGAACAATCGTACATGAGCCCATCTCATCCTGAGTCGCTAACCCAAAATGTCTAGCCAACCTAGTAACAAAATGACCTCCACACAAACTGCTCCCATCTCTAGTACCAGTGGCTCTTTTGGACATCCACTTCGCCAATCTCCAGGGCACATTCACTAACCGCTTCCTGATAATCGAGCTCAAATAAAACAAGTCAGGCCTAGAAACTTTCTCAGGCCCCTCCTTATGACCAACGATGGTGTAAGTCAACAATCTGTGGATGAGTCGATGACGAGGATCGCGAATAGCTCTATAAGAAGACGTGACCCTGGGCAATAAACTGCCACTCCTGTGCAACCTCCAAATCAGAGAGCTTCTTCACAGCACCCGTAGAAATATGAGCTAGAAAGTGGGGATTATCAAGCTCGTTTGGCTCATATAACCCAATCCCGAGAGCAAACTGAATCAATGACATCCGTCTAGGTATCCCACCGAGCTGAAAGTAAATAGAATCCTCAGTCCACTGAGTCGACCTATGATCAAACCTGAATGTACTATAAAACTCAACAACCAACTCTCTGTAGATATCCTCCCTGATACTGAACAACCGAGACCAAGCGTATGAAACAAACCCAATGTTGCCATCCGCAAGTACGTATGGGGTAGCAAGCAAATTCCTAATAGCCTCAACACCATTAGTAAACCCATCTCTGGCAATTACATGCTCTAAAACGTTCCAATTAATAGCATCAAAAACCTCAATCGACTGTCCAACATTAGCTGTCAGACGCTCTCTAAACTGATTTCTGACGGTCTCAGAATATGAATCATGAAAATTGAGATATCTATGGGGTCTGATCATTGGATTCCCCAGAGTCTGGCCTCCTCGAGCTCTCCTGCTAGACATTTTAACTGCTAAACAAAACACTTGTTAATAACTCAGATAATCAGTAAATGCAAAAAGGTCACTAAAAATTTCGGCAGCATTTCTGCTAAAAATGGAATAATCCACCATAAAGGTTTAGCCTAAAAACTACTGCAACAATCAATTCCATAATCCTAATTTGCATCTAGAAACAACATTACTCAAATTGCTAATAACATATATACTTAATTAATAATCATGGCAATTATCGATTCAAAGTGAATTGTAATAATTTGGTACCAAAATGAACATAAAAATAATCACTTTTTACCATCACTAATATTTAGTCTCAGTAACTAGCAATCATTCTTAATATTCAACATGAATTATCACAATCACAAAATAGAACAACGACAATTTTATTACATAACCGTAATCACAAACATATGTGTACCAAACAAACATTTGCATTAATCATCATGTATCCAGAAAATTAACAAATATTAGATCAAAACATAGCAAAATCGAGTACATATCATAATCACATTCTTTAAACACTAACGGATAAATCGAATCACACTATATATGTAATACATTGTAAAAATGAGCATGGCATTGCATAATATATGATAACAAGAACATAATTCAATTATAAAAGCCTAATATCATACTCAAATTCGAAATACCCAATTCTCATTCAAAAACCCTAACTTCCATACATGAAATTTAACCAACGAAAATGAAAATCGGAAGTTATACCTTGTAGAGGAAAGTGCGTGGAACACGAAAATATAGAAATGGGGAAGAATGAGTGGCCGGAATTGGTGGTTGGATGATGGCAGTTTGCAGCCGTAGGTGGTGATGGAGGTTTAGGTTTTTAAAATGGAGAAGAAGAAGGTTGTAGCCGGTTTATGCACTTTTTGATCCATACGGCGTATGGATTTCCATACGGCGTATGGATTAAAAGGCCCAGGTCAACTCATTAAACCCAGTCAAACGCGCAGCCCACGGCCCAAACTTCAATCAATACGGCGTATGGATATCCATACGGCGTATGGATTGAAAATCAGAAATTTTTTAAAAATCGATTTTCAAACCATTTTTTAACCAAAATCCAACACTTATTCAATAATATTAAATACCAAACCTGGAGGAGAATCACAACTTCAAATTCTTCACAATTCCACACTATACATAAACAAAATAAATTAACAATCTATAAAATAAAAGTAAAACTTAATTAACACTCAAAATAATATTCAAAATCCAATCACACAATAATAAAATAAAATTCAAAATAAACAAAGTCGTTAAACATAATCCAATGAAATCAAAGTGTCAGAAGTTCAAAGCAATGATAAAATGATGCAAAAGATGAAATCAATGCATAGGATAGAGAGCAAGGAAACGCCCAGTGACTTGTGCAGTGACATTCTCAACTCCATGACCAAAACTTGGAAAATTAGCCAAGTGTTCATTAGCCATGTGTTGAAGATAAACCAAGTCCCAACTGATTTCATTTATTGCCCTATTATTCACCCCCTCAGGTGCCAACACCAACTTATCACCTTCCAACTTGTACTAACGGTCGGGGTTATTCTCTTCTAACTCACTCATAAACTCTAACAAACTTTCCACTATCTCATGATGCTTGCTCATTAGTGGACCCTTTTTCAAAAACTTAATCCTTCTTTCAACCTTTTGAAGAACTTTCTCTTGTCTGTTGCTGAAGTTTAGCCCCGAATGTTTGAAAATATCAACCATCTTAGTGTAAATCTCAACCATTCCATGATTGAAATGCTCCCAAGGGGTTGAAACCTTACTCATGTCAATCAGAACATCTAAGAGAATTGCCAAATAACTAGCCAAATCAATCTCACTATGAGGATGGATAAAGTCAGGGTATAGTCTCATCGCTTCCTGCTTGGCAAGATCATCCACTTTAGCTAACATCCTATGAAGGTAGCAATGAAGAGTATTAGTTACTAAGAAACGGTGAGGTGTCGGGTCCCTAAGGTGGTCATCTGACTGCATCAATCTAACCAATTCTCGCAAACCACTCGTAAACTCCTTATCTGCCTCGGAACTAGGATGTCCGGTCATCTGATAAATTGCTGTCAACATACGATGAAGACATGATGCCTGATTAGCTGAAAAAGGAAAAGAAGAATGAATCAAAGCCTCAAAAATCTCAGTGCATCTATTCTTCTGAGCAGTGAAAAATTTCTTTTCTTCATCAATCCTCGAATCTAATGATTCCCCTAATTCAGCCAGTGCATTATAATACTGTCGGATAAACCCATACTTATGCTCTATCTCTGCACCCTCAAACACATCCTTAATCATAACAGACTGGTTATCAGTGAAATCCAGTGTAGATTTCTTCAACAACTCAACCATAAAAGGAACATCCTCTCCAAATTCCTCGATAGCATCTAACAAACCCTGGCAAGATGATATGATAGGAACAGGCTTACGGCCCCAATAGGTGGTAGAAGGAACTGTGTCGGTGGAGCTTGGACCTGAATTAGCAGAATCAGCAACCTTAACCAAATTGTTATCATTCGCGTCACTCTCGTAACTCCCAGCCATTGGATTATAAACCTAAATAACAATTAATTCTGAAACACACACACTACTAACGAAAAGAAAGTTAGTTCGCACGAAATAAATAAAAATAAAAATCAATAACATATACAAAATTTTAACTACTAACACTTCAACCGGCGGATGGATTTCCATCCGCCGGTTGAAACTAATTACCCTAAAGGTTTAACCATCAACCAAATTATTAACAAAACTTATTATTACAATTTAATAAACTAATTTAACAACTTTACCAAAAATTTATTTAAAAATTAAATTATAAAAGTTTACAATAACTACTTCCTATTTAAATAAACAACGCAACCGTTCCCCGGCAGCGGCACCAAAAACTTGATGCGTGCAAAACGAGTCTAGTTTAATTTATTTATAAATGGAAATACCTTATTTATACCTTTCACACAACCAGGCAAGAATACCCGATCGAATGTAAGTATAGACTTGGTAAGTCCGAGTCGATCACAGGGAACGGTGGTGTTTATAAAAATAGAAAATACTGATTAACTACGAAAGCAGTAAACATGGGGCGTTTTAGTTCCGTTCGAACAATTGTTTATAAAATATTAAATTTAAATAAACAAACGAAATAAAAAACGTAAATTAAAATTATAAATAAATAATGATAAATTATAATAGGAAGGAATAAGTAATTGTATAATTAACTTCACTCAGATTCATACATCCTGATTTAGTACGTATTGATTATCTAATTGTGATTCTTTTATATCAACTTAATACCAAATTCTTCAATAATATTAAGTTGAATGTGAACTAGCCAACTTTCTGGGTCCAACTAATTCCTACAATCTAGGGTCCAACATGAAACATTGATCCAATGTCACAAGATGATCAGTCAATTGTGTGATTTTCCCTAAACTGAGCATTAAACATTCACAACTCATTATAATTAACTCTATTGGTATGACTCAACAATACCCAATAATTACTTATTGTCTTGTTCATTTAAAGTAGATAATTATCGTTTACTCAACCTATCAAACTCAATCTATTTAGCAATAGTCAAAACCCTAAAATAGTGACTATCAATAATCTTAAAGGAACTCAATCTCATTAATCTTATTAACCACGTTGAGCAACAATAACTACTAGTTACCAATAAACAAGGATCCACGAGTAATATAATCATTTTCAATTAAATAACTTATTCAATACGCAATTATAATCGTTCAATAATCATAATCCGAGCTAAATCAACTACACAATCACTTTGAATATTCAACTCATCATAAAAACAGTAAAACTCAGATTATATAAGTTCAAAGTCATCAATAAAACTCAAATAAAGAAGTTATACCGAATTATAAAGACGGATCACGAAGAATCAACACGAACTATCCTTAATCTTGACTCCATGTGCCTCCAAAATGCTAAATTAATTCGTAAATAAACCCTAAACTACGAAAATATTCAACTGTAAACAAACCCTAGCCGAACTCTCTGTTTTTGTGGTTTTTACGCGTTTTTATACTTCCTGTGTTTTTGATCCATACGGAATATGGATTTCCATACGGCGTATGGATTGATTTTAAGCCCGGCCCAAGTCCACGTAATACTGGGCCTCCACCGCTGCATCCATACGGCGTATGGAATTCCATACGGCGTATGGATGAGTTTTTTAGCCGATTTCATCATTTTTCTTCTTTTATTCTTTTCTTCAACTTCGGCTTCGCTTTATTCTTCAAAAGTGCATCATTTAACTCGATTATTGACTGTTTTCGTTCCTTTCTTCATAACGCTCCATTTCCACATCTAATTGCAAATATGAACGAAATCAATATCTATTCGTAAATAAATGCAATAGAAACATCCAAGAATCGGGGTAAAATACTACTTATATATAGTACTTTTGAGCGTTTATCACTGTCTACTTCCTTCCATTCCATTTCTTTTCTCTCCAAAAACAATCCTTAGAGAATTCATTGTAAATAATTGTGATTCGATCTTAAATACTGCCGCATTTAACCTCTTTGATAAGAAATTTAAATCTTAAAACAAACAATAGTCACAAGCATATGTACACCTTGTAAAGTTGTTGCAGGCCATAAAACATTAAAACCCTTGTTGATAGTAAAATAAATAAATGAGGTAAAAAGGCACCTGCTATCACCTTCTTGTGTTTAACAAAAACCTGGGTCAGCTTAACAACCGTATATTCAAAGTAGATTCAGTATGTGTTAATATTTTTTTGCAATTTGCCTTTAAAGGAACTTTAGTTGGCATGTGTATTACCTGATGTTAACACTTTAAATGATGTATAAAGTTAGCCCTTGAATTCACATTAGGTTCAAAACCTATAAACACCCAAATAACGGGCTATCGAAAACGAAATCATAAAGGTCAGTCAGGAATTTTATTGAAAACAAATGGTTATATCCAATATCAAACCATTTAATTGATGGGGAAAAACGACAAAATAAAATTTTGAAATGCAAACGAATAGAGACATACCCTATGGATACCGAGTCATGAGCATTTGTTATGTCTTTAGCAAGTCTAAGAGAATTTAGTAAAGGCCCACCAGGATATCTGTTATGCACAATACTTACATCAGTCGACATAAGTCAACGCATAAGCTTCCAAAACCGAAAAAAGACCCCTCTTTAGATTGAGACCCTGGATTTGTGAAATCCATGTACCTTTTAGTCTCTATAAACCTACCAAAACAAATATTAAAATTAGGATTCGGAGAATTTTAGTCCAATCTCAGGACTCTTCTTTGAATTTAATCACCCATCAAAAGTAGTTGAACAATGAACAAAATTCTAGTACTGGCGAAACTGAACTTGGTGGCACCTGCTTCATACCACACTGGTAGGTCGCCTATTACTAAACACTAAGCATCTAATAAGCCAACTGCCAACTGGTGCTATGGCTTCCCCTGTTGCATCTCATCAGATCCCACCACCTGCCCTTTATGAAATTAGTGATTAGTGATAATAATAATAATAATAATAATAATAATAATAATAATAATAATAATAATAATAATAATAATAATAGTAAAAGTGAAAATAAATTTTGGGGATTTAAAGCAAATCGACTAGTGGATTTGGGGATTTGGTAATCGCACAATCACCAACTGGGTTTATGCATCTATATGTAATAAAAATTAGTATTTTTATGATAATATGCTATCTAAGTATACCACTATACCCACTTCATTATGTTATATAACTATAAATATATAAATTTTATGGTTTAGCAGGCTTAATAATGTGATTAAAACACAATTTTAAAGAAAAATAACCAGCTTGTAAAATCGTAACATGATTATTACAAGAACCTATAGATGACGGAACCTATGATAATATAATCTTTTAATTATATATAAAAGATAAAAGATAAGACTCCAAATTTTTGATAAGCTCACAAACAAAAAACTGGGTGTGTTTGGTAAAACTGGCTGGAGATGGAGATGGAGTTGGAGCTGGAGCTGGAGATTGTGATGGATTCTAGGAGATGGAGCTGGAGTTTTATTTGGAGTTGGAGATGGAGATTCTATTTTCTTATAAGTGTTTGGCAACCCCATTTTAGGGGATTATAAGGGATTGTAAGAGATTGAGCTTCTAATTTTAAGAATCTCAATCCCTTACAAAATTAGAATCCTTGTTTGGCATAAAATTAAAAGTAGGGATTCTTCATAAAATAATCCCTTGAAATAGAATCCCTTCAAACTAGCTTATTTTGAGAATCTCCATCTTCTACTTGTTAAATTACTATAATACCCTTATTTTAATTATTAATAACTTAAAGTAATAGAATGTCATGTCCTTTTATGTCATTTTACATTCATAAGCTCCAACTCCAGCTAGTTTACCAAACACTTATTGCAAAATAAAAGTTCTAGCTCCAGCCCCTAATAAAAGCTCCATCTCCATCTGCAGCTAATTTTGCCAAACACACCCAAAGTTAGTAATAGAAGAAGGGTAATATAGTAATTTCATGATTAAGGGATGAAGATTCTTGAAGAAGTTAGTTTAATCCAAAGATGTTAAAAAAAAGGGTTATTTTTTAGCTCTACGATACAAACGGTAAAGCTAAAAAGCAAATAAGCTTCCCAAACCAAACACCCCCTTATAAACCCTAATTTCTGCTTCTGGTTTATCAACATCGACTGTGAACAATTAAACAAATCTTTCCCAGAAATTAATGGAACCTGATTCGTAAATTTTCATTCAGTATTCTGCACTTTGCGTATCTAAATCCTTCACAATTTAATTCGTGAATCTTCCCCCAAATTTCCGATTTTACATCCTTTTAAACCCTCATTCCGCTTCTTGTTTATCAAGATCGATTGTGAACTATTAGACAAATCTTTCTTGTTATTCAGAGAAATTAATGGAAGATTCGCAAATAATGTTCATTGAAAGGTTACCGGTTAAAACCATTGTTCGATGCACTGCACTTAGCAAATTTTGGTACTCAACAATCAAGACTCCAGGTCTTTTGAAGTCTTCCACATCATCGTCGAATACCAATCCTGAACAAGGCCATTTCTTGGTAATGTATACTGTTACACCAGACAAATATTATTATGATGATGATGATGATGATGATGATGATGATGATGATGATGATGATGATGATGATGATGATGATGATGATGATGATGATGATTAAAAAAGTTGTTTTGTTATTTCAGAAGATTCTGTTTTTCGTGAGATGTTTTGCATCGATTTTTTTGCCAACTATTGTGAAGATATCCATACAGTTGGTAATTGTTGTAATGGAGTTATCTGGATATTTACGCTAGTCGCTATCAGAAGGAGATATTTCTATTTAATCCTTCTATTAGGAAATTGAGATGCATTAATCCTACTCCTTTAGAGAGAGATGATACCATAGAGAAGCCGCGAACCTCTGTATATCGTGCGATTGGATTTGGCTATGATAAATTTACTGATGACTACAAGGTAATTGCAATTAATTGCCGCACATGTTCAGATGGTACACTTACTGTGATGGCCGAGGTTTATAGTTTGAAAACAAATTCATGGAAAATTCTTGCAATGTAATGATTATTAAGATAATTAAAGATAATTAAGGGGTTAAAAATAAGTAATTTGAATGAAGAACTTATGAAATATTATTGTATGCTAGTTTATCATGATAAAGTGTTACGGTTGAGATTGATTAAATGTTAAGGTTATTAATTGTTATAAGTTTATAAAGCTATTATGATATGGCTTATTGATATGTGAGAAATGATTGATACGGATTGAATAGTGATATGTGAATTATATGAACTGAAAGATGTACAGATGTTAAAGTTATATAAATTCCATTACTTGGTAGATAATGTAACACCCGCCAAATTAGGACTAGTATTTAGTGCCTAATCAGATGTTAATACATGTAATTAGTTCCTTGTTAGGCTAATTAATGTATCGAATTATATATATTGTTGAATATATACGAAAATGCGATTTGGTTAAATCGTACGCAATTTAAATCGAATGTATTTCGATTCTATTTAATATGGACGTTGGTGACAAATTTTATTAAATAACGTTGTTATGTCAAAAATATTATTATAATAATATTTCGTATTTATTCGTATCGTACGATCAGAAAGTTACACAATTTAAAATGTAAAACGCGCAAACTAAATAAACCAACTTACATTTATAACTCAAACGTAAACTTAATTGTAAAATAATTAAATAAAATATCACGTAATAATTTGTATTTAAAATGTACCATTTAATATTTAAAATAATTATTTAACGTATAAACGACGGAGCAAACGAACACCGCACGGAGCGGGAACGCGGGGCGAAAAATGGGAGGATAACCTCCCATTTCCCACTCTCTTCTCTCACTTTTTCATTCTCTTTCTCTTTCTCCTTTCTTTTCTCTCTAATCTACCAACCAACCAAATACCCCCAACTTCACAAAATCGACAAATAAACATACTAAACGCACGCGAATCATACTACTCTTTTGGAAGAAAACGACCACCGCATCCCGATCTACAACGCTATCTTTTCGGATTTCTCATCCGACACTTTGTAAGTTTCTGACAAATCCCGAAATCTCTCGTTTTTAAATGTTTTCACTTGTTAGTAGTTTGTAACAACTTATAATGTCCCTATATGGGTTGGGTAAAAGTTTTGGACCGAACGGAAACCGAAAAACTCATTTTCGACACATTTTCCGGCCAACAGACCGCTACGTCGCAGTTGACCCCGAATTTATGCGACGTCAGCGTCTACGTCGCAAAACCCCTCGTGACGTCGCATAGTGCGACGTCAGTCACAACGTCGCATTAAATTGCGACGTCGCATATAGCGACGTCAGCCTTAACGTCGCCAATACCTCGCCACGTCGCACTTAGCGACGCAAGCCCCTACGTCGCAGAAATCACCTACGTCGCATTAGCGACGCAGCTCCCTACGTCGCATTAAATTGCGAAACGTCGCCTTTAGCGACGTCATGCTCAACGTCGCAATCCTACCAGCGACGTCGCACACAACGTCGCACACAACGTCGCACAAACCAGAAAACTCAGATTTTTACTAAGTGTCGAGACCTAAAATTTATCACTCGATTTTACCCAAATTCGGTTCCAGATGCGTTTTTCGTCAAAGCAATATAGTAGAAATAAAAATTTTCCAAGCTGACTTGGCAGCTCGACCCTAGCCAGGGGCTCTGCCCCTTGGACCCCGCCAGGGGCTGCCGCCCCTTGGACCCCGCTACCAGGGGCGCTGCCCCCGGACCCCCGTACTTAGATTTCGTAACGGCTTCTAAAACACAATCAAAACACATTTTTCAAGTAAAACGACACGAAATCAAAATAATAATAGTTGAGATTATTATTACAAATCCGTCACCAACGGGCCGTACACTTTTCAAATACTTAAACTTATCAACCAAATAGTGGAAATTTGGACATTATAGTTGAACGAACAACTACAAGGGTGATCTGTTGAGATGCCCAATCATGATTATAACCATCGCGTGTCATGGACACCCTCAGGTTACAAGTCTTTGGACTTCATACTCGGCTACTCAACTTACGTTTGTTTAAACGCTTTCAGACTCAGGTGAGTCTCATAGCCCCTCCTTTTACTGTTTTACTCAGGGGTGTGATATATTGCTCATTTTTAACATGTGAACGCAAGTACAAACATTTCCATATACTACATGAATTTTTCACAACTAATCATTTAAAGTCCTCCGTCAGCATAGTTGTTAATACGTTGTAGCGTGAATATTAGTATATGGTACCATATAGGATTGACCCTCCTCGTTCGGGTTAGCAAGCACTAACCGGGTAAACGGACGTACTAATATTTGGGAAGACGAATGTGGATTAGGCATTCGTGGAGGCACCTCGCCCGGAATTCTCTATAGGGGACCCGGCCCTCGAGTTAAGCTCAACTATGTGCTCATGGCTGTATACACGATGATTATCATTAAATTGCTGGATGCAATTCACTATTTAATTGCTGGATGCAATTCATTATTTAATTGCTGGATGCAATTCACTACTTAAATCTTGCGGTTCATACGATATTACTTGATTTTAAACCTGTGAGCTCACCAGCTTTATAGCTGACCTTTTAGCATATATCGCAGGTACCCAGCAGTAGGATGTTTCTGCTTCAGGATTTAGCTCGAGTCAGCATACAGACGATTGAGATTTTCTTGCATTAGTATATTTTGTATAAGTACTTATGTACTGAAATCTCATTTTAATTAACTCGAGCTATGTAAAGCTTCAAATGTTGTAAACATTTCAGTTATCAATATATTTTGTTAAAACGACGCATATAGAGTCGTTTGCTATTTATCTTTGTGCTTTGTTATTGATTAGTAACACCCAAATCAAGCTTCCGCAAATCATCAAATTTGGGGGTGTTACAGATTGGTATCAGAGCCTAAGGTTATAGTGAACTAGGTTGCATTTAGTGGACCTAGACTATGACCATTAGGCGGTATTCCTTATTAGGTATAACTGGTTCAGTGATTACATCATACGAGTTTAATTTAACATAGCCTGATCAACTATGTACAATTAAGCAAGGATGATGTAAGATCTGAAAGTAGTTATGGCTGAACAGGGTACAATAGAAGACTCTGACCTCGAGAGAACCGAGACTTAAACATGTTTATGCTAGACACTCAATAGGCTATATTATACAGGAGCTATATGAATATAGGCCTCAATCTTACTAACGCTTTGTCTCAGAAATGGCAAACATTTCATCAAATTCATCTCGTTCTCAATCCGGGTCGCAGAACCCAAGGGTAGCAAGGAGGAACTCCAGGTTGCCTCGAGCTGGCCCGTACCCCACTCACTCCACCTTGCCGGCTTTAGCCGCTAGGGTGAATCAACACGAGCAACGACTTCGTACCATGGATGTCGTGTTGCAGGAAACCAACGAAAACTGGAGACTTACATCCCTTGAACGCATAGAACAAGTCTCCGACGATCTTGAAACCACTAACAACAACATGGATGTCCTTCGCAACCAAATAATAGAAATAAGGGTGGAAAATGCCCTTCTGCAACAAAGGATGGATGAATGTGTGCAACGCTCACTTGAGGCAGAAGAATATGCGCGTGGACTAACACAACGACTTGCACTAGCAGAAGACAATGCCCGACAAGCTAGCAGGCTTGCAAACACTGTGGACCGTCTTGTCACGATGATGGAACAAATTAATCTACGTTAAGACTAGTGTAGTCTTTGCCTTGTAATCTACTCTATAATTCAGTCGGATGTAACAATTCCCGACATCTTTTGTAATACATCTGTAGGATGTAACCTTTGAACTCGTACTATCTATTAAATATTCCTTGCTGTTTTCGACTCATATTAATTGCCATTATTCCTGTTGATGTTATGTATTACTACTTTTATACATGCACATCTGAGATAAATACAACTTTCTTGCAAAATCTCATGTATCTTCATTTCTTTTATTGAAGAATCATGCCGCCAAAGACCAGACCTTACACCGATGCACAGATTACCTCACTCATAACCCAGGCTGTTACTGAAGCCTTAGCTCGGAATACCCCACCAAACTCCACCAGAAACAGCGATATCGCTGGAACCTCTGCCACCAAACCTTGTTCTTACAAGGACTTCCAAAGCTGTAAACCCTCGAGTTTCAAGGGTTCTGAAGGAGCCATCGGACTGATTAGATGGTTCGAGAAAATGGAAACTGTTTTCCGTGTCAGCAAATGCGCGGAAAACGACAAAGTAAACTTCGCCACCTGCTCTCTTGAAGATGATGCCCACTCTTGGTGGAATTCATATACCCAATCAGTGGGTGCTGACATTGCCTACCAAATCACTTGGGAGGATTTGAAAGCCAAACTCACTGCCAAATACTGCTCGATCGCCAAACTCCAAAAGCTAGATGAGGAGTTTTGGAATTTGAAGGTTCAGGGTGGTGACATCGATGGTTATACCACCAGGTTTCAACAACTAGCTGCCCTCCGCCCAGCTATGGTAAGCACTGAACCTGATAAAATCAGGAAGTACGCCCTTGGTCTCCCTGATTTTGTTCGGGGACACGTCATCTCTTCCAAACCAACCACCATTGACGGTGCAATCTCATTGGCCCAAGACCTGATGTCTATGAGCCAAGATTCTGAACCACCCACTTCATCCTCCCAAAACAACAAACGCAAGTGGTCTGACCACCACAACAACTCCTCCAACCAACAAAATAAGAAACCTGACACCATCAAAGCCTACAACACCACCACTGACATCATCCGGGGTTACACTGGGAGCAAACCATATTGTCCCAAGTGCAGCCGTCACCATAAGGGTTCCTGTGGTCCCTTTTGCAACAACTGCAAGAGGTACGGCCACCTCACCAAAGATTGCCGCTCTCCCTCCAACAACAATTCCAACAACAACACCAGACCACCCAAAGTATGCTTTGAGTGTGGGAAACCCGGGCATTTCAGGGACTCGTGCCCAAAGCTGAAGAACAACAACAACAACCGCAACAACAGCAGCAACAACAACAACACCCGCAGCAGAGCTTTCGTCATCAAATCTGGGGACGCCCGTCAAGACCCTAATGTGGTCTCGGGTATGTTCCTCCTCAACAACTTAAATGCTTCTGTTCTATTTGATACTGGTGCTGATAGAAGCTTTATCTCCGATGATTTTTGCCCATTACTTGACATCACTCCTGTTGCCTTAGATGTTAAGTACACTGTAGAGCTAGCAAATGGAAAACTTGTAGAAACCACCAGTGTGATACCTAATTGCACTTTAAACCTAGCTGACGAAATCTTTTCGATCGACTTTATACCCATTGAAATCGGAAGTTTCGACGTCATTATTGGAATGGACTGGTTGTCCAAACATCGAGCTGAAATTGTTTGTCACGATAAAATCGTCCGTATCCCACTCGCAGTTGGTGGAACCTTGATCATACAGGGGGAGACCGGTGGGACTGGACTCAATATAATCTCCTGCTTAAAAACCCAAAAATTTCTGAGAAAGGGTTACCCTGCCATACTCGCACACATCACAGAGAAGAAGTCGGAGGAGAAGCGACTTGGGGATGTGCCAATTGTTAGAGACTTTCCCGAAGTCTTTCCAGAAGAGCTACCTGGTCTACCTCCGCTTAGACAGGTTGAGTTCTCAATCGATCTCGTGCCGGGTGCCGCACCGGTGGCCCGCGCACCATACCGTTTAGCCCCATCCGAACTTCAGGAGTTGTCCTCTCAGTTACAGGAACTTCTGGATCGAGGATTCATTAGACCGAGTTCGTCACCTTGGGGAGCTCCGGTCTTATTTGTCAAAAAGAAGGACGGGTCATTCAGAATGTGCATCGACTACCGAGAGTTGAACAAATTGACCGTCAAGAACCGTTATCCACTCCCTCGCATTGATGATTTATTCGACCAACTTCAGGGTTCAAGTTTCTACTCAAAGATCGACCTGCGATCAGGTTATCATCAGTTACGAGTTCGCGACACCGATATTCCAAAAACTGCATTCAGGACTCGTTACGGGCACTACGAATTTCAAGTGATGCCCTTTGGTCTAACCAACGCACCGGCTGTATTCATGGATCTCATGAACCGGGTGTGCAAACCTTACCTCGACAAGTTTGTCATTGTCTTTATCGATGACATACTCATTTACTCGCGCAACGAGCAGGAACATGCGCAACACCTCGAAACCATCCTTGAACTTCTTAGACACGAGGAGCTTTATGCAAAATTCTCTAAGTGTGAGTTCTGGATCCAAACTGTTCAATTTCTTGGTCACGTGATCGACAGTCAGGGAATTCACGTTGACCCATCAAAGATCGAGGCTATCAAAGACTGGCAAGCACCCACCTCTGCAACTGAAGTACGACAATTCTTGGGTCTTGCTGGGTACTATCGGCGATTTATCGAAAATTTCTCCAAAATAGCTCAACCACTCACGGTACTGACTCAGAAGGACAAAAGGTTCGATTGGACCGATAAACAAGAGTCAGCGTTCCAACTTCTGAAACAAAAGTTTTGCAGTGCTCCAATTCTATCCTTACCCGAAGGCACCGATGACTTCGTGGTATATTGCGATGCTTCTCACCAAGGTCTCGGTTGCGTGTTAATGCAACGAGATAAAGTCATTGCTTACGCCTCACGACAGCTGAAAATTCACGAAAAGAACTACACCACTCATGATCTCGAGCTTGGAGCTGTCGTTTTTGCTCTCAAAATCTGGAGACATTATCTCTACGGCACTAAGTGCACCATCTTTACCGACCACAAAAGTCTCCAACATATATTCGATCAGAAGGATCTCAATATGAGGCAACGTCGATGGGTCGAGTTGCTTACCGATTACGATTGTGAGATCAAGTACCATCCAGGGAAGGCTAATGTTGTAGCCGATGCCCTCAGCCGAAAGGAACGACCAAAACCACTTCGAGTCCGAGCCCTCAGTATGACCATCCATAACGATCTTACTATTCAAATTCATACCGCTCAGATCGAAGCCCTGAAATCTGAACACATCAAAAATGAAGCCTTACGGGGTATTGACAAACAATTCGAAATCAGACCTAACGGGATTAGGTGCTTCTCAAACCGAATCTGGTTGCCTAGTTTTGGGAACCTCCGAGACTTGGTGATGGACGAGGCTCACAAGTCTAAATATTCTATTCATCCGGGATCCGATAAGATGTACCACGGCATCAAGGAATTTTACTGGTGGCCGAACATGAAAGCCGAAATCGCCACTTATGTCAGCAAGTGTCTTACTTGCTCGAAGGTCAAAACCGAACATCAGAAACCTCCTGGTTTACTCCAACAACCTGAAATCCCTGAATGGAAATGGGATCAAATTGCCATGGATTTCATAACCAAACTACCCAAGTCGTCGAACGGTTGCGATACCATTTGGGTGATCGTTGACCGCCTCACCAAATCTGCTCATTTCCTGGCAATCAAGGAAAGCGATAAAATGGAACGCCTTACACAGATATACATCAAGGAAATCGTTTCTCATCACGGTGTTCCAATCTCGATCATCTCTGACAGAGATGCCCGTTTCACCTCTCACTTTTGGCAATCACTTCAAAAAGCTTTGGGTACCCGTCTCGATATGAGTACCGCGTACCATCCTCAAACCGATGGCCAAAGTGAACGAACCATTCAAACCTTGGAAGATATGCTACGCGCCTGCGTAGTTGATTTCGGTACAAACTGGGAAAAACATCTACCGTTGTGCGAATTCTCGTACAATAACAGCTATCACGCCAGCATTAAGGCTGCACCTTTTGAGGCACTGTACGGTCGTAAGTGCCGATCACCGATCTGTTGGACTGAAGTGGGAGATAGTCAACTCACTGGTCCTGAACTCATTCACGCCACCACTGAGAAAATTGTGGAAATCCAAAACAGACTCAAAGCCGCACGTGATCGTCAGAAAAGTTATGCTGACGTGAGACGCAAACCACCCGAGTTCCAAGTTGGGGATCGAGTACTCTTAAAATTATCGCCTTGGAAAGGCGTCATCCGTTTTGGCAAAAGCGGGAAGTTGAATCCCCGGTACATCGGGCCTTTTGAGATCCTCGAACGGATTGGCCCCGTAGCTTATCGATTGCAGCTGCCATCCGAACTCAGCAGCGTGCACCCTACTTTTCATATTTCAAATCTGAAGAAGTGTCTGTCTGATGAGACACTTATTATTCCATTAGATGAAATTCGTGTTGACGATAAACTACACTTCGTTGAGGAACCCGCTGAAATTATGGACCGTGAGGTCAAACAACTGAAACAAAGTCGTATTCCCATCGTCAAGGTCAGATGGAATTCGCGGCGTGGTCCGGAATTCTCCTGGGAACGGGAAGACCAAATGCGACTCAAATATCCTCAACTCTTTACTGATTCCACATCAAACACGACTTCGAGCTAAATTTCGGGACGAAATTCTTCTAACAGGGGGAGAATGTAACACCCGCCAAATTAGGACTAGTATTTAGTGCCTAATCAGATGTTAATACATGTAATTAGTTCCTTGTTAGGCTAATTAATGTATCAAATTATATATATTGTTGAATATATACGAAAATGCGATTTGGTTAAATCGTACGCAATTTAAATCGAATGTATTTCGATTCTATTTAATATGGACGTTGGTGACAAATTTTATTAAATAACGTTGTTATGTCAAAAATATTATTATAATAATATTTCGTATTTATTCGTATCGTACGATCAGAAAGTTACACAATTTAAAATGTAAAACGCGCAAACTAAATAAACCAACTTACATTTATAACTCAAACGTAAACTTAATTGTAAAATAATTAAATAAAATATCACGTAATAATTTGTATTTAAAATGTACCATTTAATATTTAAAATAATTATTTAACGTATAAACGACGGAGCAAACGAACACCGCACGGAGCGGGAACGCGGGGCGAAAAATGGGAGGATAACCTCCCATTTCCCACTCTCTTCTCTCACTTTTTCATTCTCTTTCTCTTTCTCCTTTCTTTTCTCTCTAATCTACCAACCAACCAAATACCCCCAACTTCACAAAATCGACAAATAAACATACTAAACGCACGCGAATCATACTACTCTTTTGGAAGAAAACGACCACCGCATCCCGATCTACAACGCTATCTTTTCGGATTTCTCATCCGACACTTTGTAAGTTTCTGACAAATCCCGAAATCTCTCGTTTTTAAATGTTTTCACTTGTTAGTAGTTTGTAACAACTTATAATGTCCCTATATGGGTTGGGTAAAAGTTTTGGACCGAACGGAAACCGAAAAACTCGTTTTCGACACATTTTCCGGCCAACAGACCGCTACGTCGCAGTTGACCCCGAATTTATGCGACGTCAGCGTCTACGTCGCAAAACCCCTCGTGACGTCGCATAGTGCGACGTCAGTCACAACGTCGCATTAAATTGCGACGTCGCATATAGCGACGTCAGCCTTAACGTCGCCAATACCTCGCCACGTCGCACTTAGCGACGCAAGCCCCTACGTTGCAGAAATCACCTACGTCGCATTAGCGACGCAGCTCCCTACGTCGCATTAAATTGCGAAACGTCGCCTTTAGCGACGTCATGCTTAACGTCGCAATCCTACCTGCGACGTCGCACACAACGTCGCACAAACCAGAAAACTCAGATTTTTACTAAGTGTCGAGACCTAAAATTTATCACTCGATTTTACCCAAATTCGGTTCCAGATGCGTTTTTCGTCAAAGCAATATAGTAGAAATAAAAATTTTCCAAGCTGACCTGGCAGCTCGACCCTAGCCAGGGGCTCTGCCCCTTGGACCCCGCCAGGGGCTGCCGCCCCTTGGACCCCGCTACCAGGGGCGCTGCCCCCGGACCCCCGTACTTAGATTTCGTAACGGCTTCTAAAACACAATCAAAACACATTTTTCAAGTAAAACGACACGAAATCAAAATAATAATAGTTGAGATTATTATTACAAATCCGTCACCAACGGGCCGTACACTTTTCAAATACTTAAACTTATCAACCAAATAGTGGAAATTTGGACATTATAGTTGAACGAACAACTACAAGGGTGATCTGTTGAGATGCCCAATCATGATTATAACCATCGCGTGTCATGGACACCCTCAGGTTACAAGTCTTTGGACTTCATACTCGGCTACTCAACTTACGTTTGTTTAAACGCTTTCAGACTCAGGTGAGTCTCATAGCCCCTCCTTTTACTGTTTTACTCAGGGGTGTGATATATTGCTCATTTTTAACATGTGAACGCAAGTACAAACATTTCCATATACTACATGAATTTTTCACAACTAATCATTTAAAGTCCTCCGTCAGCATAGTTGTTAATACGTTGTAGCGTGAATATTAGTATATGGTACCATATAGGATTGACCCTCCTCGTTCGGGTTAGCAAGCACTAACCGGGTAAAAGGACGTACTAATATTTGGGAAGACGAATGTGGATTAGGCATTCGTGGAGGCACCTCGCCCGGAATTCTCTATAGGGGACCCGGCCCTCGAGTTAAGCTCAACTATGTGCTCATGGCTGTATACACGATGATTATCATTAAATTGCTGGATGCAATTCACTATTTAATTGCTGGATGCAATTCATTATTTAATTGCTGGATGCAATTCACTACTTAAATCTTGCGGTTCATACGATATTACTTGATTTTAAACCTGTGAGCTCACCAGCTTTATAGCTGACCTTTTAGCATATATCGCAGGTACCCAGCAGTAGGATGTTTCTGCTTCAGGATTTAGCTCGAGTCAGCATACAGACGATTGAGATTTTCTTGCATTAGTATATTTTGTATAAGTACTTATGTACTGAAATCTCATTTTAATTAACTCGAGCTATGTAAAGCTTCAAATGTTGTAAACATTTCAGTTATCAATATATTTTGTTAAAACGACGCATATAGAGTCGTTTGCTATTTATCTTTGTGCTTTGTTATTGATTAGTAACACCCAAATCAAGCTTCCGCAAATCATCAAATTTGGGGGTGTTAGAGATAAGTAGTTGGATATTGAGTGAGTTATATGGTTTCCATTACTTATGTGATTTAAGTAGATGGATATGAAATGTTATGTGGTTTCCATTACTTCCGCGAGGTAGATGGATAGTTACATGTAATGATTCGCGGTCATTAGCTTGGTATGAACTGCTAATCTTATGTATTAGCATAAAAAAAAATGGTTGATGATTCTTAATAGTACAGAAAGTGATTAGTACGCCTACCATTCAGAGGTAAGGTACTAATTCGAACGGTTCAGATAAGTTGCTGTAGTTATATAAAGGTGATAAGAATGGTTAGATTGTGACATGTACAGATTATATGTTGACGTGAAAGTACATTATTTATTTAATTGTTCATATTATTCACTAAGCTTTGGCTTACCCCGTTTCGTTATTTATGTTGTAGGTTTTGGTTCGGTTGAACCAATGAAGTAAAGAGTTGACTATGCTTGCTAGAAGTGACGTGGAGTGGAGCTTGAATGAAATGGTTAGACAAGCTCCTATTCTTTTAAATTATCGTTATGATGACATTGTATAAATCGCCCAGCCAATGACGTTTGAAGTCAAGGTTGAAATGAAAGTAAAGTTAGACGATTTTAAATAGTCGTGTATGAAATTGATTGGAGAGTCAAATAAATGGGACCAAGTCAATCAAATATTTGTATGTATGTTTGACTGCAAAGTCAAAAAGACGATTCAAAGTAATGATATTAAAAAATAATAATAATAATAAAATTTTTTTGGGCGTTTCAAGTTGGTATCAGAGCGATGGTTTGAGAGAATTAGGTAATCCACAGTGAGATTCCTAATCTTAAACCGATGTGAAATGCTTAATTATGTATGTTAAGTAAGTGTAGTAGTAAAGTACAGTAGACAGAACTGATATGATTCCCTGTAGTGAATTATTCGATTATGGTTATGTGTTAATTTAGTAATATAATGTTAAAAAGGGATGCTAGTATATCGAATAATTCTAATTGAAAGTTAAATATGCCTAACATGTTAAAGAAAATGTGAGAATGGTCACAGGAAGTAGAAAATATGTTGTATGAAAGAATGTGAATAGATAATTGTATAGATATATGTGAAAAAGTATGTATACAGATAGGCTAACTTATGTTGGCCATATGTTCAGAGGTACAGATAATTGCTAAAATGTATATTGGCAATGTAGTACGAGTTCAGATGAAAGAATTGCTAACTTAAGTTAGCTACAGTTAATGTGATAAGTAAATGTTAAGTGTGTGTGTAGAATTCCAAATAATCAGAATACTGACTTAGGTCAGTTGTAGAGTAAAGAAAGTTATGTGAACAGATAAAGTGGTAGAGACAGTAATGAATGCTTAATAAAAGAAGTTGACTGATTATGTGGAACTAATTGATTATGTGAAGATAGTTACGTGCAAGGCAACTTATAATTTTATTATTTTGTTGCTGAAGTGTTATGTTATGTGTTTAAGTGAAAGAATAGTCACAGTGAGAATTAATGATATGAAGTAGCTTGATGATGGAAGTGTGAAAAACATAATCTAGCCACGCCTGATCACCGTAGCTATATTATGCTATGTCACCGGAAGTTATTAAGGTTACCAATTATCAGAGATACTTAATGTGACTAAGTGTGTGTAAGTGTAAGATATGTATAAACTTTTTATTGAGTAAAACAGAAATCAGTTTCAATGCACGGGTATGCATGATTATGTGAATGTGATGGTAGAACTGACATGTTAAATAAGTAATTGAATGAGAAAGTTAAAGATAAATGCTATATGATGCAAGTTATTATTAATACCCTCAATGGGTCAAATGATTCTTTATGTGAATGTTAAAGTATGCTAAAGTCGAGGCTTAATGACTATTGTTATAGCCTTGTATCTAATGTATAAGTGTTGAGAATGTGGTAAAGTGACAAAATGGGACTTTAGTCCAATTAAGTGATGACGTGTAGTCGTCATTTTTAAATAGTCAATGTTGTAAAGTAATGTAAATTAGAAAGTTAATGAATGATTATAAGAAGTGGAAAAGTCATGAATATAGTGAAAGTTAAAGTTTTAGTGAGAATTGTTGATTAAAAGTTTGAATGTACGAAGAGAATATGAAAGTATTATTTAATGAAAAAGTAAGTTCATAGAAGTTAGAAGTGTTAAATTTCGAATTTTACGGTCAAATGATAATTTTAGTAAGTTAATTTGACTTGAATAAGTCGACTGGATGAAAAGTGTTGAGAAAATGGTGTCAATATAGTTGAAGACCCAGATGGGTTGTTTTAGTGCCCAAACGGGTCGCTAATGAGGTTACGTGTCATTTGAGATAGAGTGGATGAAAGTCGATGATTTCCACACCAATAGGTTTCATTTATAAGGTTGAAAGTGGTCAAAGACTTGGAGTTAGAACCTCATTGGTTTAGAAAATGGTATGTTAAGAAAATGGTTAAAATATGGCCTAAAATGAGTTAAAGGTCCGATTTGAGTTAAAACGTAATTTTAAGAAAAGTGAAAATTGAGAAATGTTTAATTGACCATAATATACGTGCCTATAAAATTTCAGGGTTCCAGGTGGTGTCGTTAGAGATATGCACGTTGGAAATTAGAATTTTGGTCATTAAGTGTGTAGGCTGTAAATTTTGCTGGGAAACGGATGAATCCGGCGGATTCATCCCAATCCGGCGGATTCATAGGAATCCGGCGGATTGCCGAGGACGGATTCTCAAATTTTGTTCTGGCTGCGAGTTGAGCTGGAAGGTCATGAGAATCCGGCGGATTCAAGGGAATCCGGCGGATTGTATAGTGATTCAGAAAAATTTCAGTTTTGTCATATAATATATATATATGAAAGTGATTAGTAAATTACCAATTAAGTGAAAGTGATGTGATTGTGGATCACATTTATGTAAGAAATTTTAAGTGATTCAGATATGTTTGTGTTTTATGACCGATAGTTTAGTTTCAGAAAAAGAAAAGTACACGTGTACATGTAACAATATTAGCAGGATTGCTAATTTCAATTAGTAAAGTTGTTTTAAGTAATTATGTTTAAAGATAATTAAGGGTTTAAAAATAAGTAAACCTTGTCAATGTAATGATCCAGATGTGTCAAGTATAGAAACAATATATGAATGCTAATAAAAGCAAATGAAATGCACACCTGAAATGTGTATGTGGAAAGAATTCAAAGTACATGTTTAAGTTTATAAGTTGCACAGAATGTGTAATGAATGCTATGTGTATTAACTGTTTAATAGAAAGTAATTCAGAGACAAGAAAGAATTGGTTAATGTTGCACTTGTGCTGGTATTAGCACTTGGTGTTAGTAAGAAAGTAAATGAAAAGATGCACATGATATATGTGCCAATGTGAGAAAGTTAAAGATACACAGAGTGTGTGCAAGAAAATGGAGCAGAATGCATATTTTGTGCATACGTTGATAAAGTTATATGTATACAAGCTATATGTTATATGTGGTATAAGTGATTTAGTAGTAACATGTACAAATGTAAAAAAAAAGAGACCCGTGTAAGGGGTCAATCGACTTAAGCAGATTAAGTACATGTATATATGTACTCTTAGAAAGAATCCAGAAAATGTCCTAAATGCACAAGTTGTTATGTGTTAAAGATAAGAAAAGTTAAAAATATATGACGAATATGTAAGTTAATAAAGAATTATGCATGTTGGTGCATGAGATTATTATGTGAGATATGTAAAGTTGTGCACTAAAGCAGATAAATATAGATATACTTACTACTTAAATTGACATTTAGGTAGTAAAGCTGATATGTAGTATATGTGCAAAGTTGCGAAAGATATATGTGCTATTTTGAAAAAGATATTAGTGTAGCTGAAAAGCTACTAAGGTTGAGAAAACATGTTAAGTTAATAATGAGATATGATTGACATTCGTGAGGACACGAATGGAATAAGTGGGGGAGAGTTGTAACACCCCAAAAGTGTAAAAGTATTATTGTGATAAGTGAATAAATAATTATTTTAAGTTGATAAAGTTGTAAAAAAAAATAAAGTGGTAGAAATCGCAATTGGTTTTTAAGTTCCAGACAATAGGTCAAGAGGGGGACCAAAAGTATTACATTACACGTGTACAGAGATATATGTGTGCTATACTCTTCTTTTTCTCCATTATTCCACGCACTCACAGAAACAAAAGAAAGAAAGAAATAAAAGAGAGAAAGAAAAGAAATAGAGTAAAATCGTCCCTGTGAAGGTGATGGGGCCAAGAATAGTTACAAATCAGTTATTGAAATCACTATCATCACCTTTATCATCCTGTTCATATGATGTAAGTTTATTATTTAATTATCTAATCCTAAAAGTTGAGTATGATATGATTAAATTAGGGGTTTATGATTGAATATGAAATTAGAGATTTAGAGATGTTAATTAACGTTATGTGAGGTATTATTATCATGTAAAAACTGATTGTGATGATTGATTAGAAAAGATTGATGATTATTGTAGATAAAATTCGAATTTGCTATGATAAACAGAAGCTCAGATCGCTGGAACAGGGCCATTCGGAGGATCGTGTGTAGTTTTTGGGAATCCGGCGGATTAGCCGGAATCCGGCGGATTGAACTGGCTGTAAAGGAAAGTCTGGCTTTTAAACACATTAGTATAGTTAGAAATTGGAATAAAGCAATATGGGAACTGTATATGCATGATTAGATCAATTATATTTATTAGATCAGAACTTGATCCAAAGTTAAAAAGGGATATGAAACATAATGATTATTCTGAAAGGGGTTCTAACGGTATTAAGATATTAAACGACAAAAGGTAATAATATTAGTATGAAAAGTATAAGCACATAGTTATGATTAGAAGAGTAAGTTGAGAAGTTTCATGGAAGTCATTGATTGATGACTGTGAATAGTAAACTATGACAGTTATTAGTTACTAAATATCTTGTTATGAATATGTGATAGGTATTCGAGGAATCGAGGCATAGCACATACACTTGTAATGATTTACTTGCTTTTCGGCTAAAAGGCCCAGGTGAGTAATATGGGGAATTAAATAGGTAATGATTGTGTATACCGTAAGGGGTTACACAATTTGAATGAAGAACTTATGAAATATTATTGTATGCTAGTTTATCATGATAAAGTGTTACGGTTGAGATTGATTAAATGTTAAGGTTATTAATTGTTATAAGTTTATAAAGCTATTATGATATGGCTTATTGATATGTGAGAAATGATTGATACGGATTGAATAGTGATATGTGAATTATATGAACTGAAAGATGTACAGATGTTAAAGTTATATAAATTCCATTACTTGGTAGATAAGTAGTTGGATATTGAGTGAGTTATATGGTTTCCATTACTTATGTGATTTAAGTAGATGGATATGAAATGTTATGTGGTTTCCATTACTTCCGCGAGGTAGATGGATAGTTACATGTAATGATTCGCGGTCATTAGCTTGGTATGAACTGCTAATCTTATGTATTAGCATAAAAAAAAATGGTTGATGATTCTTAATAGTACAGAAAGTGATTAGTACGCCTACCATTCAGAGGTAAGGTACTAATTCGAACGGTTCAGATAAGTTGCTGTAGTTATATAAAGGTGATAAGAATGGTTAGATTGTGACATGTACAGATTATATGTTGACGTGAAAGTACATTATTTATTTAATTGTTCATATTATTCACTAAGCTTTGGCTTACCCCGTTTCGTTATTTATGTTGTAGGTTTTGGTTCGGTTGAACCAATGAAGTAAAGAGTTGACTATGCTTGCTAGAAGTGACGTGGAGTGGAGCTTGAATGAAATGGTTAGACAAGCTCCTATTCTTTTAAATTATCGTTATGATGACATTGTATAAATCGCCCAGCCAATGACGTTTGAAGTCAAGGTTGAAATGAAAGTAAAGTTAGACGATTTTAAATAGTCGTGTATGAAATTGATTGGAGAGTCAAATAAATGGGACCAAGTCAATCAAATATTTGTATGTATGTTTGACTGCAAAGTCAAAAAGACGATTCAAAGTAATGATATTAAAAAATAATAATAATAATAAAATTTTTTTGGGCGTTTCAAGTTGGTATCAGAGCGATGGTTTGAGAGAATTAGGTAATCCACAGTGAGATTCCTAATCTTAAACCGATGTGAAATGCTTAATTATGTATGTTAAGTAAGTGTAGTAGTAAAGTACAGTAGACAGAACTGATATGATTCCCTGTAGTGAATTATTCGATTATGGTTATGTGTTAATTTAGTAATATAATGTTAAAAAGGGATGCTAGTATATCGAATAATTCTAATTGAAAGTTAAATATGCCTAACATGTTAAAGAAAATGTGAGAATGGTCACAGGAAGTAGAAAATATGTTGTATGAAAGAATGTGAATAGATAATTGTATAGATATATGTGAAAAAGTATGTATACAGATAGGCTAACTTATGTTGGCCATATGTTCAGAGGTACAGATAATTGCTAAAATGTATATTGGCAATGTAGTACGAGTTCAGATGAAAGAATTGCTAACTTAAGTTAGCTACAGTTAATGTGATAAGTAAATGTTAAGTGTGTGTGTAGAATTCCAAATAATCAGAATACTGACTTAGGTCAGTTGTAGAGTAAAGAAAGTTATGTGAACAGATAAAGTGGTAGAGACAGTAATGAATGCTTAATAAAAGAAGTTGACTGATTATGTGGAACTAATTGATTATGTGAAGATAGTTACGTGCAAGGCAACTTATAATTTTATTATTTTGTTGCTGAAGTGTTATGTTATGTGTTTAAGTGAAAGAATAGTCACAGTGAGAATTAATGATATGAAGTAGCTTGATGATGGAAGTGTGAAAAACATAATCTAGCCACGCCTGATCACCGTAGCTATATTATGCTATGTCACCGGAAGTTATTAAGGTTACCAATTATCAGAGATACTTAATGTGACTAAGTGTGTGTAAGTGTAAGATATGTATAAACTTTTTATTGAGTAAAACAGAAATCAGTTTCAATGCACGGGTATGCATGATTATGTGAATGTGATGGTAGAACTGACATGTTAAATAAGTAATTGAATGAGAAAGTTAAAGATAAATGCTATATGATGCAAGTTATTATTAATACCCTCAATGGGTCAAATGATTCTTTATGTGAATGTTAAAGTATGCTAAAGTCGAGGCTTAATGACTATTGTTATAGCCTTGTATCTAATGTATAAGTGTTGAGAATGTGGTAAAGTGACAAAATGGGACTTTAGTCCAATTAAGTGATGACGTGTAGTCGTCATTTTTAAATAGTCAATGTTGTAAAGTAATGTAAATTAGAAAGTTAATGAATGATTATAAGAAGTGGAAAAGTCATGAATATAGTGAAAGTTAAAGTTTTAGTGAGAATTGTTGATTAAAAGTTTGAATGTACGAAGAGAATATGAAAGTATTATTTAATGAAAAAGTAAGTTCATAGAAGTTAGAAGTGTTAAATTTCGAATTTTACGGTCAAATGATAATTTTAGTAAGTTAATTTGACTTGAATAAGTCGACTGGATGAAAAGTGTTGAGAAAATGGTGTCAATATAGTTGAAGACCCAGATGGGTTGTTTTAGTGCCCAAACGGGTCGCTAATGAGGTTACGTGTCATTTGAGATAGAGTGGATGAAAGTCGATGATTTCCACACCAATAGGTTTCATTTATAAGGTTGAAAGTGGTCAAAGACTTGGAGTTAGAACCTCATTGGTTTAGAAAATGGTATGTTAAGAAAATGGTTAAAATATGGCCTAAAATGAGTTAAAGGTCCGATTTGAGTTAAAACGTAATTTTAAGAAAAGTGAAAATTGAGAAATGTTTAATTGACCATAATATACGTGCCTATAAAATTTCAGGGTTCCAGGTGGTGTCGTTAGAGATATGCACGTTGGAAATTAGAATTTTGGTCATTAAGTGTGTAGGCTGTAAATTTTGCTGGGAAACGGATGAATCCGGCGGATTCATCCCAATCCGGCGGATTCATAGGAATCCGGCGGATTGCCGAGGACGGATTCTCAAATTTTGTTCTGGCTGCGAGTTGAGCTGGAAGGTCATGAGAATCCGGCGGATTCAAGGGAATCCGGCGGATTGTATAGTGATTCAGAAAAATTTCAGTTTTGTCATATAATATATATATATGAAAGTGATTAGTAAATTACCAATTAAGTGAAAGTGATGTGATTGTGGATCACATTTATGTAAGAAATTTTAAGTGATTCAGATATGTTTGTGTTTTATGACCGATAGTTTAGTTTCAGAAAAAGAAAAGTACACGTGTACATGTAACAATATTAGCAGGATTGCTAATTTCAATTAGTAAAGTTGTTTTAAGTAATTATGTTTAAAGATAATTAAGGGTTTAAAAATAAGTAAACCTTGTCAATGTAATGATCCAGATGTGTCAAGTATAGAAACAATATATGAATGCTAATAAAAGCAAATGAAATGCACACCTGAAATGTGTATGTGGAAAGAATTCAAAGTACATGTTTAAGTTTATAAGTTGCACAGAATGTGTAATGAATGCTATGTGTATTAACTGTTTAATAGAAAGTAATTCAGAGACAAGAAAGAATTGGTTAATGTTGCACTTGTGCTGGTATTAGCACTTGGTGTTAGTAAGAAAGTAAATGAAAAGATGCACATGATATATGTGCCAATGTGAGAAAGTTAAAGATACACAGAGTGTGTGCAAGAAAATGGAGCAGAATGCATATTTTGTGCATACGTTGATAAAGTTATATGTATACAAGCTATATGTTATATGTGGTATAAGTGATTTAGTAGTAACATGTACAAATGAAAAAAAAAAGAGACCCGTGTAAGGGGTCAATCGACTTAAGCAGATTAAGTACATGTATATATGTACTCTTAGAAAGAATCCAGAAAATGTCCTAAATGCACAAGTTGTTATGTGTTAAAGATAAGAAAAGTTAAAAATATATGACGAATATGTAAGTTAATAAAGAATTATGCATGTTGGTGCATGAGATTATTATGTGAGATATGTAAAGTTGTGCACTAAAGCAGATAAATATAGATATACTTACTACTTAAATTGACATTTAGGTAGTAAAGCTGATATGTAGTATATGTGCAAAGTTGCGAAAGATATATGTGCTATTTTGAAAAAGATATTAGTGTAGCTGAAAAGCTACTAAGGTTGAGAAAACATGTTAAGTTAATAATGAGATATGATTGACATTCGTGAGGACACGAATGGAATAAGTGGGGGAGAGTTGTAACACCCCAAAAGTGTAAAAGTATTATTGTGATAAGTGAATAAATAATTATTTTAAGTTGATAAAGTTGTAAAAAAAAATAAAGTGGTAGAAATCGCAATTGGTTTTTAAGTTCCAGACAATAGGTCAAGAGGGGGACCAAAAGTATTACATTACACGTGTACAGAGATATATGTGTGCTGTACTCTTCTTTTTCTCCATTATTCCACGCACTCACAGAAACAAAAGAAAGAAAGAAATAAAAGAGAGAAAGAAAAGAAATAGAGTAAAATCGTCCCTGTGAAGGTGATGGGGCCAAGAATAGTTACAAATCAGTTATTGAAATCACTATCATCACCTTTATCATCCTGTTCATATGATGTAAGTTTATTATTTAATTATCTAATCCTAAAAGTTGAGTATGATATGATTAAATTAGGGGTTTATGATTGAATATGAAATTAGAGATTTAGAGATGTTAATTAACGTTATGTGAGGTATTATTATCATGTAAAAACTGATTGTGATGATTGATTAGAAAAGATTGATGATTATTGTAGATAAAATTCGAATTTGCTATGATAAACAGAAGCTCAGATTGCTGGAACAGGGCCATTCGGAGGATCGTGTGTAGTTTTTGGGAATCCGGCGGATTAGCCGGAATCCGGCGGATTGAACTGGCTGTAAAGGAAAGTCTGGCTTTTAAACACATTAGTATAGTTAGAAATTGGAATAAAGCAATATGGGAACTGTATATGCATGATTAGATCAATTATATTTATTAGATCAGAACTTGATCCAAAGTTAAAAAGGGATATGAAACATAATGATTATTCTGAAAGGGGTTCTAATGGTATTAAGATATTAAACGACAAAAGGTAATAATATTAGTATGAAAAGTATAAGCACATAGTTATGATTAGAAGAGTAAGTTGAGAAGTTTCATGGAAGTCATTGATTGATGACTGTGAATAGTAAACTATGACAGTTATTAGTTACTAAATATCTTGTTATGAATATGTGATAGGTATTCGAGGAATCGAGGCATAGCACATACACTTGTAATGATTTACTTGCTTTTCGGCTAAAAGGCCCAGGTGAGTAATATGGGGAATTAAATAGGTAATGATTGTGTATACCGGAAGGGGTTACACAATTTGAATGAAGAACTTATGAAATATTATTGTATGCTAGTTTATCATGATAAAGTGTTACGGTTGAGATTGATTAAATGTTAAGGTTATTAATTGTTATAAGTTTATAAAGCTATTATGATATGGCTTATTGATATGTGAGAAATGATTGATACGGATTGAATAGTGATATGTGAATTATATGAACTGAAAGATGTACAGATGTTAAAGTTATATAAATTCCATTACTTGGTAGATAAGTAGTTGGATATTGAGTGAGTTATATGGTTTCCATTACTTATGTGATTTAAGTAGATGGATATGAAATGTTATGTGGTTTCCATTACTTCCGCGAGGTAGATGGATAGTTACATGTAATGATTCGCGGTCATTAGCTTGGTATGAACTGCTAATCTTATGTATTAGCATAAAAAAAATGGTTGATGATTCTTAATAGTACAGAAAGTGATTAGTACGCCTACCATTCAGAGGTAAGGTACTAATTCGAACGGTTCAGATAAGTTGCTGTAGTTATATAAAGGTGATAAGAATGGTTAGATTGTGACATGTACAGATTATATGTTGACGTGAAAGTACATTATTTATTTAATTGTTCATATTATTCACTAAGCTTTGGCTTACCCCGTTTCGTTATTTATGTTGTAGGTTTTGGTTCGGTTGAACCAATGAAGTAAAGAGTTGACTATGCTTGCTAGAAGTGACGTGGAGTGGAGCTTGAATGAAATGGTTAGACAAGCTCCTATTCTTTTAAATTATCGTTATGATGACATTGTATAAATCGCCCAGCCAATGACGTTTGAAGTCAAGGTTGAAATGAAAGTAAAGTTAGACGATTTTAAATAGTCGTGTATGAAATTGATTGGAGAGTCAAATAAATGGGACCAAGTCAATCAAATATTTGTATGTATGTTTGACTGCAAAGTCAAAAAGACGATTCAAAGTAATGATATTAAAAGAAAATAATAATAATAAAAAAATTTTGGGCGTTTCAGAAACCTTGAAGCTACACACTCTAACACAATGAAGAAGATGAGCCATACATATAGTCAAAACAAAAGTACCAACTAATATGCATGCCATGCTTTGAAAATAAGAAAACTCTATTTCATCATTAGAGTTTTCTTTTACAAGTTATCCTCTTTAAAGTTTGGAAAGTAATCTAACTCTGTATCTGTATTTCTGCTAAGCATGGTCTGTAATTACTGTTCACTGCACGTGCAAGTCTGACGGATCCACTAGGCATTGTTTCCGCTGCTATCAGTACCAGCGGTGGAAACCATGTGAACTAGACTAGCGGTATTAACTTCAGATGACTTGACGGTAGAAACTGAGAATAGTCCACCAGTTGTAACAGATGCAGCGGTGTAAACTTTGACCAATGGTGCAAACCAAAACTAGCAATACTAACAAATAACTCCAGCGGTATTAACTACACTTAGATCAATTTCCAATTTGTATCAGCATACAATCTGACCCAACAATCTCCCCCTAAACTTGAGCTTTCCATGAACAGACTCAAGTTTTCTATTTCAGATCCTTGAATTTCTTTTTGATCTCTACGGCCCTTTTCTTTCTATGTTCTTCACTTTCCACAGCATACTTTGCAAGTGCCTTCTTATAATAGTTCTGAACTTCATGAACTAAAGAAGCAGATGTATCTAGATCATCACATTTGATATTCAGTTTGAGCATAGAAGATAACTGACCTAGATTCCATGGATATTCAGTGCCAATGAATAAATATGCAAATACACTGCTTTGAAGCTGCACCACATGAACTCCATTGTGAGAGTGACAATGCCATACTTTTGCACGTGTCAAATCTTTGTAGAATTCATTTTCAGCATCCATTTCATACAGAATTGAAAGATAGTTGTAGATCCTTTCTTCATCACTGTATTTAATAGAATTCTGATATTTTCTTATAGCAATCCCCCACATATCATCCAGATCATCTCTGGATAGCTTTTGAATACATCTGTAGAAGGATCGAAATCTTTCTTCTGAATGACCTGCTCTCACAATTTTGAGCCATTTATTCTTCTTTTCATCAGATACAAAGTACCAATCAATGATAGGGAACTGTACAACAATTGGCGCTTTAGGTTCTTCAACCTCTACCATTGCTTTGATCTTGTCCCAATCAACCATTTCCTCTTCAATGGACTGTACAGATTTGGATGTAGACTCCTTCTCAGAATGAATTTCTACTTCAGCTTCAGATTCATTTGTATTCTTTGACATCTCTGCAGATTTAGTCTGAGCATCCATCTTCTTTACTCTTCTGCTGAAATGAATTGTTTCCTTTGGAATATTCTTTTTCAAAGCATTCAATTCTTCTTGTTCCTTCCTTTCCATTTCAGCCTTTGCTCTGTTGATTTCTGCAGTCCTTTGATTTCTTTCTATTTCCTCTGCAGTCAACACCTTTTTATGAGCTTCTTTTGCTTCCTCTTCTTCCCTTTTCTTGGCCTGTTCTTCCTTATCTTTCTGAATCCTTAAGTATTTCTTTTCAAGATCATAGAAGTCCATAGCCATCAGGGTCTTCAAAGTCTGACTAGTATAATTTCTTACAGCTCTTGCATATCTATCCTTTAGCTGTCTCATGCTGGGAGCTTTCTTTCTTTTCTCCTCCATCTTCTTCTTTGACATATGCTTTCTTCTTTGTTCAAGCATATCCAGATACCACATCAACCTTTCATCAGGAGTGAATGCTTCTATTTGAGCATTCTTTGATCCATCTGCTAATAGATGATCAAAGTGAATTTGTTCTTCTGGGGTCATCAGAACCTTCACATTATCTCCTACATCAACCTCAATGTAGTCATTTCCTCTTTCATTTTCATACTGGGCTTGAAGTTGTCTAGCCACATTTTCACTTATGGCTTCAAGATCCTTTCTTTTCAATGGCTTTGCAGGTTCCACTAAAATACCTTTGCCTTTATCCTTTGATGCAGGCTTTTCTTTTTCTTTGAAATTTGATTTGACATTTTCTTGCCTTTTGTCAACATCAGGCTCTCTCAGTGTTATACCCACATTTCTTGTTTGAACAGATTTAGCCACTTCAACTAAGGCCTCAGCAGCAGTGTGCTCATCACTTGCATTAGCAACTGGTTCATCTTTTCCTGCAGTGCTAACTGGATCACGTTGCTCAGAAGTAGTAGTATTTGTTGCAGCAGTGGAAACAAATTGAGTTTCAATAGCAGTACTAGTGCCAGCGGTGGAAACTACTGGAATTTCACTAGCAGTACTATCCTTATCTCCAGCGGTTGAAACTGATTTCTCAACATCAGTAGGCAACTCCAAATCTAATGCATCTTTTACCACATTCATTATGGTAGCATCTACCACTTCTGGTTCAACATCTTCAAACAAACCTGTTCTAAGAACTGTCCTTTCACTATCACCCACCGGTTCATTATTATCAAGCTTATCATCATTAGTCACAAAAGTTGAGAACAGAGGAGGCATCTCATATTCTGCTTCAAGTTCTATTCTTTGATCATCTTTTTCAAGAAGTTTGTCTGCTTGATCTTTTGATACATCAGATGAAGGCATAGCTCCAGTGAAGCACCATTGATTTTCATCATTTTTATCACTGCTTTCTGAAGAACTAGATGAATCAGAGGTTGATTCAACTACATTCATTTTACTGCCCCTAACAAGCCTTTTCAAACCTTCAGGCTTCTTTTCTGCCTTTTCTTTTCTCATGTTTCTTTCATTTATCAGATCATCCACTAAATCTCTTAACTCCTTCAATTGCTTTCTTTGATCAGCAATTTCCTCACCCTGCTTTTTCACCAAATCACACAGCTTGGTACAAGAATTCATCAATTCAGTTAGTAAAGAACTGTCCTCACCATCTTTGGAAGTGTTAACCTCCTTTAATGGATCACTGGAACCACCAGCTGCATCATGCCTAGCATGACTAGCAGAGGCCCCTTTGTTCTTGGTACTGGGACCACTAGATGCAATGATATCCATTGGATCCTCTGCATTAGAGGAATCCATTGGAATCTCTGCATCTTGTGTTGCCATGGATTGGGTCCTATTTCCATTACCACTGCCATGTACTCCTTCTGAGGTAGATACAGTAGTGGCAGCCCTTTCCATATGGTCATTACCCTCTACATTGACCACCTCATTTGTATTTAATTAAGACTGAGACATCTGAGAAAGAGGAGCCTCATATGCCTGTTTCTTAGCCTTTTTGGCTTTATGTTTGGATGGTTTAGGGTCCCTTGTTCTCTTTGATGGTTTCACTGCAGTTTTGGGATGAGAGGAAGGGGGTGTATCTTCCTCCTGAACTGCAGGTGCAGAAGTGGTTGATGTACCAGCTTCTGCTCTCAACATGTGTGAAGTTAAAGGTGTATCCTTCCCAAAAAAGGCAGTACCTTTAACAGTACCTTTTCTCTTCATATTTGCAAAAACCTTTTTAGAATGTGAAGAGATAACAATTTTGTCACCAGCAGTTGGCAAATCCTTTAAATCTTTGTTGAAAATGTGTTGCAAAAATCTTGGATACATCAAAAATTTATCTTTGGGATGCTCCAGATTATTCAACATGCCAGTAAAAATCAGTTTTGAAAAATTAAACTTCTCTCCATTAGCTAGGCAAATTATTGCAGTTGCAATATTACTGCTAAACTGATCAAAAGAAGTCCTTTTTTGAGAAATACATTGTTGTAGGGTATGAATTAAGTATTTCCATTGGGGGCAAAACATTGATTTGAAAAATGTTAACTTGCCATCATTCTCCCCCTCATACCCTAACAATTTTAATTTATCAAAAATTTCAAGAATAGGATAACAGTCCATACCATCTGCATCTTGTAGCAACAAGTGAGTACGAATTGAATCCTCAGAAATTTTGATCACTTTTCCAGCAACTTTTCCCTCAATAGTAGTAACCCCTTCGATTTCTGTTCTTTTTGCCGATGTCCAGAAATCATTTAGATGAGAAATATAGATGGTGGGGTTTACAGTAAGAGCCTCTTTAAGATTGTTGTGTAACAGAAAATCAATCATCCCATGATAATCATCTGATCCTTGAACTTTCCTCAAAAATGCGAGAATATTGTGTTTCTCAGCGATTGTAAGAGTTTCAGATGAAGAAGACGAAGCCATGATCGATTTAAACTTGAAATTGAGTGCGAAGAATTGATGATTTTGATCGAGGATTTCAAGTTTGTGAGAGCGAGAAAGAGTTGTATGTGAAAATGAAAGATTTTCACCCTCTTTTTCCTGTTATAAACTAGCGGTAGTTACGAGCCCTAATTTAAAACAGTAACAATGACACCAGTGGTACTAACTATTAACAATATCACTGGCAGTACCAATCGGATAGTTAGACTGACGGTGTTAACAGAATAACTAGTCATAGTTAACGGTTGTAACTATAACGAGTTATAGCTAGCGGTTGTAACTACAGCTAGCGGTGGTAACCGTTTTTTTTTTTTTTTTTTTAACAACTTAAAACAATTCAGGATCTTGGAGATCCGGAAATTCCAAATCTTGAGCATAATGACGATTCATCAAATGATCCCTATAAGAAGTGTAAGGAGGAATATAGTTAAATATGACTTCATTAGATGGATCCAGTTTACACTTGATCCAAATCTTGGCTTTAGTCTTTGCTCTTTTTGCCAAGTATTTCCAATGAAGTAATCTGTCCTTTATTTTTCCTGGAAGAGATCTTTTGGCAATGCGTCGCCTGGTCTCAGTTTCTCAACATTGATGCATTAATCCCTAGTTGTAGTTATCCAGCTGTTGAACTTGTTCTTGTAATGTTTCCACTACATGATCATGCTCATACTCTTGAATAGCTTCCATTTGATGGTATTCATCCAAACTGATCAGCTCAGGGTTTGGTTCTTCTTGAATCTCATTGTCAGAGGTTCCAGAAGTTGTATTTCCTGATGTTTCAGCAGAAAAGTATTCTCTTGGAGAGTAATAATTGTCGAACAGGTAAGAAGTTGGAATTTCATTTACAATCACAGCTTGCTCTGGAGTTGGGTTCATTTTTGCCTTGAAAGATTTGAGTTTCTTTAGAAACTTTGAGATAATGAATGACATTTTTGTTTGATAAACACTAAGTTATAGAACCCAGAACTATGATTATAATCTTGAAAATAAGAAAGATTGTAAGACTGAAAATATTACTATTCTCCTAAAAAGATGTGAATAAGTTGTACTTAAACACATTGGAATCTTTCTTTCAGAAAAATATGTGGTGATAAAACTTTTGGACTTTAGTTTGACCAAAACCAGCCACGTATAATAAAGTAAACCTGCAACCTGCAAACAAAATATATATACACAAAACAAAAATTTCCAAAAATGTGACAAGTACCAGTTATAATTTAGAACTGGCAGTGTTAACATAACAACTGAACTGGCAGTAGTTATATTTGCACTGACGGTGTTAACTTGTGAACTGGCGGTATTAACATTAATGCCGGCAGTGTTAACATCTCAGATAAAATAAGTAACCCGAATTAAACACTTTATGAGATATATATACAAAAATGATTTTAATTAAAAAGATTTATGTCAAATTGATCATTCCAATACTTGTAATCAAATATGTAAATCTACCCACATCAAATGCTTTAGTGAATAGATCTGCAAATTGATTATTAGTATGGACTTTGAAAATCTGAATCAATCTTTTCTCATTGCAATCTCTAATAAAATGATATCTGATCTCAATGTGTTTAGTTTTGGAGTGTTTAACTGGGTTATTAATGATACTGATAGCAGAATTGTTGTCAATATACATAGGAGTATTTAAAAATTTCAAACCATAATCCAGCAATTGATTCTGAATCCACAAGATCTGAGCACATCAACTTGCTGCAGCAACATACTCTGCTTCTGCTGTTGAAGTGGATACAGTGGTTTGCTTTTTGCATTGCCATGAGACTAGCCTGTCTCCCAAAAATTGACATCCCCTTGATGTGGACTTTCTATCCACATTTGCACCTCCATAATCACTATCAGTATAAGAAATAAGCTCAAATGCAGAATCTTTTGAATACCATAGGCCCAATTTTGATTGACCTTTGAGATATCTAAAGATCCTTTTGACAGCATAAAGATGAGATTGCTTGGGATTTGCTTGGAATCTTGCACACACACAAACTGCAAACATGATGTCTAGTCTGCTTGATGTTAAGTACATGAGAGATCCAATCATTGATCTGTATAAGTGTTCATCAACACTCTCCCCCTCAAGATCTGCAACCAGTGGTTTGTGTGTTTCCATTGGAGTGCTAGCAGATTTCACATCCTTGTAACCAAACCTTTCTAGAATGTCATTCACATATTTTCCTTGGTGAATGAAGATGCCATCAGACTGTTGGTTTACTTGCAATCCCAGAAAGAATGTTAGCTCACCCATTGAGCTCATTTTGAACTTCTGATGCATTAGAGATTCAAATTCTTTGCACAAACAATCTTTTGTAGAACCAAAAATGATGTCATCAACATATATTTGAACAAGTAGAATATCACTCTTGATTCTTTTTGTGAACAAAGTCTTATCAATTGAACCTCTTTTGAATCCATTTTCTAAAAGATATACAGATAGGGTGTCATACCAGGCTCTTGGAGCTTGATGTAAACCATACAATGCCTTATCCAATCTGTATACCTTAGCAGGATGCATAGGATCCTCAAATCCTGGAGGTTGACACACATACACTTCCTCTTCAATTTTGCCATAGAGAAATGCACTTTTTACATCCATTTGATACACTTTGAAGTCCTTGAAGGATGCATAAGCCAAGAATAATCTGATTGCTTCAATTCTTGCCACAGGAGCAAAAACTTCATCATAATCAATACCTTCTTCTTGAGAATATCCTTGAGCAACCAATCTTACTTTGTTCTTTATGACAATCCCTCTCTCATCCTTCTTGTTTCTGAACACCCACTTATTGCCAATGGGCCACTTACCTTTTGGAAGATCCATTAGAGTCCACACCTCCTGGATCTTGAATTGAAGTAGTTCTTCCTGCATTGCCTCAACCCAACTAGAATCCTTTAAAGCTTCAATTGCTTTCTTAGGTTCTATCTGAGATAAGAAACATGCATACAATGAAGTGTTGATTTCCTCTTCATTATCTCTTGATTGCCTTCTGGTTTGCATGGGTGCATCTATGGGACCAATCACATTATCCAAAGGAAGATAGCTTTTGTGAGCTTGATAATGTGATGAAGATGATTCAGGAATATTGGTTTCAAGATTTGTCATGTTCTGATCCAAGTCAGGAGGATCAGACACATTGTGACATGGTATGGTGTACTTTGATCTTCATCTACATATTCTGATACATTCTCAGCAGTTCCTTGATCTGCTTCCTCTTCTGTTTGATGTAGAGTAGAATCTGACAATGCATTCTTATCATCATCAATGTTTGTGACTTGTTCTGGACTTTGTTGTTGTGGAGATTCAAAAACTTCTGGAGGATCAGGAGTCCAGATGGGAAAAAGAACATATTCAGGTGCTTTTCCTTTTTCCTTATTTGCTTTAACCTGCACATTTGTATTTATACCTGCATTTGAAGTCTCATACAAGTGTCTAAAAGATTTGGTTAGAGCATCTAAGTCAAACAAGTGTGCTGGTCCTGTTCCTACAAGATTTGGAGTGTGTTCATTGAAAGTCAGATTCATTGTTTCCTCCACAATTCTAGTTCTGTGATTAAATACTCTATAGGCTTTACTTGGAATAGAGTATCCAACAAAACATCCTTCATCAACTTTGCTTTGAAATTTCCCTAAATGATCCTTGGTATTTAAGATGGTAACAGGACAACCAAATGGTTTCAAAAAGCTAACTAAAGGTTTTCTATTAAAAATTAGCTCATATGGTGTCTTGTTGTGAGGCTTAATGACTAAGGTTCTGTTTTGAACATAGCAAGCAGTGCTAATTGCTTCAGCCCAGAAAGTCATTGGTAATTTGGCATCTGCTAACATTGTTCTAGCAGCCTCAATTAGTATCCTATTCTTTCTTTCAGCAACTCCATTTTGTTGTGGAGTTCTAGGAGCACTAAACTATCTTTCAATTCCTTTTGAATCACAGAATTTATCCATCAATTGATTTTTAAATTCTGTACCATTGTCACTTCTAATTATTTTAACTTTCAAATTCATTTGATTTTCTATCTTAGTAATGAATGATCTAAGTTGCTCACCAGTTTCATCTTTTGTCCTAAGAAAGAATACCCAACAAAATCTGCTAAAATCATCAATGATCACAAGACAATATGATTTCTTTCCTATACTACTCACATTAGTTGGTCCAAACAAATCCATGTGCAGTAAGTATAAAGGAATGCAATTTGAATTCATGATTTTGGGCTTATAAGAGGATTTATGTTGCTTGCCTTTTTGACAGGCAACACAGTGATCATTACATGAATATGTTTTCTCAGGTAAACCTCTGACAAGTTTACTTTTAACAAGTTTGTTAATGGTTTTGAAATTCATGTGACACATCCTTCTATGCCAAAGATCAGATTCATCAACAGTAGCTTTTGAAATCAGACAATTTAACTCCTTTTGAGGTATGAAATTTGCTAAGTCACAACAGTACATGTTATTCTTTCTTGGAATTTTCATTAAGATCATATTTGGATCAAGTTTAAATTTGTCAGAAAGAATAAAACATTTTGTGTCTGTGAAGTGAACTGGATTCTTTTTCTCAGTAATTTGGCTCACACTTAGCAAATTATACTTTAATTGTTCAACAAAATACACATCAGTAAAGCTTATCTTATCACTGTTGACAATTCCCTTTCCTGTAATCCTTCCACCATTTGGACTACTTCCAAAAGCTACAGGACCTTCATCAAATTTCTTGAAGTTCTGCAACTTGCTTTTATCCCCTGTCATGTGCCTAGAGCAACCACTATCAATGTGCCATGTACTCCTTGACTTGCTCTGCACATATAAGATACACAGAAATTAGTTTCTCTTGGGAACCCAAACCAATTTGGTTTTGGGTATCCCTTGTGCATTCACCCAGTCAACTCTTTTAAAGGTCATTGACTGTGATGCACTGTTGTTCTTAGAAATTTTTGATTTGTCATTATTTCTTAATTTCCAAGTCCAACATATATTAGACATAACAGCAGGTACTAGTTTAAGAGATTTTGAAATTGAACCAGTATTCAAAGGCCTGGCAGTCTTAAGATTGGTAGCAGTGTTAATACTACTAGAAGTGTTAGCTGCTTTGACAGTTTTAACTGGACGAGCGGTCTTAACTGTGTTAGCAGTGGTAACTTGTTTAGCGGTATTAATATTGCTGGCAGTCTTAATATGCTTGGCGGTTTTAAGTTTTGTTGCTGCAAATGTCTTCTGATTTCCACTGTTGGCTCTATGTCTAGTTAACACTGCTTTCTGTTTTGGAGCAACAGTATTAACTATAGAAGCCTTGCTCTTCTTAATAGAATTAACTTTTGATTTAAAATTTTGATGATTAATTCTATCAACAGATGTCCATGAAGGTTTTGTAATCCTTTGAAATCTTGGATTATGAAAACAATCATGTTGAAGATGATTGGTTCTTCCGCATATGTAACAGGCCTTCTCATCAATCCTTTGAAAGCTTGATCCCAATTTCTGTGAGACCATTTGATTCCAGTTTCTTTGATTTTCTCTGGAATAAGTTTTTGTTTTTGACAATGATGGTGAGCTGCTTGTTTTACACATACATTTTGAACACTTAACAGACTCGAGATTTTTTGATACAGGTTTATTGACATTTTCACAAATTGACTTGTCCTTATTGTTAATTAAACATGGCCCTGTTTTAAGTTTGTTATCTGTGTTATTCATCTTTTCCAAATTAAGCTTTGCTCTTTCCTGAAACATTTTCTTTCCTTCCACAATTTTTTCTTTCTTCAGATCAGAAACTAATCCTATGAGAGATTTCATTTCTTTTTCACATGATGTTTCAGTCTTACTGCACTCAGGTTTTGATTCATTTTCATCATCAGAGTTCCAATCTGTTATCTCTACATTTTCAACAAACACATTTTCTTCTAAAATTTTAACTGGATCTACCTTTTTAACTTCTTCTACCATACACTCCTTAAGCTTATTTATGTCTAAATCAGTTTTAGGAGGAAAGTAGTTGTGATTATAAGGTGGGGGTACATTATTCAAACTGTATCCTATTCCAGTTCTAATTTTATGATGAATTTGTGAGTCAATTAAGTTTTGAACACTCTTTGATGCATTTTCAAGATCCCATACTGTCAATTTCATACTTTCTTTTTCACTAGAGACCTGAGCTAATAATTTTTGAAGATCGTCAACTTTATCTTTTAAAACATCTCTTTCATATTTGACATACTCAATATCATAAGCAAATTGAGTCTCATTTTGTTGATATGCTTTAATTCTGTTTTCTAGATCTTCAATTGAAGCAACGTAGTGTCTATTTTTTATGTCCCATTCTTTTAGCTCAGTGCAGATTTTTGGCATTATGATCTCTATAGTGTTTGACAGTTTTCTTGCATACATTAGAGCATAATTTAGCTTGTACCTCATATGGAACCTCATCTGAATCTTTAGCTTCTGTTTGAGCCATTAGTGCAAGATTTTGCATTTCTTCAACTTGATCTTGATCACTCCAATCCACCCCTAGTCCATCCAGAGATACTAGAGCATTTGTGGAAGTATCTTGAATCTGAATGTTTCTTCTTTGATTTCCATTGTACCCACCTGATCTTTGAGCTGATCTTTGATCATTTCCTTCTTGTTTTGGAGATCTGCATTCTCTAGCAAAATGACCCATCTTGTGACAATTGTAACATTCTACTTTACTCTTATCAAACCCAGCATTGTCTTCTCTTCTTAAGCCGAAATTACTCTTTTCAGTCCTTTGTAAGTATCTCTTTACTCTCATGGAAATCATAGCCATCTGCCATTTCAGATCCATGTCTTCAAGATCATCAGGATTGACTTGCTTTAATTCTTCATGAATGAGTGATGAATTTACATGAGCTGCAAAGAATGCTTCCATAACTTGATCATGAGATCTGTCATGTGGTAGTGAACCAGATCCAGATCCATATCCAACTGATGTACCACCATAGGACTTTGACTCTGCTTGTCTTTTACCAGTAGATATGAATGCAGCATTTTGTGCGCTTTGAGAGTAACCATCTACTTGCTTTTAGCCTTCCACTTCTGATTCAAATGATCTGAGATCATTATACAAGTCACTTAACTCCTTATCATCTAAATCACTTTTCTGTCTTAATCCAACTGTATACATTGTCCATTCATCTCCCAATGATCTTAAAAATTTTCTATTAAGATCATCCTTATCTATGTTTACCTTGTGATTTTCCAAATCACCTACTAACTTTGAGAATCTGTCGAAGACTTGAGTTAAAGTTTCATACTTTGTAGCTCCAAAGTTTTCAAACTGTTGCTTGAGCAATGATCTTTTGTTCTTTTTGGTGCTGGCATTTCCACCAAATCTTTTATCCAGTGCCTCCATTAGAACCTTTGCATCTGCACACTGATCAAAATTACTTTGATATTCATTTGGAATGGCTATTAAGAGAGTACTGAGAGTTTTCATCTCTGTTGCTCTCTCTTTTCGTTCGATATCAGAAGTTGGTGCTGATCTTGGTAGCCTAACACTATTTGCATAAGTTTTGTACTTTGGACCATTTTCAACAATGTCCCACATCTGATAATCTATAAGCAACATGTATTGCCTAACTCTGTTTCTCCACATCTCATACTCATCAGGTTTGAGTATTGGGATCTTTGTTGCTTGAATCCCATCTGAAGTTTCTGCAGACATTTTTTAAATCACCCTCTAAAACCAGCCTCAAGTGTAACTTAGACTCTAAATCTTAATTTCTTCAAACACTTCCTGTATTCAAAGCTAACAACTGCTCTGATACCACTTGTGGTTCCCAGACTTGAACAATATCAAGATTTAACCAACTAAAAGCTTTGAAGTATTAACAAGAAGTTTGCGGAATAACACTTGTTAACAGGGAAGATTTTAACAGAATGAACAACAAGAAACAATTTAACAACCAAAGCTTCAATATTATTATTGATGGTAATAATACGGATACACTGATTTTGTATCAGGATTTACAAAGAAACCTTGAAGCTACACACTCTAACACAATGAAGAAGATGAGCCATACATATAGTCAAAACAAAAGTACCAACTAATATGCATGCCATGCTTTGAAAATAAGAAAACTCTATTTCATCATTAGAGTTTTCTTTTACAAGTTATCCTCATTAAAGTTTGGAAACTAATCTAACTCTGTATCTGTATTTCTGCTAAGCATGGTCTGTAATTACTGTTCACTGCACGTGCAAGTCTGACGGATCCACTAGGCATTGTTTCCGCTGCTATCAGTACCAGCGGTGGAAACCATGTGAACTAGACTAGCGGTATTAACTTCAGATAACTTGACGGTAGAAACTGATAATAGTCCACCAGTTGTAACAGATGCAGCGGTGTAAACTTTGACCAACGGTGCAAACCAAAACTAGCAGTACTAACAAATAACTCCAGCGGTATTAACTACACTTAGATCAATTTCCAATTTGCATCAGCATACAATCTGACCCAACAGTTCTATACTTTTTTCTTGTGGTGCTCTCTTCATCTTTGAAAGCTACTATTAGCTTAGAGATATACTTTATTTATTTATTTTAATGGTAACTGGCAACGATTTGAGTCCTCAGCCTCTATCCATCACAGGAGGACAGAATATCACTAACTTCATATTTTAACTTTTACGAGAACTTGTATGAGCTTAATGATTATGTATGCCTTAACGCAGAGATCCTGAATACTTCTTGCGGGCTTTAATATGTTTTCACTTCATCAAAATTGTGGAATCAACTTGAAAATGCTCACTTCTCAATAGAAATTTTTTGAACCGCATTAAAAGGATGTACCTCAGTCTACATGATTAACAATATTACCAACAATGACAGCAACAATAACTGATACTCTGATAGCACCAGTTTCTGCCAATTCACATAGAATACTGTAAACCATAAGTAATTGGTGTAGTGAGTGTCACTTGTAACAGCAGCAAATCACGTATTGCAGTGTTGAGTTCTCGATCATTTTATTTTTCATGCAACTTTTTACCTATGTTGAATATAATGAAATATGGCATTCCTGCGCGGGGGGTATAAGTGGCAAAATGGGTGGGGCGGGTTGGGTTAGGTCACATATTTAGATGTTTAGGAGGACTCGTCTAAACGGTCCGGGTCACACGGACAGGTCGGGTTGACCATCTGGTTTTTACCAAAAAAAATTTATTTGAGTGAAAAATGCGAAAATGAAATGAAGTGTTCAATTTTATTTTATTTTTATCCGATAGACCCGCCTAAATATGTTGGTTAATTGTTATTCAATTGGTTACTATTATATATACCCAATTAGAAGACAGTTGCAGTACTACCAGGTGTGGGCAGTGCCCAAACAAAGGTTTCATTAATCTTCTTTATATACTAATACGGAATATAAATATACCCCTGTGGCTTAGTGCTTTTTTGCTTTTCTTCTAACCAATACATCACAAGTTCAAGTTCATGTGTCTAGCTTCTTTTGTTATCTTTATTCCTTTTTTGTATTTTTAACATCTTACTTTCTTTTCCTTCTTAGTTCACTATTTTCCTTCCCCTACTTTTTAACTAGTTATGATATTCATTCAATATTTTTTCCCTCTATTCTTTAACTATTATTAAGAAAACTGGTACCATTACCAAGAACAATTATTAATTCTTTTTTTAAGGTAATATGATACAAGAAAAGTTATTAAACTCTGTATTGTTTTCCTTGTTAAGAATCGAATTAAACCATTTTTTTTTTGTTCGGTTATATTTATGCTAATATAAGTTTGGACTAGTCTATTTTGATGTATTCTTCGAGGAAAATAAATCTCAATTTGAAGCATAAAGTATGAAGTGATAATCTTAAAATTTGCCCTTCGCTGCAAAAAGATTCAAGTCCCACCTTTGAAGGAAAACCCAACAAAATTCATCACCTTATAAATCTTATTTAACTTTACCCCTAAATAACTAATGAATTTAAAATTGACATGTCTAGCGAGGCTTTGGTTAAAATCCTCCATATGGGAGAACGGGCCTACTACTTCCCAAAAGGCCTCATAGCTAGAAAAGGTGAGTTAATTCGTTGTAGCTTAAGTATCCGAAAGCTTAAAGTTGGTTTCATGTTGTAATGAAGTTCAAGATGAGGTTCGAGGGTGATTTGTAGATGGCTCGATGGCTCATTGATGCAGGGTTAATGGGACTATTGTAGCCGGTGTGGCTGTGTGAGGAACAGGAATATTTTCAAAATATGAAGCTTCTCAATTTCTCATATTTCTTGTTGTTTTCCCCTTCTATTTCTTTTTTAATTATTTTTTTTTTTTCTAAAAGCTTTACACCATTTACTCGTTTTCTTATTACATACATCAAAGTCAAAGCCATGGATTAATGAGTTATACTGCATGCATTACTATAAAATTTTGATATATGTTTAAAGAATGTTATTTCCCATGAATCATTATATATTTTTCAAATTGTAGCAATGAATTTATTAGGGGAATTCAAATAAGAAATATCTTTTTAATGTAGCTTGTTAGGGCTATACATACGTTTTGTGGAGTTACCATCTTTCATAATAATCATATTCAAAGGGTATTTTTATTTAGTTCATAATTGTACATATATATGTACATCTATAACTTCGCTTTTGTGTTTTTATAGACAACACCTCACTACATTATAAAATTTATAAAAACTAAGCCATGCTTACAAGACCACCTTTGATACATACATTGAAGATTCTTATAAATAATTATGAGATGAGATGAGAACATGTATATTTATTATAAAGGTAAATTTATCACATTGCTTTGCAAATTTTTTGTAAGCTAATTTAATATTTCTTGTTCTTCAAAAATGTAATTAGTTTATGAAACGATCATTGGTCTAGCGATATCAAGGTGACGGGTGAGAGTTTGAAGTTTAAGGGATAGAAGTCATACAACATATAAACATATCTATGGTGGTAGTATGATGTGCATTTCTAGAAAAATTTAATTAATTTTTATGATAATCTAACATTGCTTGTGCTTTTAATTATTTTTGTTTGTTAGTTTTTATTTACTATTTACTGCTATAATACAGGTGATACATTTGACTTAAAATTAAATTGAGTGAATTATTGTCTAAACTGCCTCTTACAAAACTAATATACAAGTCAATCAATCCAAGTTACTTGACAAATATAAAAAGTCCCAAAGTTTATTATTATGTCTTCATTTATTCGAGCATTCAATTCAGATTTGTTGTCAATTCTTTTAAACATTAAAAGAATTTCAATCATACAATTCCTTTAATATGTTTTATGTTAGGGTCAAATGCGTAAAAAGGTAACTAATTTATCAAAATTTGACAATAAAATAAATATGAACTTTGTCAATGCTCAAAAAAGACTTACATTTCAAAAATATGCCATAAAAAGATTTAACTTGTCAAAAAAATTTAATTAAGGGTAAAAATTAGCGTTTCATTTTAAAAACGTGACATAAAAGGATTTAGTATTTTGAAATCATGCCATAAAATGATTAAAGATTTTGAGATAGTGTAATAAAATGATTTAACACTAAAAATAAAATTCGAGTTTAAACACTTAAATAGTAAAAAAAAAATTCTAGGTCATAAATGTCATCTATTAATTGAATTTTTGGGACTAGTCCCGCATTAGGTAACACCGATCTAAAATTGAACGGAAAAAAATGTAAAAATAATTACACTTTTAATTGAACTTATTTAGCAACTTAAATTCTTTTATGACACGATTTTAAAATGTACGTACTTTTTGGTATTGACAAAACTCATATTTTCTTTATTGTCAAATTTTAATAAGTTAATTACCTTTTCGAACTATTTACCCTTATGTCAGTGTCATCACTAATCATATTCTATTAGTTACACATTCGATTTTATAATAACTTAGGAAACTTTCAAATGGAAAAGAACAAGTTTTAAGACCCGTGAAAACACGGGCATTTGTTAATAAAATGATTAAATAAAAAATTAGTATATTTCATTATAAATACAATATAAGATTGGTATATAAACAACTATTATAAAAAGTTATCATTTAAAAAACAACTATTATTTTGTTTAAGAATTTATAGCTTGTAAGTTGTAACTATTGTAAACCTCTGATGATTGTAAACAACAATCATGATTGTAAAAATATATCTCTTTTGACATAGGTTATTTTGTAAGTATTGATTGTATACCCAAATACCCATTAATATCTCATATACCCAATGTGGTTGACTTACATTAGTAGCGATCTCTTCGATTATGTCAAACAAATTGTTCAAATAGAGTTCAACTGGTAGAGCTATGCTAACCTACTATATCTCTAATCATACTCATCACTTCAACTAACTTCCAAAATTGATATTAGATCCTTTACCCATCTTAAAGGTTATCAGCAAGAGAACAATCAAACCCATTAAAACATTGAAACTAAACATGGTCTCCAAGTCTACCAAATGGGATACAAAAACATATCTTAACAACATTCTAAAACTTTTTTTAAACATTGAAACAGGATTGGATACATGAAGGCCCTTTAAATTTGAGAATAAAGTAATTGATTTATATTACATGCCAAAAAAGTATAGCCTTGTTGCTCCAAAAGTGAAGTAACACGTTAGGTGAGGACTAGTTTCTATTTCGGGAGGCAGGACCGAAAGAGTACTCTGTGCGATTGTTGATGAGACCTTGAACCGAAAGGAGGATACCCCTTTCGGTTGGCGATTCCCTATTGGTAACTCCGACTACCGTTTGGATAGACGAGTTATACGCCACAAATGTCAATGGTCTCTTTCGGTATCAGAGTGTATTTAATGTCTGTCATCAATGCCCAACAACTGGTGGTTGGGCGGCTATTTATAATGCTTCACATGTCCTTCTTTTACCCATTTCGGTATCTCTCTATTGTCCGTTGGATATAAGTGCTACCACCGCCATTTGCAGCATTAATTAGATGTGACAACTCATCAGACATTTCTCTTCGGTAGGACGAAGACCTGTGACTTGATATTTCCTTATAAACTTGTTATGCTTTAAAGGTTCTCTTTTAGGTACAAGGTGTTTCGGTATCAGTATACCGATACCAAGGTACGTCATCAGCCCCCCAATCTATTTTGGCAAAAAATCAGTATTTTATGCCGAAATAGATTCATTAAAAATTATTATTATTATTATTATTATTTTTTTAGTCGGCCGAATGTAGGTTGGTCTGCATAGTCGGCCTTGTCGTTGATCTTGTATGCTGACGCGTGTAGAGTAATCATTACGTTGTCATGTCAATCTGTCAGAAGGGCGCGTCGGTTAGCCAGGAGGGCGCGTCGGTACGCATTCCCGTAACGGTTATGTTTTCCTATTATAAATATGTGTAAGCCGGTCATTTTCACATTATTTCACCCCCTTGGCTCTGCGACCGAAAGGCATTTCTACCACCGGAACCCTTCTGCTCTGCTGCCGAAAGCTAAATTCTCCCTTCATTTCAGGTATATTTCTTTTCCACCATTTTATTATTTTATTATTATTTCCTTTTATAAAGGTCTTCCTGCCATTCTCTCCCTTCGGTCATAGTTGTACGATACCGGTCTTTATATGAGTTGTATGTTGCTTTCTGTTTTTATAGTTTTCCTTTTCCTTTCGGTATATGTAGTTATATAATCCTTCGACATGGCCGACGGTATGACTATCGGCAAGTGGGATAAAAGCTTCTCTGTAATGACCCAGACCAACGTTAATATTTTTTGTGCCACCTTCAATATACCCATGGATCTTAACCCTACCGCTCCGGGACCCAATAAATGTATAGACCAGTTTCCGGAGGGTATGATAGGTGTTTATCCCCGATTTTTTAATTGTTCCAACTTGCGTATACCTTTTTCCCGCTTCTTCCTTACTGTGATGCAATATCACAATTTTCATATATCTCAACTAACTCCCGGTGCTTCCCTCAAAATTTCTTGTTAAAAATTTGAATGTCGATCCCTTGGTTTCGAACCCACAGTTCCCTTATTTCGTCGTTTCTATACCCTTAGCCGAAAGGGTAATTGGATTACGGTCGAACTTCGGCCGAAACTGATAGAGAGTTGCATCACCCAATACCCTACTAGTGTGAAGAAATGGAAAGATCATTTTTTTTATATCAAAGCTTCTGCCGTACCCTTTAAGATGGTTTGGAAACCCTTTGGTGCTATTATAAAGGATGACATGCCCACCGACGCAGAAGCTGGGGCTGACCTTGTTAAGACTTTAACCACAAACAAAATGCGTGTCCGTAGCTTTTTTGAGCAAGCGTTGGTCATTGCTGGAATTAGTCGGGTTTGGGCGGATGCGGATTCGGTTCCGACTTTGATGTTCGAAGGGGCAGGTGTGTGTGACCTTGTTGCTTTTTTTTATACTTTGTTTGTTTGAGCTAACTGATTCTTTATTTTTCCGCAGAGATGAGTTTGAGGGCTTTCCTTCAGAAGAAAGACTTGACAGAGGTGACTGCCAGCTCTCGCCCGCGTGGGTCGGAAGAGCCGGTGCATACCTCTATTCGTCCAGATATCGTTGTCCATCCTTCGAACGAAACTGTGGAGCTGGTTGAACTTGCACCTTTACCTGAGATATCTACCAAAGTTTCTCAGCCGAAGAGGAAAGAGGTTAACGAAGCCGAAGGTAGCGAGCAGCCGAAGAAAAGGCTAAAACGTGCGGCCCAACCTGCTAAATCTCCACCGAAGAAGAAAAAGTAGGTGGTCGAGTCTTCTCAATGTCAGCTAATTGATGAGTCCACCGATACCGATACCGAAGGTGATATTTCTGATTTTGATACTTACAACAATTCTTTTCCGGGTGGTACGCCCCTTGCTTCCGGGTGGTCCACCCCCGATGTTTTTATGAATGATCCAGGCTTCGAGAAGCTGAAAAGTAGTCCGGGTGTTCGGTGTATTGACCCGCAAGGTGTTCTTCGTCTTATAGGTTCGAGACATGTGCGGCCATTGTCGGCAGTTAGGCAGGAGGAGGTGGTGAATGTGGAGGACACGCCCAGCGGTGATCATGGGTCGGAAGGTAGGAATAGGTATGACAATGGTGGGGGTAGATTTTTGGGGGAGGGTAGTAATTTACAAAAATTTGAAGAGTTTGCGAGTGGGGTAGATTCTGATGCGCCAAGGTCTCGGTATGCCGAAGTTAGTGCCGAGGAGCTGGAGGCGGAATATGGTGAGAAAATCTTTCGTCCCCAATGGGACATAAAAAATAAAGATGTTCTCGATGATCCCTTCGTCTGTCGGGAGCTTATTTGTGGGTTAGCTACTCATGGTGAGAAACGTGCCATGGCCAACAAATCCTCCATCCAGGTACGGAAATTAGTAATTTTAAATAAATCCAAACAAGGTTATGAAATGTTTAGAGTATGATTTTTTCTTTCTTTTGTGTAGGTTATGTCCTATTACTACTATCATGAGGCTGCCGCCGTTACTCATGGGAGAGAGGCAGTTCGTAGGTGGGAGGTATGTTATGAGGCCCTTCGTCAGGAGAGACTGAAGATGAAAAAAGCCTTTGCCGACCTCCAGGAACGTGATGCCCGTATTTCGGAACTTCAAGCAAGGACTGATGAGAGTGTCTTGGATGAGGTTAACTTTTGGGTTGTTACCGAAAGGCTTCGTTTGATGGAGAAGAAAAGGGAAAAAGCCCTCGAGAAGGGGAGTCGTATGCAACAGCGGATTGATGAGCTCTCCGCCTCCATTGCCGATCATGAAAGATCCCTAGCTACCGAAAGGAGCAGTGGCGCCGAAAGGCTTCTAGCAATGGAGCGGTCGAAGCAGCAGGTAATCGATGAGCTGACCAAGGAAAATGAATAATTGCAGGAGGAACGTAGGTGGTTCGCCGCTCATTCTTCCGGTCATGCCTTCGAGACCCTTCGCCAGAGCTACGAATATTTGCAATCTGTTGCTGTTGTTCAGAATACGGCCATAGACTTTGGTCGTCATGAGGGCGTGCTTCTTGGTTACCATAATGCGAGCATGGATGTTCCTATCGAGACGTCGGAGGGTTATGACCCGGGGGCCGAAAGTCGCTTAGACACTGCTGCTGACGAGTTGGGACAAGTTCAATATCCCTATCTTCAGAAGATTGCAGAAAGTGGTGACGTCTCGGTCGATGATTTTAAAGCTATCAAGCCTGCTCCCGCTCCTGATACTTAGGAATTTGTAAATTGTTGTTGATACATTCCCAAATAACATTTTGCTTGTAAATATATTTTCGGCCTCGTGCCGTTTTGTCTATGATTTTATTATATTTTGTTCTTTTTTATTCCGTTTACTACTTGCTCATGAACTGTGTTTTTGTTCGGTATTTTTATTCGGCATCTTGTTAATTATGCCGTGATTCTGGTTATGGACCGGAGGCTATTGATAATTTCCTATTTATACATCGTGGTTGATTAGGCCGTAAATCTTGTCTTGGGCCAAAAGATATTGACAATTTTTATTTATATATCGGCGTTTGATTAGGCCGTAACTCTTGTCATTGGCCGAAGGCTATTGACAATTTTTATTTATATATCGGCATTTGATTAGGCCGTAACTCTTGTCATGGGCCGAAGGCTATTGACAATTTTTATTTATATATCGGCGTTTGATTAGGCCGTAACTCTTGTCATGGCCCGAAGGCTATTGACAATTTTTATTTATATATCGGCGTTTGATTAGGCCGTAACTCTTGTCATGGGCCGAAGGCTATTGACAATTTTGTTGGTCAGTGATCGTTAGGCAAAGCGTCCCTTGCAAATTTATGTGGCCTTAGGTTGAACATTTGCAACCATAATTTCGGTACACCAATCTTTGTCGGTGTGCCGGAGCGTGTTAGAGAGGTAAGCTCAACCCTATGTCTTATATTGGATTGCCAAGTGCTAAACCGCTGCTCACAGCGTAAATATATTAACATTTATCAAAAGTACAATTGAGACTAGCATTTAAAATTAGTCCCCTTATCGGCATATTCAAAAGTAGAATTTTCGGAGGTTCACTCCATTCCAACTTCTCGGCAATGTTTTTCCCTTTTCGTCAATGAGCTCGTAGGAGCCGTTACCGTAAGCTCTGGCTATATGATATGGGCCTTCCCATTTTGGACCCATCTTCCCTAGGCTCTGTTGTCTGCTTGCTTCATTTTTCCGTAACACATAGTCTCCGACACGGAACGTCGAAACCCTGACGCGTTGGTTGTAGTATTGCTCTATCTTCTTCTTATGGTTTGCCTCTCTGATGGCGGCTATTTCACGTCTTTCTTCTAATAAGTCCAAGTTTAGCAACAATTCTTTGTCATTTCCGGCATCCCTTTCTCCTGAGGTTCGGTAAGTCGGGATTCCGATTTCCGTCGGTATAATGGCTTCTGATCCGTAGGTTAGGCTGAAAGGCGTTTCTCCATGACTTGTTTTTATCATTGTTCTATGTGCCCACAACACATGTGGCAAGTGGTCCGTCCAATTGGAACCGTCCGTGTCTATCCGTGCCTTTAGTCCTTCTACAATGCTTCGGTTTATCCTTTCGACTTGACCATTTCCCTGTGGGTGAGCAACCGACGTGAATATTTGTTTCACATTTAATTCTTCGCACCATCCTCTGAAAGGGTTGTCTGCAAACTGCTTCCCGTTATCTGTGACAATTTCCCTCGGTATGCCGAAACGGCAAACAATGCTATCCCATACGAATTTCTTCACATTCTTCCCGGTTATCCTTGCTAGTGGCACTGCTTCGACCCACTTTGTAAAATAGTCTACTGCCACTAGGAGAAATTTTAATTTTCCCGGAGCTTGTGAAAAAGGACCAACTATATCCATTCCCCATTTGCGGAAGGGCCAAGCGCTTACGACGGGTATCATATTCTGTTTCGGCAGTTTTGGTATTGGCGCATGAATTTGGCATGCCCTACACTTTCGTATCTCTTGTACCGCATCCTGATGCATTGTAGGCCAGTAATAGCCTGCGTTCATCGCTTTCGCCACCACCGACCTTGGACCAGAATGTAACCCGCATGAACCCTCATGAATTTCTCTAATGACGTAATTGGCCTGAAGGGGTCCGACACACCGTAACATTGGTCCCAAGTATGATCTTTTGTACAGAATCCCGTCTTCGACCTCGAATCGTAAGGATTTGAAGGCTATTTTTTGTGCCTCCCTGTCATCCTCCGGAAGGATACCTTCGGTTAGATACTTATAGATTGGTGTCATCCAGGTTGTTCCATCTTCGGTCACAACCAAATTCACTTCTTCACACATGACTGAGGGCTTGCCCAGTGTTTCCACGAGAACTTGTTTTGTTAGGTGTTCGAAAGCCACTGAGACTAATTTACTCAACGCGTCTGCTTTGTGATTCTTGCTTCGTGGTACTTGTTCTATTGTTGCTCTTTTGAATTTTTTCATCAATTCTTTCGCTTTGTCCCGGTACCTTTTCATTACTTTACCTCTTGCCTCGTAGTCTCCATTTATTTGATTGGCTACTAGCTTCGAGTCCACGAAAACTTTTAACCTTTCAACACCCAATCTTGAGGCCAAGCGAAGCCCTGCTAGCAATGCTTCGTACTCTGCCTCGTTGTTGGACGCATCGAAACCGAAACGCAGTGCATACGTGTGCTCTATTCCCATTGGATCTGTAAGGATAAGTGCTGCGCCAGAACCGAAGCTATTTGATGCCCCATCGGTGAATAAATTCCACTCGGTTTCTTTTGGTATTTCCCCTGTCGGCATTTCAGCAACGAAATCCGCCAATATCTGGCCTTTTATTGCTGTTCTTGACTGGTATTCAATACCATGTTCGCCCAGCTCGATTGCCCATTTTGCCAATCGGCCTGATACTTCCGGTTTGCGCAGTACCTGCCGGATTGGCTGATCGGTTATTACGATTACTTGATGTGCCTGGAAGTATCGCCTCAGGCGTCTCGAGGCATGAACCAAAGATAAAGCCAATTTTTCTAAAGGAGAATAATTCGTTTCCGGACCGTGTAGTGCCCGGCTAATGAAATATATAGGGAGCTGTTTACCCTCCCTTTCGGCCATTAATACCGCACTGACTGCTTCATTTGCTGCCGCTAGGTATAGGTATAACGATTCTCCTGTTTTTGGTGCTACAAGCATCGGTAGAGATACGAGGGCGAGCTTTATTTCCTCGAAGGCCTTGTCGGCCTCAACCGTCCATTTGAAGTTTCGTCTGTTCTCACCGTTTTTCAATGTTTTGAAGAACGGAAGTGATCTTTCGGCTGAACGAGACAGATATCTGTTTAATGCTGCCAATTTCCCGTTTAGGCTTTGGACCTCCTTTATCGTCTTCGGTGGACGCATGTCGACGATAGCCTTTGTTTTATCAGGGTTTGCCCTTATACCTCTTTCCGTGATGATATGTCCCAAGAATTTGCCTTCTTCCACCCCAAAAATATATTTTTTTGGGTTTAGCTTCATGTTAATTTTCCGGAGGTTGTCAAAGGTTTCTTGTACATCGGCAAGCATTACCTGTGGTGCCCTGCTTTTTATCACAATATCATCGACATAGGCCTCCAGGTTTCTCCCAATCTGTTCCTTGAAACTTCTGTCGACCAACCGCTGATATGTCGCGCCCGCATTCTTTAGACCGAAAGGCATTTTTCGGTAGCAGTAAACCCCTTGATCGGTGTGAAAAGCCATTTTGTCTTCGTCTTCTTTTGCCATCTGAATCTGGTGATACCCCTTGTATGCATCCAGAAAACATTTATACTTGAAGCCAGAAAGAGCTTCGACCTTCCAATCTATTTCCGGTAGGGGGTAGGGGTCCTTCGGACAAGCGGCGTTAATATCCTTGAAATCGACGCACATTCTCCATGAACCGTCGTTCTTCTTTACCATTACTGGGTTAGCGATCCAGGTACGGTACTTTACTTCCCTCACAATTCCGGCCTTTATTAGCTTATCTACTGACTCACATGCCGCTTTGCTTCTTTCTGGTGCCAACGACCTCTTTTTCTGCACTACAGGCCTTATACTTTTGTCTGCGTTCAGACGGTGTTCGATAATGTCCCTCGGTACACCCGTCATGTCGGATTCTGTCCATGCAAAGACGTCTATATTCTTTTTTAATAGGAGCAGTAGCCCCGTTTTTATATGTTCCGGTATTCTGCTACCGATTGATACTGGTTGCTCCGGGTATTGAGGATTAAGAATAAATTTTTCTTCAGTTTCTTCGGGCGTCATATCCTTCTGGCCCCCGGATTCCAGTGGCTTTTCTGCCGGGACCTCGCCAGAGGTTTCTTCATATAATTCCCTTTCGGCTTGCAAACTTTCACGAACTTCTTTTCTATCTGCTCTGACCGTTGCGATGCCATGTGGAGTTGGGAACTTCATGATTGCATGCATGGTGGATGCTACAGCTCGTAAGGCGGATAGGCCTGGACGGCCTAGTAGAATGTTGTAGGACGAGGGCACGTCGACCACTAAGAATCATAAGATTATCGTTCGGCTTAGTGGGTATTCACCAAAGGTTACCGGTATGGCTACTTCACCCATCGGCCATACTCTTTCTCCTGCAAAGCCTACGAGGGGTCCTCCGGTGTTTCGAATCTTTTGTTGAATTTCTGGTTCCAACACTCGGAAACAATGCGCATACATGATTTCTGATGCGCTACCTCCATCCACGTAGATCCGATGTACCATTTGATTTCCGACTTCAGCTTTTATGACCAGTGGGTCGCTGGTCGGAAATTTTCCTGGTTCAGTTGGGAAAGTGATTGGTTTTTCCATCCAGTCTTCTGAGCGTTCCTTTCGTTTGGACCGATTCCATTCGGAGTATGTCACCATTATAGATTTCCCGCGCCCCTTCGGCCCTCCGTCTTTCTGACCAAGTGGCACGATAGCTTTACTTTCCTGTTTCACTACCGTCCCACTCCTAACGTCTTTTATCAGGTGAGTTAGCTGTCCTGACTTCAATGCTTCTTCAATTTGTTTTCGAAGTTGAAAACAGTCGTTTGTATGATGGCCTCGGTCATTATGGAATTCGCAGAATCTGTCCATATTCCTCCGTTCGGGGGTTCCGGTTAGGGGACCCGGGGGTTTGAAGATCGAACGGGCTTCTTCAGTGGCTAAGATTTCACTGGGCGTTTTTGTGAGCGCCGTGAAGGGCATATTCCTTCGGTGAGACAAGGCCGGTGGCATAGTAGTTTGAGGGACTTTGCCGGGTTCCGGTCTGCTTGAACCGTAAGTCAGGAATGGACGAGGAGTCACGTTGCCTTTCCAAGTATTCTGCCCTTTGGGGATCCCCTTTCGGTTGGTGGAATCAGGAACCTGCGAGGCTGCTGCCTCCTTTCCTCGTATGAAGGCTTTAGTAATTTCCCACATTTCTTCCATTGAGTTCGGCACTTTGTTGTTTAATTTCTCGATTAGTTGCTTGTTTCGTATACAATGCATGAAACCTGAAATCTGCATGAGTTCAGTGGTGCCACCTATTTCGATGCTTTCTGTTTTGAACCGGTCCATGAACTCTTGAAGTGTTTCGTTCTCTCGCTGCTTTATGTCATGTATTTCCACCGCATGTCGAGTGTACCTTTTTTGGGAGGTGAAGTGTGTGGAGAAAGCTTTCCTTAGCTCTTCAAAACTATCAATCTTTCCCACTGGGAGACTATCAAACCACATTCGAGCTAACCCGGATAATGTCTGCGCGAACATATGGCACCATAGAGGCATGGACCACTGTTCCATTTCAGCCACCCCTGAAAAAAGGCTCAAGTGGTCGTCCGGGTCTGTTGTTCCGTCATAGATCCTTATATGAGAAGGCATTCTCATTCGGGAAGGTCTTCGGCAATTAGCTATTCGGGAGGTGAATCTTCTTGCAACCGATGGTTTGTAGGGGGAATTCAGTTCGTCCTCCGAACTGTCGGTACCTGAGGAAGTATCACTTGTGGTTGCGGTGTAGCCACTTGACGTAGTAGCGTGATTCTTCTTTGACGACTTAGTTTCGGTTTTCCGCAACCTTTTGGTGCGTTTTCCCTTCGACCTCGGTCGTTTCTTTTTGGGACGCGTTTTACGTTCTTCCGTCCAACGGGATTTCTTGGGTGTGTTCCCTGTGTGGCTTGTCATTTCATCTTCCGTCGTATCGGGATCTTCATATGATAGTTTCCGAGGTGCACCCCTCGGGCCCTCCTTCTCGATGGTATCCATGATTGTTTTCAACTTCTCGAAATTGTTTTTAACAAATATAGGTGTAATCTCATTCGCTGGCGTATCTGCTTCACCCTCGACATCCTGTCCCGCCGAAGGTGGATCCTCTGGTGCTATAATTGCCATATTGGTTTATTGGGTTAGGTTCTGGTTGTAATCTATCGGTCCCACGGATGGCGCCAAATGTTGCTCCAAAAGTGAAGTAACACGTTAGGTGAGGACTAGTTTCTATTTCGGGAGGCAGGACCGAAAGAGTACTCTGTGCGATTGTTGATGAGACCTTGAACCGAAAGGAGGATACCCCTTTCGGTTGGCGATTCCCTATTGGTAACTCCGACTACCGTTTGGATAGACGAGTTATACGCCACAAATGTCAATGGTCTCTTTCGGTATCAGAGTGTATTTAATGTCTGTCATCAATGCCCAACAACTGGTGGTTGGGCGGCTATTTATAATGCTTCACATGTCCTTCTTTTACCCATTTCGGTATCTCTCTATTGTCCGTTGGATATAAGTGCTACCGCCGCCATTTGCAGCATTAATTAGATGTGACAACTCATCAGACATTTCTCTTCGGTAGGACGAAGACCTGTGACTTGATATTTCCTTATAAACCTGTTATGCTTTAAAGGTTCTCTTTTAGGTACAAGGTGTTTCGGTATCGGTATACCGATACCGAGGTACGTCATCAAGCCTCTTCCCCTTAACTACAACAGAGAAAAAAATATGAGTATATGAGTATGCATATGTACGAATTCCAGTTTAATATATAGTAAAGATCTACCGGCAATGGCAACTTCGAACTGTCACTCTCCTTCAGCCGAGCCAGATGCTGAATCACATCTTTTTTTCTTTAACTACCCACGGGAAGGCTTTACCAATAATCATTGTGAATTTGTCATAACAACACATTGCAGTCTATACCTTTGACCCGATAAAGTCGAACGATCCAAGTTAGCTTCTATCTTGTAACTGCAATATACTTCCAAGCAAGAATTCACTTCCCTTTTCATTTGGTCCCATCATAACAGCAACAACGCATGTAGAACCATATTCCCTTCTCATGGTACGTGTTCCAATGAAGAAACTAACAATTAAAGAGCATGCCTCTGTAAATAAAGATGAAACCATAAGTATTCCATACTCCAACATTTCTAAAAATCCAACAAAACAATCACCTTTATATACCTTTTAGAAGCATAACCCTTTCATTTCAGCAATAAAGTTTCTTTATAAGTCATGTGTACATGCAGCTTCAATTAATCGTGGTCTTGTAATTAATCATGGGCTATAAATTATTCAAAGTGCATAGAGAATTCAATCTAAGGTGTAATTCAACCACAAGCTCGTAATTATCAAGAAAACACATTGTGGGCTTGTAAAGGTACAAACTATGTCAAGTTGAAAGTCAGAAAATGAATTTAACATATGAAATTGAGAAACTTTATTCATACTCTAGAGCCAAAAACGAAGCAAAAGCAATAATTTAACCAATTAAAACATGACACATCAGTTATCAAGGCGGTTAACAAAACCTTGATTTATTATGATTTATTAATATTGGAGATGATATACATTAATATACCTTACATTTACGTACTCAATTAATCACAGTAACGTTCCTATATACATTTCATCATCAAAACATTGTCCAGCCTGAAATGACACCAACCAAAGAACATGTACATGAGAATGAGATGATCATGAGAAGAAACATTCAAGACTCGATTGTTGGAGAAATATAGAGAGAAGAAAAGCATAATGCAAAAATACTAAGGCAGCTAAATTGCGTTATGAAGGCCCTGAACGCAAAATGTATATTAGGGGCTACACTTATAACCAAGGAGAGTTCAACATTACCCCAAATCCTCTGCCAAACTTGCGAATTAACGACTTAAACCAACACTATATAATTAATACATAGGTATGTTATTAAACTTTAACAAAATGTTCAATTTATGGGACAATCTAATTTTTTTAATGAAAAAATAACTTAACTTTTAAAAAGTTGACGTCTAGTGCAAAAAAACCCGATTAGCAACCAAAAGTATCCATCATTTTGAACAATTTTATAACATTTAGTTATCCTTAAACACATTTAATAAACTTTAGTTATCCATAAACACATTATGTATAGTTTTGGGTTGATTTAAGTATATAATTTTTGATCATTTCCTAAGTTGAACATATTATGAAAGTTTGATGCCCTTGCTGTCTATTAACCCCTTTCCCCATCATTGTGTATATCATGATAATTAAAAGTATATACATTAGTAAAGCCTAATTGATACACCACAAATTTTCCACCAAAATCAAAACGACTAAACATTATCTAAACCTAACCGTCTGCATATAAAATCGTCATTAAATTATTGAAACTAATTGATCCTTAATACAAATAAGCCCCCGAACTAAGCAAAACCCTAGGTATATGTACTGCAACAAAAGTATATGAATCGAGGTAGGAAAATAGATAAATGGTATAGCATTAGCAACATCCTTTGAGAAAGTAGTAAATTTTACCGATTGAAATTGAAAAGGGATCAAGTAGCGACAAAGAAGACATGGCAAGTGTTGGTAGCATTGTAGGCTGACTTTGATTTCTCTGATCACGTAGAACATCATCTCTGCCCCTTTTTAGAGATCCAGCCACGATCACTTTTGATATTGCACCACTTGCAACTTAAGTAATACCCCTGCCGCTTATTAGACTTTTAAACAATTCAACGGAAACATAAAGAGAACTATAAGAAATCATAATTATGATAGAAGAGATCTATGCCAACAAAGCAACAATTGAAACCATATAGGGCTGAGGGCATTTTACATCTGCCTATGTTGACATATGAAAAGGGTGGGATGAGGGCACATTTTTACGCATTATTTTCTAAATGCTAGATTAAAGGATAAGTAACCCGTACTAACCATCAATCGTTGTATACTGTTGACGATGACATGGTTCACGAAGTAGTTGCACAAAGACACATCCATAGGCTTTGTTATTACCTATCATAAGAAAAAGACAAAAGTAACAGTTTAGTATGATGTCCACAAAGGAAAAAGCAGATCCATGGGATTACTTGAGCATATTAAAATCAGCAGCAATGGACATAGTTCCAGTGTAATGGAAAGAAACATATAATCACAATTTAGGGACTACAGTTTGGAAGAAAAAGGTCATCTCGGTCAATTGCAATAGTTACGACCATAAACCTAAAAACATACATATATATAATTTAGATCATCCCAAAATTGAGTAAATCGGATTGAATAACTAACCAAATTCGTATTTGAACTTCTTTTGAAAAGTGCAACGTCGTTAGCATAAATAGATCATGAAGCTCATTTAATCAGTCCTTAGTAATCAGCATATAGTGTTCATCAGCATCACCACCGTGCCATCAACTCATTTATTCAAACCTTCAATGCGATTAACAACAAAAATTTATTTAAACTCAACATAAGATCCATCTCATATGTGGCATCGTCATCATGTATGAAAATCAGTATAACAGACACCTATTTTGAACCATTTTATGTATGTGCACGGTAAAGTTGATTAATTCACGAAGTTTGTAGTAAGAAAACAACCATAAACCTAAAAACATACATATATATAATTTAGATCATCCCAAAATTGAGTAAATCGGATTGGATAACTAACCAAATTCGTATTTGAACTTCTTTGTGGCATTTTATCGAGCATGTGGTATGTAGTAAATAATGCAGAGTAGTAGCATTATCCATCTCCCATTCAATGTAGAACTTTGTATCCTTCATCTAAAGCAAAGCCAAAACAACAAAAACAATGAATAAAACTGAAATACAAAACCCATATATCAAAGTGATTAAAGCATAGAGAAAACACAAATTGATCTAAACACGTATAAGATACAATGCAAAATAAGATATTAACCCACAACATTTAGACATTCAATTAAGAAGATTATGAAAGAAAAGCTAAATGCCTACTGCTCAAGATCAAAATTTGAAGGAATCGAAAAACAAACACAAGTCAACTACATCCAATCGTGATATACTTGAACCAAAAGTTGAACTTCGAAAAACTAAGGGTAGAGAACATTCGGCGAAACAACCATGTGAAGAAAAAACCACGAATTAGAGCAATGCCTAAATCCAATCGAGTGAAGAATATGAAATTGATAATATAGAAGTCTTAGGAAATAAAAAAAACAATAATCGTGAGTTGAGCTGCTTTGTTGGGCGGTGCCTTGATGAATGGAAAGCCAGTAAAATTAAAGCTTGTAGGAGAAGTTTTAAAGTTTCAAGACAAATGGTTGGGTTTTGAAAATAAATTTGTTGGCTTTTTAAACCAAATAAATATAAATATTACGCAGAGATAATACGGAGTATTTTTATCATTTTTAACAGCTTTATTTTAGCTCTCAAAATTACTTATTAATGAGATCATGCTTTTAACCACATTGCGACACGTCAGCTTCAAAACCTACCTAATGACTTGTCAAGTCAGCTTTATGATGTCAGCTGAACTCTCCTTTAGTAGTATAGATAGATATCATAAATTAATAACCTAACTTAATGGAACGTTAAATTAAATAATAATCCTTCGTTGCTTTCCATGGGTAAAATGATAGTCGTAAACTTAGTTCATTTCACTTATTTTCTTTCCTTCCTAAACTAAACTCGAGGACACAATGGTATAATATGATGGCGCAAACGCCCAAATGATTTTATGTCGTGTGTAATAAATTTCCCCAAACTCGAGCTTAAAATTAGACCTGCCAAATAAAAACGGATTTGATAAATACAACAGTGTAAAACATTTATAGCTTACGGTACAATACTACAATCTATCATAATATAAATTTTCATGTTGAAATAAAATTGTTTGGTGTATTTAATTTAACTCCCAATAAAAACCCCGGTCGGTGTTTCCCCCAAAGTTCACCTAGTTCTGCTTCTTGTTTATGAACATCGATTGTGAACAATTACACAGATCTTTTTTGTAATTCGGAGAAATTAATGGAAGATTCGAAACCTAATTTGAGAATTTTGATTCCTGATGTAATACTGATCAACATATTCGAAAGGTTACCGGTAAAAACCATTGTTCGTTGCACCGCACTTAACAAATCATGGTATTCAACAATCAAAACTCCAGGTCTTCTAAAACCTCGCTTGAACTACTCTTCCACGTCATCATCCATTACTAATCCCGAAGAAGGTAAATTCCTAGTAATGGGAGAAAGGAGTAATGGTTTAAGTAACTGTGTTGTTTTCTCACAAGATTTGATTCTCCGTGAGACATTTGACTTCGACGAAGCTACGGTATTTGGCCATCGTAAAGTTGGTAGTAGTTGTAATGGAGTTATTTGTTTGAATATAGCTCATCGTTTTGACAACTCAATTTATCTGCTTAACCCTAGTATTAGGAAACGGAGATGCATTACTCCTACTTCTTTAGAGGAGATCACGGACGGGCCACCAACTTATTCGAGTCCTGCGGTTGGATTTGGGTATGATAAATTTACTGATGACTATAAGGTAATCGTAACATTTTGCCGCAAATTGTCAGATCCACCCTCAGATGATACAGTTCCAGCTGAGGTTTATAGTTTGAAAACAAATTCTTGGAAAATGCTTCAAGTAAGAGATTATGGTATTTTATTTGAGGTTTCTGAAGTTTCAGTTAATAACGCTACATATTGGTTAAGGAATACTAGAAAAGATGACAAGTACAGTATTCTTGCATTTGACTTTAGTGCAGAGGTCTTTCGTGAATATGATCTGCCTGATAAGTGCTTCAGTGCGACGCTACTAACATACAAGGGTTCACTTGCTATATTGGACATCGTTGACCGTACTACTGATGAGGACGGTGATGCGAAAGATGTAAAAGTTACTGTTTGGACTATGAAGGAGGGCTCATGGAATCAAGAGTTTACAAGCGTTATACCTGGATTGTATCATTGGCCTATTGACTTTACTAAGACGGGAAAGCTGATATATTGGAGTAGTGACCATTGTCTTTCAACATGGGATCCTGAAAGTAAGAAAGTAGTTGATAATAATGAATTCTTAGAGTTCGTAAGCATTGTTGTAGAAAATCATATGGAGAGCCTTATTTTACTTTAGATGGAAATCATGTCTTCATTTGACTTGCCTCTAAAAACTTTTGGATCCATCTGCTTGATTTTGTTTTACTATAAACATTTGGCCCATAAGCAGTTCAGTTATTTGATCAAGCATTATGTATATTGTGTAGCGTTTGCAATTACTCTGTTTTGTAGATTTTATTTACTTCTTTATGCACGTTATTTTAATGTACACCGTTTTGTTGAAACTTGTATTTAGCTTATCTCGTAGATGAGATAGTAGCTCCTGACGAGTGGCATAAGAATGCATATTGCAGACCATCTTCATTCTTACTTTCACTGCCTCAAGGGTACCTCATTCCATTTGAAAAACATTTAATCATATTATTAAGGTTACCAGTGAAAACCGTTTTGAGATTTGTAGGAGTTAGTAGATTATGGTACTCGACTCTGAAAACCATCTCTGTAATGTGAAATATGCCGGTTAGCTTACAAGGATACCAACCTCATTGGCTAATTCCTCAAAGTCTTAGGATGGAGCTTCACTAATCCGTGGCACTGTTTCCAAAGAAACAAGTCCTTTTCGTCATCAAATCTGCAGAATCAATACATACGTGTTTTACCAGTCATTATGTGCAGCCTTAGGCCAAACCTTCATGGCAGCCAGATCTGGTGTCATTTACAGATCGCCTTCACCTGCCATCAACTACCAGTCCGTAGTCAAAACATGACGACTCAAAGTCATAATCCTCAGCGTCTTAGAACCTGGAAGAAAGGTACTCATTATGCTGGGTTAGCTTCCTGACACTTGTTGCAGCATCAGCTTTGGCTTGTCACTATGTGGTTGTTTCTTGATCTAAGGCTTATTTGGGCCGTTTCTCATTCGCTTCTAAGTAATTTGCAGTGAGTATCTAATGTAGTAATGTTGACAGAAGTTGTAAATGAATACACGAAGACTGCGGGGCTGAGAATCCTTTTGATTCAGATTGGAGTGCTTTTAGGTTTGGATTTGTAGTGTCAATTGTTTCAGTCTCTAGTTTGTGTATCGCAAAGACTCTCAGAAATTGTATTTCTGTGACTAAATGTATTTTGTGCTCCTGGATCGCGCTTCTGATGGATGAAACCAAGAATGAAGACGAAACGCATACAGTGAATTAATTACCAAATTGCGATCTGGTCTTCTGTGGATGTTTTGTGTTGAAAAGGATAGGAGGGATAATTTGGGAATTAAAGGGAGATTACCTGTAGGTTCCAAGCTTGACAAGTGAAGTATCTATGTACACTCAACACGTTGTCCAAGTTGTTTGTGAGATAGAAACGTACTGTCGTTATCCGTGTTTGTTATTGAGTAAAGATGTGATAATAACATGGAACAAAGGTTATAGTAGTAGAAAAGAGGTACACTAATCAGATCAGCAATAGGAAGCTAGTCGATCAAGTAAACCAGAAAGTTTAAAGAACCATGGGTTGCAGCTGTCTTCTTTTAAAATATTGAATGTGACGAGAGAGTTTTGGTCATCGAGGTAATCTGTACATTGTGCTTTTTTTAAGACATAAATAGTTTTATATTTAATTTTTATTTTAAACATCAAAGATAAAAGTATGGTGACCCATATATATCATCTAAAAAAAATGGGTACTCGGGCCACCAAACATACTTCAAATGGAGCATAACCGAACTCTCCACAGGGTCCAACATCGCCGGACAAATCACATTCATCACATATACCACAACGTCTGAGCCGGAACTCGCACCGATTATATTCCACCTCATTTTCAAATAACGTTTCTAATATTATTGCCACATTGATTGGCTACATTAATATTTGATAATGAATTTCAATTTTTTGGACCCACACAAATTATTACTAATAAAATTGTCCACTAAAATTTCAATATGATATTCAAACAATCCTTTCTATATAAAAAAATGTTTCTTGAATCGTTGCATAGAATCTCAAACATGCATAAATATAGTAATTACCCTTTGCTATTTAAATAGTAACAGTCACAATTGTATTGACGTTTGAGATTTTCTTATTTCAAATCATCCTATGTAACTTATATAGCGCAAAGAATACGTTCTACGGAGTACTATTTAGGAACTTGATCTGTTGCAAGTCACCCTAATTTCGTAATTTTTTGCAAACATAAATCGTTCTTCTTCTAAGGTTTTTCATTTTAAACTACAAAAAGAAAGATAAAGGAATGATGGTGAGTCTGATTCAATACTAGGCCCAGAATTTTGATGACGACCCGAAGTGTAATCTGAGGTCGGATAGGCCCGAAGGCCCAATAGCAGCAACATGATCAATTCATCTTTTTTATATTCTCATTCCTAAGCATATTAAACCCCTCGTCTGTCAAATCCAAATCCTTTTAAACCCTGATTTTCGCTTCTTGATTATCAACATCGATTGTGAACAATCAGACAAATATATTTCAGAACAATTAATGGAAGATTCGCAAAGAATGTTCATTCCTGATGAAATGCTGATCAACAAATTCGAAAGTTAATTAGATGCACTACACTTAACAAATCATGGTACTCCACTATCAAAACTCCAGGTCTTCTAAAACCTCACCTTTTGTCTTCCACGTCACCATCGATTACTGGAAATTTTCTAATATTGTCTTATGAACTGAACGTTGATGATGATGGTAATGATGAGGATAACTGTTTTGTTTTATCACAAGATTTAACTATCGTTCGTGAGACATTATACTTCAATTTTAACGCCAACAATATTTGCTTAAACTTCCATAAAGTTGGTAGTTGTTGTAATGGAGTTATCTGCTTGTCTGATATTGAGACTTATCATAAGTCGATATATCTATTTAATCCTTCTATTAGGAAACTGAGATGCATTAATCCTACTCCTTTAGAGGATACCATAAAGAAGCCGCTAACTTCTGTATATCGTGCGGTAGGATTTGGCTATGATAATTTTACTGATGACTACAAGGTGATTGTAACTAATTGCCGCACATGTTCAGATGGTACTCTTACTGTGATAGCCGAGGTTTATAGTTTGAAAACAAATTCTTGGAAAATACTTGCAATGAGAGATTACGGTTTCTTATCAAACGATTCTAATGTTTCAGTTAATAATGCTACATATTGGCTAAGGGTTCCTAAAAAAGATGAAAAGCCCAGTATCGTTTCATTTGACTTTAGTGCTGAAGTCTTTCGCGTTTTTAATCTGCCTGATACGTACTGTCCTTCGAATACATGCCTATTGACATACAATGATTCAGCTGCTATTTCGAATACACGCCTATTGACATACAATGATTCAGCTGCTATATTGGAGGTTGTTGATGTATCAAATACGATAGAAGACACAAGAGTTAACATTTGGAGTATGAAGGAGTATGGTAGTGACTACTCATGGAAGGAGGAGCTTTCGAGAGTACATATGCCGAGATTGTTTTATATTCCCCTTTACTTTACCAAGACCAGAAAAGTAATATTCTGGAAATCGACACTTGATCTTGCAACATGGGATCCAGAGAGTGGAGAAGTAGTTGATCTTGAGGAATTCTCAGCTGAAACATGCATAATTGTAGAAGATTATATCAAGAGCCTGAATTTACTTTAAATCGATACTATGTCTCACTACAACAAAAATATCATTTATTCACACTTTTTTCTCACACTTTTTTAAAATGTGTGAAATTATCCGCAGTTATAATTGAGTAAAAATTTCTTACATCAAAAATGTGGAAATCGCTACAATCTTCACATATATATAAATGTGAGAAAAAAAGTCTACATATAAAAGTGCAGAGAAATTACAACTTGTCAACACTTAAAGGTGTGGAAAAAAATTTGTAACACCCAAATTATCCACACTTTCTCTTGTGTGGGCCGGGAAAATCATGTGTTACAAAAAATTTTCCACACTTTTAAGTGTTGCAAATTTATAATTTCTCTACACTTATAAGTGTGAGCTTTGCATATAAGTGTGGAAAATCTTATCATTTCAAAAAAAATTACACATTTTTAAAAGTGTGGTAAAATGACATTTTTTTGTAGTGTCTCCGTTTGATTTGCAATTATATATTTGTGATGTGTCTGGTTGATTTGATATGTTTACTCTAAACATATGGGTCAGAAGCAGTTCTACAAACTTAAGTTCTTTGTTTCAACTTTCAAGTTTATTTTCATGGTAAGATGTTTGCAATTATTATGTTTACTAGCAGGTTATTTTTATTTGTTGAATGTACGATGTGCTCTACTTTTTAGTATTTTCTTCAACACCTTCAGAAGAGATATCCATTCCATCACTCACCAAAATAGGTTAATTATATCTGGAATTCACCCTCATGTTCGTTATTGTGTTTTCCAATCATGCCTTCTTTCTCTGACTCCAAGGCTCAAGGAACAGCTCCAACTATGGGTGAGTTGGAGAAAAAAGTCTAGTGTTCAGTTGGGATAACAGATGATATATGTATTTATTTGCTTTGCTTTGTACAATTTTTTGTTAGCTAATTTAACATTTTGTCGAAAAAAATTCTTTTCTTCTATCTTTTTTAATTAAAAGTCGGAGGGCGATGCACATGATTTTAAGATTTTTATAACTCGGGCAAGAATTTTGAGAATGACCCGAAGTAGAATTGGAAGTCGGGTAAGCCTGAACTCAAGCATAAAAATGCACCCACCAAATAAAACCCTTGTCGGTAATTTCAGAATCTAAATCCTTTTAAACCCTAGTTGTGTAAATAGACAATAGTAATGCTAAATAGACCTATTTTAGATGGAAGATTTGCAAAGAAGGTTCATTCCTAATGAAATACCGATCCACATATTTGAAAGGTTACAGGTTAAAATCATTGTGTCAGGATAAACTTGGATCTCAACCAAGATTACAACCAAGTACACTAGCTTTGAATGATCAACAAGAAGTGACGGAAACACACTTGTTAATAAGGAAGATAAATTACTTGTAATGATAAATAACAATATGAACACCAAGTAATATTTGATAACCAGATACACTTGTGTTTTGTATCAGGGTTTGTTTACAGAGAAAAACCTTGAAGCTATTACAACTTGTAACTGATGTGTAACTAGTACTCAATCTACTATAGACTAACTTACACGCGTACAACCAAGTAATTGCCCATACTTCTAAGTCAAGAAACTATATTTTATAAAACAATATACTCCTTTACATGTGATTGTAATTAATGCATGGCAACTATATTGTCTAAACATGGTCTGCTATAGTACATCATGTTTTGCTTTACAGAGTTGACTAAGTACAGATTTGGTAATCTGACGGACCCACTAAACAGCACTAACCCTGTAATTGACACTAGAAGCAGGTAGGGGGTGGTGGTAGGTGGGGTTGGGGGAAGAAGAAGGTGGGAGGGGAAAGAAAAGAAAGTGGAGGGGGTTAAAATGTAAAAATCAAAATAGTGGAAGGGGTGTGAAGTGAACTTTTTTGTTATGTTTTTTTTGTTAACTCTAAACCTTATTTTTCAAACTAATTTCAAAAATGTCATCCCTTATAACCATTGATCCACACTACATGATGATCCAATAGTCAAAATTAATATTCTCCTTCTCCTCAAATACCTCCTTCCCGTATCATCATCGATAAAAAAATAAAAATAGGTACACCGTACACATGAAGTATATAACTCGGCCATGAAGTAGAATTTGAGGTCAGGTAGGCCCGAACCCATGCATGACATAAAATTAACGTAAAAGAGGCCCAACAAGGTCCGGCGTGATCACAATTTTAGAGATAATTAATAAATATTTCCAACGTAGGTAAGTTGGGAATTAATTCAGCTTTAAACGCTTCGATTATTACTTAATCATATCGCTGGGTTCCGATCATAAATGGCGTAATTGTATCCCATTCAAATTCAGAATGATGGATGATCTTAATTGGTCCTATAAAATGCGATTAATTTACATTATACGTACTCTAATACACACAACTCAATTATCCTCTCTTATTGCAAAACCCTTTACAATATAATGCTTTCTATCATTCCAGATGAAATAGTGATCAACATACTCGAAGAGTTACCAGTAAAAACCATTGTTCGATGCACTGCACTCAATAAATCATGGTACTCCACTATCAAAACTCCAGGTCTTCTAAAACCTCACTTAAAGTACTCTTCCATGTCATTATCGATTCAATTAATATCTGCAACTGAAGACGATGAAGAAACCTGTCTTATTTTATCACAAGATTCGATCGTTTGTGAGTCATTTTTCTTCGGTTTTAGAGCCAACCATATTTGGCCAGATGTCAGTAAACTTTGCAGTTGTAATGGAGTTATTTGTTTGTCTGATACTTCAGATCTAGATGATATTGACGATATATTTCTGTTTAACCCTTCTATTAGGAAATTGAGATGCATTACTCCTGCTCCTTTAGATCTAGATGATGCAGATGGCATAGAGAAGCCAGAAAAGTGTCAGATTTGTGCATTAGGATGTGGCTATGATGAATTTAATGATGACTACAAGGTAGTTGTATCGTCTCTCTGCTCAACTGACGATACATGGTCACGTACTAGTAAGTACATTGAGATGGCTGAGGTGTATAGCTCAAAAACAAATTCATGCAAATTACTTGAAATCAGAAATTATGGTATCTTACGGGAGAATTCTGTTTCAATTAACAATGTTGCATATTGGCTAAGGAGACGTCAAAATGCCGACGAGACTCATTGTATTGTTTCATTTGACTTTAGTGCTGAGGTATTTCACAAATTTGATGTCCCCGATAAGATTAAAAAGTGCTTTTATTTTCTGTCGATACACCTATTGACATACAACAGAGCACTTGCTATAATGGAGGTTGGTGAACATTTTGAGGATGGTGCAGAAGTTTCTATATGGACTTTGAAGGAAGATGGTGAGGGCTCATGGAATCAAGAGTTTACGAGAGTTATACCTGAATTATTTGATGGGCCATTTCAATTTACTGAATCTGGAAAACTTATATACTGGAGATATGGCGATCATCTTACAACATGGGATCCAAAAAGTGGGAAAGTAGTTGATCTTGATCAATTCTCAGACAGTGACTGTAAAATTATTGTAGAGGATTATATTGAGAGCCTTATTTTACTTTAAATGAAAAGTATGTATTCAAATTTTCCGTACGTACTCTACTGTAAACATGCATTTGGCCTATATGCAGTTTTATAAATTTAAGTTTTGTTAGGAATTTGCAGCGGAAAACATCTAACTAACAACACCTATTGTTAGCAAAAAAAACAAACCCAACAAACGCTCTTGTAAATGCGTTACACCCACAACAATAAACGGATAGAAAAAATCGCTCACCAAGCAATTAAACAAAGCAAACAAGATAATAAATACGAACAATACGAACACAAGGATTTAACGTGGTTATGTCAAATCTCCAACTTGAAGATTGGTTTAGTCCACGGGGCCAAACCAGAGAGTTCTTCTTTATTACTTTTACGGCTCAAGAATTACAATAACATAGGGTTTATATTTATAGGATACATATAACTTTGGCACCAAGCCAAACAAAAAAAACCCTAGCCCATTTAATTAATATTCACAAAGCCTCACGGGCCCAACAATCTCCCACTTGAAGATTAATTAAACCCCACAACCAGTAACCCTTCACAAAGCTCGTCCCTTCACCAATGTCACCCGTTCAAACTTCATATCGCTAAAATACCATTCGGGACACGCCGCTCGACCACACAGAGTCGGAAGACTTTCGACACAAAGCTACCTGAACACTCACATCATGAAACTGGGACAACTCTCTAACACCATCATCATCATCTTCTAGGCCCAAGAAGATTCGTTGAAGCGTGCGAAACTTCAACCACAAGATTCTTTCAAGAGACACCTATCTCTTCAACTCGTCGATTACAGCCACATCTGATCCTGCCACCGACATGTCAACGACCATCCGTACAGAATTTCGTCCATCTGATTTTCCTTCCCAGCAATCAGAAAATCGTCGATAGAACTAAAGCATAGATCATCATCAAGGCTTATCAGTGAGAACGCAATTACAACCTTGAAATCTACTTCTTCATTATTCGCTTTCCCGCTGGTACACCGACCCAAAAAACATACGTATGATTTCTATGAACACATATTCTCCAACTCAGCCTGCTCCCACTGTAAAATATAAAAAAAAAACCAACCGTGACTATCTGAGAAGACTTTGGTTCATAACACCCGGTCAGTAGCAAATTATTTTGCCATTGGAGAGTAAAAACGAAGGTCCAAATGCTCTAGTGTTGCCGGAATCTGCACACTAAACCTGTAGAATTTTGAGATCCATCAATCGCACAACCGTCTCAAAACTTCCACTAGTTGCCAAACTCCCACTAGCTTCGACACTTCCTTCGGTTCCAACTCCCTAGAGTTCCCGACACTCTCAACAATATTCGAAAGCTGAACAGGACTTACAAGATTATCTGCCTCTAACCCCACTTGAAAATTCCCAATCGGTTCCCCTAGAAGATCCGCTTGATCGTTGAACCCAACACATCAACCGATACCCGAGCCCAGCCAAACGCGTTCTATATGGCTTCCTCTACATATCAACCAATAATCTCAAGTGTGCGAGCTCTAACCTGCCTAATCATTCCAAACCTATGGAATACCCGACCAAACATCATGGTCACCTGTTTCAACCCGCGAGCGATAACAAACTCCTCGATAACTCCCACTGTCGATTACCTAACGGATACGGTACCGTTTATTACTCAATCTACCCAATCGAGAAAACTATCCTCTTGAGCACTGTAACAAACCTCACATCTTTAAATAACCCAGTCTGTATCAATGAAGTTCCCGAGACATCACATCCCTACACTCGCAATATCAAACCCCTAAGTTTGATAACGTTCACTTATTCTTTTGCACGGGATTGCAAAGAATAAAGAACTCGAATCCATAACCAGGATCCCAAAACTCTCTCCGCAACAAACCACCAATCGAACCCGATCATCCACTCCGTTTCCATCGTCGTGAACAATCACCATCACAACGCAACCGGCCTCCCATCGTGTCGTCACGTCATAACCCACTAGAAAAAACCCTAACCTGTTTAATCTAGACAAACAACTCGCCGAGCACATAAACTTTGCTTTTCGAGTTCTTCGCAATCCAACAAAAAACGAGTTAGACGATCTCGATAATATGTTGCAATCAAATCCTAAAACGTGTCGATACAATCGTTACCTCCGATGATTCTCTTCTTCCAGATCTAGATCTACTCCGATTACCTGCGCACAATAATCCAAGATCTCTATCTCCAAATAAATAAAACCCTAACCATCAAAACCTAATCTTGATCGTGCTCACATCCGCTATTGTTCCCGAATCTTCAAACCATGAAGCTCTGATACCAGTTGTTTGGAATTTGCAGCGGAAAACATCCAACTAACAACACCTATTGTTAGCAAAAAAACAAACCCAACAAACGCTCGTGTAAATGCGTTACACCCACAACAATAAACGGATAGAAAAAATCGCTCACCAAGCAATTAAACAAAGCAAACAAGATAATAAACACGAACAATACGAACACAAGGATTTAACGTGGTTATGTCCAATCTCCAACTTGGAGATTGGTTTAGTCAACGGGGCCAAACCAGAGAGTTCTTCTTTATTACTTTTACGGCTCAAGAATTACAATAACATAGGGTTTATATTTATAGGATACATATAACTTTCGCACCAAGCCAAACAAAAAAAACCCTAGCCCATTTAATTAATATTCACAAAGCCTCACGGGCCTAACAAGTTTGCTTAAAGTTTATTTAAATTATTTTTATGGTACAATGTTTGCAATTAATTTTTTATTCAGTATTTTGTTTACTTCTTTATGTAGGTTATTTTATAGTGAACATGGGACTGATGAAGTTTAGAAAAATTATATTTTTGTCTTATAGTACAACATATGATGATGAAGATAATTGTTTTGTTTTATCACAAGATTCTATTGTTCGTGAGACATTTTACATCAATTTTTTAGCTAACAATATTTATCCAGGTGTCCGTAAAGGTGGTGGTTGTTGTAATGGAGTTATTTGTTTGCTTGATATTGTTAATCATGGCAAGTCTGTTTTTCTGTTTAATCCTTGCATTAGGAAATTGAGATGCATTCATCCTACTCTGTTAGAGTTAGATGATACCATAGACTAGCAGCTAACATCTGTACATCGTGCAGTTGGATTTGGCTATGATGAATTTACCGATGACTACAAGGTAGTTGTAACATTTCGCAGCTCATTGTCACATGCACTCTCAGATGATACAATGATAGCCGAGGTTTATAGTTTGAAAACAAGTTCCTGGAAAATACTTGAAATGAGAGATTATGATCGAATGATTCTAATGTTTCAGTAAATAACTTTAAATATTGGCTAAGGTTCAATAGGAAAGATGACAAGCCCAAGCCCAGTATTGTTGCATTTGACTTTAGTGCTGAATTGTTTCGCGAATTCGACCTGCCCGATAAGTGTGGAGATTTGGATCTTTACCTATTGACATACAATGGTTCACCTGCTATATTGAAGGTCGTTGATGATTTTGAATTTTGATGAGATGTTGTAAGAGTTAGTGTTTGGACTATGAAGGAATATAGTGAGGGCTCATGGAATCAAGAGTTTACAAGCGATATAACTGGACCGTTTTATAAGCCTATTGACTTTAGTAAGACTGGGAAGCTGATATACTGGAGCAGCGACTGTTATCTTTCAACATGGGATCCTGAAAGTAGGAAAGTAGCTGATCTTGATCAATTCTCAGATATTAAAGGCATTATTGTAGAAGATTATATCGAGAGCCTTATTTTACTTCAAAATTGAAATTATGTCTTGCACGCATTTAAACATCTGTGATGTATAAGGTTAAGTTAATTTTTCAAGTACTTTGTATATTTCAAAAAGTCTAGCTTGTGCTTGAAATTATTTTGTTCTATTTTAATTACACTGTGTTGACTTAATGCAAATATTTTAACCTTAGCTTTTTACCCTACTGTCGTTGAAACTTGTAGTATTTTGTATATAAACATATAAGTTGGAAGTCAATCAAGGTAACTCGATCTGTTCCAATTGAAATCACATATTAATATAAACTCATCTTCTTGTTCTGCTTTTACTCTAATGATTTTTGATACACGATATGTTTTGTAAGCATATGCTTGTCGTTTTATGAATCTATTGATTGGCTATGATGTATGTTGTTGTCATGTCTGTATCTTTGAATATAACGTAAGCAATTTTCAGTAAGTGAATATGCCTCGATATATTTTTCATGTACAGAGCTCATAAATTGGCTATCACTAGTTAAGTCTCATTGGCTGTTGAAGTCAAGCATAAACTAGGTTTCTTGATATTGATTGTTGAATATCTAAATGTTGTGGGTGCGGTGCAGGTGTTGGCTTCAACCAGGCGAAGGCCATCAATAACCATCATCTGTAATTTTCCTCCTTTTCAACATTACGCTGATCTTCATATTCTTAATTAGTTACTTCTTTATCCCTTTTTCTTCCTACTCCATTTGTTCCTTCTTTTGATAGTGATCGGTGTGTGCATGGGTCATTTTGGTTTCCACACGTTGGTACATTCGTTGTAAGTTGTTGCATTGTTTAGTCTACGTATTCTGATTATCGTTTGTTTTATTTATGGTAGCCTTTTGCTGTAATAGCTGTTGAAATTGTGTTTATTTAGTGATATGATTAATTTCATTTTTTGTTTCTAATCATATTTCCTTTTCCGTTCTTGTGTTTGGAAATTTGGTTACGTCTGCAATTGCGGGATTTTTGTCACATTTATAAGAGGAGATTTGAGCCTTTCATCCTCACTTTTAAGTTTTAATCGAGTTCTTCACGTTTGTGGTGGGTACTTGTAGATCTAAGTTGTCACAACGCATATCTTGGTACATATTCACAATCCTATACACTTTTAAATTTTCTTATTTTACTATGTTTTATTTGTGTGCTTTTACTATGTTTTAAGTATTATTTGGATAATATTAAAGCTATTTGATTTGTCTGAACTGAAAATAATTTGTCATGTACTTTTTGTGTGGAGTCTTAGCAAGAATGGAAGAATAATTCATTAAAGGGGTTCGTGGCATACGATCTATCATGTGAGACAATCGTGCGTTTATTATAAGTTTCAGGCTAAATACAATAAAATCGGCTTTTTTAGCTAACTTTAAGGCCAAAAAGCGGATTGTAACGGAAAGATTGAACCTTAAAGCTACCAGATTCGTGCAAACTGAAAAGCCTTTGATATTGTACTTTTGTGGAGAGTTTTAGTGAGAATGGAAGGAAATATATGAAAAAGGGTTCGTAACGTATGCATCTATTGCGTGAGATATATATTTATGTGTTTTTAATGGGTTTGAGGCTAAATACGATAAAGTCATCATTTTCGGCTGACTTCAAGGCCGGAAAGCATATTGTAACGGAAATGTTGAACTATATAAGAATGTTACCATGAGATTAAAGCCATCATATCTCTTTTGTGAACAATCACATTAATTCTGTTTTCCCTTCCCTCTTGAGTAATGATGCTATATCCTTTTTGTGATATCTTGTGAACGTCCACAAAGCGCACTTAGATCAATATATACATTAGGAAGATATGTTTTGAGTGGTACTGAACCATAAGCAAACACCTGAAAAGAAGTTTAAGAAAAAACTACTAAAAAAAATGTAGATGACAGGGACTATTATTTTGATGGAGATATCCTGGACATCTTTTCTGGTGTTTTGTTATGGTTCAGTACCATTGAAAACGTACCTTTCTGATGGAGATTCTGATCTAAATGCGATTGGTACGTGGACGTATAGAAGATATTTAATGGATATCGCATCATTACTCAGGAGGGAAGGGAAAAAAAGTCGACTGGGTTTGTTCAAATATGTCCAAATTACTGGTCTCTGTTTTTTTTCCTGATACCACTGCGCTATAATTTTAATGCATTTTATTTCTTGTTTGTCCGCAACAAAAAATATCTTTTGAGGAAAAAGAATCTAATTTCAATTCAAAAGTATATGAATTCCTTAGAATTTCTTGAATTTGGTTGTTAATTTTGTGACCAACTGTATAAAGTTAAAGGAATTTCGAATTTAGGCAACTTACGCATAAAAAGATGCATAAAATGTTTTTTTATTTAATTTTTCTTGGTGAAAGACATAGACATATAATCAAGTTCTTGGTGATATTAGATATATATTAATTGGCAGAGCCTCCCACCCTAAAATAATAATTATCATAATCATAATAATAAAATTAGGGTTTAGTATCCGGAAATGCATCAAATTTGGACGCGATCTTAATTGTGTTTACCTAATTATTTTTTTCTATTGTGTGTACTCAACTTTCAAAAAGTGTACTTTTTATGTTATTATTATCATCATTATTATTATTATGGGTAAGGTTCCGAGGAGAAGGCTTCAAATGAGGATAAGGAGTAGCAGGCCAAATTCACTGCATTTTAGGGTAAAATTTCGCTCAGATTCACTACAATTTACCAACGGAGTACTACATTTTAACAAATACTGCATTTTACACTTATGAAATTTTACTGCATTTTAGCGACACTGCATTTTACAACCTTCAAATTTGTTCTTAAAATGCAGTAAATTTGGCCTGCTCATCCTTCTCCTCATTTGAGGCCTTCTCCCCTAATCCTTAATTTTTTATTATTATTATTATTATTATTATCATTTTATTATTATTATTATTATTATTATTATTATTATTATTAAATCCTATGCTATAATTGTCTATTTATTACTAATATATAAAGCATTGTAGGTGTTCTTTTTAAGAGATAATAATTACTTTACCCCTACATTTCTGAGAGTCGTTGAAAACCTAATTGAAATTACTAATTATTAACATACCTCTACATATACTAAATTCTCATTTTTACTATCATCATTAAAACTCAAACTAATAAACATATGACATAATTTTTAAAACGTAAGGAAATATGGGACGTGTCAATTACGTACGGAAATGTTAAAACATGACGAACATTTTAGCAATTATACTTCATATGATTTTCAAGCTATTCGACCCATTTTTGTATTACTTTATCCGTCACATTTATACCTTTAACCAATAAAAATATACATAATTTTAAATATGTTTACTTGATTCGGCTTTTTGTTATAAGTAACGCTAACATGGTTGTTTTACATTTGCATTCAAAAATCATTAACTTAAAACACATGCAATCATTTTTACTTTAATTAATTAAATTATAAAAATCAACTGAAAATATTAAAAATTAAATTACGAATCTTATTTGTTTAATCATACAATCAAAGAAATCAAAAGTAAAATCAACTTATCTTTATCTCTAATCTATAATCTCTCATCTCTATCTCTATCTCTAACAATCTCTAATCTCTAACTATATATAATGCATGTCCACCATCATCTTGAATTAGCCTCAACATAAGGAAATGACTAAATTGTCCTTCACTCATTTAAAACACTTCCATTGATACCTAAGGGTTATTGACCCAGCGGTTACGAGGTCGTTCTCCAACCAAGTGGTTAATGGTTCAAATCCAGGGGTAAACAAATGTAAATATTCGTGTAAAAAATGTAAATATTCATGGTGGGTGTGTGAGTAATATTGCTATAAACACAAAAAAATAAAAATACAAAACACATAGTGATTTTTAAGCTTTTAATTAGCACCACACCGTCCTTTATTTCTATCGCCGCATTGCGTGAGTATTATTATTTTAGTCTACTAATATATAATACATTTGTATTGTTTTTCAATTATTCCACCCGTCACATTTGTGTTTTTTTTATAAAACATTTCTCTAACATTCTTCCCAGGTGCAAGTCATATTGACGTAATGACGTCATTCCACCTGCCTCCCATGCAATTGCAGCCGGGACCCTTTTTTTAAATTATATATATACAAACCCAGATACCCATTAGTCTACTCTCAACTCTTTTAAGAATGTGTCCCTTTAATGAGTAGAAATTGAACTTCATGCGTGTAGTTTGTACGATGAGCCCCAAAGAGTGTAGCTTATAATTAGCACTTTTTATTGGTTGAGTTTAAGAGTAGATTATTTAAATCGTCGTGTGCTTTCGAAATTTCTCCAACCGTAGTCCTAACTTTCGAAAAGGTATTTAAATAGTCCAATATTTGAAATTTTTGTTCACCCTTAGTTAAAAAATGGACTATTTAAATAATTTATTTTTACTACTATTGGACTACCGATGAACAAAACTTTCAAATAATGGACTATTTAGATACCTTTTTAAAAGTTGGGATAACTACCGGAGAAATCTCGAAAGCAGAGGGATAATAAGTTTGAACTTTGAAATAGTGTTCAACGCCGGCTCCTTGGCTCATATATATGCAGTATTTTCTTCTATTTTGTGGAGAGCTTTTTCTTGGCATTGCATTGCATGAGCTTAACGTGTTGACGTCGTACCCCGGTTGAAAATGGGAGAGCACACTGATGTAAGGGTGAGCGTGGGACGGAACTGGTACCGAACAGTACCGAAGCGGTTATTTTTTTGGCTCTAAAGTGAGTACCGAATACCGGACCGTTTGAAGCTGTATGGTACCGGTACGGTTCCGGTACCGGTACGGTAAAAGTGGTACTATACTGCTTTGGTACCAAAATATAAATATCAATGCATCTTAAATAAAAAAAACTCATCAATAAGTGACATAGATGGATAGTGACGAAGAAAAACATATATATACAACAATGTTATTGTACCGTGTTAAGTGATTTGGTAATAATACAAGTCACGATCCTTAGGTTTATATTAACAAGCAATTAGTTTGGAATTCGATTTAACTAACGTGCTAAAGACGTGATTATGTCTAGCAAAGAGTACTAGTTAGATTTATATGAACTTACAATTTTATTCATATTTGACAGTCTAACTCTAATTTTATACTTCTTACTCTCTCAAAAATATCATTTTGATTAATAGACGTATCATATGATCATAGCAATGATGTTTCAAATAAATCTTATTAACATGTATAAAGAACTTTGCGACCTATAACAAAGAAAAACATATGTATTTCGAATATGGTACCAAAGCGAGAAAAGTGGGAAAATACCGGCACTATACCGAACCGGTTGGTACCGCTTATCTTTTGGCCCTAAAGTGGGTACCGAATACTGGACCGTTTGAAACCGGTTAGTACCGGTTCGGTACGGTACCAGTTGGTACCAGTACGGGATCGGAAATTCGGATACGGATGCTCACCCCTACACTGATGTTTTTAATATATTTTGCACAAACTTTAACTATGCATCCACACGAGAAAGTAGCTTTGTGTTTTCGTTAGTGTATTTCAACATATTGGTTGATCTGTGCTCGGTACTCTCATATTGATTATATTACCTTGTTTCGGCATTTGTGGTAGATAATTTTAACCAAATTATAAGACAAGATTTTTTAGTTAACCCTTGTAACCCATAATGTTAAGATAGTTCATAAAGTTTGAATAGGCCCAGAATTTTGATGACGAGTTGACGACCCGAAGTGTAATCTGAGGTCGGATAGGCCCAAAGGCCCAATAGCAGCAACATGATCAATTATATCCTCATTTCGAAGCATATTAAAACCCTTGTCTGTCGAATGCAACTCCTTTTAAGGCTATGTTTGGCGAGCAGCTTTTCAGAGCTTTTAGGAGCTTTAGCTTTTAATATTAAAAATAAAAGCTCTAAAAATAATAAAAGCCTTGTTTGGTGTGTAGTAGCTGTAGCTTTTAATTTAAATGAAAAGCTCCAAATTGAAAAGCTGGTGTGCAGTAGCTGTAGCTTTTAATTTAAATGAAAAGTTCCTTTTAAGTTATTTTATACTTCAAAGTTACAGCTACAGTTAGTTTGCCAAACAATTTTACAGAAACAAAGTTACAGCTTACAGCTTGAACTTACAGCTACAGCCTACAGCTACAACCAACAGCTACAGCTTACAGCTACAGCTACAGCCTACAGCTAGTTTCGCCAAACATACCCTAATTTTTAAACAATCAGATCACAGATATATCAGAAATATTAATCGAAGATTCGCAAGGAATATTCATTCATGATGAAATACTGATCCACATATTCGAAAAGTTACCAGTGAAAACCATTGTTAGATGCACTGCACTTAACAAATCATGGTACTCCACTATCAAATCTCCAGGTCTTCTAAAACCTCACTTGAAGTACTCTTCCACGTCATCATCGACTCATGGAAATTTCTTAATATTGTCTTATGAACCAGAGGTTGATGATGATGGTGATGAAGTGGATAATTGTTTTGTTTTATCACAAGATTTGATTATCGTTCGTGAGACATTTTACTTCGATTTCTTCGCCAACAATATTTTTCAAGGCTTCCATAAAGTTGGTAGTTGTTGTAATGGAATTATCTGCTTGTCTGATATTGACACTTATCAGAAGGCTTCAATATTTCTATTTAATTCTTCTATTAGGAAATTGAGATGTATTAATCCTACTCCGTTAGAGTTAGATGATGCCATAGAGAAGCCGATATCTCGTGAATTTTGTTTGGTTGGATTTGGTTATGACAAATCTACTGATGACTACAAGGTAATTGTAATTAGTTATCGCAGATGGTCAGATGATACACTTACTGTGATGGCTGAGGTTTATAGTTTAAAGACAAATTCTTGGAAAATACTTGAAGTTCCAGATTACGGTTTCTTATCAAACGATTATAATGTTTCAGTTGATAATGTTACATATTGGTTAAGGGCTACTAGAATAGATGAAAAGCGCAGTATTGTTTCATTTGACTTTAGTGCGGAAGTCTTTCGCGAATTTTATCTGCCTGATACGTATTGTCCTTCAATTACACACCTATTGACATACAATGGTTCGGCTGCTATATTGGAGGTTGTTGATGTATCAGATACGGTAAAAGACACTAGAATTAACATTTGGAGTCTGAAGGAGTATGGTTGTGACTACTCATGGAAGGAGGAGTTTTCGAGAGTACGTATGCCACGATTGTTTTATATGCCCGTTTACTTTACCAAGACCAGAAAAGTGATATTCTGGAAATTGTCCCAGCTGGATCTTGCAACATGGGATCCAGAAAATGGGGAAGTATATGTGGTTGATCTTGAGGGATTCTCAGAAGATACATGCGTAATTGTAGAAGATTATATTGAGAGCCTAATTGTCGCACCCCCAAATTATGATGCGGAAGCGGGTCGGTTCGTGGCGCGACTAATCAATATACAAAGCACACAAGATTACATAATGAACGACCACTACATGCGTCGTTTACAAATACATTGATAAAATAAAGGTTTTACACCGTTATAATATAGTTTACAAAAGCCCTTGAGTTCGAATGATAGAGATTCTATGGCATAACTAATTTATACAAAATATAGTAATGCATGACAATCTCTTGATGTCTGAATGTGACTCGAGCTAATGGACATCTTGAGTGGCAGACCTACTGCTGCTGAGTACCTGTGATACATGCTAAAATGGGTCAGCGAAACGCTGGTGAGCTCACAGGTTTGTATGTCAACACATATTTGTATGAACCGCAAGATTTAATGATAATTGAATTTAAAATGCAATTAAGCAAAATAAAAGTTATACAGCCATGAGCACATAGTCTGAGCTTAACTCGAGATGTCAGGTCCACATTTAAGGTATCCTGATCGAGGTGCCTCCTACGAGTGCCTAATCAACACTCGTCTACACAAATATTAATACATCCGTTTTACCAGTTAGTGCGTGCTAACCCGGATGAGGCTGGTCAAACCTATATGGTACCACAATACGTCCGTTTAACCAGTTAGTGCTTGCTAACCCGAACGGGATCCATCGATCACATATAGTACCATACACTAACATTCGCGCTACCGAAGTATTACCAAACTATGTTGATGGAGGGCTTTAAAAGGTTTTGAAAACAACTCATGCCGATATGTAGAAATGTTTTCAAAAAATGGTTTCAATAAAATAGTTTGAGCAATGTATCCCACCCCAAAACAGTTTAAAACAAGTAAAAACATTTAAAAAGGGGCTATGAAAACTCACCTGAGCCTAATGAGATGCTATCAAGCACAAATGATGGTTTACAAGACAAATGATGTCGTTCAATCGACTGAAACCTGCAGGGCGTCTTAGACGCGCAAGGTTTTATTTGATTAGATGACTTTACAGACCATCTATGCTAGTTGTTCCCTCAACTAGTTATGTCCAAATACTTTGGTTAATGTTTATGTTTAAAGTTGTGAAAATCGTATACGGCTCGTTGGTGATTAATTGTAATAATAATCTCAAAACGTTATTATTGAAATGTTGAAATGAAATACTTGTAAAGTGTATTTGAAGTGTTTAGTATTCGTATAGGTCATGTGTTGTTGTGTTGTTGTCTTACGTGATTACTAGTTGTTACCACTTCTAGTTATAATCTTGTTGCCCCTGTAGTTATAATCTTGTTGCCCCTGTTAGTTATAATCTTGTTGCCCCTGTTAGTTATAATCGTGTTGCCCCTGTTAGTTATAATCTTGTTACCCCTGTTAGTTATAATCGTGTTGCCCCTGTTAGTTATAATCGTGTTGCCCCTGTTAGTTATAATCGTGTTGCCCCTGTTAGTTATAATCTCCAGATTTTTGACTCAACAACCCTCTCGTTTTCTACACTTTTTAGTCCAAATAAAGACCCACCAAAAATCACAGATGTTCCCCTATGGGTCTAGTGTAAATCTGCACTTTATGGTAATTTTATAAGTTCATCTGCTATTTTTAACAAAAATCAACATGAAAGGTAGTCGGATTTGGTTCGGAAACGAGTAACATTCAAAGATCAGCTTCTATACTTAAATCCGTATAGATCTGGAAAAAGTGTAAAACACGAAAGTTGTAGCTCTTTTCAATACGCAACTTTTAAAAAAAATTGGTTGTCTAACTCATCTTAGAGCTCGAGATATTAACGATTTTGTGGGACTGTTTTTGAGAGACAGAATCTGTCATACATACATACTTATGAAAAACGTTTTTAAGATTTAGATTTGGACATTAACAAGTTGTATGAACAATATATCATCTATATAAACATAATACAAGTATTTTACGAAAGTGTCGGGATTCTTACAATGATCGAATGAAGAATCCGAAAAGGTGGAAGCGTAGCTCGCGTTCTCGTGATCGTTTTTGCTTCAATCGACTTGATGATCCGAAGAGGTTTTGATGGTGGATTATGGTGGTGAAAGTGGCTGATTTTAGAGAGAGAAAGATCAGAGATGAGAGAGAGAATGAGAGAGATTGAGTTGGTGATTGAATGAAGAAAGATGAGATGATGGTGGTGGTTAAAGTCAAGAACAAGATCCATGTTTCATGGATCTTGTTTGGCTGATTTTTCCAAGTCAAAAAGGAGGTGGATTTTTGTTATATTTTGTCTCAAATAATTGGTATTATATCCGTGTTCATTTACCCGATCGTTTAAATGTATATTTAGACGTTATGTATTATATATACGTTTTTAAATAACGAATAAGCTTTCGATATTTTTGAGTTGAAGTATTTTATCAAAATACTTGTTAATGAGTTATATAAATATAACTTTGGTTGGTTTTGATTATCGAACGCGTTTCACTCATTTTTGGTTGCGTATGATTGTTTTAGACGATACGAGTTTCTTTTGAAATATTATCGAAATAATATGTAATAAATAATGAGTTGTATTAAATAATAATTCTATATTACTTAATACTTGTTTTCACCAACGCCGTATAGATGAATCGGAATTCGGCCGATTTGAAAATGCACGATTTAAACAAATCGCGTACTGATATATATATAACAATATACATATTGATACATACAATTAGCCTAAAACATAGCACTAATTATATGTACTACTAGATGATTAGGATCTAATAACTAGTCCTAATTTGATGGGTGTCACATTCTCCCCTTGTTAAGAGAATTTCGTCCCGAAATTCAGCTTTGTGTTGGCGTGTGAGTGGAGTCCGAAAATAAATGCGTATACTTGTGTCGCATCTGGTCTTCCCGTTCCCAGGTGAATTCCGGACCACGCCGCGAATTCCACCGAACTTTGACAATTGGGATACGATTTTGCTTAAGCTGTTTGACCTCATGGTCCATGATCTCCACCGGTGTCTCGATAAAATGAAGTTTATCATCGATTTGAATCTCATCTAGAGGAATAATGAGTGTCTCATCGGACATACATTTCTTCAGGTTAGAAATGTGAAATGTGGGATGCACGCTACTGAGCTCTGGAGGTAGGTGCAATCGATATGCGACTGGACCAATCCTTTCAAGGATCTCAAAAGGTCCGATATATCTAGGGTTTAACTTCCCACGTTTACCAAAACGGATGACACCTTTCCAAGGTGATACTTTGAGCAATACTCGATCCCCAACCTGGAACTCGAGATGCTTGCGTCTCACGTCAGCATAACTCTTCTGACGATCACGTGTGGCTTTCAACCGTTGTTGGATACCAACGATCTTCTCGGTGGTTTCATGAATAATTTCAGGACCAGTCAGTTGGTTGTCTCCAACTTCAGTCCAACAGATAGGCGACCGGCACTTACGACCGTACAGTGCCTCGAAAGGTGCAGCCTTGATGCTGGTGTGGTAGCTGTTGTTATATGAGAATTCGCACAAAGGCAAATGATGCTCCCAATTTGCACCGAAATCAACTACACAGGCGCGTAGTATATCTTCTAGTGTTTGGATGGTTCTTTCACTTTGGCCATCGGTTTGTGGATGATAGGCTGTACTCATATCTAAACGAGTACCCAATGACTTTTGCAATGATTGCCAAAAGTTAGATGTGAATCGGCTGTCTCTATCAGAGATAATTGAGATTGGAACGCCGTGTCGGGATACGATCTCCTTCAAATAGATTCGTGTGAGACGTTCCATTTTGTCAGTCTCCTTGATGGCGATAAAATGAGCTGATTTGGTGAGCCGGTCTACGATTACCCAAATGGTGTCGCAACCGCTAGCTGTTCTTGGGAGTTTAGTGATGAAATCCATAGCGATTTGCTCCCATTTCCATTCTGGAATGTCTGGTTGTTGTAGCAAACCGGTGGGCTTCTGATATTCAGCTTTAACTTTTGAACATGTGAGGCACTTGCTGACATACGTGGCAATATCTGCTTTCATGTTTGGCCACCAGTATGATCCCTTGATGCCATGATACATCTTGTCAGATCCAGGATGTATAGAATATTTGGACTTGTGAGCTTCATCCATCACCAAGTCTCGAAGATTCCCAAACTTAGGTAACCAGATTCGATTTGCGAAGTATTTGACCCAATTGGGTTTGGTTTCAAATTGATTCTCCATATTTCGCAAGGCTTCCTCCTTGATGTTTTCAGGTTTCAATGCTTCGAGTTAAGCGGTGAGAATTTGAATGATGAGATCATTATGGATAGTTATGCTAAGGGCTCGGACTCGAAGTGGTTTTGTGCGCTCTTTGCGACTTAGGGCATCGGCAACCACATTTGCCTTCCCTGGATGATACTTGATTTCACAATCATAGTCGGTGAGTAACTCGACCCAGCGACGTTGCCTCATATTGAGATCCTTCTGATCGAATATATGCTGGAGGCTTTTGTGATCGGTGAAGATGGTACATTTTGTGCCATACAGATAGTGTCTCCAGATCTTGAGAGCGAACACTACGGCTCCTAATTCGAGATCATGAGTTGTGTAGTTCTTCTCGTGAACTTTGAGTTGTCGGGAGGCGTAGGCAATAACCTTGTCTCGTTGCATCAACACGCAACCAAGACCTTGGTGTGAGGCATCGCAGTATACCACGAAATCTTCGTTGCCTTCGGGTAATGATAGAATTGGTGCACTGCAAAGCTTTTGCTTCAATAACTGAAATGCTGACTCTTGTTTATCAGTCCAATCGAACTTCTTTTCCTTCTGAGTCAGTATTGTGAGAGGTTGAGCTATTTTGGAGAAATTCTCAATGAAACGCCTATAATAACCTGCCAGTCCTAAGAATTGGCGTACTTCGGTCGGCGTCGTCGGTGCTTGCCAGCACTTGATAGCCTCAATTTTTTATGGATCTACGTGAATTCCTTGACTATCAATCACATGACCAAGGAACTGAACGGTTTTCATCCAGAACTCACACTTGGAGAATTTAGCAAATAACTCTTCGTGTCTAAGAAGCTCTAGAATGACTTTGAGATGCTGCGCATGCTCTTGCTCATTGCGCGAGTAAATAAGAATGTCATCGATGAAAACAATGACAAACTTGTCAAGATATGGTTTGCACACTCGGTTCATAAGATCCATGAATACAGCAGGTGCGTTAGTCATTCCAAATGGCATCACTTGGAACTCGTAATGTCCATAGCGAGTTCAGAAAGCAGTCTTTGGGATGTCGATGTCACGAACTCGTAACTGATGATAACCTGATCTTAGATCTATCTTCGAGTAGAAACTTGACCCTTGAAGTTGGTCGAACAGGTCATCAATGCGAGGTAGTGGGTAACGGTTCTTGACGGTCAATTTGTTCAACTCTCTATAGTCGATACACATTCTGAATGAACCGTCTTTCTTTTTCACAAACAGAACCGGGGCTCCCCATGGTGAAGAACTTGGTCTAATGAATCCCTTATCCAGGAGTTCCTGCAACTGAGTAGACAACTCCTGAAGTTCTGAAGGGGCTAAACGATATGGTGCTCGTGCAACGGGTGCTGCCCCGGGCACGAGATCAATCGAGAACTCAACTTGTCTCGGTGGTGGAAGGCCAGGTAAGTCTTCGGGAAACACTTCTGGAAAATCTCTAACAATGGGCACATCCTCAAGTCGTTTCTCTTCCGACTTTTTCTCCAAGACATGTGCGAGGATCGCCTGGTACCCTTTCCTAAGGTACTTGCGAGTTTTCATGCAGGATACGATATTCAGTCTCGTCCTACCGGTCTCCCCTTGTATGATTAGAGTACTACCGGTGACAAGAGGTATACGGACGAATTTGTCGTAGCAGACAATTTCAGCTCGGTGCTTGGATAACCAATCCATTCCAATAATGACGTCGAAACTTCCAATCTCAACGGGTATAAGGTCAATAGAGAAGATTTCATCAGATAGATTTAAAGTGCAATTTGGTATTACACTGTCAGCCTCAATTAACTTGCCATTAGCTAATTCTACAATGTACTTAGCATCTAAGGCAATAGGGGCAATGTTAAGCAATTGACTAAACTCATCAGATATGAAGCTCCTATCAGCACCAGAATCAAACAGAACAGAAGCAGTAAGATCGTTGAGAAGAAACGTACCCGAGACCACATTCGGGTCTTGACGGGCCTCTCATGAGTTCAGAACGAAAGCTCTTCCCTTCGCAGTGTTGTTACCCTTGTTCTTCAGCTTTGGGCAATCATTCCTAAAGTGCCCAGTTTCTCCACACTCATAGCAGGACTTTGGTTGGCTGGTGGTGTTGTTGGTGTTGACGGTAGTAGACCTACAGTCTTTGGTCAAATGTCCATACCTTTGAAATTTTCCACAAGGTGTGCTGCAAGGACCATCATGATGACGGCGGCACTTTGAACAGTAGGGTTTATTTCCAGTGTAACCCTTGTTGAAACCAGAACCAGTGTTGAGGGTCTTATCAGACTCAGACCTCTTTGATGATGATTGGTTTTGAGTGGTGTTCCCAGACCACTTTCTCTTGTTGTTGTTACCAGAAGATGGAGCAGATGTCTCACGGCTGACAACCATGGCCATGAGTTCATGAGCAATTTCGATAGCTCTATCAAGGGTGGTTGGTTGCGCTGAGGCGACATTTCCCTGGATATTCTCTGGAAGTCCGCGGATGTACTTCTTGATACTTTTTCCTTCCGTATCAACCAAACCTGGGCACAACAGAGCAAATTGCTGGAACTTGGTGGTGTACCCAGCAATATCGTTCCCTTGTACCGCCAGATGCCAGAACTCCACTTCCAGTCGGTGTAGTTCTTCCTCGCGACAGTACTTCTCCCTTAGCTTTTTCTTCAATTCAGGCCAAGGAAGTCGGTTTGCGATCTCAACGCCAATAGAGTTTGCGTGGGTGTTCCACCACGTTAGTGCACCTTCTTGAAAGGTGTAAGCAGCAAACTTGACCTTACTATCTTCAGCACAGTTACAGAGACTGAAGACAGATTCCATTCTTTCAATCCATCTGATCAGGCCAATGGCACCTTCTGTGCCCTTGAAATACAATGGTTTGCAGCTGAGAAAATCCTTGTAGGAACAAGGTTTGATAACAGGAGTAGGAGTGGCATTAACTGTCTCTTCATTCCTTTGAGCGTCTCGAGCAGCCATGGCTTCGGCTACAGCACGGGTAACCGCAGCATTGAGTTCAGCTTGACTGAAACCATTCCTCTTTGGCGGCATGATTCTGACAAAAGCAAAGAGAGTGGATGAGTTGTTTGCACCAAAACATGATACATCACATATGCATATATATATTTATGGGGTAATATACAATGACACCAGTGATAATCACATTTGACAAACAACAGAGTTGCATACTAGATGCGAGTTTGCGAGTGGGTGGGGTATGGTTTTACGTATGGAGCCTATATTCCTTCAAACAATAAGTTCCATTTGTGATTCTAAGGAAATAGAATGATGGAGGAAATACGAAATGATATACTCCTCGCGAACATACGATGGTACAGCGGAATTGTGTTGTGAGATGTTATGTGTGTATAAAAGAGAGAGACGAAAGTAATTTGTACTTGTCGTCTTTGGTAGTGAGAGTGCTAACGAGTGTATTATCGTGTGTGATCTATATATATTCGATATATATAATAGCTAAGAAGATAATACGCGAGTGGGACTTAATCATATATCTTCAATATATAATAGCCTATAAGGTAGCACATAAATGAGGCATATGTATGTATATACGCCTATATCACATAATAGCCTAATGTGTGTCTAACACTAATCAAGTATTAGTCACGGTTTCTCTCGTGGTCAGAGTCAACTAATGCATTCCTGTTCAGCATAACCCCTTTCAGATTTCACATCAACTTCGTTTAATTGTACATAGTTAGCTACGTTATGTTAAATTAAACTCGTATGACGTGATCACTGAACCAGTTATACCTAATGAGGAATACTGCCTAACGGTCATAGTCTAGGCCCACTAAATGCAACCTAGTTCACTATAACCTTAGGCTCTGATACCAATCTGTCGCACCCCCAAATTATGATGCGGAAGCGGGTCGGTTTGTGGCGCGAGTAATCAATATACAAAGCACACAAGATTACATAATGAACGACCACTACATGCGTCGTTTACAAATACATTGATAAAATAAAGGTTTTACACCGTTATAATATAGTTTACAAAAGCCCTTGAGTTCGAATGATATAGATTCTATGGCATAACTAATTTATACAAAATATAGTAATGCATGACAATCTCTTGATGTCTGAATGTGACTCGAGCTAATGGACATCTTGAGTGGCAGACCTACTGCTGCTGAGTACCTGTGATACATGCTAAAATGGGTCAGCGAAACGCTGGTGAGCTCACAGGTTTGTATGTCAACACATATTTGTATGAACCGCAAGATTTAATGATAATTGAATTTAAAATGCAATTAAGCAAAATAAAAGTTATACAGCCATGAGCACATAGTCCGAGCTTAACTCGAGATGTCAGGTCCACATTTAAGGTATCCTGATCGAGGTGCCTCCTACGAGTGCCTAATCAACACTCGTCTACACAAATATTAATACATCCGTTTTACCAGTTAGTGCGTGCTAACCCGGATGAGGCTGGTCAAACCTATATGGTACCACAATACGTCCGTTTAACCAGTTAGTGCTTGCTAACCCGAACGGGATCCATCGATCACATATAGTACCATACACTAACATTCGCGCTACCGAAGTATTACCAAACTATGTTGATGGAGGGCTTTAAAAGGTTTTGAAAACAACTCATGCCGATATGTAGAAATGTTTTCAAAAAATGGTTTCAATAAAATAGTTTGAGCAATGTATCCCACCCCAAAACAGTTTAAAACAAGTAAAAACATTTAAAAAGGGGCTATGAAAACTCACCTGAGCCTAATGAGATGCTATCAAGCACAAATGATGGTTTACAAGACAAATGATGTCGTTCAATCGACTGAAACCTGCAGGGCGTCTTAGACGCGCAAGGTTTTATTTGATTAGATGACTTTACAGACCATCTATGCTAGTTGTTCCCTCAACTAGTTATGTCCAAATACTTTGGTTAATGTTTATGTTTAAAGTTGTGAAAATCGTATACGGCTCGTTGGTGATTAATTGTAATAATAATCTCAAAACGTTATTATTGAAATGTTGAAATGAAATACTTGTAAAGTGTATTTGAAGTGTTTAGTATTCGTATAGGTCATGTGTTGTTGTGTTGTTGTCTTATGTGATTACTAGTTGTTACCACTTCTAGTTATAATCTTGTTGCCCCTGTTAGTTATAATCTTGTTGCCCCTGTTAGTTATAATCGTGTTGCCCCTGTTAGTTATAATCTTGTTGCCCCTGTTAGTTATAATCGTGTTGCCCCTGTTAGTTATAATCTTGTTGCCCCTGTTAGTTATAATCGTGTTGCCCCTGTTAGTTATAATCGTGTTGCCCCTGTTAGTTATAATCGTGTTGCCCCTGTTAGTTATAATCTCCAGATTTTTGACTCAACAACCCTCTCGTTTTCTACACTTTTTATTCCAAATAAAGACCCACCAAAAATCACAGATGTTCCCCTATGGGTCTAGTGTAAATCTGCACTTTATGGTAATTTTATAAGTTCATCTGCTATTTTTAACAAAAATCAACATGAAAGGTAGTCGGATTTGGTTCGGAAACGAGTAACATTCAAAGATCAGCTTCTATACTTAAATCCGTATAGATCTGGAAAAAGTGTAAAACACGAAAGTTGTAGCTCTTTTCAATACGCAACTTTTAAAAAAAATTGGTTGTCTAACTCATCTTAGAGCATGAGATATTAACGATTTTGTGGGACTGTTTTTGAGAGACAGAATCTGTCATACATACATACTTATGAAAAACGTTTTTAAGATTTAGATTTGGACATTAACAAGTTGTATGAACAATATATCATCTATATAAACATAATACAAGTATTTTACGAAAGTGTCGGGATTCTTACAATGATCGAATGAAGAATCCGAAAAGGTGGAAGCGTAGCTCGCGTTCTCGTGATCGTTTTTGCTTCAATCGACTTGATGATCCGAAGAGGTTTTGATGGTGGATTATGGTGGTGAAAGTGGCTGATTTTAGAGAGAGAAAGATCAGAGATTAGAGAGAGAATGAGAGAGATTGAGTTGGTGATTGAATGAAGAAAGATGAGATGATGGTGGTGGTTAAAGTCAAGAACAAGATCCATGTTTCATGGATCTTGTTTGGCTGATTTTTCCAAGTCAAAAAGGAGGTGGATTTTTGTTATATTTTGTCTCAAATAATTGGTATTATATCCGTGTTCGTTTACCCGATCGTTTAAATGTATATTTAGACGTTATGTATTATATATACGTTTTTAAATAACGAATAAGCTTTCGATATTTTTGAGTTGAAGTATTTTATCAAAATACTTGTTAATGAGTTATAAAAATATAACTTTGGTTGGTTTTGATTATCGAACGCGTTTCACTCATTTTTGGTTGCGTATGATTGTTTTAGACGATACGAGTTTCTTTTGAAATATTATCGAAATAATATGTAATAAATAATGAGTTGTATTAAATAATAATTCTATATTACTTAATACTTGTTTTCACCAACGCCGTATAGATGAATCGGAATTCGGCCGATTTGAAAATGCACGATTTAAACAAATCGCGTACTGATATATATATAACAATATACATATTGATACATACAATTAGCCTAAAACATAGCACTAATTATATGTACTACTAGATGATTAGGATCTAATAACTAGTCCTAATTTGATGGGTGTCACACTAATTTTACTTTAAATCGAAACTATGTCTTATTGGAAGTATAATGACAAAACAATAGTAAAAGTTAGAAGAAAAGTGTTAGAAGCGTAAATAGAATATAGTATGTGTGTATTATGTAAATAGATGAAAGGGTGTGACTATTGGTGAAGAGGCATAACCGAATGAAGGAAAGGATGCAATGGTTCAAGATGGAGACACCAACGAACCAACACCACTATTCGTTATGTATATATCTAGAAGTTGTGTAACAAACAAATGTATGTGAAATCAATATAACTTTATATTTCCTATCGAATTCTCTCTATATTACTATGGTTTGAACAAGGTTAACATCGAAGATCCGAGGATTGGGGCCAACAATTGGTATCAGAGCGCGTTGGTTGTTAGCCAAGTTCAAATCATATACCAAGTTACAGATTCTGTTGGAATCAAAGGAAACTGTGAAGTACAATTTTGGTCGAGAAATTTCTGCAAGTTTGCAAATTTCATATGAAGTACAAACCGAAATCAGGGAAATCAGAGTATCAAATCAGAAACATCAAAGGCACGGTTACAGATTCAAGTAACGATTCACAACAGAAAGCATTTCAGGGACAACATATCAGGCATCAAAAGGGGCAAATATTTGAATCGGTACAAAGCAAAAAGGAAAGAACACACCTTGTTTTGCAAAGTGATACAACCCCACGATTGAACCATCAGGACGGTTCAAGTTGTCCAGAAAGAAACCCAAAAAGCAAACCGGTACATCGAATCAGGCGAAACCCTAGTTTTTTCGCACCCAAAACCAAGGGATTCCAACGGTTCAGAGGAACCGCCACAACCGGTCAAAAGAGAGAAGAGAGAAATAGCGGTGGTTACACCGGCCGGACCTGCGTTTAACCGGAGAGAGGCACCGGCAGTCAAGAAATAAAGGGCACCAGTCGCAAGATGAAGCGACACCAAGATTGAAACGAGAGGAGAAAGGCATCGGGTCAAAAGAACCCACCAGGTTTCACAAATTTAAGCCATTTGGGCCAGTAGTATTTGGGCCAGTAAGTTGGGCCAAGGAAAGACCTTAGTCATAGATCTAAGAAAGTTACCTTTTATTTTAAGTTAGTAATTTTTGTTGGTTAAAGAATGATAACCTAGTAATTACACTGCTTATTATATTAGTAAGATAATTTAAGCAGAAAAAGAAATTATTTTGTTCGCCGTTACCGAACAACAGACCATCGAAATTTTTTCGATCAGAAAAAGTAATTATTTTTGTTCGCCGTTACCGAACAACAGTCCATCGAAATTTTTTCGATCAGTATAAAAGAAAAGTATTTCTGTTCGCCGTTACCGAACAACAGTTATTGCCAAGAGAAAGGCTCCGTTATTGCCAAAGAGAAAGGCACCGTTATTGCCAAAAAGAAAGGCACCGTTATTGCTAAAGAGGAAGGCACAGTTATTGCCAAAAAAGGAAGGCACAGTTATTGCCAAGGATGAATGCACAGTTATTGCAAAAGATGAATGCACAGTTACTTACAAAAATGAATGCACAATTATTGCCAAAGATGAAGGCACCGTTAATGTTAAAAGGGAAGTCACAGTTAATGCCAAAGAAGATGAGTCGAGTGAAATTGGATAAGGAATTATTGGAGAAAGCACATACGAAGGTTGTGAGAACCTTCAAGGAAAAGAAAATTGCGTGATGCAAGGTAGTGAGAAACTACGAAAGCAAGTTTGTGTGAAGAAAAGTTTGTATGAAGCAAAGTTCGTGAGAAATAAAGTTGTGAGACAATCAACTCAAGAATATGACAAAGACGATACCACTTATACGAGAAGATGAAGACTCAATCAAGAATACTACAGCACTAATGACAATGATGCTGAAGATCAAAGGAACTATCTGTTTTGTCATTAGGGGGGAATATTGGAAGTATAATGACAAAACAATAGTAAAAGTTAGAAGAAAAGTGTTAGAAGCGTAAATAGAATATAGTATGTGTGTATTATGTAAATAGATGAAAGGGTGTGACTATTGGTGAAGAGGCATAACCGAATGAAGGAAAGGATGCAATGGTTCAAGATGGAGACACCAACGAACCAACACCACTATTCGTTATGTATATATCTAGAAGTTGTGTAACAAACAAATGTATGTGAAATCAATATAACTTTATATTTCCTATCAAATTCTCTCTATATTACTATGGTTTGAACAAGGTTAACATCGAAGATCCGAGGATTGGGGCCAACATGTCTCCATTTGACTTGCGTTCATACATTCGTCAGGTATCTGGTTGATCTAATATTTTTACTCTAAACATATGGGTCAGAAGCAGCTCTACAAAACTTAAGTTCTTTGTTTCAAGTTTATTTTCATGGTAAGATGTTTGCAATTATTTTGTTTAGTATTCAGGTTATTTATGCTCACTTTTGGTAGGTATCTTCTTTAACACCTTGAAAGAGATATCCATTGGTTGGTTATCTTGAATTCACTTATCTTTCTCTGGCTCCAAGGCTCAAGGAACAGCTCCAACTATGGGGTGAGGTGCAGAACAAAGTCTAGCTTTCAGTTGGGATGACAGATAATATTTGCAAATGTACCTATTTAGTTTTAGATATAACATCTTGAGGATTAGTAGTGATTTGCAAGATATCACAATCGTCTTGAGGATTTTTCAAGGTGTTTAATTGTTAATCAACCTCTATTAAACTATGTGGTAAGTTCAAATCTTTGATTTTGTAAATGTGAAAGAAATATTTATTTTAAATCTGATAAAATTTTATAAAATTTTCAATTATCAGTAATAATAAATAAAAACATTAATTGAACCATTTATTGATGGGTAAAATGATGTGTGTGCAGTGGTGGTGTTGGCTTCGACCAGACAAATGCCATCTTCCTCCTTTTCACCTTTATGGTGTGCACGCTTATATTTAAGTTGCCACAACACATTTCTTCCTACATGTTCATAATTCTGTTGGGTTGTAGCAAGAATGGAAGGACGAATACATTAAAGAGGTTCAGAGCATCCTATCTATCGTGTGAGATTGTCATGTGTATTTGATGAGTTAAGGCTGAATACTATATAATCGAATTTTTTTGCTGAGTTAAAGGCCAGAAGGCAGGTTGTAACTGAAAGACCGGAGTATTTAGGCATGATACTAGTTGTTAACACACCTGTTTTGTTAATTAGCCCGTTGATTATTGCTTTGGAGTTATTAATTGCATGATGATCATTATTGTAGTTACCAGTTGTAATTGGTAAAACATAATTAAAACTCCATCTTCATGAGGGTATTTTAACAATTAAAGATTATTCACACTTATAGCTGTATAGACAATACTGATGTGGAGATTTAAGCTATTTGTTGCAGTTCTTTTACTATGTGTTAAGTATCTTTGTAATAATGAAAAAGCTATTGGATTTATGCAAACTGAAAAATGTTAGTAATTTTGTGAAGAGTTTTAATGGGAATGGAAGGAAAAGGTTTCGTAACGTATTCATCTATCGAGTGGACAGTCATGCGTTTTTTATTAGTGTGAAACTGAATACGTTAAAACCGGATATTTCAGGTGACTTTAAGGCCAAAAAGTGGAATATAATGGAAAGGTTGAACCTTAAAGCTATTCGAATTGTGAAAATTGAAAACCATTCGAAATTGTACTTTTGTGGAGAGTTTGGGCGAGAGTGGGAGGAAATATACAATTAAGTGTTCGTAACGTATGCATCTATTGCGTGAGACAGTCCTGCGTTTTTATGAGTGTGAAGCTGAATACGATAAAACTAGCTATTTCGTGTGACTTTAAGGCCAAAAAGTGGATTTTAACGGAAAGGTTGAACCATAAAGCTATTCGATTTGTGCAAATTGAAAAGCATTCGACATTGTACTTTTGTGGAGAGTTTTGGTGAGAGTGGAATGAAAAATACAATTAAGTGTTCGTAACGTATGCATCTATCGCGTGAGACGGTCATCTGTTTTTTATGAGTGTGAAGCTTAATACGACAGAACCGGCTATTTCGAGTGACTTTAAGGCCAGAAAGTGACTTGTAACAGAAAGGTTCAACCATAAAGCTATTGGATTTGTGCAAACTGAAAAGCGTTTGACGTTGTACTTTTGTGGAGAGTATTAGTGAGAATGGAAGTAAAAATACAATTAGGGGGTTCGTAACGTATGCATTTATCGCCAAAGACAGTCATGCGTTTTTTATGAGTTTGAGGCTGAATACGATAAAGCCGGTTTTTTCGGCTAACTTTAAGGCCAGAAAGCAGATTGTCACGGAAATGTTGAACTATATAAGCATGATACCATGGTTTATAAGCCATCCCATTTGTGAGCAACCACATACACTGTTGCTCTGTAATTCTATTTTATTGCATATCAATTATCATTATTGGTTGTGTGTCTGTTGCAGCTAGTCATTAGAGGACGGTGCTTCCCAGTTCAAGCTGCTCTCTGTACTTCATTCTTTTGGTTCTCTGTTATATATTCCAGAAAGAATGGCAAACGGTGTTGCTACTTCCTATTATGGGGCGTCTCAATCTGGTAATAACCTGACTAACTTTTGAAAGCTTGTATCAGCTTAGAGATTTTATTTTATTCTATTTACTTATGCTTTATTGGTAACTAATAATGATTTGAGTCGCCCCAGCCTCCATCCTTCACATTAACATAGTAATTTCACTAATTTACGTATTCACTACATGACTCTAACTCTTACGAGAACTTATATGAGCTTAATGATTATGTATTCCCCTAAAGCAGAGATCCTGAATACTTCTTGTTGCCTTTAATATGTTTTCACTTCATCAAAACCGGGGAATAAACTTGTAAATACTCACTTTCAACAACAAATACAAGTAACTGATATGATATCAACATTCAACAATAACTAATAGCACAACTTTTTGCCAAGTCACATAGAATAGTGTAAGCCATAAATAAATGGTATAGTGAGCATTCCTTGAAACAGCAGCAAATTACGTATTACAGAATTGAGTTCTCAAAAAAAAAATTCTACTGCTTTTTCTCACCTATGTTGATCTTAATATTTCATGCTTTTCAGGACCCCAAAATGAAGGCCTACTTAATAAATTATGGCATTTCTGTGCCAGGCGTTGATTGGTGTCCCCCGTATTGGAGAACGGGCTTTTTACTTTCCTAGAGGCCACCTAGAACAGGTGTATGTTATCATCTTCTTTTAAGAGCTTATTTTGAACTTTTCTTATTGATGTTTCTCTTTGATGCAAGAGGACGTGTAGTCTCTATTAGTTAGTTATCGATATAATATAACTGTTTGACTTCTCGACAGTAATTGCGAGCTGTCTTGAATCAGTTTTATTAATATTCTTGTTAGTCCCCCTGTTCAACATCTGAATTGGCAGCGGATATTTTTGTTCTTACAGGTTGAGGCCTTCACGCCTCATGAGAAGAAGCTCCCACATAGGTACTTACTGGATTAGCCCAATGACTGAAATACCCTTGCTCAATTACAACATTTACCTTGTGTTTAATATCAAATTATCCCAGAATTTTTAGTACCATGTGTTTATTTCTAATAGTGATTACCTAAATAGCAAACAAGGATTAGCCTAATGACAGAAATTCATTTGGTTTGGTTTAAATCTTTGTTGTGTTAAATACCGATAGTGTTGTTTTCAGTGATGGATTGAAGAACATAAGTAATATGGGTCATTTGGAAAGTGATATTGTAAATTGGACAAGACATTAGAAACAAAAGGAAGATAGTTTGACTTGCTGTCAACTCAAATGTCATCCGCAAAACTTAAAGACAAAACATTTTTACGATGTCATCCGCAAAAAATATGTCGACTAAAATGTTATCCGCTAAAATAGAATTATCTAACACCCTTATAAAGGGTTTACACATTTTCTTCACAAAGTTTAAAATTTAAAGATGCAAAATTCCTACTATACCTTTTTTATCAATTTATAGAAATATTTACAACTATAAACATTAATTGCGTAATTAATAAATTGAAATACCTTCCATATTATAATCGCTATAGAAATTATATGCATTTAAAATAGTTTGATTTTTATATACTATCACACATTAACCATTACCAAATTCTTTTACCATCACATAAAATTATTAAATGAGCATACGACGATCAGTGCGAACTAATGATATCACTTATAATAAACTTCATATTCCGCCGCTTAGCGCAGGTGTTGGGTCAGATTGTCTGCTGATGCAAAATTGAAAATTGATCTAAGTACAGTTAATACTGCTAGAACTATTTGTTAGTACTGCTAGTTTTGGTTTGCACCGTTTGTTGAAGTTTAAGCTGCTGCATATGTTACAACCGGTGGACTATTCTCAGTTTCCACCGTCAAGTCATCTGAAGTTAATACCGCTAGTCTAGTTTACATGGTTTCCACCGCTGGTACTGATAGCAGCGGAAACAATGCCTAGTGGATCCGTCAGACTTGCACGTGCAGTGAACAGTAATTACAGACCATGCTTAGCAGAAATACAGATACAAAGTTATATTAGTTTCCAAACTTTAATGAGGATAACTTGTAAAAGAAAACTCTAATAATTAAAATAGAGTTTTCTTATTTTCAAAGCATGGCATGCATGTTAGTTGGTGTACTTTTGTTTTGACTATATGTAGGGCTTATCTTCTTCATTGTAAAAACAGCTTCAAGGTTTCTTTGTAAATCCTGATACAAAATCAGTGTATCCGTATTATTACTATCAATAATAATATTGAAGCTTTGGTTGTTAAATTGTTTCTTGTTGTTCATACAATTAAAATCTTCCTTGTTAACAAGTGTTATTCCGCAAACTTCTTGTTAATACTTCAAAGCTTTTAGTTAATTAAATCTTGACATTGTTCAAGTCTGGGATCCACAAGTGGTATCAGAGCTATTGTTAGCTTTGAATACAGGAAGTGTTTGAAGAAATTAAGCTTTAGAGTTTAGGCTACATTTGAGGTTGTTTTTAGAAGGTGATTTAAGAATGTCTGCAGAAACTTCAGATGGGATTCAAGCAACAAAGATCCCAATACTCAAACATGATGAGTATGAGATGTGGAGAAACAGAGTTAGGCAATACATGTTGCTTACAGATTATCAAATGTGGGATATTGTTGAAAATGGTCCAAAGTACAAAATTGGTGCAAACGGTGTTAGACTACCAAGACCAGCACCAACCTCTGATATTGAACGAAAAGAGAGAGCAACAGAGATGAAAACTCTCAGTACTCTCTTAATAGCCATTCCAAATGAATATCAAAGTAATTTTGATCAATGTGCAGATGCAAAGGTTCTTATGGAGGCACTGGACAAAAGATTTGGTGGAAATGCTAGCACCAAAAAGAACAAAAGATCACTACTCAAGCAACAGTTTGAAAACTTTGGAGCTACAAAGTTTGAAACTTTAACTCAAGTCTTCGACAGATTCTCAAAGTTAGTAGGTGATCTGGAAAATCACAAGGTCAACATAGATAAGGATGATCTTAATAGAAAATTCTTAAGATCATTGGGAGATGAATGGACAATGTATACAGTTGGGTTAAGACAGAAAAGTGATTTAGATGATAATGAGTTAAGTGACTTGTATAATGATCTCAGATCATTTGAATCAGAAGTGGAAAGCAAAAAGCAAGCAGATGGTTACTCTCAAAGTGCACAAAATGCAGCATTCATGTCTACTGGTAAAAGACAAACTGAGTCAAAGTCTTATGGTGGTACATCAGTTGGATATGGATCTGGATCTGGTTCACTACCACAGGACAGATCTTATGATCAAGTTATGGAAGCTTTCTTTGCAGCTCATGTAAACTCATAACTTATTCATGAAGAATTGGAGCAAGTCAATCCTGATGATCTTGAAGACATGGATCTGAAATGGCAGATGGCTATGATTTCCATGAGGGTAAAGAGATACTTACAAAGGACTGGAAAGAGCAATTTCGGTTTGAGAAGAGAAGACAATGATGGGTTTGATAAGAGTAAGGTAGAATGTTACAATTGTCACAAGATGGGTCATTTTGCAAGAGAATGCAGATCTCCAAAGCAAGAAGGAAATGATCAAAGATCAGCTCATAGAACTGGTGGGTACAATGGAAATCAAAGAAGAAACATTCAAATTCAAGATACTTCCACAAATGCTCTAGTATCTCTGGATGGACTAGGAGTGGATTGGAGTGATCAAGATCAAGTTGAAGAAATGCAAAATCTTGCACTAATGGCTCAAACAGAAGATGAAGATTCAGATGAGGTTCCATATGAGGTAAAAGCTAAATTATGTTCTAATGTATGCAAGAAAACTGTCAAACACTATAGAGATCATAATGCTAAAATCTGCAATGAGCTAAAAGAATGGGACATAAAAAATAGACACTATGTTGCTTCAATTGAAGATCTAGAAAACATAATTAAAGCATATCAACAAAATGAGACTCAATTTGCTTATGATATTGAGTATGTCAAATATGAAAGAGATGTTTTAAAAGATAAAGTTGAAGATCTTCAAAAATTATTAGCTCAGGTCTCTAGTGAAAAAGAAAGCATGAAATTGACTGTATGGGATCTTGAAAATGCATCAAAGAGTGTTCAAAACATAATTGACTCACAGATTCATCATAAAATTAGAACTGGATTAGGATACAGTTTAAATAATGTACCCCCACCTTATAATCACAACTACTTTCCTCCTAAAACTGATTTAGACATGAATAAGCTTAAGGAGTGTATGGTCGAAGAAGTTAAAAAGGTAGATCCAGTTAAAATTTTAGAAGAAAATGTGTTTGTTGAAAATGTAGAGATAACAGATTGGAGCTCTAATGATGAAAATGAATCAAAACCTGAGTGCAGTAAGACTGAAACATCATGTGAAAAGGAAATGAAATCTCTCATTGGATTAGTTTCTGGATCTGAAGAAAGAAAAAATTGTAGAAGGAAAGAAAATGTTTCAGGAAAGAGCAAAGCTTAATTTGGAAAAGATGAACAACACAGATAACAAACTCAAAACAGGTCTAGGTTTAGTTAACAATAAGGGCTAGTCAATGTGTGAAAATGTTAACAAACCTGTGTCAAAAAATCTTGAGTCTGTTAAGTGTTCAAAATGTATGTGCAAAACAAGCAGCTCACCATCCTTGTCAAAACCAAAAACTTATTCCAGAGGAAATCAAAGAAACTGGAATCAAATGGTCTCACAAAAATTGGGATCAAGTTTTCAAAGGATTGATGAGAAGGCCTGTTACATACGCGGACGAACCAATCATCTTCAACATGATTGCTTTCATAATCCAAGATTTCAAAGGATTACGAAACCTTCATGGACATCTGTTGATAGAATTAATCATCAAATTTTTAAATCAAAAATTAATTCTATTAACATGGTTAAGAAGAGCAAGGCTTCTATAGTTAACACTGTTGCTTCAAAACAAAAAGCAGTGTTAACTAGACAAAGAGCCAACAGTGGAAATCAGAAGACATTTGCAGCAACAAAACTTAAAACTGCCAAGCATATTAAGACTGCCAGCAATATTAATACCGCTAAACAAGTTACCACTGCTAACACAGTTAAGACCGCTCGTCTAGTTAAAACTGTTAAAGCAGTTAACACCTCTAGTAGTATTAACACTGCTACCAATCTTAAGACTGCCAGGCATTTGACTACTGGTTCAACTTCAAAATCTTTTAAACCAGTATCTGCTGTTATGTCTAATATAAGTTGGACTTGGAAATTAAAAAATAATGACAAATCAAAAATTTCCAAGAACAACAGTGCATCACAGTCAATGACCTTCAAAAGAGTTGACTGGGTGAATGCACAAGGGATACCCAAAACCAAATTGGTTTGGGTTCCCAAGAGAAACTAATTTTTATTCAAATTATATGTGCAGAGCAAGTCAAGGAGTACATGGCATATTGATAGTGGCTGCTCTAGGCACATGACAGGGGATAAAAGCAAGTTGCAGAACTTCAAGAAATTTGATGGAGGTCCTGTAGCTTTTGGAACTAGTCTGTGACACCCGTCCAATTAGGACTAGAAATTAGTGCCTAATCAAGTTTAATACATGTAATCAGTTCTGTGTCAGGCTAATTAATGTATCAATATATATATTATTGAATATATACAAGAATACGATTTAATTAAATCGTACAAGTTTCAAATCGAATGGACTTCGACACAATTAATACGGACGTTGGTGAACGATTTTATTAAGTAATATAAATATTATTTAATAACACTGCTATATTCAAAAATATTATTTTAATAATATTTCGTAGTCATTTCGTGTCGTATTCATGACATAAACACAATTCAAAATAAAAACGCGCAACCAAACAAAACAAATTGATTCAATAACATAATTACTAAGTATTTAGTAAAATACTTCAACAAAAATATCGAATAAATATTCGTATTTTTAAAACGTATAATTAAACGTGTAAAATAATTAGTTAACGTCTAAATGATTGGGAAAAACGAACACCGCACTGAGCATGAATGCAGGAGCTGAGGAAGTGAGGCTTTTACCAAAACCCCACTCCCTCCTCATTTTCTTCTTCATTTCTTTCACCTACACTTTCCCTTTTCTCTCTCTTTTCTCTTCCAAGAAAACTATCACCACCACCACCTTAAATCATAAAATACTACCATCAAACGAACTCAAATCGTTGAAATAATTAGAGAAAAGGAATCACCACGCAACGATCTACACTTCCATCTTTTCGGATTTTCGATTCGACACTTTGTAAGTTTCCGACAAAATCCTGAAACCTCTCGTATTAGCTTATTTTTACATATTTACGGGTGATTTGGGTTTATATATGTCCATTACAAAGGGGAAAACACGATTTTATAGCTTAAAAATGAGTTAGATTTGAGTTTTGGGTTGGAAAATCTCGACAGTCGCTGGGTACTGGGCTGGTGTTCATCTTTGCGACACAAGCCTTGTGTCGCAGGTTGTGTTGCATAAAACCCTTTGTGTCGTGTTTTGTGTCGTAAAAACCCAGTTATGTCGGACCTTTTGCGACACAATATTATGTCGCACCTTATGTCGCAATTATCATACAACACACTCATTATGTCGCTGTTAAATCAGCATTATCCGCTTACGCGACACAACCCTTGTGTCGCTAAGCTCTTGTGTCGCACTTCTATGCGACACAACCATTGTGTCGCATTATCAACTTTATGTCGCATATTGTGTCGCATAAAACAGAATGTTTAAAAACTCAGATTTTCACTAAGTGTTGGATTTGTAAAACCTTAAACTTTCAATCTACATGACTTCGGAAATACATTGGTACATATGATACAAGCATAAGACTTCGAAAAACAAGATAATAATGTTGAGATTATTATTACAAAACAATCACCAACGGGCCGTACACGTTTTCAAATATACAAGTCAATCAACCAAATCGTAGTAATTTGGACAAGTCAATCAACCAAATCGTAGTAATTTGGACAAGTCAATCAACCAAATCGGGGTAATTTGGACAAACAATTACAAAGGTAGTCTTTCGAGATGCCTAAACAATTAATAACCATCGCGTGTCATGGACACCTTCAGGTTACAAGTCTTCAGACCACACTTCAAGGCAAATCAATCCAAGTTATTAATTCAAACTTTCAAGACTCAGGTGAGTCTCATGGCCCCTATTTTACTGCTTTTCAATCAGGGGTGTGATATTATTGCTCGTTTTGTTTTACAAGTTGAACGCAAGTAACAATCAAATCAAATACTACATGAGTTTCAAGCTAATCAATTTAAAGCCCTCCATAGCATAGTCTGGTAATACGTAGTAGCGTGAATGTTAGTATATGATATCATATAGGATTGACAATCCTCGTCCGGGTTAGCACGTACTAACTGGTCAAACGGACGTATTAGCATTTGGGAAGACGAGTGTGGATTAGGCACTCGTAGGAGGCATTTCAAGTTAGGTTTTCTTAAGTGGGCCTGACAACTCAAGTTAAGCTCAGACTATGTACTCATGGCTGTATAACTTTTATTTTGCTTAATTGCTTTATAAATTCAATTATAAATCTTGCGGTTCATACAAACATATGTATTGACATACAAACCTGTGAGCTCACCAGCGTTTCGCTGACCAATTTTAGCATGTATCACAGGTGACCAGCAGTAGGTTGGACTGCTCAAGTAAGGATCAATTAGCTCGAGTCATCATGCAAACAATCAGAGATTTAGCTGCATTATTATATTTTGTATAGATTAATTATGTATTTAAATCTCTCAATTTCAAGCTGAGCTAATGTAAACAATATTTTTGATGTAAACTTTTGTTTTATCAATACAAGTCCAAAACGACGCATATAGTGGTCGTTCATTATATCTTAAGTGCTGTGATTATTGATTCGTAACACCCAAATTGTGCTTCCTCTAAACAATAAATTTGGGGGTGTTACAGATTGGTATCAGAGCCTTGGGTTATAGTGAACTAGGTTGCATGTAGTGGGCCTAGACTATGACCGTTAGGCAGTATTTCCTTATTAGGCATGACTGGTTCAGGAATTACAGCATACGACTTTAATTTAACATAGCCTGATCAACTATGTACAATTAAAGAAAGATGATGTAAGGTCTGTAGTAGTTATGTTGAACGGGAATACACTAGTTGACTCTGACCTCGAGAGAACCGAGACTCAAACAAGTCTGTGCTAGACACCCAATAGGCTATTATGTGATACTAAGTATACATAGATAGGCCTCGTTACAATCTTAGGCTATATTATATAAGCTATTATATGGATATAGGCCTCATTCTTTCTAACGCTTTGTCTCAGAATGGCAAACACACCACCCAACTCCAACTCGTCGCGCTCTTATCCGTACGAATCCCAAACCTCAAGGGTAGCTAGGAGGGACGCCAGGTTGCCTCGAGCTAGCCCATATTCCACTCACCTTACTCCACCAGTTTTAGCCGCTAAGATACACCATCATGAGCAACGACTTAACGCTATGGATATCGAACTCCAAGAAACTCGCGAAAACTGGAGACTCACAGCTATGGAACGAATCGAGCAAGTCTCCGAAGATCACGAGCACACTGTCAACACCATGAACACTCTTCAAAATCAAGTGGAAGAAACAATCGAAACCATGGAGGTTGTCCACAACCAAGTGATTGGCAACCGAAATGAAATCTCTGTGCTACAATCAAGACTACATCAGTGCGAGACACGTCTAAGGGAAACTGAAGACGCCCTCCGAACTGCCAACAGACTTGCAGAGTCTATGAATCATCTCACCGCACTGCTGCCACAACTCAACTTACGTCAGAATTAGCTTAGGTTGAATCTGTACCCTAATATGCTTTTGTAGGACCTATGTAATTCAACCGGATGTAACAATTCCCGGTACTTTTGTAAAACATCTAATCCTGTAACTTTTGGAACTCGTAATTTGGAATTGTCTATCATCTTTTGAACTCGTAATATCAATTGACAATTCCCCTCGATTATTCTATATTATTGATTTTACATTGTGATGTCGTATGTTACCGCTTTTACATATATGCATCTATTGTAATTTTCATTCTAGTACAATTTCTTATGTACCTTTTGTTTCTTTCTTTCTTGAAGAATCATGCCGCTCAAGAAGAAAAGTTACAGTGATGCGGAAATCAATGCTATCGTTTCTCGAGCTGTGGCCGATGCCTTGGCTGCTCGGGACTCGCCTCGAAACTCCCGAAATACTGGTGAAGCTCCCAGTAATACCCCTGTCATCAAGCCTTGTTCTTATAAGGATTTTCTCAGCTGTAAACCATTCTACTTCAAGGGAACGGAAGGTGCCATTGGACTGATCCGTTGGATAGAACGGATGGAATCTGTTTTCAACCTCTGCAACTGTGCGGAGGATAACAAAGTCAAGTTCGCTGCATACACCTTTCAGGAAGGTGCTCTTACGTGGTGGAACACCCACGCCAACTCTGTAGGTATCGAAATAGCAAACCAACTTCCCTGGGCTGAACTGAAGAAAAAGCTCAGAGAAAAATACTGCCCTGAAGAAGAACTGCACAGTCTAGAGGAAGAGTTCTGGCACCTGACTATGCAAGGGACTGATATTGCTGGGTATACCACCAAGTTCCAACAGTTCACCTTACTATGCCCAGGATTGGTTGAACCGAAGGCAAAAGGCATCAAAAGGTACATCCGCGGCCTTCCTGAGAGTATTCAGGGGAATGTCGCTTCGGCCAAACCAACCACTACCGAAAGTGCTATCCGGCTAGCACACGAACTCATGGCACTGGTTGTCAGCCGTGAGACATCCAACACTTCCTCTTCCAACAACAACAGATGCAAATCATCTGAACCCCACAACAACCAAGGCAAAAAGCCCAATACTATCCAAGTGTACAACACAAATTCTGAACCCAAACGCGCCTACACTGGGGACAGACCATACTGTTCCAAATGCAACTACCACCACCATGGTCCATGCAAGTCTCCCTGCAACAACTGCAGGAAGTACGGGCATTCCTCTAAGGATTGCAGAGCTCCTAAACCCAACAACAACACCCAACAACCCAAATCCTGTTATGGATGTGGAGAGACTAGACACTTCAGGGATGCGTGTCCTCAACGGAAGAACAACAACAACGCAAAAGGAAGGGCTTTTGTTCTCAACTCCGGGGATGCCCGTGAGGACCCGAATGTGGTCACGGGTATGTTCCTCCTCAACAACTTAACTGCTTCCGTTCTATTTGATACTGGTGCTGATAGAAGCTTTATATCTGATGAGTTTTGCCCACTACTTGACATCACACCCGTTGCCTTAGATGTTAAGTACACCATAGAACTTGCAAATGGTAAACTCATAGAAACCGATAGTGTGATACCTAATTGCACTTTAACCCTAGCCGACGAAACTTTCTCCATTGACCTTATGCCTATTGAAATAGGAAGTTTCGACGTCATCATTGGTATGGACTGGTTGTCCAAACACCGCGCTGAAATCGTCTGCTACGACAAGGTCGTTCGAATCCCTCTCGCCGCCGGTAGAACTTTGGTCATACAGGGGAAGACCGGTGGGACGAGACTAAACATCATCTCTTGTTTGAAAACCCGAAAATTTCTAAGAAAGGGTTATCCAGCAATCCTCACGCACATCATGGAGAAAAAGTCGGAAGAGAAGCGACTTGAGGATGTACCAATCATTCGAGACTTTCCAGAAGTCTTTCCTGAACAACTGCCTGGTCTACCACCACCAAGACAGGTCGAGTTTTCAATCGATCTCGTGCCTGGTGCTGCACCTGTGGCCCGAGCACCATACCGTTTAGCACCATCTGAACTTCAGGAGTTGTCCACCCAATTACAGGAACTCCTGGAAAGAGGATTCATTAGGCCGAGTTCCTCACCTTGGGGTGCTCCGGTCCTATTCGTCAAAAAGAAAGATGGTTCTTTCCGAATGTGTATCGACTACCGAGAGTTGAATAAGTTGACCGTCAAGAACCGTTATCCACTTCCTCGAATCGATGATCTGTTTGACCAACTTCAAGGGTCGAGTTTCTATTCCAAGATCGATCTTCGATCAGGTTATCATCAATTACGTGTTCACGACATTGATATCCCGAAAACTGCTTTCAGAACTCGTTATGGGCATTACGAATTTCAGGTGATGCCATTCGGTCTAACCAACGCACCAGCTGTATTCATGGATCTTATGAATCGGGTGTGCAAGCCTTACCTCGACAAGTTCGTCATCGTTTTCATCGACGACATTCTCATATAATCACGAAACGAACAAGAACATGCGCAACACCTCAGAACCATCCTTGAACTACTTAAGCACGAGAAGTTATACGCCAAGTTCTCTAAGTGCGAGTTCTGGATGCAAACAGTCCAATTCCTTGGTCACATGATTGACAGTCAGGGAATTCACGTTGACCCATCAAAAATCGAGGCTATCAAAAATTGGCAATCGCCGACAACTCCAACAGAAGTACGGCAGTTTTTAGGACTGGCCGGCTACTATCGACGATTCATCGAGAACTTCTCAAAAATAGTCTTGCCACTCACGACACTGACTCAGAAAGACAAAAAGTTCGACTGGACTGAAAAACAAGAGTCAGCATTTCAACTTCTGAAACAAAAGCTTTGCAGTGCTCCAATCTTATCTTTACCCGAAGGCACCGATGACTTCGTGGTATACTGCGATGCTTCACACCAAGGTCTCGGTTGTCTGTTGATGCAACGAGACAAGGTCATTGCTTACGCTTCGCGATAACTCAAAATTCACGAAAAGAACTACACTACGCATGACCTCGAACTAGGAGCAGTTGTCTTTGCCCTTAAAATCTGGAGACATTATCTCTATGGCACTAAGTGCACAATCTTTACCGACCACAAGAGTCTCCAACATATATTCGATCAGAAAGATCTCAACATGAGGCAACGTCGCTGGGTCGAGTTGCTTACCGATTACGACTGCAAAATCAAATACCATCCGGGGAAGGCAAATGTTGTTGCCGACGCCCTCAGTCGAAAAGAACGATCGAAATCACTTCGAGTCCGAGCCCTCAGCATGACAATTCATAACGATCTGAACATTCAGATTCTCACTGCTCAACTCGAAGCCTTGAAACACGATAACATCAAAAAAGAAGCCTTGCGAGGCATGGACAAACAATTCGAAATCAAACCTAACGGGATTAGGTATTTCTCAAACCGAATCTGGTTGCCTAGTTTTGGGAACCTGCGAGACTTGGTGATAGATGAAGCTCACAAGTCCAAATACTCTATTCACCCGGGATCCGACAAAATGTATCACGGTATCAAGGATTTTTATTAGTGGCCGAACATGAAAGCTGAAATTGCCACCTATGTTAGCAAGTGCCTTACTTTCTCAAAAGTCAAAGCTGAATATCAAAAGCCTTCTGGCTTACTTCAACAACCCGACATTCCTGAATGGAAATGGGAACAAATCGCCATGGATTTCGTAACCAAACTACCCAAGTCATCGAGCGGTTGTGATACCATTTGGGTGATCGTCGATCGTCTCACCAAATCTGCTCATTTCCCGGCGATCAAGGAAACCGATAAAATGGAACGCCTCACACGAATTTACATCAAGGATATCATTTCTCGACATGGTGTTCCAATCTCGATTATCTCTGATAGGGACAGTCGTTTCACATCTCACTTTTGGCAATCACTTCAAAAATCATTGGGTACCCGTCTCGATATGAGTACCGCATACCGTCCTCAAACCGACGGCCAAAGTGAACGAACAATTCAAACACTTGAGGATATGCTACGAGCCTGCGTAGTTGACTTCGGTGTAAACTGGGAACAACACCTACCATTGTGCGAGTTTTCGTACAACAACAGCTACCATACCAGTATTGGGGCTGCACCATTCGAGGCACTGTACGGACGTAAGTGCCGATCACCCATCTGTTGGACCGAAGTTGGGGATAGCCAACTCACGGGTCCGGAAATCATTCACGAAACAACCGAGAAAATAGTCGAAATTCAAAACAAACTCAAAGCCGCAGGTGATCGTCAGAAAAGTTATGCTGACGTGAGACGCAAACCACTCGAATTCCAGGTTGGGGATCGAGTACTACTCAAATTTTCACCTTGGAAAGGTGTGATTCGTTTCGGCAAACGCGGTAAACTAAACCCAAGATACATTGGACCTTTTGAGATCCTCGAGAGGATAGGTCCGGTTGCATACCGATTGCAGCTGTCGGCGGAGCTCAGCAGCGTGCATCCCACTTTTCACATATCAAACTTAAAGAAGTGTCTGTCTGATGAGACACTTATCATTCCACTCGATGAAATTCGGGTTGACGACAAACTTCATTTCGTTGAAGAACCCGCCAAAATCATGGACCGTGAGGTCAAACAACTCAAACAAAGTCGTATTCCCATCGTCAAGGTTAGGTGGAATTCGCGGCGTGGTCCGGAATTCACCTGGGAACGGGAAGATCAAATGAAACTCAAGTATCCTCAGTTGTTTGCTGACGTTACTTCAAACACGACTCCAAACTAAATTTCGGGACGAAATTCTTCTAACAGGGGGAGAATGTGACACCCGTCCAATTAGGACTAGAAATTAGTCCCCAATTAAAGTTTAATACATGTAATCAGTTCCGTGTCAGGCTAATTAATGTATCAATATATATGTTGTTGAATATATACAAGAATACGATTTAATTAAATCGTACAAGTTTCAAATCGAATGGACTTCGACACAATTAATACGGACGTTGGTGAACGATTTTATTAAGTAATATAAATATTATTTAATAACACTGCTATATTCAAAAATATTATTTTTATAATATTTCGTAGTCATTTCGTGTCGTATTCATGACATAAACACAATTCAAAATAAAAACGCGCAACCAAACAAAACAAATTGATTCAATAACATAATTACTAAGTATTTAGTAAAATACTTCAACAAAAATATCGAATAAATATTCGTATTTTTAAAACGTATAATTAAACGTGTAAAATAATTAGTTAACGTTTAAATGATTGGGAAAAACGAACACCGCACGGAGCACGAATGCAGGAGCTGAAGAAGTGAGGCTTTCACCAAAACCCCACTCCCTCCTCATTTTCTTCTTCGTTTCTTTCACCTACACTTTCCCTTTTCTCTCTCTTTTCTCTTCCAAGAAAACTATCACCACCACCACCTTAAATCATAAAATACTACCATCAAACGAACTCAAATCGTTGAAATAATTAGAGAAAAGGAATCACCACGCAACGATCTACACTTCCATCTTTTCGGATTTTCGATTCGACACTTTGTAAGTTTCCGACAAAATCCTGAAACCTCTCGTATTAGCTTATTTTTACATATTTACGGGTGATTTGGGTTTATATATGTCCATTACAAAGGGGAAAACACGATTTTATAGCTTAAAAATGAGTTAGATTTGAGTTTTGGGTTGGAAAATCTCGATAGTCGCTGGGTACTAGGCTGGTGTTCATCTTTGCGACACAAGCCTTGTGTCGCAGGTTGTGTTGCATAAAACCCTTTGTGTCGTGTTTTGTGTCGTAAAAACCCAGTTATGTCGGACCTTTTGCGACACAATATTATGTCGCACCTTATGTCGCAATTATCATACGACACACTCATTATATCGCTGTTAAATCAGCATTATCCGCTTACGCGACACAACCCTTGTGTCGCTAAGCTCTTGTGTCGCACTTCTATGCGACACAACCATTGTGTCGCATTATCAACTTTATGTCGCATATTGTGTCGCATAAAACAGAATGTTTAAAAACTCAGATTTTCACTAAGTGTTGGATTTGTAAAACCTTAAACTTTCAATCTACATGACTTCGGAAATACATTGGTACATATGATACAAGCATAAGACTTCGAAAAACAAGATAATAATGTTGAGATTATTATTACAAAACAATCACCAACGGGCCGTACACGTTTTCAAATATACAAGTCAATCAACCAAATCGTAGTAATTTGGACAAGTCAATCAACCAAATCGTAGTAATTTGGACAAGTCAATCAACCAAATCGGGGTAATTTGGACAAACAATTACAAAGGTAGTCTTTCGAGATGCCTAAACAATTAATAACCATCGCGTGTCATGGACACCTTCAGGTTACAAGTCTTCAGACCACACTTCAAGGAAAATCAATCCAAGTTATTAATTCAAACTTTCAAGACTCAGGTGAGTCTCATGGCCCCTATTTTACTGCTTTTCAATCAGGGGTGTGATATTATTGCTCGTTTTGTTTTACAAGTTGAACGCAAGTAACAATCAAATCAAATACTACATGAGTTTCAAGCTAATCAATTTAAAGCCCTCCATAGCATAGTCTGGTAATATGTAGTAGCGTGAATATTAGTATATGATATCATATAGGATTGACAATCCTCGTCCGGGTTAGCACGTACTAACTGGTCAAACGGACGTATTAGCATTTGGGAAGACGAGTGTGGATTAGGCACTCGTAGGAGGCATTTCAAGTTAGGTTTTCTTAAGTGGGCCTGACAACTCAAGTTAAGCTCAGACTATGTACTCATGGCTGTATAACTTTTATTTTGCTTAATTGCTTTATAAATTCAATTATAAATCTTGCGGTTCATACAAACATATGTATTGACATACAAACCTGTGAGCTCACCAGCATTTCGCTGACCAATTTTAGCATGTATCACAGGTGACCAGCAGTAGGTTGGACTGCTCAAGTAAGGATCAATTAGCTCGAGTCATCATGCAAAAAATCAGAGATTTAGCTGCATTATTATATTTTGTATAGATTAATTATGTATTTAAATCTCTCAATTTCAAGCTGAGCTAATGTAAACAATATTTTTGATGTAAACTTTTGTTTTATCAATACAAGTCCAAAACGACGCATATAGTGGTCGTTCATTATATCTTAAGTGCTGTGATTATTGATTCGTAACACCCAAATCGTGCTTCCGCTAAACAATAAATTTGGGAGTGTTACATAGTCCAAATGGTGGAAGGATTACAGGAAAAGGAATTGTCAACAGTGATAAGATAAGCTTTACTGATGTGTATTTTGTTGAACAACTGAAGTATAATTTGCTAAGTGTGAGCCAAATTACTGAGAAAAAGAATCCAGTTCACTTCACAGACACAGAATGTTTTATTCTTTCTGACAAATTTAAACTTGATCCAAATATGATCTTAATGAAAATTCCAAGAAAGAATAACATGTACTGTTGTGACTTAGCAAATTTCATACCTCAAAAAGAGTTAAATTGTCTTATTTCAAAAGCTACTGTTGATGAATCTGATCTTTGGCATAGAAGGATGTGTCACATGAATTTCAAAACCATTAACAAACTTGTTAAAAGTAAACTTGTCAGAGGTTTACCTGAGAAAACATATTCATGTAATGATCACTGTGTTGCCTGTCAAAAAGGCAAGCAACATAAATCCTCTTATAAGCCCAAAATCATGAATTCAAATTGCATCCCTTTACAATTATTGCACATGGATTTGTTTAGACCAACGAATGTGAGTAGTATAGGGAAGAAATCATACTGTCTTGTGATCATTGATGATTTTAGCAAATTTTGTTGGGTATTCTTTCTTAGGACAAAAGATGAAACTGGTGAGCAACTTAGATCATTCATCACTAAGATAGAAAATCAAATGAATCTGAAAGTTAAAATCATTAGAAGTGACAACGGTACAAAATTTAAAAATCAATTGATGGATAAATTCTGTGATTCAAAAGGTATTGAAAGACAGTTTAGTGCTCCTAGAACTCCACAACAAAATGGAGTTGCTGAAAGAAAGAATAGGACACTAATTGAGGCTGCTAGAACAATGTTAGCAGATGCCAAATTACCAATGACTTTCTGGGCTGAAGCAATTAGCACTGCCTGCTATGTTCAAAACAGAACCTTAGTCATTAAGCCTCACAACAAGACACCTTATGAGCTAATTTTCAATAGAAAACCTTTAGTTAGCTTTTTGAAACCATTTGGTTGTCCTGTTACCATCTTAAATACTAAGGATCATTTAGGCAAATTTCAAAGCAAAGTTGATGAAGGATGTTTTGTTGGATACTCTATTCCCAGTAAAGCCTATAGAGTATTTAATCACAGAACTAGAATTGTGGAGGAAACGATGAATCTGACTTTCAATGAACACGCTCCAAATCTTGTAGGAACAGGACCAGCACACTTATTTGACTTAGATGCTCTAACCAAATCTTTTAGACACTTGTATGAGACATCAAATACAGGCACAAATGCAACTGTGCAGGTTAAAGCAAATAAGGAAAAAGGAAAAGCACCTGAATATGTTCTCTTTCCCATCTGGACTCCTGATCCTCCAGAAGTGTTTGAATCTCCACAACAACTAACTCCAGAACAAGTCACAACCATTGATGATGATGAGAATACATTATCAGATTCTAATCTACATCAAACAGAAGAGGAAGCAGATCAAGGAACTGCTGAGAATGCATCAGATTATGTAGATGAAGATCAAAGTACACCATGTCACAATGTTTCTGATCTCCCTGATTTGGATCAGAACATGACAAATCTTGAGACCAGTATTCCTGAATCATCTTCATCACATTATCAAGCTCACAAAAGCTATATTCCTTTAGATAATGTGATTGGTCCCATAGATGCACCCATGCAAACCAGAAGGCAATCAAGAGATAATGAAGAGGACATCAACACTTCATTGTATGCATGTTTCTTATCTCAGATAGAACCTAAGAAAGCAATTGAAGCTTTAAAGGATTCTAGTTGGGTTGAAGCAATGCAGGAAGAACTGCTTCAATTTAAGATCCAAGAGGTGTGGACTCTAATGGATCTTCCAAAAGGTAAGTGGCCCATTGGCACTAAGTGGGTGTTCAAAAACAAGAAGGATGAGAGAGGGATTGTCATAAAGAACAAAGCAAGATTGGTTGCTCAAGGTTATTCTCAAGAAGAAGGTATTGATTATGATGAAGTTTTTGCTCCTGTGGCAAGAATTGAAGCAATCAGATTATTCTTGGCTTATGCATCCTTCAAGAACTTCAAACTGTATCAAATGGATGTAAAAAGTGCATTTCTTTATGGTAAAATTGAAGAAGAAGTGTATGTGTGTCAACCTCCAGGATTTGAGGAACCTATGCATCCTGATAAGGTATACAGATTGGATAAGGCATTGTATGGTCTACATCAAGCTCCAAGAGCCTGGTATGATACCTTATCTGTGTATCTTTTAGAAAATGGATTCAAAAGAGGTTCCATTGATAAGACTTTGTTCACAAAAAGAATCAAGAGTGATATTCTACTTGTTCAAATATATGTTGATGACATCATTTTTGGTTCTACAAAAGATTATTTGTGCAAAGAATTTGAATCTCTAATGCATCAGAAATTCAAAATAAGCTCAATGGGTGAGCTAACATTCTTTCTGGGATTGCAAGTAAATCAACAGTCTGCTGGTATCTTCATTCATCAAGGAAAATATGTGAATGACATTCTAGAAAGGTTTGGTTACAAGGATGTGAAGCCAGCTAGCACTCCAATGGAAACACACAAACCACTGGTTGCAGATCTTGAGGGGGAGAGTGTTGATGAACACTTATACAGATCCATGATTGGATCCCTTATGTACTTAACATCAAGCAGACCAGACATCATGTTTTCAGTATGTGTGTGTGCAAGATTCCAAGCAAATCCCAAGCAATCTCATCTTTATGCTGTCAAAAGGATCTTTAGATATCTCAAAGGTCAATCTAAATTGGGCATATGGTATTCAAAAGATTCTGCATTTGAGCTTATTGCTTATACTGATAGTGATTATGGAGGTGCAAATGTGGATAGAAAGTCCACATCAGGAGGATGTTAATTTTTGGGAGATAGGCTAGTCTTATGGCAATGCAAAAAACAAACCACTGTATCCACTTCAACAGCAGAAGCAGAGTATGTTGCTGCAGCAAGTTGCTGTGCTCAAATCTTGTGGATTCAAAATCAATTGCTGGATTATGGTTTGCAATTTTTAAATACTCCTATGTATATTGACAACAATTCTGCTATCAGTATCATCAATAACCCTGTTAAACACTCAAAAACTAAACACATTGAGATCAGATATCATTTTATTAGAGATTGCAATGAGAAAAGATTGATTCCGATTTTCAAAGTCCATACTGGCAATCAATTTGCAGATCTATTCACTAAAGCATTTGATGTGGGTAGATTTACATATTTGATTACAAGTATTGGAATGATCAACTTGACTTAAATCTTTTTCATTAATATCATTTTGTATATATATCTCATAAAGTGTTTAAAACAGGTTAATTGTTTTATCTGAGATGTTAACACCGCTGGCATTTATGTTAATACCGCCAGTACACAAGTTAACACCGCCAGTTCAAATATAACCACTGCCAGTTCAGTTGTTATGTTAACACTGCTAGTTCTGAGTTATAACTGGTACTTGTCATATTTTTGGAATTTTTGCTTTGTGTGTATATACATTTTGTGTGCAGGTTGCAGGTTTACTTTAAAATGTATGGTTGATTTTGGTCAAACTAAAATCCAAAAGTTTTATCACCACATATTTTTTCTGAAAGAAAGATTCCAATGTGTTTAAGTACAACTTATTCACATCTTTTTAGGAGAATAGTAATATTTTAAGTCTTACAATCTTTCTTATTTTCAAGATTCTAATTATAGCTCTGGGTTCTATAACTTCGTGTTTATCAAAAAAAAATGTCATTCATTATCTCAAAGTTTTTCAAGAAACTCAAATCTTTCAAGGCAAAAATGAACCCAACTCCAGAGCAAGCTGTGATTGTAAATGAAATTCCAACTTCATACTTGTTCGACAATTATTATTCTCCAAGAGAACATTTTTCTGCTGAAACATCGGGAAATACAACTTCTGGAACCTCTGACAATGAGATTCAAGAAGAACCAAACCCTGAGCTGATCAGTTTGGATGAATACCATCAAATGGAAGCTATTCAAGAGTATGAGCATGATCATGTAGTTGAAACACTACAAGAGCAGGTTCAGCAACTGGATAACTACAACTGGGATTAATGCATCAATGTCGAGAAACTGAGACTAGGCGACGCATTGCTACAAGATCTCTTCCACGGAAAATAAAGGACATATTACTTCATTGGAAATACTTGGCAAAAAGAGCAAAAACCAAAGCCAAGATATGGATCAAGTGTAAACTGGATCCATCTAATGAAGTCAGATATAACTATATTCCTCCTTACACTTCCTATATAGATCATCTGATGAATCGTCATTATGCTCAAGACTTGGAATTTCCGGATCTCCAAGATCCTGAATTGTTTAAAAAAAAAAAAAAAAAAGGGTTACAACCGCTAGCTATAGTTACAACCGCTAGCTATACTAGTTATAGTTACAACCGCTAACTATACTAGTTATTCTGTTAACACCGTCAGTCTAACTATCTGTTTTGTACTGCCAGTAATATTGTTACAGTTAGTACAACTGGTGTCATTGATACTGTTTTAAATTAGAGCTTGTAACTACCGCTAGTTTATAACAGGAAAAAGAGGGTGAAAATCTTTCATTTTGACATACGACTCTTACTCGCTCTCAAAAACTTGAAATCCTCGACCAACATCATCAAATCTTCGTATTCAATTTCAAGTTTAAATCGATCATGGCTTCGTCTTCTTCATCTGAAACTCTTGCAATCGCAGAGAAACACAATATTCTCGCATTTCTGAAGAAAGTTCAAGGATCAGATGATTATCATGGGATGATTGATTTTCTGTTACACAGCAACCTTAAAGAAGCTCTTACTGTAAACCCCATCATCTATATTACTCATCTAAATGATTTCTGGACATCGGCAAAAAGATCAGAAATCGACGGGGTCACTACTATTGAGGGAAAAGTTGCTGGGAAAGTGATCAAAATTTCTGAGGCTTCAACCCGTACTCACGTGTTGCTACAAGATACAGATGGTATGGATTGTTATCCTATTCTTGAAATTTTTGATAAATTAAAATTGTTAGGGTATGAGGGGGAGAATGATGGCAAGTTAACATTTTTCAAATCAATGTTTTGCCCCCATTGGAAATATTTAATTCATACCCTACAACAATGCATTTCTCAAAAAAGGACTTCTTTTGATCAGTTTAGCAGCAATATTGCAACTGCAATAATCTGCTTAGCTAATGGAGAGAAGTTCAATTTTTCAAAATTGATTTTTACTGGCATGTTGTATAATCTGGAGCATCCCAAAGATAAATTTTTAATGTATCCAAGATTTTTGCAACATATTTTCAACAAAGATTTGAAAGATTTGCCAACTACTGGTGACAAAATTGTTATCTCTTCACATTCTAAAAAAGGTTTTTGCAAATATGAAGAGAAAAGGTACTGTTAAAGGTACTGCCTTCTCTGGGAAGGATACACCTTTAACTTCACACAAGTTGAGAGCAGAAGCTGGTACATCAACCACTTCTGCACCTGCAGTTCAGGAGGAAGATACACCCACTTCCTCTCATCCTAAAACTGCAGTGAAACCAACAAAGAGAACAAGGGACCCTAAACCATCCAAACATAAAGCCAAAAAGGCTAAGAAACAGGCATCTGAGGCTCCTCTTTCTCAGATGTCTCAGTCTGAATTAAACATAAATGAGGTGGTCAATGTAGAGGGTGATGACCATGTGGAAAGGGCTGCCACTACTGTAACTACCTCAGAAGGAGTACAGGACAGTGGTGATGGAAATAGGACCCAATCCATGGCAACACAAGATGCAGAGATTCCAATGGATTCCTCTAATGCAGAGGACCCAGTGGATATCATTGCATCTAGTGGTCCCAGTACCAAGAACAAAGGGGCCTCTGCTAGTCATGCTAGGCATGATGCAGCTGGTGGTTCCAGTGATCCATCAAAGGAGGTTAACACTTCCAAAGATGGTGAGGACAGTTCTTTACTAAATGAATTGACGAATACTTGTACCAAGCTGTGTGATATGGTGAAAAAACAGGGTGAGGAAATTGCTGATCAAAGAAAGCAGTTGAAGAAGTTGAGAGATTTAGTAGATGAGCTAGTAAATGAAAGAAACATGAGAAAAGAAAAGGCAGAGAAGAAGTCTGAGGGTTTGAAAAGGCTTGTTAGAGGCAATAAAAAGAATGTAGTTGAATCAACCTCTGATTCATCTAGTTCTTCTGAAAGCGGTGATAAAAATGATGAAAATCAATGGTGCTTCACTGGAGCTATGTCTTCATCTGCTGTATCAAAAGATCAAGCAGACAAACTTCTTGAAGAAGATGATCAAAGAAAAGAGCTTGACGCAGAAAATGAGATGCCTTCTCTGTTTTCAACTCTTGAGACCAATGATGATAAGCTTGATGATAATGAACAGATGGGTGATGGTGAAAGAACAGTTCTTGGAACAGGTTTGTTTGAAGATGTTGAACCAGAAGTGGTAGATGCTACCATAATGAATGTGGTAAATGATGCATTAGATTTGGAGTTGCCTACTTCTACCACTGATGTTGAGAAACCAGTTTCTACCGCTGGAGATAAGGATAGTACCGCTAGTGAAATTCCAGTAGTTTCCACCGATGGCACTAGTACTGCTATTGAAACTCAATCGGTTTCTACTGCTGCAACAAATACCACCATCTCTGAGCAACCTGATCTAGTTAGCACTGGTGGAAAAGATGAACCAGCTGCAACTGTAAGTGATGAGCACACTGCTGCTGAGGCTTTAGTTGAAGTGGCTAAATCTGCCCAAACAAGGAATGTGGGTATATCATTGAGAGAGCCTGATGTTGACAAAAGGCAAGAAGATGTCAAAACAAATTTAAAAGAAAAAGAAAAGTCTGCATCAAAAGATAAAGGCAAAGGTATTCTAGTAGAGCCAGAAAAGCCAATGAAAAGAAAGCATCTTGAGGCTATAAGTGAAAATGTGGCAAGACAACTTCAAGCCCAGTTTGAAAAAGAAAGAGGATGTGGATACATTGAGGTGGATGTAGGAGATGATGTGAAGGTTCTGATGACCCCAGAAGAACAAATTCACTTTGATCATCTATTAGCTGATGGATCAAGGAATGCTCAAATGGAAGCATTCACTCCTGATCAAAGGTTAATGTGATATTTGGATATGCTGGAACAAAGAAGAAAGCATATGTCAAAGAAGAAGATGGAGAAGAAAATAAAGAAAGCTCCCAGTATGAGACAGCTAAAGGATAGATATGCAAGAGCTGTGAGAAATTATACTAGTGAGACTTTGAAAACCCTGATGGCTATGGACTTCTATGATCTTGAAAAGAAATATTTAAGGATTCAGAAAGAAAAGGAAGAACATACCAAGAAAAGAGAAGAAGAGGAAGCAAAAGATGCTCATAAAGAGGAGTTGACTGCAGATGAAATAGAAAGAAATCAAAGGACTGCAGAAATCAACAGAGCAAAGGCTGAAATGGAAAGGAAAGAAAAAGAAGAATTGAATGCTTTGAAAAAGAACATTCCAAAGGAAACAATTCAATTCAGTAGAAGAGTAAAGAAGATGGATGCTTAGATTGAAGCTGAAGAGATATCAAAGAATATAAATGAATCTGAAGCTGAAACAAAAATTCATTCTGAGAAGGAGTCTACATCCAAGTCTGAACAGTCCACTGAAGAGGAAATGGTTGATTGGGACAAGATCAAAGCAATGGTAGAAGTTGAAGAACCTAAAGTGCCAATTGCTGTATAATTTCCTATCATTGATTGGTATTTTGTATCTGACGAAAATATGAAGAGACGGCTAAAAATTGTGAGAGCTGGTCATTCAGAAGAAAGATTTCTATCCTTCTACAGGTGTGTTCAAAAGATATCCAGAGATGATCTGGATGATATGTGGGGGATTGCAATGAGAAAATATCAGAATTCAAAGAAATACAGTGAGGAAGAGAGGGTCTACAACTATCTTTCAATTCTGTACGAAATGGATGCTGAAAATGAATTCTACAAAGATATGACATGGGCAAAAGTCTGGCTTTGCCACTCTCACAATGGAGTTCATGTGGTGCAGCTTCAAAGTAGTGTATTTGCATATTTCTTCATTGGCACTGAATATCCATGGAGTCTAGGTCAGTTATCTTCTATGCTCAAGCTGAATATCAAATGTGATGATCTAGATACAGCTGCTTCTTTAGTTCATGAAGTTCATAACTATTATAAGAAGGCACTTGCAAAGTATGCTGTTGAAAGTGAAGAATATAGAAAGAAAAGGGCTGTAGAAATCAAAAAGAAATTCAAGGATCTGAAGTAGAAAACTTGAGTCTGTTCATGGAAAGCTCAAGTTTAGGGGGAGATTGTTGGGTCAGATTGTCTGCTGATGCAAAATTGGAAATTGATCTAAGCACAGTTAATACTGCTGGAACTATTTGTTAGTACTGCTATTTTTGGTTTGCACCGTTGGTTGAAGTTTAAGCTGCTGCATATGTTACAACCGGTGGACTATTCTCAGTTTCCACCGTCAAGTCATCTGAAGTTAATACCGCTAGTCTAGTTTACATGGTTTCCACCGCTGGTACTGATAGCAGCGGAAACAATGCCTAGTGGATCCGTCAGACTTGCACGTGCAGTGAACAGTAATTACAGACCATACTTAGCAGAAATACAGATACAAAGTTAGATTAGTTTCCAAACTTTAATGAGGATAACTTGTAAAAGAAAACTCTAATAATTAAAATAGAGTTTTCTTATTTTCAAAGCATGGCATGCATGTTAGTTGGTGTACTTTTGTTTTGACTATATGTAGGGCTTATCTTCTTCATTGTAAAAACAGCTTCAAGGTTTCTTTGTAAATCCTGATACAAAATCAGTGTATTCGTATTATTACTATCAATAATAATATTGAAGCTTTGGTTGTTAAATTGTTTCTTGTTGTTCATACAATTAAAATCTTCCTTGTTAACAAATGTTATTCCGCAAACTTCTTGTTAATACTTCAAAGCTTTTAGTTAATTAAATCTTGACATTGTTCAAGTCTGGGATCCACAGCGGGTGTCTGCTAGTTATATTAATTTTTGCATTAAAAATCATGAGTAGCCCGCAAATTATACGGGTTATAATATAGTTTGACTTAAAATTAAAACTAAATTGCCCCTTACAAAACTAATATACACAAATCAATTAATCCAAGTTACTTGACAAATATAAAAAGTCAATTTAAAGCTTATAATTATTTCATCTTTTATTCGATCATTCAATTCAAATTTGTTGTCAGTTCAAACTTTCAACTTAATTGATTTCAATGATACAATTGATTTAACATATTTTATGTCAATGTTATCATTAGTTATGTAATGTAATATTGTGTTCAATATAGACGCCCACTAATTTTTGACATTCGATTCTTATATTAACTTACGAAACATTCAAAAATGAAATCGAATATCATAAACTAATAAACTAACTAAAAAGGAATATACAAGAAAATAATAATTATTGCACGGGTATATAGTGGTAAACCACAATTGATAAGGATGGTGCCCCAAATGCCCCCAAGTGGTTTTATTACGCGGGTTACAAATTCCCCAAATTCAATTAGACCCGCCAAATTCGGCGTTTCCCCCAAATTTCACAATCCAAATTCGTCGTTTCCCCCAAATTTCACAATCCAAACCCTTTCAAACCCTAGTTCTGCTTCTTGTTTATCAACAATCGATTGTCCACAATTAGACAAATCTTTCTTGTAAATCAGAGAAATTAATGGCAGATTCGAAACCTAACTTGAGAATTCTCATTCCGGATGAGATACTGATCAACATATTCGAAAGGTTACCGGTTAAAACCATTGTTAGATGCACCGCACTTAACAAATACTGGTATTCAACAATCAAAACTCCAGGTCTTCTAAAACCTCACTTAAACTACTCTTCCACGTCATCATCCATTATTAATTCTGAATCAGGCAAATTCCTAGTAATGCATCATAAATATGATGATGATCAAGATAACTGTTTTGTTGTTTCACAAAAATTTGATTGTTGGTGAGACATTTTCCTTCAATTTTACAGCCAACAATGTTTCCTCCATGTTCCGTAAAGTTGGTAGTTGTTGTAATGGACTTATCTGCTTGTCTCATATTGACACTCATCAGAAGTCGATATTTCTGTTTAATCCTTCTATTAGGAAACTGAGATGCATCAATCCTACGCTTTTAGAGGATACCTCAGAGTTGCCAAAAACTCATCCCCTCATCAGTCGTGTGGTTGGATTCGGCTATGATCAATTTACTGATGACTACAAGGTAATTGTAAGTTATCGCTACTACATAAGGTCAGACGAAACAATTATTGTGATGGCTGAGGTTTATAGCTTATAAACAAATTCTTGGAAATTACTTGATGTGAGGGACGATTGCTTAATGGAGAATTCTGTTTCAGTGATTAATGAAACATATTGGCGACGGGTTAAGAGAAAAGATGAGAAGCCTAGTCTTTTTGCATTTGACTTTAGTGCAGAGAAGTTTCGCACATTTGATCTGCCGGATAACGACTGGGATCTTTGGAAAACACACTTATTGACATACAATGATTCACCTGCTATATTGGAGTTTGCTGATGATTTTGATGAAGATTCTGAGGAAAAGTCTACAAGAGTTACTCTTTGGACTTTGAAGGGGTATGGTGAGGGCTCATGGAATAAAGAGTTTACAAGAGTTATACCTGAATGGTTTTGTGAGCCTGTTGACTTTACTAAGTCTGGAAAACTGATATACTGTAGAAATGGCCGTTATCTTAGAATGTGGGATCCTGAAAGTGGGGAAGTAGTTGATCTTGATGAATTTGCAGACATTAAAGACATTATTGTAGGAGATTATATCGAGAGCCTTATTTTACTATAAATGGAAGTTATGTCTTCATATGGTGTGCCTTCAAATATTTTAATTCACCTGCTTGATTTACTTTTACCGTCAACATTTGGCTCATAAGCATTTCTACAAACTTCAATGTTTGCAATTACTTTGTTATGCAGTACTTTGTTTACTTATTTATGCAGGTTATATTAATCTACGTTGTGCTGTCTTTGTTGAAAATAGGAAATGTTCTAACTTTTAACTTATATACTCTATTTTTGTTGAAACTCGTATTTTGTTTATCTTAGTAAGATGTAGATATTAGCTCCCACAGCGTAGCATAAGAATGGGTATTGCTGGCCGTTTTCATTCTTACTATTCCACCGCCTTGAGGGTACGTCATTCTTATTTTTTTTTCATTCCATAAAGGTTACTAGTAAAATCCTTCATGTAATTCTCATTCATCAATCACTAACCTGAACTATTGAAACTATAACTGTTTCGTATTACCACAAGATTTACTTGTTGTATTTGACAAATATAACTTCAGTACGTTGTATTCCTGTTAGCTTACAAGGCTACCAAACTAATAAGGTAATTCCCCTGATTGTGAGCGTGTGTATACAGTTCACCACTTACAATTTAACAGATTTCTGGTGAGACAAATTTTATCAAAAACCTTAGTCCCCATTCGACATGAAGTTGGAAGTTAATCCAGGTAACTCCGTTTCAACTGAAAGAACAGATTAATATGAACTCAGCTTCTTGTTCCTCTTTTACTTTAGTGACTTTTGACCATGATATGGTTTGTACGCATAGGTTTGTCGTTTTATGGATAGGTTATGATGTATGTTGTTATCATGTATGTATCCTTGTATATATACATATAAGAAATTTTCAACAAGTGAATATGCATATGACTTGATATATATTTTTATGTACAAAGCTTATGAATTAGCTATCACTAGTTAAGTCTCATTGGCTGTTGAAGTCAACCATATACTAGGTTTTCTGTATATAACTTTGCTTTGTGTAGGACCTTAATATAATAATTGTGCACGGAGTCATCTGTGTGAAAATTGGTTTACCTATGAGGGGATCGCCTGGTTGGCATCATATGAGTTGAAGTTTAAGCGATCGGATGGTTAAAGAAGAACTTACCAAGAACAATGAAGATGTCGATGATATGAATGATCTTTATTGTTGTAAATTATTACTTCAAAAGAAGGGCTTGGGAATGGGTATAGCTGGAAGAGGTACAATTAATTAAGGTTCTCAAACTAATGTGTATTTTGATGGACTCGAAGCATAATAACAACTTATGGCTTTCATGAAAAATCCTTTCTATGTTGATGTCCAGAGATTGGATAACACGTACAATACAGTTACCTTTAGTCATTTTACTTTAACTAGCTGCTTTCTGTTATCTGTAATTCATTTATGTTATTTTACTCTACTTCTTCACCAGATTACAAGGAATTCAACAGGATATCACAGCACTTTGATACAAAGTACTATCTTCATTATGAGAACCCATCAACCAACAGAAAATATAAATGCCGAACTAAGAAACGGAAATTACAAAATGGATTACATTGATTTGCTACAAGCTCAGGAGATATATTTTGATAAAATTGTTTGAAAAGGGGATATTAACATCGAGTCCAAGTATTTGTTCTTGCACTGGTGGACTTTTAGGAGTATCTCTTTTGGTATATTCTGTAACACCCTTCAGAAGAGATATCCGTTCCATTACTCACCCAAACAGGTTAATGTGTTTCTCAATCATGCCTTCTTTATCTGGTTCCAACTTCCAAGGCTCAAGGAACAGCTTTGTAAGATTGATTGTGATTTGCAAGTTATCACAATCGTCTTAAGGAATTTTCTTGGTCTATAATTGTTAATCAACCTCTATTAAACTATGTAGTAAGTTTATGTCTTTGATTTTGTAAAAGTGAAAGAAATGTTTATTATAGAACTAATATGATATTTTGTTAAAATTTGTCAATTGTAAAAATCAAATACATCAATTGAATCACTTGTTGATGGGTGAAATGTTGTGTGTGCAGTGGTGGTATTGGCTTCACCTTTGGTCTGCTCTTCAAAACCTTAAGCAATTACTTCTTTGTCCATTTTTCTTGATCCTCCATTTATTCCTCTTTAGATAGAAATCGGTGTGTGCATGGATCATGTTGGCTTCAACATGCAGGTACATTCGTTGATAATTATATCACTCTCATTGACTTATTCTGATTATGGTTTGTTTCGCTTATGGTAACCTTTTCTTTCTCTTTTTTTTGATGGAAACATGCATGAGTATATAAGCTAATTAATTTCATTTTATGTTCCTAATTTTATTTCCTTTTTAATTATTGTGTTTGGATTTTGGGTTAGTCTCCAATCGCTGTATATATTTTTTGTGAAATTGGTGATTAGTAACTTTGAGATCTAAGTATCTTACAAATTTCTTCACATTTGACGTTTTGTGTAGATTTAAGTCATTGATCCTTACCATTGTAGTTATTGGTTGTAAGTGGTATGAAATGAGTAAAACTCTACCTTTGTGAGTGTGTTTAAAAGGATAATGAATTGTTAATCATTTAATGCATCCAACTCGCACTCGATGTTTATTGTGTGTACCCAACTAGCGCATGATATTTTTAATACATACAACTCTCAAAAAAATATGTTTTTATGTATTTTGATAATGTGTCATCCGTTTAAGGTGCAACATGGCATCTATAGAAGGTGACACATCATTAAAAGTACTACAAAATACGTTAAATACACTTTTAAAAATTATATGGTTTAATGTATACCACCCGGCCATTAGTTAGATAAACACAATAGATACACTTTTAAAAATTATATGGTTTAATGTATACCACCCGGCCATTAGTTAGATAAACACAATAGATACACTTTTAAAAATTATATGGTTTAATGTATACCACCCGGCCATTAGTTAGATAAACACAATAGATCTTGTTTGCAAGTTGAATATATTCAGAGATAGTTATCCCTTAAATGATTAAAGAAAATCCTCACTTATGACTACATAGGGTTAATTGTTTCGTTATGTATTAAACTTTACATTTTTTACTATCGTATGAGACATACGTTCAATTGTTATATTGTATGTATTGAACTTATACATATACTCTATTGTATGCAAATTTTCCTTTTTGGGTAAGACAAAAAAAAACTTCAATATTTTGGCGTTATCCAAAAAGGAAAGTTTACGTACAATAGACGATATTTACAAGTTCGTTGCATACAATAGAAGTTTTCAAAGTTCGACTTATACAATAGTAAAAGGTATAAAGTTTAATACATAACGAAATAATAAACCCTAGTAAATAATGATGTGGAGATTTGAGCTATTTATTACGATGCTTTCACTAATTTGTATCTTTGGGATAAAGTTAAAGCTAATGGTTTTGTGCAAAAAGAAAAGAATTTAACATTGTATATTTGTGTAGATTTTATAAAAAAAATAGGTACTTTGGAGACCGCGTACCATATTCCAATGGTAGGCGTTCGCCACAACCGCAAGAAGTATTAACGTCGAGCAAATTACATGTCCACAAATCACTCACATATGCTGAGGCGCGGATTCGAACCCCTGACCTTGTCAGTCACACATGTGGGGTCTGTGTGTTTGTGGTGACGGTACAACTATTGGTTTGTGTAGATTTTAGTGAGAATTAACAGATGTAAACATACAATTAAGGGGTTCGTAACATATGCATCTTTCGCGTGTGATTGTCATGCGTTATTTATGAGTTTGAGGTTAAATACGATAAACCTGGCTTTTTCGGCATACCTTACGGCAAGAAAGTGCATTGTAACGGAAAGGTTGAACCATAAAGCTATTGGATTTGTGCAAAATATAAAGCATTTGACGTTGTACTTTTGTGGAGAGTTTTAATAAAGGAAATATAAAGTTAGGGGACGCGTAACGGATGCATGAATCGTGTGAGACAGTCGTGCATTTTTTACGAGTTTAAGGCTTAATACGATAAAGCTGGGTTTTTCGGCTGACTTTAAGGCCAAAAAACAGATTGAAACGGAAAGGTTTAACTATATAGCCATGATACCATGGGATTATAAGCCATCTCTTTTGTGAACACCACATTAATTCAATTTGACTCCATATCATTTACCTAAAGAAGACGGATAAACATATGTGACTTACCATGTCCGTGATGTAATTCATGGTGCCTCTCAGATTGGAGTCATTGGGAACAAACAACACCGTTCATGATTCTGCTATGTTTTGGCCGAGTTGAAGCTATTTTGATGAACATGATTCGGTCAGAATGAACAGTGTTTTTTTGTTCTTAGTGACTCCAATCCAAGAGGCCCCATGAACAAATAGTGTTGTGTGATTCCACAAAGGTAAGGTTATAGTCTTTAGCTTTTAGGCAATATCCTCGTTCTTGTACTCGTTGAAGTCTTTTACAGTAGCATTTTTCTTTTTATCCGGTTGGACTTTGACTAGTTAAGGATATATATATATATATATATATATATATATATATATATATATATATATATATATATGTGTGTGTGTGTGTGTGTGTGTGTGTGTGTGTGTGTGTGTGTGTGTGTGTGTTCAAACGAGAACCACAAAAGGTACAGAACTGCGAGAACTTTTAAATTACATTGTTTTCATACATGTAAACACAACAAATTACACATAAATGTTATTTAATGTTCATATTATTGACAGACAAAAGTTAAAAATCACAAAAGACGTGTTAAACTATAAAATATATGAAGTGTTCACATTTGCACATATCAAATGTGCACGTGTGAACGAAATATATAAATTTGATTTTAAATGTTATTTTGATATTTTTTCAAACTGTTTTGCTTTTAACCTTAATCTAGATTAATGTTCACATGTAATTGAATCATTAAACATGTTAAAATCTCCATAATTTAAAAATTCTCGCAGTTTTGTACCTTTTTTTGGTTCTCGTTTGAACTTTTGGCCATATATATATATTTGAGGTCAACCTAAGCGTCACTTCCTGACTGCTGTAAGGAGTGAGTTTGTTGGGGCTAAAATGCTGCTTCCTGGTGATGCTGTTATCTTTCTACGGTAAGCTATATAGAGCACAACTGGACCTGATGATTAGTTTGTTTATTCTTTAAACTCTATAGGTTATAATAAGATAATGATTGTTCATCGTTTCCAAGGGGAATGGTGGCCTGCATGTTGGAGTAAGGAAGCAAATGTGTGTTTCAGGCAACGTACCATCACCTGAGACGTCCGGTCAAAGTCATAATGGCGTCTTTGCTGCTGCCTCCCATGTCTGTTGTTTATATGATGAGCCCAAAAGAGTGTAGCTTGTTAGAATAAGCATTATTGTTAGCTTGAGTTTAATTAGGTTGAATGGGTGTATCAAGGCTATGTGGAGGGTAGTGTTTGTTCGCTGTATTTCGTTCTATTTGTTGAAGAGGTTTTTATTTTTGCATGAGCTTAATGTGCTGAATTTGTAATTGGGGTGAAAGTGTTGTGTTCGAAGTTGTTTTTAGAAACTTCTGACAAAAATATGTTAGCTGAATTTGGTATTATTTGTGACAATAATTAATTTGTATATCACACAATGTTGCCATCTAATTCAGGTTGAATGGAGTGCATCTGTAACAAAATCTCTCCCATATAGTGTTTCTCCTTGGGATATAGAACCACTAACCAGCAGGTCATGGGGTCAGTTCTTGTTAGGGAAGCTGATCGAAGAAAGTTTTATGTTGTGATTTATTTAAAGTGTTTGATCTTCATTCATTTTTCTGGTTACACTGAAGGGTAACTGTACTCAAAAAAATCTGTCGGGATCATTGAACTTTTGTTAAAAAAAAATAAGGTAACCATACTCTAAAAAACCTTGAAAGTGATCGATAACTAAACTTTAAAAGTTTTCATGTGACTCACTTGGAAAGCTGGTTAATTAGCTGATGGTAACCTGTTAGATAATGTGAATTAGATGGTTAGCTATGTGTAATATGCATATAAATTCATCTTAAAATGACTTAATAGATGGTTAACTCTTGTTTTGTCTTGTGGTTTTATACTAAAGATTAGTGTCTGTGAATGTATCTAACTTGTGACCGATGTTTATTGAGTGTACTCTACCTACATTTTCTATTTTTAATGCATCAAACTTTTAAAATGGATGTTTTGATATATTTTGTCAATGTGTCACTCGTTTAAAGTGTCACGAGCCATCCGGAGAGTTAGACACATCATCAAAACGTCACCAAAATACACTGAAACACGTTTTTTTGAAAGTTTGATGTATAAAAATAGCAAAATTAAGTTGGGTACACACAATAGAAATCTGATATAAGTTAGATGCATTGTGAGACACTAACCCCTTATACTAATTATTTCTTGTTTTTTTCCTTCTAAAAAAACATTTAGTAGTATTTTAATGAGAAAATTACACTAGTCGTCCCTGTGGTTTGTCTAAAATTTCACTCGTCATCCCTACAAGTTTTTTTTTTTACACTAGTCATCCTTGTGGTTACCATATCTTGCACTCGTCGTCCCTATCACTAACGATCATAAACCAAGTCCGTTAAAATTTGACATGTGCCGTCCATATGAGGGTAACTGCGTAATTTCATAAAGTACAAGGACCTCCCATGTAATTTTACAAATACGCTTTTTTTTATTACTTTTTATATTTCTTTAAATCTATAAATGTATGTCTGTAGCTCTGCTTATTATTTGTTTAATTCCATATCGTAGATTCACAAAAACAATAGATTAAATAACAAGCAGATCGTCCTCATCGGTGCATCATCAATATAACACATGATTCTTTCTTAAATTTGATAATTTCATCATCGAATCAAAACTAAGAACAATAACATCACAACACCATTGTTATACTCATCAACAAGAACATATCATCGTCGTCGTCATCATCATCATCATCATCATCATCATCATCATCACAACATACTGTATAACTTCAAATTCAAGGATGCATTGAGATTCAAAGCTAAACTCTAACAATTACCCTCAATTTTTAATCCAAAATCCTAACCTGCAACTCGACTTCTCGCCAGAAATGTTTTCGAAATCTACTCCTTGTGGTGCTGACATTATCCACTGGCGACATCAAGACCCTAAACAACCATAGTCGGATCGAAAGCGTCGTTGGTCACATTTACCTGCAACTCCGTCGAGGTTTTCCGATGAGGGTTAGATCTGTTCCGGGTGTATGGACGTGTGGTGGGGATTCCAGCTGGAGGCAGCCGATTTCCAGTCAAGTCATCTGTTGTGATGTCCGGCGTTATTTCACCAATGAGGTTGAGGAGACGGAGGTGAGGTAAGGAGGTTAAACACGTTGGAATCTCGCAAATGATGTAATTTTTGTCCCATCGTTGGTTATCGATTTTGGTTGGTGTTCGACAAATTTACAGGGAGTAGGGTGAAGATGGTTCTTGGTTGGGTGGTGGTGGTTAATAGAAGAAAGATGATAACGGAGTGATAGAGAGGAGAAAGAAGATAGGAATTTGTGGTGAAGATGGCGGTAAATGGGGTATTAATTGGAAAAGGGTGTGAGAAATTACCGAAATACCCTCATATGCCGTGCACGTGACGAGTTTTAACGGTGTTGGCTAACGCCCGTTAGTGAGAGGGACTGCCGGTGAAACAACGTGCAACCACAGGGATGACTAGTGTCAAAAAAAAACTTGCAGGGACGACCAGTGTAATTTTTTGCAAACCACAGGGACGACCCGTGTAATTTTGTCTATTTTAATACAACAATCAAGGTCCTTCATAAATAAGTTGTAGTATGTGTGTTTATAGAACGATATTTTGATATATGAATAAAAAAATAGTATAAATATTACTCCCTCCGTCCCAATTCTATTGTCCCCAGACAAAAAACACGCGGTTTAAGAAAATATAATCATCTCTCTTACTTTTTGGTAAGATGACAGTTTTACCCTCTACTTTTTACCTACTTTTTGTCTTATATATATACACTAAGGGTAAAAAAAGAACTTTATCACTTTATTCTTATCTATTTATGGAAGTGGACAATTAATTTGGTACAGCCCAAAATGGAATAGTGGACAATAGATTAGGGACGGAGGGAGTACTTCTCATAAAAGAGCATTGGATGTGCATTAAATTTTTTCATAAGAAATAAAACTGTAAAATTGCATCCGCCAAGTAAAACCCTAACCGGTCTTCCCCAATTTCTAGAATCCAAATCCTTTCAAACCCTAATTCTGCTTCGATCGATTGTGAACAATTAAACAAATATTTTAGAGAAATTAATGGAAGATTCGCCAAGTGTGTTTATTCCTGATGAAATATTGATCAACATCCTCGAAAGGTTGCCGATTAAAACCATTGTTCGATGCACCGCACTTAACAAATCATGGTATTCAACAATCAAAACTCCAGGTCTTCTAAAACCTCACTTAAACTACTCTTCCACGTCATCATCGATTACTGGAAATTGTTTAATAATATTGTATTATGGTGTTGATGATGATGATGATGATGATGATGTTCATCATGATGATGATGTTCATCATGATGATGATGATGATGAGGACAATTGTTCTGTTTTATCACATGATTTGATCGTTCGTGAGACATTTTACTTCAATTTTTCAGCCAACAATATTTTCCAAGGCATTAGGAGAGTTGGTAGCTGCTGTAATGGAGTTATATGCTTGGCTTATACTAATACTTTTGTATATGGTTATCGGAAGTCAATATTTCTGTTTAATCCTTCTATTAGGAAACTAATAAGATGCATAAATCCTACACTTTTAGAGGATACCTACGGACTTTATGACATTCCTGTAGTTGGATTTGGCTATGATAAATGTACTGATGACTACAAGGTGGTGGTAATTAACTGCTACCTAACTGCAGTTGGTACTGCTATTGTGACAGCCGAGGTTTATAGTTTGAATACAAATTCTTGAAAAATACCTGAAATCAGAGATTATAGTCACTTATCAAAGGATTATAATGTTGCACATAATAATGTTACGTATTGGCTAAGGGTTCCTCAAAAAGATAGTATTGTTTCATTTGACTTTAGTGCTGAGGTCTTTCGAAAATTTGATCTGCCTGGTAGCTGGGCTTCGGATACATACCTATTGAAATACAATGGTTCACCTGCTATATTGGATGTTCTTGATGATTCTGTGGAAGATGTAAGAATTACTATGTGGACTTTGAAGGAATATGGTGAGGGCTCATGGAATCAAGAGTTTACAAGAGTTATACCTGGATCGTTTTATAAGCCTGTTGAGTTTACTAGGTCTGGAAAACTGATATTCTGCAAAACGGGTGATGATCTTGCAACATGGGATCCGGAAAGAGGGGAAGTTATTGATATTGATGGATACTCGTATACTAAAAACATTGTTGTACAAGATTATATCGAGAGCCTTATTTTACTTTAAATGGACAATACCGCTTGCGATCATATCTTTGTGATGTATTTGGTTGATCTTGCTCTAAGCATTACTAGTTGAAGGACCCGCGACAACGCGGGTTATGACAATTAAATTTAAAAACTTAACAATTATATATAAAAGCAAGCAAAAGGTTTCGCTTCTAATACTTTTTACATAAAACTTAACTTTCTATGTTTTACAATCATTTGTTTCAACAACGAACATGTTTAATAAATTTCAAAAAGGGAGCTCATTTGACCCAGGTGGTAATTTCAACGCAAGCTTTGTTCACGTAAGTGATTTATTACAACATTCATCAATCCATGTACAAATACTGATTTATGACAACGTGGGATTAGACATGAAAAGTTAGGATTGTGTTTTCACTCCTTTGAAGTGTATTTATAAATATGAATTGTGATGTTTTTAAATGTAACGGAGTATATAACACATACTATACTATATCAATAAGAAATCAGATTAATTAATATAACTTATTCAATCAAATAATCAAATAATATTAATATGTCAATATAAAAAGCATAAAATGATAAAAACTGATCGGTTGTAGTTTATCTTCTTATTAAGAATTATTTATATCTTTTTAATCCACATTAACCATTTCCAGTATATAATATCATTAACAATTTCATGCCTCATCTGTTTAAAGTAATTAGAAGTGAAAGTCACTCGATCTAATATTTAGACTTTAGAGTATTTGTTCAGATTTCATATTTAGACTAAAGAGCATTTGTTAATCTATGTCTCTCTGCTCATTAAGCTTCGATAACTTATTAAAGGAATGTATTCTTACATAAAAAAATATAGGTCATCAATTGAAATTAAACTTCTCCCTAAAAAATTAAATATACAACTACAATTACACATAATATCATAATTGCTGCTAGTCCTAATTAACAACACTTAGATTACCTTAAAGGAAGTAACAAACATATAACCATTTCAATTTCAACTCTTGAAACCTTAATACCATGATGACTCCTCGTTGAAGAAAATGTGACGCGTCATAGTGTCTTCTATTGTCATGAAAGCACCTTAAATCCATTTGTACTTCCATTCTTCCAATGGGGTGCCCACCTCAAAAGCTTGTAGCTCACTGAGATGAATAGCAATAGTGGAAAAATATTAGAGAGTATATAGGACTACAACACCTATTGTAAAAAGAATATTCCATTTGATTCAATAAGATGAGTTATAAGATCTTAAACTCTTGGCAATGATATGCTCACTTCTAGCTCGTTCCGTAATATTAAAATCAGGTTGGATTCTTTCAGTTGCCTCATACTGAAGTCACATATAAATAGTAAGCAACAAACGTAGACAATTCAGACGATGATTTCTAAGTATTCATGTTCATAAGCCTATTCACACCATCGATGTGATTTAAAGTCATTATGTGATGAAGGTCGGTGACTGTCATTGTCATCTCCGGCAAGAGAATATTCACAATCTGGAAAAAAAAATTGGGTCTATATACATTGTCTACTCAAAGCATATCCCATAAGAGAATACATATGTTGCCCAGGAATATAATTGAACACAAAATATATAAAGAATCACTCTTTATTAATCAAGAACAAAATATACAATCACTGTATGTTTTCTGTTTATGTTACAATCACTGTAATTCTAATACATATATATACTTAATGAACGGGTGTCATCCAACCATCACAATGGTTCGGTTGGTGGTTATTGGCGGTTGTGTCTCTTGCCAAAAAGTCACGCCCTTTCATTGTTTACTGCACCTGTTCGTTTGTTAACTACCACCGTTTCCCTTTTGGCCATTTACTCTTTATACCCCAAGTCTTAAACTAATTAAAAAGTCCAACAGTCTCCCCCCTAATTGTTTAAGACTTGTCCTTCTAGTCTTTCGACTTCACGTGTCTTTCCATCATGTCTATTTTCTTTGCTTGACCCAAGTCTTCTCAACTTGTGGCAAAAGCTTTGTCTTGAATAAATCTTTGATGACTTCACACCATCTTCATTCTTCAATTTAACTTGTTCCTCACGAACTTTGCTTCTCACGAACTTTCTTTACACAAACTTTGTTCCTCACGAACTTTGCTTCACACAACTTTTGCTTTTCACGAACTTTCTCATATAGTCTCTCTCTACTTTGCATCACACAGTCTTCCTTTCATAATCTATCACAGATTATTTTTACAGTTTTTTTGTTTCACACAACTTGGCATCACACCAATCTTCTTCAACTTGATCATATCACATGACCTTTCTTCTTTCTTGTTTCCATTCAATCTATCATAGATTGTCCTTTTGGTTGCCTCACACAACTCCTTTGCGTTTGCCTCACACAACTCCTTTGTCGGTTGCCTCACACAACTTCTCTTTGTCGGTTGCCTCACACAACTTCTTTGTGGTTGCCTCACACAACTCTTTTGTCAGTTGCCTCACACAACTTCTCTTTGCGGTTGCCTCACACAACTCCTTTGTCGGTTGCCTCACACAACTTTTCTTTGCGATTGCCTCACACAACTCCTTTGTCGGTTGCCTCACACAACTTTTCTTTGTCTCTCTCTATTAGATTTTTTATGAATCGAATTTGGGTTTCTTTAACCCGTTCAAAAGAACAATCTAATCCTGATTGGTTCTTCTATTTCTCTTGAAAATGATCTATTACCGATCAATTTTCTTCTATCTCTTGAAAAACGATCTACTCCCGATCAATTTCATTCTTTCTCTTTGATTAGTCACTAATCTATTCTTGTTCTTCACGGACCATCCTTCACGGATTGAAACCGTATCACACGCATTTCCTTTTAATTCATTCACTGAATTGCCTACACCTTTTATTTTTCCGCATCACACGGCTTTATTTTGATCGTATCACACGACTTTGCTTTGATCGTATCACACGACCAAGCCTTCTAACTTTCTAATTATCTTCAGTTAGGCACATTAGTAGTGCCACTTCATCATCATGTCCCGTCATATTCTTTCAATTTGGTTTTCTTCTAAAACCAATATAAATCTAATAATTCAACTTAACCTTTTCTGTCTAACCACAATAATACTCAAACAATTCTAACGTTTTCCTAACGCGAATTGCAACGGGCAAATTCTAACTTCAATATATTCTTGGAAATAAATTAAAAATCTATTTCTTATATATCTGAAATAAAACCTGATGGGTTATCCTCTTCTGTTAGCCCAACTTTTCCCTTTTTTTTTTCTTTGGCCCAAGTTTACTGACGAGGCCCAAATTCCTTTTCTTCTTCCTGATATCAAAAGGGCAGCGACTTCCCTTTACTATCTTCAGCGTCCAACACAAAACAGAAAGAACATACACCGCTTCCTTGAATCCTTTCAAATGATGCCTTCCTCTTCCTTTTTTCTTTCTTCTTTTTTTTTTTTTTTAACTGATGCCTTCTCCTTTATAACACTAAATCGTTGTGCCACTTCAATAAAGCAATTCTCCAAATCGTTTAATCCTCCGGTTCTGTTTAATGGCGGCGGCGAATCTGGTCTTGTTTTATTTTCCGGCGACTGTTCGACGGCGGTTTTCTCCTGATTCAATTTTCACTAAATTGAATCATGTTGTTCTCTGTTTTTATGGTACGCCCTCTTTCTGTTTTTCTTTCCTTCTTCTTAATCGAGTCACTCGATTTTTTTTGTCACGATTAATTCACTCAATCGTTGCACAAATCTTCTGATTGTTGTTTATCACAAACGAACAATCCTCTTGCTTCCTTTATTCCTTGCTCTGATACCACTGTTGCCCAGGAATATAGTTGAACACAAAATATATAAAGAATCACTCTTTATTAATCAAGAACAAAATATACAATCACTGTATGTTTTCTGTTTGTGTTACAATCACTGTAATTCTAATACATATATATACTTAACGAACTGGTGTCATCCAACCATCACAATGGTTCGGTTGGTGGTTATTGGCGGTTGTGTCTCTTGCCAAAAAGTCACGCCCTTTCATTGTTTACTGCACCTGTCCGTTTGTTAACTACCACCGTTTCCCTTTTGGCCATTTACTCTTTATACCCCAAGTCTTAAACTAATTAAAAAGTCCAACAACATAAAGTACAAAAATCAAAACGTATTCTTGATTTGATGATTACCATATGTTTGACCCTTAAGGGTGTGAAAGAGTTAACTATGATTGACCAAATTTCTAGCAATGGTCTGATGGTCATAAAAGATTAAATTATCATCGTCACCTGTTTTGATGTGGTACCCAATTCATCACCTCTATTTCATATAAAAAAACGAAAATGCACTTTTTGACCCAAGTTCCTTGTCAAACAATTTATAAAAGAGATTTACCTGGAGAAGCAATTGGATGATTCTATAGCTTGGAACAATGGGATCATCTAAAGGACATGTAGAAGCATTTGACATGATAGTATTTATTTTTCCATATTTCTGCATCATTATAAAAGAACGTGCAATTAAACAAACCTACATAATCAACATAAAAGATAAATGACAGTCAAATACACATATGCAAATCAATCATGTTGGACATCTAACACAAAGATCAAATTTTCAAAATTTAAATCTAATGGTGTTTAGTGCATGTGGTTGTTTTATCTACACCCATTTATTACGTCTCCATATCATCACTTCAAATAAAATTAAGTTTCTTTAGAAACCTTCTTTTGTTTATCAGACACTATTTGAGACAATAAAAACCCGAATGATCTTCATCCTTTGATTTGCTTCTCAACACAACTAATATAATCATGCATTGTAGCCATCATTAGTGGAGTCTAATAATGATTCCCATTTATCAAATTACACAAAATATAAACTTTTAAAGAAGATGAACATACCTATTTATAACGATTTAAGGAATCAGTGTTTGGCTAATTTATTCTCCAATAGTAAACAAACAACCTGTACAAAATAAAAAACATATGTCACTTAAATCAAGCAAACATAAAATATTATATAAATTGACAAACAAACAATTGTTACTAAAAGAAATCGAAAAAACATAAAAACAAACTTTAGTTTAAGCAAAGATGTAGATTTAAATGTTCTTGCATATTATCTTGAATCATTGATGCAAGAAATACGAAGCTTGTAAAAGAAATCCCAAAATCAAATCCTGAAGACGAACGGTGATAAATCAAAAATCGATGATGAACAGTAAATCAAGTTTAACGTAGGATAGCAAGAGAGAATTAGTTGGCAAAGATTTTATGCGATCATCTTCTGGAGCTAGGGTTTTAGACGGTAGAGAAGGGAATAAATATATTGTTATATTCAATATTAACCTATTAATACGTGATGGATGCAAATATATATATGGAATTAATATTTTTTTAGCCTCTCTTTTACGTACACTTGCCGAATGCATATAATTTATATTTATATATTTAGATTATATACGGTTATTTATTATTTTGTTATTATATTATTATATGTTTAAATTGTTATTAGGGGTGTTAAGTGTATATATTTTAAACTAATTTAAGCCATTGATCTTTAATTAGGGAGCCTAATCAAGGGTCAAAATTCCTTAATGATATCCTCTTTTAATTATATATAAAAGATTTGGCCTGGAAACAGTTCTTTATATGAACTTAAGTTGTTTGTTCCAAGTTTATTTTCATGGTATGATGTGTGCAATCATTTTCGTTTAAAAGTTGTACCATATTATCTTTGTAGTTGTAATTTATTCTTTTATTTGTGGGTCAAAAATGAATTTCCCTAAGTCTCAAGTTTACAAAGTATTGACAATGAATGGGTTACATATGTAAAACACCAGAGTTACCCAATGGAATGTGATGTGACTCAAATAGTCATGTTTTTAAGGGTAATATTCCGCACTTTTTGGACGTATCTTTAGTGAAAACATTCCAAAATGATCATTATTTACTAAATTTCACTAAAGTGGTCAAAATATAGGCGTTGCTGCAAAAATCACCTAAAAAGTCCAAATAACGAGCAAATCAAGACGAATAAACGTGCACAAAATCACCCGGCCTCATTTACCTTATATAGATCACATTCTAACTTCATCATATGATAAAACAGGTAAAATCGAGACGGGAAAATCAAGAATCATGCAAATCGGATAAAGAACGGAGAAGACTGAGCAGTATCAGACCCTATAAAGTCATTTCGGCTATGCTTGAGCTATACACATCCAATTTCAGTGAAGTTGGCATCATTAGAAGTGTAACGGAATTACGAAACCACAGGCGAAAGAATCAGGTTAAACGGACGCATAACGAAGGTGATACGCGCGTTTTAAGCAACGAACGAAATCAGATGAACACCGTATACGGCCCTGGGAACCATATACGGCCCCACAGAGACCGTATACGGCCATGTACACACTGTATACGGCCCCACCAAGGCCGTATACGGCCCCTGCTGCCCTGTATCGTGCTTCGTTTGCTTGTACGTGCTGTTTCGCGAGTTGTACGGCTGATTTTTGAGCTTTGCCTATAAATAGGGGATCACTCCTCCTCATTTCACACACCTTAACACATCTCAACATTTTCACACATTTCTCATTCTCTCACTTTTCTTATTTCTCTCTTTTCTTTCACTTTCTCTCTCTAACTTTCTCTCTCTAGCACTACTCTTAGGAGTTAGAGGAGAAAGGTTAGGGTTGAGCTTACGGTTCGAGTCTAGAGGAAGTTTTAGCTTGGTAATCTTGTTGTAATGAGTTTTTCAAGTTCAGACTATTTGTCATCCTCAGTATTACGCTGTTGTATTCCCGGTGATATCTAAACTTTACTTACTGTTATAATGCTTGTGCTTTATGTTATTTCAGTTTGTATTCTGCATATTGCCATGTTTATAGAGTAGTTTAATATTGTGATTGTTGAAATGTAGATATTAGGAGTAGGGATGATGTTAAATTAATGTTTCATTTATACGATTGGAAATTGTTATGCTGTGTATCTGGTTAAGCTTATCATGAATATAGATCTAGTCTCTCATCACCCTTTCCAGACTTTCACGTGACTGTTGCCCTAGGATAGGATCTGATCAACCCTAATACTATGAATACACAGTTATCTCCAGTTACAGTATGAAACTATGAACTTTCCTTTAAAAGGCACGGTACTTCGTATAGCGTTGGAAACACCTCGTGTGGAGTACAAATACGTGGAAGCTAAGGAAATGCCATGGATTGTTTCATCGTGAATTACCTAGAAGTGATCCTTCTAGAACTGTGGTCTAGGAATCAAAGCTGTGGAAATGCTTGTTGCACTGTACACCGTTAGTACACCTAAGATCTGGAACACTGTGGAAATGCTTAAATGCCCAGTACACCGTCAGTACATCTAGGGTTTGGAACACTGTGGAAATGCCTAATTGCCCTGTACACCGTGATTATTCCTAGGGATGAACGCCTGACTGTAAAGGAGGGTCTATATTTATGATGGTTAAGTATGTGCTTCAATAGAAACAATACAGGGTAGTGTCAATCATATAACTAGACATGCAAAGCCCTAATCACACCAATAGTTTAACGTACACAGGATACAATCAGTATTTGCTATAATAAACGTAAATAGACGATTAGGTGTTAAGAAAGGTCAGTAAATACAATTGCGGTCTGTTGCCTTATGCCTGATCCCTAGAACATTTAGGGTGACTTTGTCTTAATTAAGCAAAGGCTCAGGAGGGTTTGAAAACAGCCTGATCTGATCAGAATCATGATAACCTAGGATTCCAGTGACATATGTTTCTAGGGTTTCACCTGAACGTAGGGTCCTAGTGTTTATACCGAAAGTATGTCTACTCTTTATTTGGTAAATCTCCAATCAATTTTATAATGAACATCATCCCGAAACCCTAATATCCAAGTTTCAGCAATCACATCTCTACCTGTCTGCTTAAACCCTAATTTCATTTCTCGTTATTTACTTTTCTGCACTTAGGATAATTAGAAAACCAAATCAATCTAAAATCTATCTACCTACCCCCATCCTAATTGCGACCATAATCTTTGGTGATCCGCTTTATTTCAATTCGCTCCAATTTAAGAACGACCTCGAGTTATACTTACTGCTTGCTCCCAAGGTAGGTAGTACTTATAGTTTGAGTCCCAGCTCATATAAATTTAAAACTCACTGTCCGCCGCTTCTGTTGCTGTTGGAACAACGACCGGAGTCAAACCCGACCGACCGATAGGGGTGACGACAAGTTTTTGGCGCCGCTGCCGGGGATCGTAGAGCGTTACGATTTGAAGCCGCCTTAGATATTCTAGCTTTTAGGAGATCCTTTCCAATTAGGTTTCCCAGACTTAGTTGGTAGTTATTTGCTTTTCGTAGTTTAATTTAGGTTAATTAAAAAATGAAAAATACAAAAACATCTTTCTATGATTCATTTCCGTCTAGCCCCATTTCTCCACTCGCCCTCAAGACGTCCGAAGAAATGATTGTAACACCCGCCAAAATTAGGACTAGTAATTAGTGCCTAATCATATGTTAATACATGTAATTAGTTCTGTGTTAGGCTAATTAATGTATCGAATTATATATATTGTTGAATATATACGAAAATGCGATTTGATTAAATCGTACGCGACTTAAATCGAATGTATTTCGATTCAATCAAATACGGACGTTGGTGACCCATTTTATTAAATAACGCTTTTATGTCAAAAATATTATTTTGATAATATTTTGTATTCAATTCGTATCGTACAAACCGAACTTACACAATTTAAAACAATATATCGCGTAATAAATCGTATTTTAAAACTTATAATCAAAATGTAAATAATTATTTAACGTTTAAACGACGGAGCAAACGAACACCACGCGGAACGCGGGGCGAGAAACTGAAAAGTGGGGATAACCCCACCTCCCACTCCTTTTCTTTCTCATTCTTCTATCAATTCTCTCTCTCTTCTCTTATTTCCTCCAAAATCACCAAATCACCAAAAACTCACAAAACCGCAAAATAACGTCACGAAACGCAACCGAATCACCAATATTTTTAGAGATTCACGACCACCTCGCAACGATCTACATTTCTATCTTTCCGGATTTCCATTTCGGCAATTTGTAAGTTTCCGACAAAATCCCGAAATCTCTCGATTCTTAGCATTTTTCATTTGTAGTTGTTTTTATAACTAGTATATGTCCATTACAATGTATAGAACACGATTTCATAGCTTAAAAACGAGTTTAAAACGGATTTTTCGCCGGAAAAACGTTAACAGCCGGACTTTCTGGGCTTGTGTTCATCCATGCGACACAAGCCTTGTGTCGCATGTTGTGTCGTATTTTGGCTTTAGTGTCGCATAAAATCCCTTGTGTCGTACCTTATGTCGTACCAAAGATTTAGTGTCGCAAGTCTTGCGACACAACCACTATGTCGCATACCCCATACGACACAATCACTATGTCGCTGTTGAATCAGCATCTCGCATCTATGCGACACAACCCTTGTGTCGTATAGACATTGTGTCGCATTTTCTATGCGACACAACCCTTGTGTCGCATAACATCTTTAGTGTCGCATATTGTGTCGCAAAACACAGAAAACTCAGATTTTTACTAAGTGTCGAGACCTAAAATTTATCACTCGATTTTACCCGAATTCAGATCCCAGATGCGTTTTTCGTCAAAGCAATATTGTAGAAATAAAAATTTTCCAAGCTGACTTGGCAGCTCGACCCCAGCCAGGGGCGCTGCCCCCGGACCCCCGTACTTAGATTCCGTAACGGCTTCTAAAACACAATCGAAATACATTTTTCAAAGTAAAACGCCACGAAATCACAATAATAATAGTTGAGATTATTATTACAAATCCATCACCAACGGGCCGTACATGTTTTCAAACAGTTAACAAATCAACCAAATCGTAGTAATTTGGACATATATATAGTTGTGTAACAACTACAAGGGTGATCTTTTGAGATACCCAATCATGATTATAACCATCGCGTGTCGTGGACACCCTCAGGTTACAAGTCTTTGGACTTCATATTCGGCTAATCAACTTACGTTTGTGTAAACGCATTCAGACTCAGGTGAGTCTCATAGCCCCTCTTTTACTGTTTTACTCAGGGGTGTGATATATTGCTCAACTTTTAACATGTGAACGCAAGTACCAACTTTTCATATACTACATGAGTTTTTCGAAACTAATCATTTTAAAGTCCTCCGTCAGCATAGTTGTTAATACGTTGTAGCGTGAATATTAGTATATGGTACCATATAGGATTGACCCTCCTCGTCCGGGTTAGCAAGCACTAACCGGGTAAACGGACGTACTAATATTTGGGAAGACGAATGTTGATTAGGCATTCGTGGAGGCACCTCGCCCGGAATTCTCTATAGGGGACCCGGCCCTCGAGTTAAGCTCAACTATGTGCTCATGGCTGTATACACGATGATTATCATTTAATTGTTGGATGTAATTCATCATTTAATTGCTGGATGCAATTCATTATTTAATTGCTGGATGCAATTCATTATTTAAATCTTGCGGTTCATACGATATTACTTGATTTCAAACCTGTGAGCTCACCAGCTTTATAGCTGACCTTTTAGCATATATCGCAGGTACCAAGCAGTAGGATGTTTCTGCTTCAGGATTTAGCTCGAGTCAGCATACAGAAGATTGAGATTTTCTTGCATTAGTATATTTTGTACAAGTACTTATGTACTGAAATATCATTTTATTTAAACTCGAGCTATGTAAAGCTTTAAATGTTGTAAACATTTCAATTATCAATATATTTTGTTAAAACGACGCATATAGAGTCGTTTGCTATATATCTTTGTGCTTTGTTATTGATTAGTAACACCCAAATCAAGCTTCCGCAAATCATTAAATTTGGGGGTGTTACATATTGGTATCAGAGCCTAAGGTTATAGTGAACTAGGTTGCATTTAGTGAGCCTAGACTATGACCATTAGGCGGTATTCCTTACTAGGTATAACTGGTTCAGTGATTACATCATACGAGTTTAATTTAACATAGCCTGATCAACTATGTACAATTAAGCAAAGATGATGTAAGATCTGAAAGTAGTTATGGCTGAACAGGGTACACTAGAAGACTCTGACCTCGAGAGAACCGAGACTTAAACATGTATATGCTAGACAATCAATAGGCTATATTATATAGGAACTATATGAATATAGACCTCACCTTCTCTAACTCTTTATCTCAGAAATGGCAAACATCCCACCCAATTCATCTCGCTCTCAATCCGGGTCGCAGAACCCAAGGGTAGCTAGGAGGAACGCCAGGTTGCCTCGAGCTGGCCCGTACCCCACTCACTTCACCTTGCCGGCCTTAGCCGCTAGGGTGAACCAACACGAGCAGCGACTTCGCACCATGGATGTCGTGCTGCAGGAAACGAACGAAAACTGAAGACTTACATCCCTTGAACGCATCGAACAAGTCTCCGACGACCTTGAAACCACAAACAACAACATGGATGTCCTTCGCAATCAAGTAATAGAAATAAGCGTGGAAAATGCCCTTCTGCACCAAAGGATGGAAGAATCTGAACAGCGCTCACATGAAGCAGAAGAGTATGCCCGTGGACTAACACAACGACTAGCCCTAGCAGAAGATAACGCCCGACAAGCTAGCAGACTTGCAAACACTGTGGACCGTCTTGTCACGATGATGGAACAAATTAATCTACGTTAAGACTAGTGTAGTCTTTGCCTTGTAATCTATTATGTAATCTAGTAACTATCTAAGCGCTACTCTATAATTCAGTCGGATGTAACAATTCCCGACATCTTTTGTAATACATCTGTAGGATGTAACCTTTGAACTCGTATTAGCTATCAAATATTTCTTGTTGTTCAACTCATATTAATTGCCATAATTCTTTTTCATATTGATGTTATGTATTACCACCTTTATACATGTACATCTGAAATAAATACAATTTTCTTACAAAATCTCATGTATCTTCATTTCTTTTATTGAAGAATCATGCCGCCAAAGACACGACCTTACACAGATGCTCAGATCACGTCACTCATTACCCAGGCTGTTACTGAAGCCTTGGCTCGGAATACCCCACCCAACTCCACAAGAAACAGCGATACCGCTGGAACCTCTGTCGTCAAACCTTGTTCTTACAAGGACTTCCAAAGCTGCAAACCCTCGAGCTTCAAGGGTTCTGAAGGAGCCATCGGACTGATCAGATGGTTCGAGAAAATGGAAACTGTTTTCCGTGTTAGTAAATGCGCGGAGAACGACAAAGTAAACTTCGCCACCTGCTCTCTTGAAGATGATGCCCACTCTTGGTGGAATTCATATACCCAATCAGTGGGTGCTGACATTGCCTACCAACTCACTTGGGAGGAATTGAAGGCAAAACTCACTGCCAAATACTGCTCTATCGCCAAACTCCAAAAGCTAGATGAGGAGTTCTGGAACTTAAAGGTTCAGGGTGGTGATATCGATGGTTATACCACCAGGTTTCAACAACTAGCTGCCCTCCGCCCAGCTATGGTTAGCACTGAACCTGATAAAATCAGGAAGTACACCCTTGGTCTCCCTGACCCTGTTCGGGGACATGTCATCTCTTCAAAACCAACCACCATTGACGGTGCGATCCTATTGGCCCAAGACCTAATGTCCATGAGCCAAGATTCTGAACCACCCACTTCATCCTCCCATAACAACAAACGCAAGTGGTCTGACTACCACAACAACCCCTCCAACCAACAAAACAAGAAACCCGACACCATCAAAGCTTACAACACCACCACTGACATCATCCGGGGCTACACTGGGAGCAAACCTTATTGTTCCAAGTGCAGTCGCCACCATGAAGGTTCCTGTGGTCCCTTTTGCAACAACTGCAAGAGGTACGGCCACCTCACAAAAGATTGCCGCTCTCCTACCAACAACAATTCCAACAACAACACCAGACCACCCAAAGTCTGCTTTGAGTGTGGGAAACCCGGGCATTTCAGGGACACATGCCCAAAGCTGAAGAATAACAACAACAACCGCAACAGCAACAACAACAACAACAACAACACCCGAAGCAGAGCTTTTGTCATCAAATCTGGGGACGCCCGCCAAGACCCGAATGTGGTCTCGGGTATGTTCCTCCTCAACAACTTAACTGCTTCCGTTCTATTTGATACTGGTGCTGATAGAAGCTTTATCTCCGATGATTTTTGCCCATTACTTGACATCACTCCTGTTGCCTTAGATGTTAAGTACACTGTAGAGCTAGCAAATGGAAAACTTGTAGAAACCACCAGTGTGATACCTAATTGCACTTTAAACCTAGCTGACGAAACCTTTTCGATCGACCTTATACCCATTGAAATCGGAAGTTTCGACGTCATTATCGGAATGGACTGGTTGTCCAAGCATCGAGCTGAAATCGTTTGTCATGATAAAATCGTCCGTATCCCACTCGCCGTTGGTGGAACCTTGATCATACAGGGGGAGACCGGTGGGACGGGACTCAATATAATCTCCTGCTTAAAAACCCGAAAATTTCTGAGAAAGGGTTACCCCGCAATACTTGCACACATCACAGAGAAGAAGTCGGAGGAGAAGCGACTTGAGGATGTGCCAATTGTTAGAGACTTTCCCGAAGTCTTTCCGGAAGAACTACCTGGTCTACCTCCACCTAGACAGGTTGAGTTCTCAATCGATCTCGTGCCGGGTGCCGCACCGGTGGCCCGCGCACCGTACCGCTTAGCCCCATCCGAACTTCAGGAGTTGTCCACCCAGTTACAGGAACTCCTGGATAGAGGATTCATTAGACCGAGTTTTTCACCTTGGGGAGCTCCGGTCTTATTTGTTAAAAAGAAGGACGGTTCATTCAGAATGTGTATCGACTATCGAGAGTTGAACAAGCTAACCGTCAAGAACCGATACCCACTTCCTCGCATTGATGATCTATTTGACCAACTTCAGGGTTCAAGTTTCTACTCAAAAATCGACCTGCGATCAGGGTATCATCAGTTACGGGTTAGCGACACCGATATTCCAAAAACTGCTTTCAGAACTCGTTACGGGCACTATGAATTCCAAGTGATGCCCTTCGGTCTAACCAACGCACCGGCTGTATTCATGGACCTCATGAACCGGGTGTGTAAACCTTACCTCGACAAGTTTGTCATTGTCTTTATCGATGACATACTCATTTACTCGCACAACGAGCAGGAACATGCGCAACACCTCAAAACCATTCTAGAACTACTAAGACACGAGGAGCTTTATGCTAAATTCTCTAAGTGTGAGTTCTGGATAAAAACCGTTCAATTCCTTGGTCACGTGATCGACAGTCAGGGAATCCACGTTGACCCATCAAAAATCGAGGCCATAAAAGACTGGCAAGCACCCACCTCTGCAACTGAAGTACGACAATTCTTGGGTCTTGCTGGGTACTATCGGCGATTTATCGAAAATTTCTCCAAAATAGCTCAACCACTCACGGTACTAACTCGGAAGGACAAAAGGTTCGATTGGACCGATAAACAAGAGTCAGCGTTCCAATTATTAAAACAAAAGCTTTGCAGTGCTCCAATTCTATCCCTACCCGAAGGCACCGATGACTTTGTGGTATACTGCGATGCTTCTCACCAAGGTCTCGGTTGCGTGCTGATGCAACGAGACAAAGTTATTGCCTATGCCTCACGACAGCTAAAAATTCACGAAAAGAACTACACCACTCATGATCTCGAACTCGGATCTGTCGTTTTTGCTCTCAAGATCTGGAGACATTATCTCTACGGCACTAAGTGCACAATCTTTACCGATCACAAAAGTCTCCAACATATATTCGATCAGAAGGATCTCAATATGAGGCAACGTCGATGGGTCGAGTTGCTTACCGATTACGATTGCGAGATCAAGTACCATCCAGGGAAGGCTAATGTTGTAGCCGATGCCCTCAGCCGAAAGGAACGACCGAAACCACTTCGATTCCGAGCTCTCAGTATGACCATTCATAACGATCTTACTATTCAAATTCATACCGCTCAGATCGAAGCCCTGAAACCTGAAAACATCAAAAATGAAGCCTTACGGGGTATTGACAAACAATTTGAAATCAAATCTAACGGGATTAGGTATTTCTCAAACCGAATCTGGTTGCCTAATTTCGGGAACCTACGAGACTTGGTGATGGATGAAGCTCACAAGTCTAAATATTCTATCCATCCAGGATCCGATAAGATGTACCACGGCATCAAGGAATTTTATTGGTGGCCAAACATGAAGGCCGAAATCGCCACTTATGTCAGCAAGTGTCTTACTTGCTCGAAAGTCAAAACCGAACATCAGAAACCTTCTGGTTTACTCCAACAACCTGAAATCCCTGAATGGAAATGGGAACAAATTGCCATGGATTTCATAACCAAACTACCCAAGTCGTCGAACGGTTGCGATACCATTTGGGTGATCGTTGACCGCCTCACTAAATCTGCTCACTTCCTGGCAATCAAGGAAAACGATAAAATGGAACGCCTTACACAAATCTACATCAAGGAAATCGTTTCTCATCACGGCGTTCCAATCTCGATCATCTCTGACAGAGATGCCCGTTTCACTTCTCGTTTTTGGCAATCACTTCAGAAAGCTTTGGGTACTCTCCTTGACATGAGTACCGCATACCATCCTCAAACCGATGGCCAAAGTGAACGAACCATTCAAACCCTGGAAGATATGTTACGCGCCTGCGTGGTTGATTTCGGTACAAACTGGGAAAAACACCTACCGTTGTGCGAATTCTCGTACAATAACAGTTATCACGCCAGCATTAAGGCTGCACCTTTTGAGGCACTGTATGGTCGTAAGTGCCGATCACCGATCTGTTGGACTGAAGTGGGAGATAGTCAACTCACTGGTCCTGAACTCATACACGCCACCACTGAGAAAATTGTGGAAATCCAAAACCGACTCAAAGCCGCACGTGATCGTCAGAAAAGTTATGCTGACGTGAGACGCAAACCACTCGAGTTCCAAGTTGGGGATCGAGTACTCTTAAAAGTATCGCCTTGGAAAGGCGTCATCCGTTTTGGCAAACGCGGGAAGTTGAATCCCAGATACATAGGGCCTTTTGAAATCCTCGAACGGATTGGCCCCGTAGCTTATCGATTGCAGCTGCCATCCGAACTCAGCAGCGTGCACCCTACTTTTCATATTTCAAATTTGAAGAAGTGTCTGTCTGATGAAACACTTATTATTCCATTAGATGAAATTCGTGTTGACGATAAACTTCATTTCGTTGAGGAACCCGCTGAAATTATGGACCGTGAGGTCAAACAACTGAAACAAAGTCGTATTCCCATCGTCAAGGTCAGATGGAATTCGCGGCGTGGTCCGGAATTCACCTGGGAACGGGAAGACCAAATGCGACTCAAATATCCTCAACTATTCACTGATTCCACATCAAACACGACTTCGAGCTAAATTTCGGGACGAAATTCTTCTAACAGGGGGAGAATGTAACACCCGCCAAAATTAGGACTAGTAATTAGTGCCTAATCATATGTTAATACATGTAATTAGTTCTGTGTTAGGCTAATTAATGTATCGAATTATATATATTGTTGAATATATACGAAAATGCGATTTGATTAAATCGTACGCGACTTAAATCGAATGTATTTCGATTCAATCAAATACGGACGTTGGTGACCCATTTTATTAAATAACGCTTTTATGTCAAAAATATTATTTTGATAATATTTTGTATTCAATTCGTATCGTACAAACCGAACTTACACAATTTAAAACAATATATCGCGTAATAAATCGTATTTTAAAACTTATAATCAAAATGTAAATAATTATTTAACGTTTAAACGACGGAGCAAACGAACACCACGCGGAACGCGGGGCGAGAAACTGAAAAGTGGGGATAACCCCACCTCCCACTCCTTTTCTTTCTCATTCTTCTATCAATTCTCTCTCTCTTCTCTTATTTCCTCCAAAATCACCAAATCACCAAAAACTCACAAAACCGCAAAATAACGTCACGAAACGCAACCGAATCACCAATATTTTTAGAGATTCACGACCACCTCGCAACGATCTACATTTCTATCTTTCCGGATTTCCATTTCGGCAATTTGTAAGTTTCCGACAAAATCCCGAAATCTCTCGATTCTTAGCATTTTTCATTTGTAGTTGTTTTTATAACTAGTATATGTCCATTACAATGTATAGAACACGATTTCATAGCTTAAAAACGAGTTTAAAACGGATTTTTCGCCGGAAAAACGTTAACAGCCGGACTTTCTGGGCTTGTGTTCATCCATGCGACACAAGCCTTGTGTCGCATGTTGTGTCGTATTTTGGCTTTAGTGTCGCATAAAATCCCTTGTGTCGTACCTTATTTCGTACCAAAGATTTAGTGTCGCAAGTCTTGCGACACAACCACTATGTCGCATACCCCATACGACACAATCACTATGTCGCTGTTGAATCAGCATCTCGCATCTATGCGACACAACCCTTGTGTCGTATAGACATTGTGTCGCATTTTCTATGCGACACAACCCTTGTGTCGCATAACATCTTTAGTGTCGCATATTGTGTCGCAAAACACAGAAAACTCAGATTTTTACTAAGTGTCGAGACCTAAAATTTATCACTCGATTTTACCCGAATTCAGATCCCAGATGCGTTTTTCGTCAAAGCAATATTGTAGAAATAAAAATTTTCCAAGCTGACATGGCAGCTCGACCCCAGCAAGGGGCGCTGCCCTCGGACCCCCGTACTTAGATTCCGTAACGGCTTCTAAAACACAATCGAAATACATTTTTCAAAGTAAAACGCCACGAAATCACAATAATAATAGTTGAGATTATTATTACAAATCCATCACCAACGGGCCGTACATGTTTTCAAACAGTTAACAAATCAACCAAATCGTAGTAATTTGGACATATATATAGTTGTGTAACAACTACAAGGGTGATCTTTTGAGATACCCAATCATGATTATAACCATCACGTGTCGTGGACACCCTCAGGTTACAAGTCTTTGGACTTCATATTCGGCTAATCAACTTACGTTTGTGTAAACGCATTCAGACTCAGGTGAGTCTCATAGCCCCTCTTTTACTGTTTTACTCAGGGGTGTGATATATTGCTCAACTTTTAACATGTGAACGCAAGTACCAACTTTTCATATACTACATGAGTTTTTCGAAACTAATCATTTTAAAGTCCTCCGTCAGCATAGTTGTTAATACGTTGTAGCGTGAATATTAGTATATGGTACCATATAGGATTGACCCTCCTCGTCCGGGTTAGCAAGCACTAACCGGGTAAACGGACGTACTAATATTTGGGAAGACGAATGTTGATTAGGCATTCGTGGAGGCACCTCGCCCGGAATTCTCTATAGGGGACCCGGCCCTCGAGTTAAGCTCAACTATGTGCTCATGGCTGTATACACGATGATTATCATTTAATTGCTGGATGTAATTCATCATTTAATTGCTGGATGCAATTCATTATTTAATTGCTGGATGCAATTCATTATTTAATTGCTGGATGCAATTCATTATTTAAATCTTGCGGTTCATACGATATTACTTGATTTCAAACCTGTGAGCTCACCAGCTTTATAGCTGACCTTTTAGCATATATCACAGGTACCAAGCAGTAGGATGTTTCTGCTTCAGGATTTAGCTCGAGTCAGCATACAGAAGATTGAGATTTTCTTGCATTAGTATATTTTGTACAAGTACTTATGTACTGAAATATCATTTTATTTAAACTCGAGCTATGTAAAGCTTTAAATGTTGTAAACATTTCAATTATCAATATATTTTGTTAAAACGACGCATATAGAGTCGTTTGCTATATATCTTTGTGCTTTGTTATTGATTAGTAACACCCAAATCAAGCTTCCGCAAATCATTAAATTTGGGGGTGTTACAATGATGGCCATGAATGACGCTGAGTTCTTCGCCTGCTTAGAACAAGAGTTGGAATATGACGTCTACTCTTCATCTTTATCCTCTTCCGAAGTTATCTCCGCTAATTCAGACGATGAATCTAGAACCATAGGGCAATTCTTAGACCTTGACTTAGGAACCCATGATTCTCATCAGAAGATCTCAACTTCTGCATCTAGCATTCTAAGCTATCAGGTTATACCTGCTCCTGAGATTTCATATTCCTTAGAAAACTTCTTTCAATTCCCTACCTCATCTGGTTTTGTCGAGAGTAACTCTGAACATCTTCAACCCTTTCGTTTTCCACCCTTTGAAGAACGTCTTCCACCATGGGACGAAGAAGTTTACGAATACCCTCCAAAATCACCTATCTTTTTGAACCTCGTACCCGAACCTGAGTACACCATCTATCGTGTTGTTGATAGGACTTTACCAATCAAACCTGAAGAAAATATCCGCTACGTAGGTAACTCTGTTGATCCTGATAGGAGGTTGGATGTTTGTCGTGCATTTGCCAGACAACTCAAAACGTCTGACTTTCCTTTTTCAGTTGAACAAAGAGAAGTCGCTCGTAGGATAAAGAAACAGGTTGGTATTCTCCACCATCTTCCAAATCAAAAGAAGGAAGGTATCTTCACACATTATCGAGAGCAAGAACTAAAGCTTAAATCAGAACTAGACCTACTAATGGACCTATTCGCCTGCACCGATTATCAACCGGTTTTCCAAACCTTAATTAATCGTTATGTTGCGGCTATGATTTATGAGCTTGAGTTCTGGATCAGCAAAGATCCCGCTATATCTCTCGTCATTTCTGATAAAATTCCATTTTTCGTTGACCCCGCTACTTATATGATCGACAAGTTGTTAGAGATATTCCCTGAAGCCACTGACGATAACATGGAAGCTACTTTCTTTGCTGGAAGGAAGGATATTAACGTCTCACTCACTTTGTTATTTGCTCAGTCAAAATTTCCTTTCACCGTTTCACAAACATCTTTAATCGAAGAAATCACGGAGTCAGTTCACACTACCACCGGAGATCCCGATTCGAAAGAAGAATGGAAATTTCAACAAACCCTAGGAATGCTTCTTCATGACTTAAACCATATAGATGACGGATCACGAAACGGAATTTCAAACCCTAAGAAAGTTAGAAAGGAATTTAACAAGTTTATCGACAATCTTCTAGATTTAGGCAAAAAGGAACGTATGTTTCTCACTGAACACGAACGATTCTCGTTACATCCCGCAGACCTAGTTGATTCTGTCATTAAGATTCTCACTTGTGACTTTATTCCTCGCTATGTGACAACCGTCACCAAACCGTTATCGTAGTTCAAGCCGTAAAAAATTATTTTTGTGAAAATACTAATTTCAAGGATTTATTTACACCAAATTCTTCGTTTCTGAAAAACGAATCCAACGCAAAAAGAATCATCGCAGTCGGATGTGTAACGAAAAAGATACAAGGCAAAACGTAAACGCGTTCATAATTTCGAAACTTAAGAGAACGTGCGAAGTATGATAAATAAAATATAATATAAGTAATTTATAAATAATAAGAATGTTTAGTAATTGTAATACAATAATAATAAGCTAAGTAAAAACATATCACACATTGAAAAGATAAAAGCTGAATTTTCTGCGAAGCTTCACGGTTTGGGCCATAACTCTCTCATCCGGGCTCCAAATGACTTGAATCCAAAGCTCATAATCTCTAAACTCCTTGGGCTGCAATATATCCAGATTTTAGCCCATAATTCCATGGAAAATTCGGCCTAAGCTTGTATTAGGGAGCAAGGAATATTTTCTCAAAATTAATCATATATGTTCAAAATATGTTTTTCATTAAAACTCTCTCAAAACCCTATAAACGACCCCCTCTCTCTTTTGCAGCCATTTTTACTCCCAAACAATATCAAATCAAAGGGTTTAATCATCTATTCAAGTCTAGCAAACGTTATTGTTTTCGTTTTGGTTTCGTTGGTAAGTTTTCGACATTCGATTCGATCATATGATAGCTATTCGTATAAAATCATAAACTAACATTATTTTATTATTTATAAACTCCAGACCTGATCTAGGTGTAATCACGAGTTGATGTTATGATTTGACCTTAGTTAAAGACATAATCCGTAAACCCTGGTTTATGCGAATGAATTTTGATTTCTGATTGAATTATTACAGCCGACTTCAGAGGCCGTTTTGACCCTTTCAGAGTCGTTTTCGGGCTTCGTCCAAAACTACAAAGTTGTAGATCTCGAAGTTTTACTTTAAAATCTTGAGTTTCGGCATCTGAAACGAGTCAGATTATTTTATAAAAATTATTTTGTAAACTGCTGCAGTATATTACGAATTTTCTGAAACTTTTAGTTATTCGTATATAAACGTTTTTAAACCCTAAAAACGAATGGAAAACCCTACTAAACGAATTTCAGTCAATTCTAAACTTTCCTCCAGCCTCATCTAAGAAAATTAAACCTCAAGAACTCAAGGGTTTAATCCCTAACTCATTCTATCGATCGAGAACTCACGTATTCGTGCTTTTCGGTAAGTGTTCGATTCTCAAACTTTGATATCTTCTGATTTCATCATACAAAACGTGTATGGTAATCTTATAAATGTTACTCTTACAGATTCAAGGAGTGGATCTTGTTGTTGAAATCGTAAGTTGGTATATTTCTATCCGATCTCATCCGTTAAAACGTTAATTCGATTGTTTCGTTATTGTCGTTATCATTCGGTTCGATCCATTGTATTCCTAGTGATGAAATCATAAGAATATATGTTAAACCAGTGTTTAAGTCATTAGGATTGAAATATATTGATTGATTAAGCGTTTTGGATTGGTTTGTAAGAAGATTTAGGTTCGATAATATAAACCCTAAATCTGGACAGATTCTAGTATTGGTTTGGGAAAGTTGTAACTTGGTCATTTTACAATAAATTTTGATGATTCTTGAGTCTAAACATAAGTATTAAGATTCTATTTTCAAACGGCATTCGTTTCGTGTCCAAATGTTGAGTATAAGTTGGTCAAAATGATTTTATAAAATGGAATGTCATTTCTGAGTTTTTCGGTTCATGATTTTGGTTAACTTGTCAATTTTTGAAACGTATGTTTAATTTTGATTTGGGTCTTGAAATTTTTACTGGAGTAGTATCAAAGTGTTAACAAGTTTATGTAAAAATATTATCAATTTTGTAAGTCTTTAAGTATTTTAAATAAATTATAACTTTTGTGTATTCAGAAATCATTGTTGTTACAGAGCAGATTAATTTGATGAATTTTTAAAAATAGTAAACTATTGAAATAAGTTCTGGAAAAATTACAGGTTGTTCTTAACACCATGAAATATCACTGGTAAAATTTGTAGAGTCAAATGATTTCATTAAGTCATGTTTAAAAATTCGTGAAGTGGTACAAAATTCTGGACAGAATCTGAATTTCATAATTGGGTTGATTTTTGTAAAGACACATGAGGTTTGGTTGTGAAGAAACTTAGTAGAGGTGATTTGGACTTGGGATACAATGGAAGGACATAGTTATGTCTAATTTGTAACCCGTATACGTATATATTCATTTGTAGATTGGCAAAGTTGTTTGGTGGTTATACTTAAGGGACGATACTTACATCATTTCTTGAGGTGAGTTTTCGTGGCCCCGTTTTCATTTACTTATTTTCAAATTGGGGGAAAAGTATGCTCACATGTTTTACCAATTGTTTTATGCTGTGAACGTATTCATTTCTATTTTTGGACATATGCTTGAAATGTGTGACACTATGTGACTTATATGCATTGAGACTTATTGCTTACATCCGTGCTGTACTTCCTTGTGGAGTATTTGCCGTACATTGAGATTGGTTGTTTACATCCGTGCTGTACTTCCTTGTGGAGTATTTTCCGTACATTGAGATTGGTTGTTTACATTCGTGCTGTACTTCCTTGTGGAGTATTTGTCGTACATTGAGATTGGTTGCTTACATTCGTGCTTTACTTCCTTGTGAGGTAATTGCCGTACATTGAGATATATTGGCTGCATTATTTCACATTTGTGTACATTTCTATTGCATTGTCCTAAACTATTATTATCACAGCAAAATGTTTTATCTTGTGGTGTTTGGTTTCAAACCTACGAAACTCACCAACATTCGTGTTGACGTTTTTGAGCATATCTTTTCAGGTTATACTAGTGGACTTAAAGCAGTGGACAAGAGAACTTAGTGGACCTTTAGGGTTGCATTTAGAGTTATTCAAGACTTGTGGTACATCATTAAGGTTGTTTGTGAAGGCTTGTTTTGCCTTAACATTGTAGTATTCATTTGTTGTAAGCTTTTGAATTCATTGTTGAAATGTATGCACGACATGAACCGTTATTCATGTTATTGGCATCATGACACATTGGATATTGTATTTCATATAGAATTCTTTATAATGATGTGTTATGATCCTATCACCGTTATACCCCGTTGTTTCCGCTTTAGACGGGGTGTGACACGCTACACTTTCCCTCAACCAAGAGCACCAAATTCACTTAAACAATTGCTCTTGGGCAATATTCAATAAATTTGTCCAAAAGTCGAGCTACCGACTTTAACCAAGCGCTTTTTGGGAGGCAACCCAAACTTTAGTTAATTTAGTTTTTATTTTAAGTATTTAGGCTAAGTAATATTAGTGGTTTATTTTTAAATTTAAAAGCTTACACAAGAAAATGTTCTTTTAAAATTCAAATTCGCACAACACAGTAACGAATTTCAGACATTTTCAGAAAGTTCGAAAAAGTTTATTTTTAAATTTTGAAAAATTAATTTTGAATTTGTCTTGAATTTTAAAAAAAAAAACACAAAAAGATTGTCTTATTTTAAATAAAAACGTATACGATTTCGCATACGATTCGCAATATCTTTTCAGACTGCGCGTAAAGATCCAGAAAATTACGAACATACTTTTTAAAATTGTTTTATTAAAAATTTTTAAACTTTGAAATTTTACTTGTATGTTTCGTATCTTTCGCAAATTTTAAATCGCGTACGTTTAAAAGGATATAAAAGGGATTTTAGCCACACACATAAGACAAAACATTAAAAACTTCATCTTCTTCCTCCTCCCCACACCCAAACCGTCGGCCTACCATCACCATATCACCAAACCTTCATTACTCAACCATTTTGCATGATTCCAAGCTCAAAATTCATCATTTTATGATCTTTCTTGCATCCACAACATCATTACATCAAGTTTAAGGTAATTCTTGACCTACTTTTGTGATTTTCATGAAACTTTAAAAATTAGGGCTTGTAACTCATTTTCATAGATTTCATGGTTAAAAGTTGCAATCTTTAGTGTTATTTCATGCTTATCTTGATGCTTAACATGATTACAAGCTTAATCTAGTGATTTGTTGGCTTAATTGCAAGATTGGGAATTAAAGTGTTGACTTTTTGATGAACTATGGCTAGTTTGACTTTTTGGATGATTAATTGCTTATGTTGACTTTTGTTGATTGAGTTATTATAACACCCCTCGTTTCATTATAAACAATCAATATAATAATAGCGACACGGAAGCGTATTTTTAAAACATACTATCAATGTACTCAAAATGTCAATAAACTTTTTCAATTCAAAGTACAAGACATTTCAACACACAGGGTGTTATTAAAAACATTTCTATAATTATCAAAATAACATCAGAGTTACAGCCTGTCAAACATTCCACCCAGTCAAACACTTCCTGCCCTGCCCAATATGTCCGATCTATTTCAACCTGCAGGAAGAACTGTGGTGGGATTAGCATAAAGCTAAGTGAGTGAACCAATAACAACAGTACAACCTAGCATAACAATCTGTTTACATCAAATAACAATAAACAGAAAATCAATCATTCACTCGACATCCAATCAATGTCAAGCTACACCAATCAAACATTATCAATCGTCATGAGGACCGGTGGCTCCTGAGATACCCTAATACCGGTTTGGTACTCAGGGAACCCTTATCAATCATCTGTATTGGCCTATACAGAATTACCGGTAACCAGTTGTTAACCACACACGACCTAGATCTCTAAACCAACATTTCAAGTTTCAAGATCTCCTGTCGTCTACAATAACAACCAAGTCCAACTGTCAAGTCAAGTTGACCTCAAAATCTTACATACTAGCACAATCAGCCAAGTAAACAACTAGTTAAACTATCATGGCAAGATATCTCGACCTATGCATCATATCAAAGTAATACTATAAATTACTGGTTGTAAATCAAATCATTACAACTAAATCACACTGAGGTTACAGATCCACTCACCGACACCTCAGGCCTCCACTCAGTAGTCTAATATCACTGAGCCTTCTCCACATCTGAGAATCAATATCAAATATAAGTTAGTAATCCAGATCATCAATACATAACTTATATCAATCTTTAACATTTAGGAACTTAACATAATTAACATTACAATTACTAGTTCCTAATTGTGTATTAATGATTTACAATATAATCATTATCATATATTATCCTATAACATATATCAAGCACATTACTATCGAAATCAAACAAGTAATGCTGAAACAGCCCTTCAAGCCGCCGGCTTCCTCCTAGAAGCCGCCGGCTTCAATCCACCACCCGCCGGCTCCCCTTCCCAAACCGCCGGGTAATTTACCAAATGTGGTAACAGAACTAAAACCCGTTTTAAAGCTTATACCAACCGCCGGGTCGGGTTTATACCCGCCGGGTCCTACCAGGCAACACAAGCCGCCGGCTTCCTCAGAATATCAAGCAGCCGGCTTCATCACGAAGCCGCCGGCTTCGACCTTCGTTCCAGCCCAGGTCGTTCTGCTCAAAACCCTAACTCGCGATTTATTACCCAAATCACCTCAAACTCGATTTCAATCATCAATATACTACTAAAAGCTTTAGGAAATCATTATAAAACATTCATAACATGTTTTTAACATCTAATTCTCTCAAATCATCAATTTACCCAAATTTAAATCAAAATCAAATTCTTAAATACTCAAGAATACTTACTGATTGAAGAATCTAACGATGGTAATCTGATGATTAGGAAGTTTCACGAGAATCACAACTTCCTGATTTGATTTCCAGTTTGATTTGAAGGTTTTCAGAGAGTTTCTGTGAGTTTTGAAGTTTCTAAATAAACTTTCCTAAAGAGGAAAGTGATATATATAACCGACCTCACAAACCGCCTTCAATATACGGGTATAATTTAATACCCCATCTCAATCTATTGTCTGGAACCCGAAAACCATTTACGAGTCCAAACATTTTATTGTACCGTTAACTATATTAATTTACAACAATTAATAATTCACTTATCACATTGGAATATTTAACTCCTATTCCAATTATTTCAACTATTTCAAACAATATTATTTCCAAACACATTTAAATACATATTTAAATCAAGAAATAATATATAAACAACTAGGTCCATTTCGAGGATGTTACAACTCTCCCCTCCTTAAAGAGATTTCGTCCCCGAAATCTAACCTCAATCAATCTAACTAATGTGATATAATCACATATATCTTAATATACATTTGTCCTCAATAGCAACTTACAACTATACTTAGACTGTTTGAATTCTTTCCACATGCACATATTCAAATGTACATGCTTCTATCTTTTCCTATGCACACTTACAGTGCACCAAATCAATATCATCAATAAGATATATCTTATAAACAAACACTTACTTTAACAAGTGAATCCTACAATCACTTAAACAACAAGTGAAACCTAACATCACTTAATAGGTCTATACAACCAGAAATTAGCAATGTGCTAAAATCTTTAACTTATTCTCACTGTTCATTTCTGTTAACAATAAAACAGCAATCACATTATCACAACAGTGGTTATTAAACCACAATGTACCTAGCAAAATTGAAATATAATTCAGCTCACGACCAACAATCAATCTAATATACAGATCACAATCTTAAATCTCTACCACCAAAGATCTGAAATTCAAATCTAGGTCAACTTTTATCCAAAAGTTTCATACCTATACTCTTTTGAATACCCTATCATATTCACATATCATTTCAATCATATGAAATCCTTTACTTAAAAGTAATCCAGATTCATATCACCTTAATAAGTACAGCAGAGGTCAACTCAGTAGGTAAAACCACAATCAACAAGTACTTTGCTCAATCAACAAAAGTACCACAATCAATCTTACCTACAATCAACCAACCTCTACATTGACTTATTTCTGTTTGTAACTTCTTTCATTACAACCTATTAATTGTTGACAACAACAAGGTCAACAACAACAACTGTCCAAACAATAATCACAACACTAGTGATTATACATTCCAGTACGCCTATCCATACTTACTATTTATCTTCAAATCTAACTAACCATCAAGTTAGAATTTACATAACGCTTAAACTGGTAAGACAGCCATAATCTTATCTTAGCAACCAGTTAATTCAATTCACATTTTTAAATCTTAAACTACTAATCACAAGCAATTAGAAATTATATAACTTTAACCATACAATCACTTAGTACTAAATTCCATCAATCTAGCAACTAAGTCAGTCTTAATCAACATATTATGATACTACAGATCAAGCATCACAATATCACAATGTGCTACTTTCCAACACATTACTAACCAAATCTACATCAAGCTAATCATAATTAACTAACTTCTACACAACTTATGGCACATTTTAATTCATTCTATTAAAACTTATCATGCCATTTATTATCATGTATACTACACATATATACTTACACAATTTCAGATATTCTCTAAAATGGACACATACACAACAATTCCATTTCATTCTATATACTAGACCATTCAGACTGTTAAAGTCTTTATCAAGCCTTCTCAATACTACTATTCATCACATATCCATACCACAGGACATGGAACAATCAATAACTCTATGTTTCACTTATATACTTATCAACTAGTATATAACTTAAACATTTCATTCTAAACTTTCAAGAAAAGTTTGGTGAATACAATCATCACCTATCAATCTCAAGGTTTCTCTTACTTTCTAACACTTACAATTATACACATCAGGTTTTCAGCCCCAAATGTCAAGCAATAATTATTCTTAAACTATCAAAATAATGATCATTACACTTAATTTCATACCTGATTTCTTAAAATATGACCAACTATTCAATTCATATTTCCTCAATTATTAACCAAGGTTAAGCTAAACCTTTAGCACAATTCACTTTCAGATATCCTTTCATATCATTTCTTATTTGGATCTAATCCCAATTTACCACTTACTTTATTCATATACTATCAATAAATAACAAAAGAATCCATTCAATTCTTCCAGTACTTAAGTAACTCACCATGAGGTACAAATTAACCTATGCAACTATTAATAATAACTTTCAATTATTCATCATCTCACGGTCTTACCCAATCAAAGCTATCATCACAAGCCTCATACGCTGGTAAGACTTTCTTATCACAATCCTAATCAATGTGATTTAACTTACATCATTCAACAATTTATAACTGTCATATCATTCAATGACTTCATATCTGTATAATTTTCTAACACATATTCAGTTCAAATATCATATATTTCCTAACTGAATACTTAATTATACTTAACACTATTTCAATTACTTAATACTAGCTTTAAGTAATTACTCAAGTTTTTCACAACTTAATACAATTTAGGAATTCAATCATATTCCACACAATCATAACATTACAATCTATGTTATACTATTTCACACACACAGTTAACTACAGGTCAACTCTGGTTTCAATCAACCAATCAATAAAATTCTCTAATTGCTTTTATCAAGCTTGACCCAAACTCAAACCAATCACAAGCAATTAATTTTATACACAATTCTCTATTCATGGTTTGACTTTCAAAGTTAACATACTATCAATATTAACTCATAACAAACCATATCATCTTATATGTTCACTTTCAAACATATATTTCAAATTATTACTTTCAATAATCTTATCAATCCTTCACAAGGACAAAGTCAACCTACATCAATTTTAGCTCCATACAATCCATTTCATATTTTATGTTTACTATCGAACATAAACTTCAAATTATTACATTCAATAATTATTAGTAATTCCTCAAACAAGACAATATCAACCTATTTCAACTTTGGCTTCATACAAGCCAAATACAAAATAGTGACTCATTTAAACACTATCAAATTCGCCTACATGTAATCTATCACAATCAATCACAATTACATATTTAACACAATCAAATTAATCACTTAGGTTTATCATCAAAACCTCTATCAATGACAACTATCATTTACACTCTCACCTTTACAGTCTAAAGGTCACAGTTCTATCAACTGATTATTTTCTTATCAAAACAACTATTAAACAACTTAGCATACTATCATGCTCCATTTCCAAAATCACATTACATTTCTTTTATACCAAGTAGCCTCAACAAGTTCATGTGACACAACATAATATAACAACGGTGATCAGGCGTTGCAAGATTATGTTCTTCACAATCCATTCTCAGGCTACTCTACATTATAATTATCAATGTGATCTACTTTTATCTCATATATATTAAATACTTTATGATTTCAAATCAATCATAATCTATTTAATAGTTTCTAACAGCTGATACACACTCAAAATCAGCTTACTACTTACATATTCAATCTTACATATGCAAGCCATTTCACATACACACAATGTTCTAATTTTCAACAACTGAATCACTCAGTATATCACTTATCTGAAACCTCAAACATATGATAACCTATCATCATAATTTTAATACTAAACACAATTCAATGTCCCTATTTACTACAAAATTCAGGACACATCCTAATTAACTAGCATCACTTTGACATATGCTATACTATCAAGCATCTATGTCACCACAAATCTACTCAATCATGTTACTATAAAACATTTCATTTCTTAATTTACAATTGACCAGAAAGATCTACCACTTCCTTAATCAATTTAGCTTTATCATAAGCCATATTTCTTATAAATCTATCAGTCTTGGTTTAGCTCAAAGGTTTAGCTATAGTCAAAACATATCATATAGCCACATAAACACATATTTCCTCAAATAGCAGTCATTCTCAAATCAGATGACACAAAAATCCTTAATAAGAATTTAGATCACAACCTGTGATCAATCTACTAATATAGTACTATCAATCATCTTGTCTCCCAATAAAGACACTCCTTAGGTTCTAACATCAATCATGTTAAACCTTAATCAACTCTTTATCTACTCATTTACTCACATTTCTGCATTTTTCAATTCAATCAGAAATAATCACCACAATGTTCATTTCATTTATTATTTCTATCCTCATGTCAACCTATAGCAATCAATAGTTGACTCAAAACTGGGGAATCATATCAGTCTGACTCAATTAACTTCACAACAAAGCTTACTCAACATAACAGAGTAAACAATTCAAGTTAATGTAAATTAACATAGGCTTATCGAAGATTACCTGACAAATCTTAAGCCAGCAATGTTGAGGAAACATGAAATAAACCAACCAGTTACTCATGTTCCTCCGTCTCTGCATTCAAACAAGAACTTCACAACTTGTTATGGGTTAGTACACATGCAACTAATCACTTTCTCACACATTCACTAATCAACTAAGCCCACACCTTCTGGAATGTTTGACTCAACTCAATCAAAGTTTAGGATTGAACATTCTATCAAGTTCAATTCACCCAAACTATTGCTCTGATACCATCTTATAACACCCCTCGTTTCATTATAAACAATCAATATAATAATAGCGACACGGAAGCGTATTTTTAAAACATACTATCAATGTACTCAAAATGTCAATAAACTTTTTCAATTCAAAGTACAAGACATTTCAACACACAGGGTGTTATTAAAAACATTTCTATAATTATCAAAATAACATCAGAGTTACAGCCTGTCAAACATTCCACCCAGTCAAACACTTCCTGCCCTGCCCAATATGTCCGATCTATTTCAACCTGCAGGAAGAACTGTGGTGGGATTAGCATAAAGCTAAGTGAGTGAACCAATAACAACAGTACAACCTAGCATAACAATCTGTTTACATCAAATAACAATAAACAGAAAATCAATCATTCACTCGACATCCAATCAATGTCAAGCTACACCAATCAAACATTATCAATCGTCATGAGGACCGGTGGCTCCTGAGATACCCTAATACCGGTTTGGTACTCAGGGAACCCTTATCAATCATCTGTATTGGCCTATACAGAATTACCGGTAACCAGTTGTTAACCACACACGACCTAGATCTCTAAACCAACATTTCAAGTTTCAAGATCTCCTGTCGTCTACAATAACAACCAAGTCCAACTGTCAAGTCAAGTTGACCTCAAAATCTTACATACTAGCACAATCAGCCAAGTAAACAACTAGTTAAACTATCATGGCAAGATATCTCGACCTATGCATCATATCAAAGTAATACTATAAATTACTGGTTGTAAATCAAATCATTACAACTAAATCACACTGAGGTTACAGATCCACTCACCGACACCTCAGGCCTCCACTCAGTAGTCTAATATCACTGAGCCTTCTCCACATCTGAGAATCAATATCAAATATAAGTTAGTAATCCAGATCATCAATACATAACTTATATCAATCTTTAACATTTAGGAACTTAACATAATTAACATTACAATTACTAGTTCCTAATTGTGTATTAATGATTTACAATATAATCATTATCATATATTATCCTATAACATATATCAAGCACATTACTATCGAAATCAAACAAGTAATGCTGAAACAGCCCTTCAAGCCGCCGGCTTCCTCCTAGAAGCCGCCGGCTTCAATCCACCACCCGCCGGCTCCCCTTCCCAAACCGCCGGGTAATTTACCAAATGTGGTAACAGAACTAAAACCCGTTTTAAAGCTTATACCAACCGCCGGGTCGGGTTTATACCCGCCGGGTACTACCAGGCAACACAAGCCGCCGGCTTGGCTTAGAAGCCGCCGGCTTCCTCAGAATATCAAGCAGCCGGCTTCATCACGAAGCCGCCGGCTTCGACCTTCGTTCCAGCCCAGGTCGTTCTGCTCAAAACCCTAACTCGCGATTTATTACCCAAATCACCTCAAACTCGATTTCAATCATCAATATACTACTAAAAGCTTTAGGAAATCATTATAAAACATTCATAACATGTTTTTAACATCTAATTCTCTCAAATCATCAATTTACCCAAATTTAAATCAAAATCAAATTCTTAAATACTCAAGAATACTTACTGATTGAAGAATCTAACGATGGTAATCTGATGATTAGGAAGTTTCACGAGAATCACAACTTCCTGATTTGATTTCCAGTTTGATTTGAAGGTTTTCAGAGAGTTTCTGTGAGTTTTGAAGTTTCTAAATAAACTTTCCTAAAGAGGAAAGTGATATATATAACCGACCTCACAAACCGCCTTCAATATACGGGTATAATTTAATACCCCATCTCAATCTATTGTCTGGAACCCGAAAACCATTTACGAGTCCAAACATTTTATTGTACCGTTAACTATATTAATTTACAACAATTAATAATTCACTTATCACATTGGAATATTTAACTCCTATTCCAATTATTTCAACTATTTCAAACAATATTATTTCCAAACACATTTAAATACATATTTAAATCAAGAAATAATATATAAACAACTAGGTCCATTTCGAGGATGTTACAGTTATGCTTAAATATGATAGGTTAACATGTTTTGATTGATCATTTGCAATTAGAAAATGGTTAAGCTAGTTTTCGGTAATTAAAGTAAGCTCATTTTTGATAAAATCATCATAAACATCATTTTTACTTAAAACTTTTATTTTTTAAACTATGTTTATGACTTTTCTAAACTTAAAAAGCTTACAAGATTATCAAAACAAGCTTCGGTTCATTTAATCATTTTTAAAGTTAATCACTTTAATTAATAAAGTGTATGACTTTGAAATGAAACCAACAAAAACGCCATTTTCTAAAATCTACCATTTTGTCAAATAAGTTTACTTCGTTTCTTTGCTTGAAATCATGAAAAACATGGCTTTATGTCTTTTGGAAATTGCGGAAAATTGGATTGCATATTTAATTGGTAATATGCCCTTTTATGATTAATTGATTTACTTGAGATAATTATATGACCTTGGACTTAATCTCATTTAGATTGATTAACCATGAACATGAAGTATTTAAGTTTTTAGTGCTTGGGATAATTAAGTTAGGTAACTTGTTGACTTGCTTTAATTATGCTAGAAACTTGAAGCTTTGTGCCAATTACCCTTATTTAGACATAAGTTGATAAAAGTTTTTGGATTTGTGATTGGTTGCGGTTAGGTTTAGCAATTTTAAAATTTCTGGATATGCCCATTTCTAAAGCCTACATTTCCAATTTTTTTCTGAAAATTTGGAAGTACTTTAGCATATCCATTAATATATCACTATTATGGCCTAATCTTTTCTTGTCTTTTATCACAGATGGAAAATTGCCCACCTTCACTCAGCTACTTGGCCAAATCCTCAAAGAATAGGTCACTCATTCGCCAGTGGTTGCAGCGACCGATAGGCAGTAATCGATATGTGGTATGGAAAGACATGATTAAGCTAGGGGTCAGGGATGAGTTGAAGAGTTTGTTGATGTATGAGACCGATGGTCAAGTGAACAATGCCTTTCTCCGCCTCTTCGATATAGATGAGTATGCATACCGAGAAGTAGTGACAGAGTTCATGATGACTTACCAGCTGAACCCAAAGATGAGCGTATCCGACAAAAGAAAGATTTCATTCAGGTTTCAGGAACAGATTCATCATATCTCAGTTGCCGACTTGGGAGTGTATCTTGGTTTATATACAGAGTCTCAGGTCAACTCTGCATGGTTCAGAAACAGTGTTCAAGACATCTCCAGCCTACCAAACAGGAACCACAAGGATATTTGGATGGATTTAGCAGGATCAAACTTTAGGAGTTGTGTTAAGTCATCCACTTTCATCAAGCCGGTTCATCACATCCTTCACAAGTTGTTAGCATGTTCTATATTTGGAAAGAAGGAAGGTGGTGCTGTGAGTGCCGAAGAGTTGAAATTCATGGAAGCAATCATAGGAGGAAAGAATCTGAATGTTGCTTTCTTGATCGCTGAGAGACTTGGAGCTGAGACAGACATGGATAGGCACGTGTTCATGGGGTCGATTATTACTAGATTGCTTTATAGTATGGGATTGTTGACTGAGGCTCACACTGAGGAGTTTACTGTTTGTTCTCGTTCTTTGCCATTCAACTTGGACTACTGCAAGTTGATCCATCTTGTTGAGGTAGATGAGCAGAGACAGTGCCTATGGAAGAACACCAAACAGATCATTCCAGGATGTCGTCTCCCTGGAAAGCGTGTTAGAGGATCCTCACCTGTTGCAGATACTGAGGATGGCCCATCTGATAGAGCCCGAGCACCTACTACTCATACTAGTGTCCCGCATAGAGGAGCTGAGACAGCCGAGCCACCAGCTCAGGCTACTGTTCACTACACAGATCCAGTGACCTCGCTGACACAGTATTATCTTTTGCATGCTCTTCAGGTTAGCCGTTCCCATCAGCTGTTGATTTCCAGGAAACTTGGTATTCCTGACCCAGAGCCTTACATGTACCGATGCGGTCCACCACCACCAGCCATAGCACCACCACATACATCCATCCCATCACATACCACCCATACACCATCACCCGCTATCCGGACCACACCAGTACCAGAGCAGGTCCAGTCAGTTGAGACCGAGATACCGGTAGTTCAGCCAGTGATTTCTGCACCTGTGATTCCTCATCCTGCCCAGCCAGTCGCCAGTGGATCTTACCATGCTGACACAGTCTACTTGGGCACTGATGCTGTATCTTTTGACACTTCCGGGATGCTATTAAACTTGGGACCGATCTCTTCCTCAGCTGTACCGACAGAGAGCATGCTACGTCAGGCTTACATGACCTTACTAGAGCAAGCAGGGGTTACTTCGGCTATTTTGCTAGAGTGGGGCTACACTGATCCGATGAGACTGCCAGCAGCTACCCTCAGAGACATATTGATTCAGCTCAAACTGATCAATGCTGAAGAACAGGGACAGAGAGTATCTAGTGGCTAGCAGTCAGTCGTAGGACCATCCACAGCACCAGCTCCTACTCAGCATATTGATGCACCTGACCAGGGATCCCCAGCCTCATAGTTCTACCCCATTTGCATCATCTGACTTTGGTTTCAGACATTATTATTATTATTATTATCTTGTGTTTGTTGGCTACTGTTAAACCTTACTTTTGGAACCTATTTGTATCAGCCACTGGTTGGTTGATCACTCTATCCGTATTTACATTATGCTATTACTTATTATGTTTTATTTTCTTTCTGTTTAATAAGTAGAAATGTTGTGATGTATGTACGTGGAAAAAAGGGCGAGATGACGCACTTTCAAGAAGAAAATCCGTGAAGTCAAAAGGCAACCCGAACCAGTTTTCAATATTTGCAGACTGCGGAACATTCAAACATCTCATGGAGGGGCCTCGTTCTTCTCAAAACTTCCTTGTATCCAAGCACTTCAAAGAACTAAGTGTGGGATCACTCCCCACACCGCAAACACTTATCAAAATCACTCCAACTTCTTCAAAACCTAAAGTATGGGATTCTACACCATAAGGATCCCCACTTAAAAGAATTGAAGTTGATTTTTGATAACGTTGGATACATGACACCGGATAACCCCATATGAAGCTTGATGTCCTTCAAGAAAAATGCAGAAGAAAGCTCACTTCAACTCTCTCTCTCCTGCAAAATTTCACATGCTTCAAAACGTTATCTGGGGAGTTTCTTAACCTTCTATCCATTTCATGATCACATATATTCTGTCTCGTTACCTTGTTATATTCTATACCCTATCCTGAGCTTATCACTAAGTGTGGGATTCAAACCCAAATTTAACACTTAAGAAACATTTTCTTACATGTTCAAACTCTAAGTGTGGGATTTTACCTCCAGTAAAAACTCAACTCAAGAGAACATTAGGGACAATGTTCCTCTAAGTGTGGGATAGCAAGGTATATAATACCTTGGATAATTTTAGGCAATTTTTATGTCCAAAATAGCATTACTCAGAAAATGTTTTCCCAAAATAACGAATTTTTCAAACAAATTTTTTTCAAAAATTTAAAATTATGAGTTAAATTATGAAACTAAACTCTAAGTTTTCGAGTTAAATACTTTCGAAAAGAATCATTCTCGAAATATGAGTAAGATATTTTGGAATATAGGGAAAATAAGGTAGAAATTTCTCGAGCAAGAAACAATAATCTGAAAGGAGCATGGCTAGGCACATACAACCCTATTTTGTAGTGAGGTATCTTGAGCCTAAAAGCATTCATCTTTAATGCTTCACTTTCATTTCTTGTGTGTGCCGATGCTTGCATCTCTGAATTAGAACTTGCTCCAGACATACGTTTCAAGACCACATTGGTGTGTACCGTACGCGGTATAGGTGCAGCTAGATGACCTTGACATTCCTTAGGATTTAAACCCAATTTTTACATATCTCTTCAAGCCCAAAACCCTTCCGATACTTACTTTCAGTATCGATGATCCGCCTAGTAAACCCTGTTGAGCCTAAACCTTTCATTTCTTAAAAAACCCTCGTACAAACCCCTACGCACCCAAAATTCCCAAAACCTTATCTTAGAATTTCTAAGGTCGTGAAAAACATCTTTTGGAACATCCTCTTCAATTATGCTCTAAAGTCTTCCTCTTCTGTGTACTCTAAAAGTCAAAAGTGCGAAAAATTGGCACGACAAAAGAAATTGAAGTTCAAGATCAAAGATCATAGTTCCGAAAAGGATTTCAGAAAGGATAAACATAAAATATCCTTAGAAATTCTCTGGCAAAGAAGTTCTGAAGAAGAAAAGAAAAATAAAAAGTAGAAAAATCAAGAAAAGAAAAAGAAACAGTTCCATCAAATAAAGCTAAGTGCTTCAAGTATCACCTTCTCAAGAAAAATTCGATAGAAGACGAGCAGCTACAAAATCCTCCGTTCCATTCTGAAATAAAGTTTTTCACTATCTTTGAGTTTTAAAGATAAGTCAAACCCTTACAACCAAACATATACCACTACCCATACCCTTCAACCTCACCAAACACTACCACCCGTTGAATATCTTGGGATAGTTAGCACCGTCCTCACCTAAGTGGTGGAGATCCGATTCTCGACCAAGCTTATGACGATGAGTGCTGCATGACTGGCTTATTTGAGCAATTTCAATTGTTCTAGATTGTTAGGGAACCCGATACACTTTGAGTGAATTGAGTGACCACCTATAGTGAGATCGCCTAGTCATGTGTACTCCAAGATCACGAGAATTGGTAGTATGCTTGATGATAATTGCTTCTTGCTTCTGAAAGGATCATCTTATCCTTTTCCTTATTCTTAAACAGTCTTAATCATATTAGAAGTGGTATCATTTTGAAATTATTTTGACTCACCCCTTAAAAACCTCATTTTAAATGTTTTTCTAACTGAGTGTTGCTTGAGGACAAGCAACGCCTAAGTGTGGGATAACTTGATGTGACTCAAATAGTCATGTTTTTAAGGGCAATATTCCGCACTTTTTGGATGTATCTTTAGTGAAAACATTCCAAAATGATCATTATTTACTAAATTTCACTAAAGTGGTCTAAATATAGGCGTTGCTGCAAAAATCACCTAAAACGTCCAAATAACCAGCAAATCAAGACGAATAAACGTGCACAAAATCACCCGGCCTCATTTACCTTATATAGATCACATTCTAACTTCATCATATGATAAAACAGGTAAAATCGAGACGGGAAAATCAAGAATCATGCAAATCGGATAAAGAACGGAGAAGACTGAGCAGTATCAGACCCTATAAAGTCATTTCGGCTATGCTTGAGCTATACACATCCAATTTCAGTGAAGTTGGCATCATTAGAAGCGTAACGGAATTACGAAACCACAGGCGAAAGAATCAGGTCAAACGGACGCATAACAAAGGTGATACGCGCGTTTTAAGCAACGAACGAAATCAGACGAACACCGTATACGGCCCTGGGAACCGTATACGGCCCCACAGAGACCGTATACGGCCATGTACACACCGTATACGGCCCCACCAAGGCCGTATACGGCCCCTGCTGCCCTGTATCGTGCTTCGTTTGCTTGTACGTGCTGTTTCGCGAGTTGTACGGCTGATTTTTGAGCTTTGCCTATAAATAGGGGATCACTCCTCCTCATTTCACACACCTTAACACATCTCAACATTTTCACACATTTCTCATTCTCTCACTTTTCTTATTTCTCTCTTTTCTTTCACTTTCTCTCTCTAACTTTCTCTCTCTAGCACTACTCTTAGGAGTTAGAGGAGAAAGGTTAGGGTTGAGCTTACGGTTCGAGTCTAGAGAAAGTTTTAGCTTGGTAATCTTGTTGTAACGAGTTTTTCAAGTTCAGACTATTTGTAATCCTCAGTATTACGCTGCTGTATTCCCGGTGATATCTAAACTTTACTTACTGTTATAATGCTTGTGCTTTATGTTATTTCAGTTTGTATTCTGCATATTGCCATGTTTATAGAGTAGTTTAATATTGTGATTGTTGAAATGTAGATATTAGGAGTAGGGATGATGTTAAATTAATGTTTCATTTATACGATTGGAAATTGTTATGCTGTGTATCTGGTTAAGCTTATCCTGAATATAGATCTAGTCTCTCATCACCTTTTCCAGACTTTCACGTGACTGTTGCCCTAGGATAGGATCTGATCAACCCTAATACTATGAATACACAGTTATCTCCAGTTACAGTATGAAACTATGAACTTTCCTTTAAAAGGCACGGTACTTCGTATAGCGTTGGAAACACCTCGTGTGGAGTACAAATACGTGGAAGCTAAGGAAATGCCATGGATTGTTTCATCGTGAATTACCTAGAAGTGATCCTTCTAGAACTGTGGTCTAGGAATCAAAGCTGTGGAAATGCTTGTTGCACTGTACACCGTTAGTACACCTAAGATCTGGAACACTGTGGAAATGCTTAAATGCCCAGTACACCGTCAGTACATCTAGGGTTTGGAACACTGTGGAAATGCCTAATTGCCATGTACACCGTGATTATTCCTAGGGATGAACGCCTGACTGTAAAGGAGGGTCTATATTTATGATGGTTAAGTATGTGCTTCAATAGAAACAATACAGGGTAGTGTCAATCATATAACTAGACATGCAAAGCCCTAATCACACCAATAGTTTAACGTACACAGGATACAATCAGTATTTGCTATAATAAACGTAAATAGACGATTAGGTGTTAAGAAAGGTCAGTAAATACAATTGCGGTCTGTTGCCTTATGCCTGATCCCTAGAACATTTAGGGTGGCTTTGTCTTAATTAAGCAAAGGCTCAGGAGGGTTTGAAAACAGCCTGATCTGATCAGAATCATGATAACCTAGGATTCCAGTGACATATGTTTCTAGGGTTTCACCTGAACGTATGGTCCTAGTGTTTACACCGAAAGTATGTCTACTCTTTATTTGGTAAATCTCCAATCAATTTTATGATGAACATCATCCCGAAACCCTAATATCCAAGTTTCAGCAATCACATCTCTACCTGTCTGCTTAAACCCTAATTTCATTTCTCGTTATTTACTTTTCTGCACTTAGGATAATTAGAAAACCAAATCAATCTAAAATCTATCTCCCTACCCCCATCCTAATTGCGACCATAATCTTTGGTGATCCGCTTTATTTCAATTCGCTCCGATTTAAGAACGACCTCGAGTTATACTTACTGCTTGCTCCCAAGGTAGGTAGTACTTATAGTTTGAGTCCCAGCTCATATAAATTTAAAACTCACTGTCTGCCGCTTCTGTTGCTGTTGGAACAACGACCGGAGTCAAACCCGACCGACCGATAGGGGTGACGACAGAATGCAAAATCAGGTGATGATAGAGAGTAGAGGATTGTGCAACCCCTAAACCACCAAATTTATGATGTGAACATTAACAAACAAAGATGAAGATGAATACAATAGTGTTTGATGATGGTTGTGTTGTGGCCAAGTACCAGATGCTAAATTTCATGCTCATCATATCCACTGCCTCAAGTCGAGGCATTAAATTTAATTGATAGATATATACTCCCTCTGTCCCAATTTATTTATTCACGTTTTCATTTTGATATTTCCCAAACTAATTGTCCTCTTCCTGTATCAACCAATCAAAATGCTCGAAAATAATAAATATGAAATTCTATTGATGGTCAATAGTAATAAATGTACTTTTTTAAATTACGTGTTTCTTGTTTAGTGACAATAATTTTGGGACGCAGCGCGTATGAAACATAAAAAACTTAAAAAGCATCTTATGTCATATTGATATATATATACTCATTTGGTTTTATAAATGTATACGGGGGAAATATTTTGTGAAAGATAAAAGGTATTGTTATGTTATTATTATTGTAACGAACATTTGTGTATATATGAAAAAGTTAGAGGATTAAAAGTGTAAAATATGCAATTTTGTTAAACTGCGCGCGTGTCTTGCAGTTCATCAGTCCCAAATCAAACGGACATTTGGGGAGACATTTGGGATCCAAAACCCTAGTTAGTTCGACATGAATTTGGAAGTTCAATCAAGGTATCCCCCGTTCCATTGAAATTAAAAAACTAAATTAAGCTCATCTTATTGTTCTGCTTTACTTGAATGATTTAAATCCACAATATGTTCTGCCAGCATATGTTTTTCGCTTCAATTAGTTTACAGTAAGCTATGATGTATGCTGTTATCATGTCTTCTGTATCTATATCTATATTATATATAAATATAAGTAATTTTTTAACCAAATTCATCAACTAGTACATATATAGGTGCCTATGCATAGTTTTATGTACGAGTTCTTGAATAGGACCTTAATTTTGACTTTGTATAAAGTTTGACATCAACAAGAGTTTGTTGGTATGCTTTAAGTTTTTGAATGATTTGAGAGCCAAATTGTGCATATTATGCACGCAACTTTTTGAATGATCTGTGTGAGGTAATTGTTTACCTATGAGGGAATCCCTGGGTTGACTTCAATTGAGTTGAAGTCTGATGTGTACTATTATGGACTCGAGGCATAATAACATATTTATGCAACATAGAAAAAAAATGCAATATAAGTCTACCTGCATTATGCAGTTGTGGTGGTTGTTCAATGGTAGTGGTTCGGTTGGTAGGGGCTGATCTAGAAGGGGGCAGCTACCCCCTCAATAAACATCATTCTATATTAAAAAATAATTATGGGAATTAAATGACGTTTTACATTTTTGCCCCCCACAAAATTCTAAAGAAAGAAAAAAAAAATTGCCCCCTCAATCAGGACTTTCTAACTCCGCTGCTGTCGGTAGGTGTGTGATTGTTCAAGATCTGTTAAAAAAACAAGGTGGGGAAGTTTTAAAGTTTCGAAATGGATGATTTTAATTAATAATCAATCAAAGGAGATGAACGGTGCAGGTTTTTTCTTATTAATTTTAAGGTTAAATAGTCAAAGTCCTACCAAATGGAGGTGCCCACAATTATTTATGCATTATAAAGGAGTTGAATAGATAGTGAGCGACACAATGCTAATTTACTCTTATGGAAATTCTTTTTTATGTTGATGTACACTGATTGGATAAAACAAAACAGTTAAGTTACTCTTCCTCACTTTACTTTAGTTAGTTGGTTTCTATTATCCATGACAGCATGTGGATTAGGTGTGTATGTGTGTGCATAAGTATATTAATACAACTCACTACTTCATTTAAGTTTATTATATCTGGTTCTTCATCAGAACACAAGGAATTCAACTGGTGTCAGGCTTTTAATACCAAAGACGCATTTCATCAAGAGAACCCATCAACCAACAGAAAACATAAATGCCTAACTAAGCATTAGAAATTACAAAATGGACTGCATTGATTTGCTACAAGCTCAGGAGATATATATTGAAAAATCGTCTGAGGAAAGGATATCAACTTCAAGATCAAGTATTTCTTCTTGCATTGGAGGACCTTTAGGAATATCTCTTTTGGTATCTTCTTCAACACCTTCAGAAGAGACACCCATTTCGTCACTCACCAAAACAGGTTATCCAGAATTCACTTCTCATATTCGTTAATGTGTTTTTCAATCATGCCTTCTTTCTCTAGCTCCAAGGCTCAAGGAACAACTCCAACTATGGGCGAGGTGGAGAAAAAAGTCTATAGTTCAGTTGGGATAACATATAATGTATGTGTGTGTGTGCGTGCGTGTGTGTGTGCGCGTGTGTGTGTGTGGGTGTGTTCGTTCAAATATACCTGTTTAGTTTTGGTTATAACATCTTTGTGAGACTGATTGTGATTTGCAAATGATCACAATCATCTTGAGGAATTTTCAAGGTGTTTGCTTGAAAAACCTCTATTAAACTGTGTATAAAGTTGAAGTCTTTAATTTTGTAAAATTGAAAGAAAATTATTGTAAAACTGATAAAACGTTTTGCATAAATTTGTCAATTATAATAATTAACAATATTAATTGCATCATTTTTCGATGGGTTTGAAACTTTGAATGTTTAATGTTGTGTGTGCAGTGGTAGTGTTGGCTTCAACAAGGCAAATGTCATCAGTAACCATCATATGTAATCGTTCCCCTTTTCACCTTTACTCTGTTCTTCAAAACCTTAATCAGTTACATCTTTATCCTTTTTTCTTGATCCGTCATTTGTTCCTTCTTTTGATAGTCATTGCTATGTGCACGGGTCATGTGCTTCAACGTGTAGGTACATTCGTTGTAACTTGTTAATTTGCCTCGTTGACTTATTCTGATTGTGATGGTAACCTTTTGCATTAATAGCTGTTAAAATTGTGTTTACTTGGTGCATATATCTAATTTCATTTATGTTCCTAGTTTTATTTCCTATTTTGCTATTGTGTTTGTATTTTTGGTCACGTCTGCAATCAGGGGATTTACTGTTTGCGGTGTATCCTGTATGGAGTATGGTAGATGAAAAGGAGTGATATAGCTGTTTAGGTGAAGTTACTTTGCATTGCAGTTTGTCAATGTAGTTTTAATGCTTCACTGCTAGAAATATGTGAAAATTATGCAGGTAATGGATTGTGCAAATTCATAAAAGCAATGAGTTTTTGTCGCATTAATAAGTGCATAAATGTATAGCTAGTTTGTAATCATGGAAGTCCCTTAATATATGTGAAATGAACAATAGTGTGCAGATTGCAAAAAAAGTGACACTTAAAATGTTGGTGATTGTAAGCTTTGAGATCTATCTATCTACAAATTTCTTCACACTTGACATTGTGGAAAAAAAAAGCCATTCATCATCACTTTTAAGTGTGTACTTTTAATTGGGTTCTTCACGCTTGGGGCTTGTACATTAAGATTTAAGTTGCCACAACATTCATCGTACATGTTCACAGTTGTACACACTTTTAAGTGTGCTTATGCCCAAAATGATCTGTAGAATTGAGTTATTTGTTGCAGTGCGTTTAGCCGTTTACTATGTTTTAAGTATTATTTGGATAATGTTAAAACTATTGGATTTGTGTGAACTGAAAATAATTTGTCATTTACCTTATGTGACGAGTCTTAGCAAGATTGGAAGGATGAATACATCAAAGGGGTTTATAGCATACGATCTATCGCGTGAGATAGTCATGTGTTTATTATGAGTTCGAGACGAAATATTATAAAATCGAATTTTTCTGCTTACTTTCCAGAAGACGGATTGTAACAGAAAATCTGGAGTATCTGGGCAAAATACTGGTGGTAAACATGCCACCTGTTTTGTTAATTAGCCCCTGGATTATTGCTTTAGTGTTCTATTGATTGCCTAATGATCACCATTCACCATTGTAGTTATTAGTTTTAAATAGTAGGAAATAATCCTCATGAGTGTATTTAGATGATTAAAGATTATCCGCAATTACTGTATGGAAAATAATAATGTGGAGATCTGAGCTATGTGTGGCAGTGCTTTCACTATGTGTTAAGTTACTTTGTGGAGAGTTATAGTGAGAATGGAAGTAAAAATATAATTGGAGTTCGTAATGTATGCATCTATCGCCTGTGATTGTCATGCGATTTTTATGAGTGTGATGCTGAATACGATTAAACCGGCTTTTCCGGCTGACTTTATTGTCAGAAAGCGGATTGTAACGGAAAGGTTGAGCCGTAAAGCTATGGGATTTGTGCAAACTGAAAAGCATTTTGACATTGTACTTTTGTGGAGAGTTTTAGTGAGAATGGAAGTAAAAGTAAAAATACAAATTAGGGGGTTTGTAACGTATGCATCTATCACATGAGACGGTCATGCGTTTTTTATGAGTTTGAGGCTGAATACGATAAAGCCGGCGTTTTCGGCTGACTTTAAGGCCCACAAGCAGATTGTAACGGAGAGTTTTAGTGAGAATGGAAGTAAAAGTAAAAATACAATTAGGGGGTTCGTAACGTATGCATCTATCGCGTGAGACAGTCATGCGTTTTTTATGAGTTTGAGGCTGAATACGATAAAGCCGCGTTTTCGGCTGACTTTAAGGCCCGCAAGCAGATTGTAATGGAAAGGTTTAACTATATAAGCATGATACCGTGGGATTATAATCCATCCCTTTTGTGAACAACCATTGTACTTATCAATTACCATTGTACTTATTGGACGTGTGTCTGTTGCAACTAGTCAGTACAGGACGGTGCTTCCCAGATCAAGCTGCTCTCTTTACTTCTTACTTGCGCTTCTCTGTTTATCTTACTATATTTCGCAATGGAAAACTGTGGTGCTACTTCCTATTCTGAGGCGTCTCAATTTGGTAATAACCTGACTTTTTTTGAAAGCTTTTATCAGCTTAGATATTTTATTTTATTTATTTATTATTTTATTGGGAACTGACATTACTTTGAGTCCCCAGCCTCCATCCTTCATAGCAACACAGAATATTACTAATTTCCGTATTCACTGCACGCCTTTAACTCTTACAAGAACTTGTATGAATACTTCTTGTTGCCTTTAATATGTTTTCACTTCATCACCACTGGGGAATTAACTCGAAAACTCACATCTCAACAGCAAATACCAATAATTTTGAACCGCACTAAAACGATGTATCCAGTCAACATGATAAACAATATTACTAACACGGATATCAACAATAATGAATAGCACGTTTTTTTGCCAAGTCATATAGAATACTGTAAGCCATAAATAATTGGTATACTGAGCATTTCTTGAAACAGCAGTAAATTGCGTATTGCAGAATTGAGTTCTCTTATTTATTTCTACAACTTTTCACCTATGTTGATTGTAATTTTTCATGTTTTTCTGAACCTCCAACTGAAGCCGTACGTAATGAACTGTGGCATTTGTGTGCTGGGCCATTAGTCAGTGTCCCCCGTATAGGAGAACGGGCCTTCTATTTCCCACAAGGCCACGTGGAACAGGTGTGTTATCTAATCTTCTTTTAAGAGCTTATTTTGAACTTCTCTTAGTGACATTTCTTTTTTATGCAAGAAGGTGTGTAGTCTCTATCTGATAATCATCAATATAATATACTGTTTCACTTCTCGACACTGATTGCAAGTTGTCTTGTATCAGTTTCATTATATATCTGTTATGCGCCAATTTAATATCTGAATCTGGTAGCGAATTTTTTTTATTCTTACAGCTTGAGGCCTCCATGCCTCATGAGAAGAAGCTTCCATTGATGTACCTACCAGACAAAATTTTGTGCATGGTGGTGAATGTTCTGCTTCAGGTAAGTGTAGTGCATAATAAAGATTTCTTTATTTGTTACTGGTGATAAGTTCATGTCTGACTGAGTGGGGAAAGTTGTGATTGGAATCTTAGGTGGTGTTCATCATTTGCGTAATTAAACAGATTATCTGCCAATTGCATTCTTAAGCTGCTAAGAACTTTTGGAGTGTTTGATGAATAAATTTGTTGATACTTGTTTGTTTATATTAAGGTTAACTAAGCTAGGTAGTTTGAGATTGTTTATTTCAGACTTAATATACATACTGAATTCAAAATTATACCTTTAGGTTGAAATAGGTTGTTTTCACTAAGCTGATATGCTTATGTTTTTAAGTGTAACCGTAAGCTATTTTTCTTATGCTTTTTTTTTAAAAAGAAAAAAGAGGAAAAAAAAGAAGTTAAATAATTCATCATAAGCTTTTCAAATGAGCAATTCCAAACATTCCTTACTTGGTAACCGAGTCAGGGTGACTTTGTCTTTTTTGGACATTATGAAGTATTATAATATTCGGGTATTATAGTTTTGTGTCATCTTCATGTTTTGTCAAACTACGGCTTGGTTGATATGGGTCCTCTTAGGAATCTTTTATATCCCCCATGATAATCTACTTTAACTGTATAATATATTGAAAGGATGTGTTATGCTTTTTACATGAAAAGTACGGTTAAAATCAACTGATATATGTTCTCTAATATGGGGGTCTGGCTGTGGCCTGTGGGATAAAGGTTCTTTTGGCTACATTGTAACCTTTCGAAGTACATTAAAGAAAAGGCATTATCATATTTCCCAGCTATAAGATCGAGAGATGAATCCGGATATGTTTTTTCAGGCTGACCCGGAGACTGAAGAAGTATATGCTTGTATAACGCTTCTTCCCGATCATAATGTGAGCTTATATTTGAGTTATATTTTTTAAGTTGAAATTGTGCTCTCTTCAGCCTTCGACCTCTTATGCTTATGTTTCTTGATGAATTAGCAAAATGAAGCAACAAACCCAGATCCTGCACATCCAGAACCTCCAAGCTGCATTGTCCACTCAGTGTGCAAGACGCTTAATGTAGTGGACATAACCACACAGCAAGGACTCTCTCTCCCTTATAGGCATGCAGTTGACTGTTTGCCTCCCCTGGTAAAGCTTTAGCTTTTGTGGGCTGGTGTCTGCTTTTGGATTTAAGCTATTAGGTACTAAGTTACTAACTATGAGTTTCATGTTCAGGATACATCCCAGAAGCCACCTTTACAAGAACTAGTTGCTTGGGATATTCACGGCAATGAATGGCGTTTTTGTCACACACTGCAAGGTTACACTTTTTTTACTTGCTCTTATGAATAATGCATTATATATGTGCATTTGTCTGAATAACCAGATTGGGGGAACCCCCAATGTGTATTTCTTATGAGTTAATGATGTCAATCCTTATTGTAACTTACTGCAATCTTGAAACCTTAAATGCTTTGTACAATATCTCCAATGCTTTTCAAGTTGGAGCAATGATGTTAAGTTTACCAACCTTGTTACAAGTCAAGTCTACTTTTACCTTGTGTAATAGCTTCATGAATATGTCTTTCGGTTGTCATCTAACAGATGTGCTAGTTTTTTGCGCACTCGTTTTGTTTTGCATAGACCCGCAGAGAAGATTTGAAAAGTCTTTTTTTCTTTTTGTCAAAACTTAACATTGAAAAGGTATTGTCTATTAATTATTCCTCAAGCATTTTCCTTTTTAGCAAATAACGCTGTGAAATTCCACAAAGGCTATAGTCTTTAGCTTATAGGCAAGATCCTTGGTTATGTAATCTTTGAATTTGTTAAGCAGTTTTTTCTTTTTATTCGATTGGACTTTGACAAGTTTTGTATATACATCCCAGGTCAACCCGAACGTCACTTCCTGACTGCTGGATGGAGTCAGTTTGTTGGGGCTAAAAAGTTGCATCCTGGTGATGCTGTTATCTTTCTTCGGTAAGTTGTATAGAGAACAACTGGACCTGATGATTAGTTTATTTATACTTTAATCTCTATAGGTTACAATATGACGATCATTTTTCATATTTTCCACAGGGGGGAATATGGGGACCTTCATGTTGGAGTGAGAAAGCAAATGCGCATTTCAAACTGTGTGCCATCATCTGAGACGTCAGGTCAAAGTCATCTTGGCGTCCTAGCTGTTGCCTCCCATGCAATTGCAACCAGGACCCTTTTCTCAGTTATTTACAAACCCAGGTATCCATTAGTCTCAACTTATTTGAAACAGTGTCCCTGTAAGCTACTTTGTGAATGAGTAGATTTGAACATTATGTCTGTTGTTTACTTAATGAGCCTAAAAGATCGTAGCTTGTTAGAATTAGAATTTATATTAGCTTGAGTTTAATTAGGTTGAATGGGTGTATCAAGGCTCCTTGGCTCTGTGGAGGGAAGTGTTTGTACGCAGTATTTCTTTGCATGAGCTTATTGAGTTGACATCGTAGGTCGGGGTGAAATTGTGAGAGCACAATGATGTTTTTAATCTATTTTGCACAAAATTTAACTTTACATCCACACACGAAAGTTTATGTTCAGTTTGTTTTTATCAACTCTTGGGAGAAAATATGTTTGATGAACTTGGCATTATTTGTGAACAGAACTTGCCGATCTCCATTTGTTATCAGCCTTAACAAATATCTGGAGGCTCAAAGTTACAGGCTTTCGGCTGGAATGAGGTTCAAGATGCAATTTGAGGGGGAAGAGGTTCCTGAAGAAAGGTACCTTCTATAGACCGGACCATCAAGGCTAACAGTTTATATTTAACTCGTTATAAATTTGTAGCAATGAAATGCTACTGTAACTCGATCCGGACCACGACTGTACCACCACAACGTTATCCGAAATTCAATGTTCTTATTCAACTTTTTGCACTTTTAATAATGATAAGATGGTGGGGAAATTACAGACACTTCAAATCAACAGTATTTTGATGTCCATTCCAGAAAAATTTAGTACTCAGTAATTTTTTGATGTGAAATATAACAACATTGTTTGCAACGTTTAATTAGTAACTTGCAACCATTATAGATAAACACTTCTCATTGACTAATATTGGTAAGACCATGGCTCACTTGATTTCATCGAACATCTTACCACTTATGAATCGTTCTATAAGTCTATTTACAGTTTGAGCATGTACATTTGTTACTTATTGATGCAGGGTTAAAGGGACCATCGTAGACGTGGGGAATACTGCAGGTTCTAAGTATGAAACTTCCGAATGGCGTTCCATCCTGGTAATTCCTTCTCTCTACAGCTCAGTTAACACTTAAATAATTCACAGTATACTCTACTCAATTAATTCGTGAATACTATATATATAATAAAAATTAATATTATAAGAAAATGTCTAAGCTGATTCTGAAGTATCATCATGCTTTCCTTTCTACTTTCCATAAGAATAATTATTTTATCTACCGAGCATAGTTTATTTTTTACTTCTACGAGCAAAGATTAGTCGAGGAGGCAAAGATATTTCTACTTGACATCTTGATAGTTTGTGTTGCTGTGAATGATATTAGAATGTTGTTCTGCTCTCTGCACTCTCATGTTAACTTAATTTTGTGAGCTTGTTTCAGCTTTTGTGGTAGATGTTTTATTGCTGAACTTTTAACTGTGACTAACCTTATTTGTTTAATCACGCAATGTTGCCATCTGGTTCAGGTTGAATGGAATGCACCTGTAACCGAATCTCTCCCAGATAGTGTTTCTCCCTGGGAAATTGAACCACTAACCAGGAGTTCATGGAGTCAGTTCTTGTTGCAACTTTTGTGTTGCGACTGCTTTTAAGTGGGGAAGTAGTTGGTCTTGCAACGGGGATTTAGGAAGTGGCGAAGTAGTTGATCTTGAAGGAGTCTCAGCTGCTAAATACATCATTGTAGATGATTATATCGAGAGCAGCCTTATTTTTACTTTGAACGGAATCATGTATTAATTTGACTTGCAATCAATTATTTGTGATCAATCTGCTTGATTTACTTTTACTGTAAACATTTGGCCCTGAAGCAGTTCAATAAACTTGAGTTTTTTTGTGTATAGTTTATGTTTATGGTAATGTTTGCAGTTACTTTTTTTGCTGATCTTTTTAGTACATGAGTGCTGGCTTTTATAACATATATCTTTTGAACAGTGGGACAAAGGATATAGGAAATCCTAACTTGTAATATATTTACTCTTCTGTTAAACTTATATTCTGTTTATTTCAGTAGCTGTAAATAGTATGCCAGCATGTGAATAGGTATATCAGACTATTGTTATTCTTATTTCCACTGACTTGAGGCCTTGAGGGTACTTCCTTCTGATGTTGGCGTCATTACAATATGGTTGAAAAACATTTAAACATACTATGAAGGTTACTAGTAAAAACCGTTTTAGATTCGTAGCAGTTAGCAAATCATGGTACTCGACAGTCTAGACCTATCTTTGTGGCTGTAGGGTTTGTGTGCGCGCAAAAGATTAAATTTCATTGAGTTTCGGCTAAAGTTGAATTTGATGGTGACAATGTATTGACCGTTACAGGAGGCCAACAACAACACAATAACACTATCCAATCCCGCCGAGATCATGTCTAAGTTGGATGCATTTACAAACACTAATATCCCTTTGGACTATGATCACATTGGAATACACAAGCCGGTTGACAAAGCGGAAGATTGTGAAACACCAAAGCCTCAATTGGATGGTATGATCTACCCACTAATAAGCAACATCCATTATGAAACTCGAACCATGGAGGTGCACAAGCGATGAAGAATTCAATACTGTTGACTTTAATTTAAACTTGCATTATGATCCACACATGTTCCAAAATCGCTGTAATGTCAATCTTGTGTTAAGTTACTGCAATGTCTTGGATGAGAACTGCCCCAGACTTTTGCTCACGTTCCATTGATCGGTCCCCATCAAGCTGAATTATTCAAATAGATGCCACCAAATCTACACTAGTATAAGTAAAGATATACACTACTTTATATTTATGCGTCACTAGCCATGCTTTATATAATACTATTACCAACAATAATGGTAAGAAAAAGTGGTCATTGCGACTTCGCACGTTGCTAATTTGTGTTAAGAATTCAAGTCGTTGCTAATTTACAACGAAACTCTAAATCATCGCCAATTTTCATATTGTTGTACCATACTTTCTATCGAGATGTTATAAACGTTCTCCACAAATTACAATACTTTAAGATGGTATTCTTTAAACATTTCTGTAATATTTCCGTCTATATGTTAAAAATGCACATTTGCTTTGATATGAAATTTGATCGATTTCACTAGAAGAATACATGTGCAATGTGACAGGCAATGATTTTTGTTTGACGACGTGTTGATTCATATGAATCACTTGAGTATGGTTGACGCACACAAAAAGTATACAACGTAGTATCTTGAAAATGACTTCATAGTTTGGGAGTGAATCAAAATTGTGACCTTTTGATATTGTATGCATCCAACTTTGAAACCTCATATTATATGTATTTAAGTTTTAAAATCGTTCGTTGTATATTTTTTTGGCTACATAAAGTGACATTTTCATCATAAGTTATATACATACAATGTAGGTTAAATGCATGTAACAGATGATTTTAAAGCATCAATACATACAATATTATGTTTGATGTTTCAAAATACATATAATAATAAAATATGAAAAAGTTCCTACACTCCTAGACTATAAATCTTTTGAAAATCAAAGGAAGAATATTGCGTTGGTTGTTAGATGTTAAATAAAAAGTTTTTGTGTATCCAATCAGTGTTGATTATAAAATTAAAGCTCGTGGTATTTCCACTATAACCAATTGATTTTACAGTGAACCTCATCGATCTATACTTTTATACGAGGCTTATTATACATTGCCTTTTTATAGAAAATGACGATGACACTATGCTGTTTTACGTCGCATATGATTTTATTGATGAGAAGTCACCTGAAATCGAAGTACCCCTTGATTATAGGTATATATGGATATAGATACACGTTGTCACAACATGATTCCTGGTATTTTGAAAATCGTGGAATTTTATGTCCCTATGGGTAACAATATACATATATTTGCCATATTAATTAATAAAAAGTTATATAAGAAAAGTCTTGATTTAATATATGATTGCAATAAGATTTAACCATATAATCTTTATTAGTAATTCCATTCAAAATGAATATTCACTAAATAAAATGTAGAAAATTTCAGAAATATTAAATATTCAAAATGAATATTCACTAATTGTTAAATTTATATAGCATTTTTAATAGAAAATTACCAAAATATTCATGACTGTACTCATCATTTAACAAAATATTATTTCTCACCCTAGATGTACACAAATAGTCTTTCGACCATCGCAATATGTGTACCTGGTAGAAGAAAAAATTGAGGCGCCAAATTTGTGAGACTTTATCAACCTGAATTTAAATCAAACATTCATATGAAAAATCAAAAAAGCTACCAGTGAAACAAATTTAGCTAGCACATCAAATTTCGATGGCATGACTGTTAAACGGAAGGGCTCTAAGCTCGCAATGCCAGCAACGAATGTGGGACAGTATCCAGTAAGTTTCAACGACATAGTTTTGATGACAGTTTTTTGTACGTGTAACAGCCCAATTTTTGTGAGTGTATGTTTTAATTAAAATAGTAGTTAAATATATATATATATATATATATATATATATATATATATATATATATATATGTGTGTGTGTGTGTGTGTGTGTGTGTGTGTGTGTGTGTGTAAAATTGTAGTATAATAATTAGTGAGAAAGTTAGTAGTGGCCAAAATAGAAACCTTGAAACTTAGTAAGTTAATTGTGTGGCCAAAGTAGTAAATAGAGAATTACAGGGTTTAAAAGGAAAATATGTGTAAATATATCCCTTCCTGAAGACTTAAACAAAACTCGATATATGTATGTGTGTGTCGTGCGTGAGCCAGAGAAAAGGGAGGAGGAAGAACAAATAGCAATTCACTAAATTGAGACTGCACTCTTGTGTTTTAGTGCTTCTAAATTTGTATTCATCAATCATAAGGTAAGTATAGTCTATGCAAAGTTTTAATTTGTAACACCCCGAATTTCAGGAAATTAATATCGTATGTGGATATATTTTTATTACGAAATATTTTTATGTAAATAATGAGATATAGTGAAAAACGTAAACGGTTTTATCAGTTCCAGACTGTAGAGTTTAAAAAGGGGTAAATTAATTAGACCGACTCAGATAGATATGTACGTATGAATTGGGATTTATCTCATTTATTCTTAAAAAGCTCCATACACAAAAGAAAAACACATGGATGATTCTAGCTTCAAATTTCTTTCAAACTAATTCATGATTCATGGTTTCTAGGGCTTAATTCTTCTTCCTTTCAATCTCCTCTATCCTATGTAAGTGATTTCTCATTTGTTCTTGACATAGTTTTTGGGGTTTCATGGGTTTTGGTAAATTGAAGCTTGTAATAAGAAATTAGGGTTTTAATTAGATGAAATTGATGTTAATAAGTGTTCTTATGATGGTTAGTAATCATATAACATGTTGAAATTGATGAATTTATGATTTAGTGTTTATGAGAAATTCTAGGGTTTATGTTAAATTGTATGGAATGATGGAATAAGCTTAAATCCATGATGGGTGATGCTAATAGAGAATAATCATGTAGATAAAACATGAATTTAAAGTAGTAAAGTTGATAAGTGATAAATTATTAAAAGAGTGTTTATGATGATTCATGTAATTTTGTTAATATGATGTTAATGAGTTTAATTATGAAACTAATGACACTTATAGAGTATGATTATGATGATGAATATTATGTGGTAAGAGTTTGATTAGTGAAAGTTAAAAGTGATTAAAGAGGTAGTTTAATGTGGTTAATTAAAGATTTAACTAGTGTAATCAAAGTGGGGGAGGGATTGAATATGATTAAAGTGAATGATTGATTAGTGCTTAAGTATTTTTATGATGATATGTATGATTATGTAGGTGTTAGAGACATGGAGAGCTTTCGTTGGTGAAATCATCTAAGAGATTGTGGTGAGTGATACGGGGGTTAAACAGGTGATGTGATTGTGTAGTACCGAATAGCTTGCGGGCTAGAGGTTTACACAATCAGGAATAATTTATTTGTTTATGTTTGTTTAATTATGTTTATTGTTTAATTTAGTTGTTGTGTTAAATTACTTGTTATTCTCAATTGTTATGTGATTAAATGTTACTTGGTAATAAAAGTAGTTATTTTCTCATTAGCTTGTTGTTAGCCAAGTAATGAGTAAGTCACTAGCTTAAAGGTAAAGGAAAAGAATTGGTGATGAGTAGTGTATGATTCGATTGTGTTGGATCCGGATTGCTTTCGAGTAAGAGGCTACACAATCGGGTGGAAGATGACTTGTTGATATATGTGGATTAAATAGTGATTATGTGATGAACCGTGTATGAATTGGTTGTATGTGTTTCCGGATAGCTTCCGAGCTAGAGGATCATACAATCAAGTGAGAGTTGCTTGTTATATGTTTTGTTTCTTATGTGTGTGTGTTTAAGATTATGGTAAAAGGTGTTGTTGATTAGTGACTTGATTGTTGTTGGTTAATGATTATGTGTAATGATTCAGTGGTGATCAGAGAGTTAACTGCGGTTAACACAGTGTTTAGTGTTTAGTGTTCAGTGTTCAGAGCCCAGTGAATTTGTGCTTATGTATTGTGTTGATATGTGCTAAGTGTTATGTGTGTATTGCTTGTTTGATTGCCTATGTACTCACTAAGCAGTTGTGCTTACCCGTTTCAGTGTTTATGTTGTAGGTTGATGTTACGCTAGCGACATGTGGATAGAAGGGTTATGAGAAGCTAGTGACATGGATATGGAGCATGCTTGTGGTTAGAATATGCTTCTTTCTTTTGAATTGTTGTTTTGATGCTCAATTGTGTAAATCGCCCAAACAAAGAGTTTTTGAATTAAATATGTTGGTCAATGTGTAGTAGTTGACTTTGAAAGTCAAACCGAGTTATGATGTCTAGTGTATGTGGTTGTCAAGAGTATGAAGTCATATGATTGATTTGGTTTGGGTGAAAAGTGATTTAGTGTCGAATGTGATTGGTTGGTCAAATGTGAAGTTGACATATAGTCAACAGAGTTATAATGGTCAAACATATGTGGTTTTAGGTAGAGTTGTGGTTGTATATGGTAGATATGGTAAAAGTGTCCAAATGGACACCAAAACGGGTCAAAAGGGTTAAATCGGGTTAGAATGTACTTATGTGGGTTTGGTCAATGGTGTTAGACTTGTTTTGGTATGTTGATCATGTGTGCAAAAAGTTAGAGTCCAAGTGTTCATGGTTTGTGATTTGAGTTGTAGTCAAAAAGTGGTTAAAATGGCCGAAAAGTGGTTATATGTCCGTTTTCTCGTAAAACGTGTATTTTGGAAAAGTACAAAAATAGAAAGTTTCATTTTTACATTATGGAGGTGCCTGCAAATTTTCAGGGTCTAAGTGTTTACGAGTAAAAAGTTATGCGTGTTTCAATTTCGTAAAATTACAAGTGTTGTTGAGCAGACATGCCATGGCCATGTCATATAAACGCCATGGCCATGTCCCTTAACAGTAGGTTCACATTCTTACCAGCACTATGCCATGGTCATGTCCCTTCACCATGTCTCAAAAATGATGTTCTAACTTATGTGTCGAGTTTATATGTATAAAATAAAGTTATGGGACCTATTGAGTGTGTTTTTAGTGAAGAAAATAAGTGAGTAAAAAAAAATTACGAGTTTTGGGGCGTTTCAAGTTGGTATCAGAGCAATGGTTTAAGAGAGTTAGGTGATCCATGATATGATTGCTTAAACTTAAACCATTATGTGTTGTTTAAATTGCTATGATTATGATTATGCTAAATAGTTAATTGTATTAGTTTGTATGTGCAATTAAGGTGGATAAGTATTGAAGTAGTTTTGACTATGTGTTTATTGTTAAATTGTTATTTGTAACATCCGCAAAATGGGCCTAGGAGTTTTATATTAGTTCCTGAGTTTTAGTTGTTATGAAATAGAATTGTTGAAAATAAATGGGTAAAATAAGTTCAGGACTTATTGTGGATAGTGAAATATTAATTGTTTTAAATTAATATAGCTGACGGAACACTAAAATGTTTGGACTCGTAAGTGGTTTTCGGGTTCCAAACAATAGGTTGAGAAGGGGTATTAAATTATACCCGCAAAAAGTGAAGTCGGTTAAAAAGGGCCGACCCTATTTCTTTTCCTTTCTAAACTTCTTCATTCATTTCCTTTTGAAAACCTAAAAATCATACGTGAACAAATAATCAAACTAGAAGCTGTGGTTGTGATTCCTGAGTTAACATCAGATTATATCATCATCATCATGTTCCTAATCATTTGGTAAGTATTCTTGATTTCTTATGAACTTTGAAATTGATTGAATTCTAGGGTTAGTGAAATTGATGATCCAAATGATGATATGTGACGCTATAAGTTGTTAGAAAGTGTTAATTGACGTACATAATCTGTTAGAGATATGAATTAGTTGATTTGAGTAATTTTAATCGGATTTTGAAGCTGGGTTTTGGTCTGTTCGTAGTCTGCTGGAAATGTCCAGGTCGCGCCGCGACCAGAAGACATCGTGACGCGATCTGGGGTTGTTGCGGCGCGATTTGTGCCTGCACAGGAATGTTTTACTTTTACATGTGTACTGTGAATTTATGTTAGTATACTAGTTTTATTATTAACTAGTAAAGATATGTATGATGATAAATTGGATAATCCAAGCTAGGTTGACATGTGAATACTTAGTTGATTGATATGGTAAGTTGATATATTGAGACATGTTATATAATTATAACATATGTACGTTGTATTAACGAGTTGTTTAACTTGTTAATAGTCGTAGTTTGATGTGATGTTAATGTAGATTAAAATTGTGATACTGAATTACTGACTTGTGATATTTGTGGTGATTTCAGATAAACCAGAGAAGGCTCAGTAACATTAGATCTCTGAGCATACAACTGAGGTATTGGTGAGTGGTTCTGTACCTTCAGTGTGGTTTAGCTGTAACAGGTTTGGTTACAGCAAGTGAATGTAGATTTATTATTGATAGACTGTTTAGTCTGATATGCTGATTGTGATTATGTGGCCTTCGGGCATAAGTGATTAATCGGAGGTCAAGATGATTTGGGCTTGGTTACTATTGTTGGACGACAGGGATTTCCTTGTACATGTCGTTAATAGGAAATTAGGTCGTGTGAAAATAGTAACGAGCTATCGGTTAACCGATGTTAGGACCAGCAGCTCAGTTGGGTTGTGATTAACCGCTGTTGGGGTCTACAGCTCAGTGGGGTTACTAAGTGTTGCTTTACTGCCAGCAACCACCGATCCTCTGATGTAATGTGCTATGGTGATTGTGATTAATTGTTGTGATTAAAGTTGTTATTGCTAGATTGGACTGTCGGTTACAGTTCTATCTCACTTAGCAGTTGTGCTAATCCCACCACTTTAAATTACTTCTTGCAGGTTATGATTTGACAGGGTGGTCGGGCAAGAAGGTGTTGACCTGTGATGAATGTTTGACGACTGCTGCGTTGACTCTGATATTCATTTGTAATAATCAGTGATGTTTTGGAATTACATAACACCCAACAGTTGTGTTTTTTGATTAAACTTATTTGTATTTGTTGTAACAAGCTGGTCCTTTTGTATATAAATGTAATGTTTTTTTGTTTGGGACATCGCTTCCGGGTTGTAAAATACATTATATAAAATGTGAGGGTGTTATAAGTTGATATCAGAGCATAGGTTTGGGTTAATTGGACATTGGTAAGAGTTCAATCCCAAATCTATTTTGTGTTTGTCAAACATTCCAGGTGTGGGATTAGTTGGTGATTGAAATTGTTAATCTGTTAGGTACTAACGATTAACAGTTTGTGAGATTGTTGTTGTGATACAGATATGGCAGGTAATGAGCACCCGACCAACATTCCCCATAGTGCTTCTCGGATAGACACTTTTCCTTTGGAATTACAGAGTGATAGATATGAGCAGACTGGTATTATATTTTCAGCTCATGAGGATATTGACAGGGATGAGAATGTATCTCAGATGAAACGTGAATTGCTTGAACTTAGAGGTTTCAAACAACAGATTGAACAAGATAGACAGGCTGGATTTTCACAGCAACCGAGGCAGGTTTGTTCTTTTAATACATTTATGAGAAGTAAACCTTCAGAATTTCAGGGTAGTTCAAATCCTTCGATTACTTTGGATTGGTTGAGAGATACTGAAAGAAAATTTGAGGTTTGTAAATGTGACGAGACAGATAAAGTTCCATTTGATGTTCAGCTTCTTAAAGGTCAGGCTATGACTTGGTGGGATTCGATTACATCTGTTCTGACTCCACAACAAAAAGTATCTATTAGATGGTCGGATTTTTATAATGAGATGTGTAAACAATTCTGTTCTGAGTTTGATGTGTCACGTATTAGACAGGAATTTATGGAACTACATATGACAGATCAGATGACTATTGATGAGTTGATCACACAGTTTACAGACAAATTGAGATTTGTTCATCAGTGGGTTTCAGATGACAAAACCAAGATTGATCGTTTTGTTAGAGCATTACCACCCGATTATCGTACTACTGTAAGATTGGCGAGTTCCTTGAGACATGCTTTTGATTTAGCTCGTTCAGTGGATAGTGATATACGGGCTAGAGATATGCAAAGTAAAGAAAAGACTTTACAGTATTCTGAAAGTGATCGTCCTGGCAAAAGTAGACATAAGGGACAGAGTAGTCAGCAAAGTAGGAAACAAAGTGATCATAGTGGTTCAGTTGGTAAACCCAAATGGTGCTTTAGATGTAAATGCAGGCATGTAGGACAGTGTACTTCTCAGACTTCTAGATGCATTAAGTGTGGTGTGTTTGGTCATGATGCTAGGGATTGTGATTATCCTACTCATGTTTGTTGGATTTGTCATAAGGAGAGTCATCGAGCAAACCAGTGTCCAGAGGCTATGAGATAGGGGTCGGGGATTGGTCAGGAGGTCGTCATTTTGTGCCATGAGTGGAAGAATATGCTATCAGTTGCTGACAGAGTTTTTCTGATGACAGTTAATTCGACTGTCAGGGCAAGTGACGTCATTCCAGGTACTTCTGTATTACTCTATACTGGCATATAATTATGTAACTTAGAGTTAATGTACCTTTATGATTGTTTGTTATGTGATAAGCTGAAAATTTTTCCCATTGTGTTATTTAATTCTGTTGAAATAGAATTAAGTGATGATGAGTTAATTTAAGTTACCACATAGGTGACTGGAATTAGTGTTTGATAGTGGGCCATATGTTGGGTTAAATATTTATTGTTGTCAATCTTTTGTTTAATAAGATTCTGACATTTGTTGAGTGAGACAAGTAATGATGCGAGAACTTGATGATTGACTTGTTTTGAATATTTGATTTGAGGGATATGAGAATAATTATTCCCTAGATTAATTGAAATTGTGAACCGGTACATGTGTTTGGGGAACAGATAGAAGCATGTACATTGGGATATATGCATGTGGAAAGAATTCAAAACATGTAATTACATTTATAAGTTACTCACGGAGTAACGTGTGACGTGTGTATCTATTATGATTGAGTAGTTGATGATGCTACCTTGACTTGGAGTTTATAACAATTGTTTTGCCTTAAACTTATGGAGACATTGTTGAGGGATAAATCAAATCAAAGATTTGATTGTGAGACCTGATATTGTTGAAACCTTTGCTGGATTTTGATGGGATTTATCCAATATGTGTTAAGAGATCTTTTCAGATATAGTGAATTGATTGAAAGTTGTTAGCTTGAATTATTGACGGATTTTAAATTTGAAATTGTTATATTGATGGATTGTCATGGAGCGGATGTGATATTATCGTGGATTCTGATCATTGGGATTCGAGTATAACCAGTGTATTAATTGATCATTGTGGATATTATGCGATTGTGTCAGCTGGATTATTGAGCTAGATTAGATTTCGGGGACGAAATCTTTTTAAGGGGGAGAGATTTGTAACATCCGCAAAATGGGCCTAGGAGTTTTATATTAGTTCCTGAGTTTTAGTTGTTATGAAATAGAATTGTTGAAAATAAATGGGTAAAATAAGTTCAGGACTTATTGTGGATAGTGAAATATTAATTGTTTTAAATTAATATAGCTGACGGAACACTAAAATGTTTGGACTCGTAAGTGGTTTTCGGGTTCCAAACAATAGGTTGAGAAGGGGTATTAAATTATACCCGCAAAAAGTGAAGTCGGTTAAAAAGGGCCGACCCTATTTCTTTTCCTTTCTAAACTTCTTCATTCATTTCCTTTTGAAAACCTAAAAATCATACGTGAACAAATAATCAAACTAGAAGTTGTGGTTGTGATTCCTGAGTTAACATCAGATTATATCATCATCATCATGTTCCTAATCATTTGGTAAGTATTCTTGATTTCTTATGAACTTTGAAATTGATTGAATTCTAGAGTTAGTGAAATTGATGATCCAAATGATGATATGTGACGCTATAAGTTGTTAGAAAGTGTTAATTGACGTACATAATCTGTTAGAGATCTGAATTAGTTGGTTTGAGTAATTTTAATCGGATTTTGAAGCTGGGTTTTGGTCTGTTCGTAGTCTGCTGGAAATGTCCAGGTCGCGCCGCGACCAGAAGACATCGCGACACGATTGATGGTTTATTGCGACGCGATCTTGGCCCATTGCGACGCGATGTATATATAGATAGCGACGCGATGGGGTGATAATAGAGACGCGATGTAGGTGTAGATCGCGACGCGATCTGGGGTTGTTGCGGCGCGATTTGTGCCTGCACAGGACTGTTTTACTTTTACATGTGTACTGTGAATTTATGTTAGTATACTAGTTTTATTATTAACTAGTAAAGATGTGTATGATGATAAATTGGATAATCCAAGCTAGGTTGACATGTGAATACTTAGTTGATTGATATGGTAAGTTGATATATTGAGACATGTTATATAATTATAACATATGTACGTTGTATTAACGAGTTGTTTAACTTGTTAATAGTCGTAGTTTGATGTGATGTTAATGTAGATTAAAATTGTGATACTGAATTACTGACTTGTGATATTTGTGGTGATTTCAGATAAACCAGAGAAGGCTCAGTAACATTAGATCTCTGAGCATACAGCTGAGGTATTGGTGAGTGGTTCTGTACCTTCAGTGTGGTTTAGCTGTAACAGGTTTGGTTACAGCAAGTGAATGTAGATTTATTATTGATAGACTGTTTAGTCTGATATGCTGATTGTGATTATGTGGCCTTCGGGCATAAGTGATTAATCGGAGGTCAAGATGATTTGGGCTTGGTTACTATTGTTGGACGACAGGGATTTCCTTGTACATGTCGTTAATAGGAAATTAGGTCGTGTGAAAATAGTAACGAGCTATCGGTTAACCGATGTTAGGACCAGCAGCTCAGTTGGGTTGTGATTAACCGCTGTTGGGGTCTACAGCTCAGTGGGGTTACTAAGTGTTGCTTTACTGCCAGCAACCACCGATCCTCTGATGTAATGTGATATGGTGATTGTGATTAATTGTTGTGATTAAAGTCGTTATTGCTAGATTGGACTGTCGGTTACAGTTCTATCTCACTTAGCAGTTGTGCTAATCCCACCACTTTAAATTACTTCTTGCAGGTTGTGATTTGACAGGGTGGTCGGGCAAGAAGGTGTTGACCTGTGATGAATGTTTGACGACTGCTGCGTTGACTCTGATATTCATTTGTAATAATCAGTGATGTTTTGGAATTACATAACACCCAACAGTTGTGTTTTTTGATTAAACTTATTTGTATTTGTTGTAACAAGCTGGTCCTTTTGTATATAAATGTAAAGTTTTTTTGTTTGGGACATCGCTTCCGGGTTGTAAAATACATTATATAAAATGTGAGGGTGTTATATTATTTATTATGTGTTAACTGTTAATTGAGTTGTGTGTTATGTGTTTGTGTGAGAATTACATTAGAAATCTATGATATGAGATAACTTGAGAATGAAGTGTATGTAACATAATATGTCTACGCTTGATCACCGTAGTCTTATTATGCTATTTTACATGGAATTGTTGAAGTTATCAAATATCAAAGTGATTTAGTGTGATTGTTAGGATATAGTGTAAGAGAAGAGGTGTTTAAACTATGTGAATTACGTGTTAGATGTTATGATAGGAAAAGATAATAGAGAAAGTAGGAGTAATAGACTTGTATCTAGTGATATGTATTTCACTAAATTATGTGAAACCAATATGTAGGGGGTATATGATTAAGGATTTGTAGAATTAGAGTTAATAATGTACTCGATGCTAGAGAATAATGATAATGAGTTAAGTGTTATGATTAGTGGATTAAGTGAAGTGTTCTTAGTACGATTAAGTGTTTGTGGATGAATAGAGATAGTGTTAAGACTAAGTAGTACGAGTGCCATTCGTGAGGACACGAATGAAATAAGTGGGGGAGAGTTGTAACACCCCGAATTTCAGGAAATTAATATCGTACGTGGATATATTTTTATTACGAAATATTTTTATGTAAATAATGAGATATAGTTGTAAGTCCCGTGTATTATGGATCGATAACGAGGTTATCTTTAGGTATTAAGGCGCGGAATTCCTCAATACTTGGTTCACAGATTGTGAACGAATTGTTTCGCAAAATAATAGCGAATTGATTAATCAACAAGGTTTTGTATCGATTAATTAATGTTAATCGATCAATACCTAACCTTAGAATGCTTAGAATTTCAATAATAAGCTCTGGAAAACGAATTAGCAAAAGTTTTTTTTGTTTAAACCCTAAATTTGTATATATAATAAATCTGCCGACTCGACTCGCAGCCCGATGGGTTCTGCGAGTCGACTTACTTCGCAGCCCAGAACCAAGCCCATGCTGGTCTCGGTTCGTTGCCACCTCTAATATCAGCTCGGTTCATTGCCACCTTTGCGAGCCCAGATCTCGACTCGCAGAACTCAACCCTGCGACTTGAGATCTCATCTTGTAGACAAACTTTAGTTTGCATTTTCATTCTCGATATTCGTCTAACACTTTATCTTACTAATATATTTAACGAATATTAACAAAAAACTAATATCATATTTTTCATTACAATTCAAAATCAATTGTACACACTTGATTACAATAATCACTAGTACTATTACAAGCTAGATCTGTTGTCACAACTACATGTCCCAACAGACTCCCCCTTGACAATATCTCTAGCATCTATATTACTATGTCTTCAAGTTGTCTTTGATCTTCACTTGTAAATCTTACTTCCAGCATAAATCTTCAATTTGATACAAGTCTTAACCATCATTTGATAATCACGCGCTAAATCACCCCATGCTTCTGTCGTCACGATTCTATTATCATTCAACTTTATCAAATCTTTCTTCGACATGTTCATTAGGTGTCGATGGTCATAAACTCTGAAGATTTCTCTTTCACCACCTTCAACCTCATCATCAGCTTCAACCATATATGACAGCTTCTCCATTTTCTAAATCCACGTGCCATCTCTTCATATTACCCAGAATATCTTGTGGCATTGTCTTCAGTGGAATCTGCTGAACACACCTAACAGCTGGATAAACCTTCTTTCTCCTTTTCCTTCCAGTCCTTTGACTTCGTTCCTTCAATTTGATTGTCTTTCCTTTCCTTGGCTTAATCTTATCAAACTTCTTTGTTCTAACCTCAGTTCTGATTATTCTTTCAACATAATTAGCATAATCATCATCACTCGGGTTATTCAACTCTAATCTAGCCAAGTCCATAATTTCAAATCTTGGTAACGAACTAAATACTGCAAGCTTTTTCTCAAAATATTGAACTCCGTCAAACCTTTTGATAGCGAAAAGCTTCAGTTCAGAGTCAAAGTACCATCCAATAATCCCTCTTTTAGGTTCCCGTTTCCCAGTTATATCAACTTCAAAAACTCCAACCTTCTTCTTCTGTTTTGGAAGTTTCCTAAGGAAAACAGCTGGATTCTTGGTAGGAATCAAAGTTTCATCATCTTCAGAATCGGTTGAGTCATCGATTTCTTCATCTACATCGACAACTGTTGGACCTTGATCATCTTCAATAATAACCTCTGTCCTAGATGGGCTCACATGGTGTTAATCAATATTTGCATCTAGATCTACACCAGTGTCTTGCACATTCTCAGGTACAGCAGTCCAATCTTCAGGTAGTAAAAATTCTCCTTCTTCAAGATCAAAATCAATTTCCTCATCGATTTCATCAAGAAGATCACTTCAGAGTCACTCAATTCTAGCATTTCCATACCTACACAAATCAAATTAATAATATAAATTTTTTCATTGATTTCTCTGAATCAATCTAAGAATCCTTTTATTTATCTCAATTGTGTGATATAACCATATTATTTAACTTATAAAATTTTATTGATTACCCTGAATCAACCAAAAATTCTTAAGTCTTATTAAGATACTTAACAAATATTAATTAAATTTAAATTCTAATGCATTGTGAATAATCACCAAGCATTTAAATTTACTATTAATTATCTTATATAATTTCTAATATTTAATTGAACTATCAATCTAACTTTTAAATTATATATCATTTGTCTAGTAAAAATATTACATATTTAACTTGTCAGTAATAAAAAAACTCTCAAGTCTAAAATGTGTAAGTTGAAATAAATTTTGACCGCTAATTTAAATCAGAACACGTCGCACGACTACTCAATGAGTCGGAAGTCTTTCGATCACTAATTTATTTAACTTTTCAAAATCAACTAACTTAAATAATTTCTAATATATTTAACTTATAATATTAATCTCAAGCCTAATATATTACCAAAATATTAAGTTACAATACAATTATTCAATTACAATTATAATATACAATCATAATTCGAATAAATTCTAAGTACAAATAACTACATAAGTCTAAGCTGTCTTACCAGCTTCACCTGTACCAGTACTTGTACCAACACCATCACCAGCAGACGCAGACTCCCCCTGAGTAGTAGCTCGCTCACTAGTCTTTGAAGGACCAGTCGGCTCACTCTCTCTCTGAGCACTGGGATCATCATCTTTATCTCCATCTCGTCTCTGTTTCTTCCTAAGCTCATCTTCTCTGCAGGCCTCATGATATGCCAGAATCTCCCTCTGAGACGGCTTGTCCTTCGTCAACTCTAGCACCAATCGCTCAAGTCGATCAAGCTTTCTCCGGTTATCCTCAGCATCTCTAATCAACATCATGTGAGCCTTCAGCAGAGCAGTATAAGCCAGACCTTGCTCAGTAAACTCCTTCGTAAGAACAACATTCTGAGCTTCAAGAGTTTGTACTCGAGACTCCAAGCTAGAAATCCTCTCAGAAGCTTTCACTGGCGATGGCGTTTGTTGTGCAGTTTGAGCAAAAGAAGATTGTCCCACTTGATGGACCATCTTATCAAACGCATCACTCAACATACCAGCTGCAATACGAGCAGCCTTGTTTGTCGTAAACCGACCAGTCATACCAGACACCTATATACAACTTAAATTAGTAACAGTAACAGAATTAACTTTCTCAATCTCTAATTAAGTTCAACTGCAATAACAATACTCATATCTGATATCTCTAACCTGCTCTGAGGTTTCAGATATACGAGCAGTCGGTCGTTGCATCGTAGGTTTTGACCTAGCAGGCTGTCGTTCCCTAGCAACTGTTATAGAAAAAATCTATCTCAGTCTCTAAGTCACAATTTACAACCTACTATTAATAATAAAATAAATAACCTGACATGTTTCCAATCGAAAGCTCAGGTGTAGATGTCCTAACACGCTTACGACGTGTAGTCCTAAGAGGTTGAACCTCTTCATTATCATCCTCATCTACAAGCTTTCGCTTTCCTCGCTCAGTTGGTTCTAAAACCCTCAGCGCATCATCATCTGTGGTATCATCAGAATCTGAATCAGATGCTGTATCACCATCTTTCCTAAAAGGAACAGATGGACCAGCACCGCTCTGACCTTGTAAACCCTCAGGTTGAAAAACCTCTAGGTCAACAACTTCAGTATCCTATTCATGAGTAAGCACATATGATGATAAGAAAGATAGTAAATTAACAATTGAATTATAATATATAACAAACATTACCTTAAACTGTTCAATTGCAACCAACACTGGATCATGAGCGTCATCGTTCTGTACTAAGACGTCATGTAAAACCTCAGCAGCTAGCTCAGGTATAATCTGCTCCCCTTGTTGTGCAGCCTGATGTATAACATCCTCAATGAGCTCTTGTTGCTCAGCTGCTTTTGGAACTGGAGCTGGAGGTTGTTGTTGAGCTTGCTGTTGCTGTTGAGCTTGAGCTTGAGGTTGAGCTCCTGCATCCATCCAACCATTGTTTGGTGGAGCAACATAATCAGCATCTAGAAGATGCCCAAAAAGATCAGCAGCCTCCGGTTTGATGTCATCTTTACGCTTGGATAAGAGAAAACAAGCGTTGTAACCTCTCAACCCAATTGTCTCCACATGAAAATCAGCTTGATAAGCAGGTAGGTTAGGAACTTGATTGCGAATCAGAAGCATGCAGAATCGGGGATAAAGAATAAATTGCGTTCGCACAGCTCCTGTAATCTGTCCGATGAAAGAATTGAAGATGTAAGAAGAGAAACTGTATGGTTTATTGTAAACCAGTGACAGTACAGCAGACATAAGCTCTGGGCTGAGCTCATCTAATCCTGATTTCTTATTCCCAAAAATAGAAACAATAATCGTAAACAGGAATCTCCACTGTCCTAGAATAAACGCCTTGACAAACTGGCGTCCTCTCCTGGGTCCAGAATATCCGGTACGACCCAAAGCACCCTCAATGAAATCAGCAGAATAAGGATGAATACCCGCGTATTGTTCTACTGTTCCTAAACTTAAAAGCTGTCGAAGGTCAGCAACAGTAAAAGAGATAGGATGCTGATTCACCGTGGTACGAATCGTTGGAGGATTCGCAGTAGCATCATACACAATATTTCTCCAAAACTGTGTAAGTAGATCTCTGTTCAGCGGCGGTGACTCGGTAATAGCAAATCAAATTCTCGATCGTGCTAGATAAGCCAGAATCTGCTCAAAGTGCTCAGCACCGCGCTCATTCGGATCTAGGTTCACTAGTATGTTGTGATCCTTCTCGAAAGATCTGTTCGCCATATCTGTAATACAAAATTACCCAAATAGCAAAAAGATTAACGAAACAAACATTAATCAATTTAAACTTTTACGTATCATGATCAAAAGATCATCAAACGTCTAAGGCTACTATTAACTAATAACTTAATTCATTGAATCTTAATTGAACCATTAAAAATTATTAACTTTTCAATTATATTCAATAAATTATATAAAGTTTGTTAGTTAAAACACAATTTAAATTATCATACCGCCGACAAATATCGGAACACGCTGCTCGACTACATTATGAGTCGAAAGACTTTCGATATGTAATAACTGAAATTGTTAAATGTTAATACAATTTTAACTTATAAACACATGTTCGTAAGTCTAAAAGTGTAAAAACGAGTAACTCGTTAATTATTTGTAATCAAATGATTCTCAAATCGAAAACAAGTTATTATATAAAACTTATAAAATTTACTTAATTTTACAAAGTCAACTGAAGTCAACAGCGTTAATTCAGTTCTCAAAGTCAAACAAAGTGAATTAAATAAATCGTTCAACTCGGTTCGCAGAATTTCCACGAGTTGAATTCGAGTCGCTCAGGTCAAACGAAGTCAAACGAATCGAGTTCGTTTCGTTTCAGTCAAATAAAGTCAACCAAAAAGTCGGTTCAGTTCGTTAAACTGAAATCAAACGAAATCACTCGACTCGGTTCGTTGGAGCGGGCTACGAAGCGAGTTTAGATCTCGATTCGTAGGATGAACGGTTTAACGAGATCAACACTTAAATCATCGATTAGATGTGTTTCGAAGCAATTAAACACTTAAAACATGTTCCATTAGCATCGATTAATCATTATAAACGTTTTTTCAGTTTTCATAACTCACTGATTTGTGCAAAATCCGTGAAAAATTAAACCGAAACATTCGAAAACATAAACCGATCGATATCTCACAAATTAGACGGTGAAATCGTATGAAACTTACGTCAAAATATGCGTAATAACAAGATGAATAAGTTCCACGGATCGAAAATTCCCTCCTCGTTCTAAAAAATCGAAAATCAACCGAAAATCAAAATCGGTTCGTTTCGCCAAGGCTCGAGTCGCAGAGGTGTGTGAGTTCGGTCCGTGAAAAGTGTGGGTCGGTTTGTGGACTTGTCCCCTTTTTATACCCTTTGTTCAATTTCGCACAGGTTGACTCACTTTGCAGATTTGACTAGTCAAACTTGCAATCTTAATTTAAAATGCGAAATAAAAACTAAGTATAAACTAAAACTCATTTATTTTTACAAGTCTAAAATAAAATTATTTTTCACTTGTAATTGCAACGATTGTTCAACAATAAATAGAAACAATTATTCAGTATAACTTAATTCCAAAAGGTAATATTTAAACAATATAAAAATAAAATAAAATAAAATATAAAAACGAACAGTGGTATCAAGTACCATTTTATTAATCACTTCAATAAAATAAAATACATAACACAACTGAATAAGAATTTAACTGCCTAAGGATCATATTAGAAAGAACAAGCTATTTAAAATTTATTAAAAAGTCTAAGTAGATTGTTAGTATAAATACCTCATGAAATTCAAATAAATTACCATAAAATTACAACTAAATTTATCATTTATACATTTATATTTATAAAACTATATCTTAGATACATTTATCCACATAGCATAATTAATAAATTCATTACTCACATAAATTGAATATTTTTAATTATAGACAGTTCAAGACGATTACTGGTATTATGATCCACATAAACAAATTATACTCGACTTTCTAAGCAAACACTTTATTATTAGTATGAATATTATCAAGTGCTTCCTATTATATGACATACTGAAGAATTTCAAGTAAAACTCATAACACTGCATCGTTGAATTTCAAGGTAGCGGTTACTAAATGATGTATCTTTTCAAAACATATAACATACACTTGAATTTTAAGGTTAGACAAATGTCAGACATACCGTGAATATGCTATGTTATCCAAGTCTGTACTTAGTACAACAGAGGATCCCTTCTAGCATTATTCAAAATATATTTGAGAATATTAATTTAATTAAAGGCTTCATATCTGTACTCAGTACAACAAAGTTACCAGTAATTAAGTTAATACCCATATTGCTACTATTTGTCAATTAAAATGAATGATAACAGTGTATGGCAATACCATCATTCAACAATTAAGACTAATGTCATACATCATAGAATAGTAACACACGAAAATAAACAAGTAATTAATTAACTTCTTAAGGCTTAGAAAATTTCATATAATTTGCCTACCAGTACATCATATGATGAAGCCATCTAAAGTTTTCACTAAAAATAGACAAATTATAACTTGTGGATATAGGTGTATAATCAAATAAATATAAATACATACCTGATAGAACCGCTGTAGTTCTAAAGTAACTTTATTTGAACCTACTAACATATCATCCTTAGGACTTAAGCTTATTATTGTTAAGCCTATTCTCCTAATGTACTATCATTTCCCTTAGTTTTTGCAGATAAAAACTTAAACATTTTAAAGAATATTATATTTATATCCTTTAATGGAGGCGATTCCCCTTAGGTAACAAGCAAATGAATGACATACGTCCTTTTTTTTTTTTTTAACACATAAAAATACTAACTATTACAAAAGTTACCCTTGGAAGACTAATCACTCTAGATTTCTCATTCCATTTAGTTGAACCAACGTCTCAAATCTTGCTCTGTCGAACGCCTTTGTGTAGAGGTCTGCTAAGTTATCCGCAATCGGAACCTTAACTAACCTTATCATTTTCTTTTCAGCACAATCTCTAATAAAATGATGTTGAATATCAATATGCTTAGTTTTACTGTGCTTCACTGGATTATTGGTGATCGACATAGTTGATTCATTATCAATCATCATAGGAGTATTGGTTATATTTAACCCGTAATCCCGCAGTTGCTGTTGAATCCAAAGCACTTGAGAGCAACAGCTGCCAGCTGCAACATACTCAGCTTCACATGTAGAAATGGCTACCGAGGTTTGCTTCTTGCACTGCCAGGATACTAATCTACCTCCTAGGAATTGACATCCTCCGGTCATAGATTTCCTATTCTGATTGCATTCTCCATAATCCGAATCAGTATAAGCTACGAGATCTAAGTCTCCATCAATCGGATACCAAAGACCCAGCTTAGGTTTCCCTTTGAGGTAACGAAAGATTCGTTTAACAGCTTGCATATGTGACTCTTTCGGATTAGCCTGATATCTTGCGCATAAACAAACAGCAAACATTATGTCAGGCCTAGAGGCTATTAGATACATTAGTGATCCGATCATGGCTCTATAAAGAGTTGGATCCACATCGCTATCACTTGATGTATCTGGACCTAGTCCATGATTGACTGGAATTGGAGTATTGTAGACCTTATTTTAATCCATCTTAAAGCGTTCTAATAGCTCATATGTATATTTAGATTGATGAATAAAGAATCCATCCTTCTTTTGATCAACTTGTTATCCTAAGAAGAAATTCAACTCTCCCATTGCAGACATTTCAAACCTTTTTCTCATGACTTTCTCGAATTCTTGACACATCTTTTCATCAGATGATCCAAAGATAATGTCATCAACATAAACTTGCTCGAGAAGAAAGTCTTTCTTCTTCCATTTTACAAACAGTGTACTATCAATTGATCATCTTGTAAATCCATTCTCAAGTAGATACGTTGATAGTGTTCCATATAGGGATGGCAATGGTCACCCGATCCACCGGATATCCATCCGATCCATCCACTTAATGGTGGATATGGACGATCTAAATGGATGAATAGTGGATATGGATATGGATATGGATATGGATGATTAGTGGATTGGATATGGATGACAGTTTATCACCCATGGATAAATCCATTATCACCCGAAATACATAAATATATACATATACATATACATATACATACACATATACATACACACATACATATAAATTTACATATCCACATACATATAAATTATAAACTATTATGATGTTATATACATATCCACATACATATAAACTATAAACTATTATGATGTTATTGATTATATAAAGTCATAAATTAAAAATATATAAAGTATATTTAATGAGTTTTTTTGTTTTTTTTTGTTTTGTATTATTGATTTATTTAGCAAATCCAAATGAATAAAGATATCACGCCGAGCCAATTTGCTTCCGATCATATAGTGAAGTCACAATATACGATATATGACAATTAAAACATGCGAGATTAGCCAATAAACATAGAGATTATACATTTACATTTTTCAAAATATATGTTTAGTTGTAATTGTAACAAAATATGTTTCATTAAAGACAACGATTAGACGCTCTTGTGACTATATATCCTTATGCAATGTTATACATAATTTTTTTGTTACAATATTTGTTGGTTTCATTTCATTTTAGGAAATTTGTGTAACATTTTTGGATATCTAACCCGGCATCCATTAACCCGCTTAATCCATCGGATATGGATATGGATGGATGAATTAAAATTTAATGGATATGGATATGGATGTGGACGAAATTATTTAAATGGATATGGATGTGGATATGGCATCATCCGATCCATATCCGATCCATTGCCATCCCTAGTTCCATACCACATCCTTGGTGCTTGATGTAATCCATATAGAGCCTTATTCAAACGATATACTCTATATGGATACTCAGGATCAGTAAACCCTGGCGGTTGTGAAACATACACCAATTCTTCCACTTTGCCATACAAGAAGGCACTCTTAACATCCAACTGATAAACCTTTATACCATAATATGATGCGAATGCTAAAAACACTCTAATTGCTTCTAGCCTAGCAATTGGTGCAAACACTTCATTGTAATCTATACCTTCTTGTTGATTAAAACCTTGAACCACTAGACGAGCTTTATTGCGAGTAACGATTCCCTTATCATCTCTCTTGCACTTAAATACCCATCTAGTACCAATTGGATATTCTCCCTTTGGTAGGTCAACCAACTCCCAGACTTGTAGTTTAGAGAACTGAGATAGTTCCTCTTGCATTGCTTCTACCCACGAGCTTTCTTTTAAAGCCATTTGAACATTTTTTGGCTCAACTTGTGAGATAAAGCATGAATGTAGACATTGATTAGGAATCCCTATCTCTTTTAATGCAGTATACAAGCTTTGGTATTCTAAATCTTCAGACGTACTAGCTTTTAATTGAGTCCTTGTTGAACCGGAGTATTAATATCACCAATGATGTTTTCAACGGGATGATTCTTACTCGTTCTAGTTGAAGCAACAGGCTCAATTGGAATCTCATTTCCTAAGTTAGTACCGATTTCTTCAAGAACACTATGTTCCAAATCTGGTATACCCTCTATAGATAGCTGTGAGTTATCAATACCCATAGATTTTTTTAACTCTCTAAGTGGAGTGAGAATTTCATCCACTAATTTATCGGTCAGCTCTTCTTCATTTAGAGGTGTATCTATTTTGGATTTTTGAGATCCACTAGTAGATGGTTGATTTGGATCAACATTTGTCTTAATTCCAGAATTCGGAACACTCGATGTTGAAGTATGGCCAGTATCCACATCTTCAGACACTAAATGTTCAGCTATCTCTGAATCACTGACATAGTCACTAATAGGAACTTTAAATGATGCAAAGAGATCTGAATAATCAAATTGCCAATCAACTCCCTTATGCACATCAGGTGAGTAGCTCGTAACCTCAATATTATAAACTACTTCCAAACGTCCAGTGACTTTATTAAAGACTCTTTTATTTGGCAAATTGGGCATATAACCTAGGAAAAATCCTTCGTCAACCTTCTCACCAAATTTAGCTTGATGTCCGGTCTTTAATATGGTGCATGAAACTCCAAAGGGTTCAAACCCTTTTAAATTAGGTTTCTTATTGTTTAAAAGCTCATAACAAGTCTTGTTATGTATTTTAACCGTAAGAACTCTATTGAGAACATAACATACTGTATTCACTGCTTCTGCCCAAAAGATAACTGGAAGCTTTGAATCAGCAAGCATTGTTCTAGCAGCTTCAATCAACGTTCTATTCTTCCTTTCAGCAACACCATTCTATTGAGGTTCATAAGGTGCACTAAATTGATGTAATATCCCTTTGCTTAAGCAATAGATATTCAACGTTGAATTCTTAAACTCTATTCCATTGTCACTACGAATACGCTTCACTATCTTTTTATATACATTCTCTACCAGATCAAAGAATTCAATTAGAATTCCTGGAGTTTCATCCTTTGATCCCAAAAAGAATACCCACGAGAATCTAGAATAATCATCTGTGACAACCAAACAGTACCATTTGCCACCTAGACTTCTCTTGCTTATAGGGCCGAAGAGGTCCATGTGTAGCAATTCAAATGGTGAGGAGATAGAGTTTTCAGTCTTAGATCTGTGTGGTTTCATGTGCTACTTTCCTTTCATGCAAGGAACACACTTATCTTCAGACTCGAAACGTTTTTGTGGTACACCCAGAACCAATCCATTCTTGGTTATGTAGTTCATCTTTCTCCAGTTCAGGTGTGCCATTCTCCTGTGCCATAATAATGCATCTGCTTCCGAAGCCTTGGATAATAAACATGTAGACACCATTGAAGAACTAGGAACACCCATGTTGATAGCATAGATGTCCTTCTTCCTTGGTTCCCTCATCAATATCCATTCTTCAGGAATTGTGAATCCTGGCTTCAGGACTAAGGCTTCCTTTTCATTAAAATGAACTGGAAGACCTTTATCACAAACTTGGGAAACACTCACTAGGTTGTGTGTTAGTTCTTCAACATAGTTCACATCCTCAAGAGTCAAAGTTCCATTTGAAACTTTTCCTTTTCCCGTAATCACTCCTCCTTTATCTCCTGCAAAATTGACTTTTTGCTTGAGACCTTCCTTGAAGTCAGTCAATAGATTTCGTTCTCCTGTCATGTGTCTTGAGCATCCACTGTCTACATACCACCAGCTATCCTTGTTCACAGCATGCTCCTGCACATAACACAAAACACGATCAGTTGTCAAGAGGGACCCAAGACATTAAGGTCTTGGTTTGTCCCTTATCATCAACAAACTTAAGCTCTTTTAAATAACCATCCTTCCCATCAGGAGCTTTGGTTACTTTTGAAGATACTTGAGCTTGTGGACGATCAACCTTAAGAGGTGAATTTGAGGAAAACCTCCTAGGCACTGAATTCTGAGCTCTATTATGATAATTATAATTAAGCCCATGTGATCGCGAAGTAGAACCATTCTCAAAATGACTATGGCTTCTACCTTGAGCTCTAAACCTTGACGGTGTCATATCCCTAGGTTTATTGAAAGAATTATCACTTAGAGGATATGGTCGCTTAGGCTTAGGTGGGGAGACACTATGTTTACCTTCTCTTTTAAGAATGTTAACAGGTTTATTACCTAACTTAGGTTTGGTATCTAACCTATCTACAGTCGTACTAGAGTCAGTCGGTGTCTTTTCATCAATCACTAACTTATGTGATGCTTCCGGCTTCTTGTTCGGACAACACGAAGCAACATGTCCCTTTTGGCGACATTTAAAGCAAGACATATGTTTTCGTGATTTACTAACTTTTGCTTTCTCATCCAGAGTGTTAGGCACTAAAGGTTTAGATCTTTGTTCCTTATCAACCTTATCATCAGTCTTAATATCATTAATCACTCCACCTGATACAAACTGTATTTTGGTGAAATGAGAAACCTTACTATTATCTGGTGATAGGTTCTTAACTACATCCTTCTGTGCCTCTAAGTTTTCATGGTCATTAGTTACTAAATTCTCAGGATTAGCATCTGTCATTTCAGAATCTATAGAGTTACTAGTGTAATTGGCATTAAAAGGATGAGGCACATCATTGTATCCTATCCCAGTCTTGTCCTTTACACTACGTTGAGCTTCTAACATTTTGTCAATTTCTAAAGTTATGTAGTTTTCAATCTAACGATCTTGCTCTACTAACTTCTGTTTAAGCTCAGCCAACTCTCTATCCTTATTAGCTATTGTTTGATTTAAGTCATTAATGTTTATGTAGAGTCCATCTATGATTACAGCCTTTTCTTTAATGGTATCTCTAAGTGCAATCTTATCAGAAACATCAGACTTAATCTTATTCTTAAGATCTACCTTATCTGTACTTAACCTTAGGACATCACATTTAGCTTGTTCAAATTCAGATATCATAGACCTATTAGAATCAGTTAAAGCACTAACTTGGGATAGCAGATTTTGATTTGAAACAGATAAAACACTTAATTGAGATTGCAAATTAGTAACTAAATAACAAACATCAGCAAGAGTAAGAATATCCAAACATACCCTTTTCTTGTCAGTTTGTACTTCAGCCATGTAGGCCACAAAATCTTCTGGACTCATCTCAGCATTTGAATCCATCTACAACACATCCTTATCACTTGTCTTCACTTCAGACTCAGGCACCTCTACTCCTTGTTCTACATCAGTGGGCATGTAGGACATTGATCCAGCAGTTGTCTCTTGATCTTCAATCTCAGCCATCAAAGCTTCTTCTTCTGACTGTGCTTTCCAATCATAAGAACCATCCAACTGCTTTACCACTAACGCTTTGGAAGCAAGAGTACTTCCCGAACCTTGTTTTTCTTTAGCTTCTACTTTAGGTCTTTGGCATTCACGAGCGAAATGACCAATACCTTGACGATTAAAGCATCTGACCTTGGTTTTATCAAACCCTGATCTATTGCTCACCACCTTTCTACCAGTTCTCTTGAGGAAATTCTTAACTTTTCTGGATACCAATGCTAGTAATTCCTGAAGTTCCAATTCCTCAACGTAGTCCGAATCGATCTGTTCATAATCCTCGTCAAACATGACATGATCATTGATCTTTCCCTCAATATAGTTCTCATAAGATGCAACAAAGGATGCAAGAACAGACAGTTGTTGTTCGGCAGATTTCACACTCATGGGCATCTTCTGATGCTCTTAAGATGACTTCTCAGAACTCTTTCCTTTAGATTCATCATTAGATGAGGAAATAAAACACAGATCTGCAGATATCATTTCACCATTTTCTCCAGTATCACCAACTAACAAAGCAGTGGTCGAACTAGAAGACGAAGTCGAAAGATTTGTTTTTCCATGATATAACCCAGGGTTCTGAACCTGATCAGAATCGGTATCTATTGACTTTTTGGTGAAATCATAACCTCTGAGCTTGTCAATGACCTGCTCTAAGGTAATGGTAGCATATCTGGTTTCGTTATCCTTGATCATAACACCATACATTTCCCACTTAGAAGGCAAACCCTCAATAAATTTGTCGGTTTTATCAACTTCTTCTACAGTGATCTCATGGTATTCTAACTCACTTAGCAAATGGTAGAAACGAGTAACATAACCATCAAGATCTTCTCCCTTCAAAGCTTCGTCCATATAAATAGTGTTGGATCACATTCGATTTGAAAGGCGTACGATTTAATCAAATCGTATACTTGTATATATTCAACAATATATATTACTTGATACACAAATTAGCCTAACACAGAACTAATTACATGTATTAAAACTTGATTAGGCACAAACTACTTGTCCTAATTTGACGGGTGTCACAGATTTCTCATTTGTTCTTGACATAGTTTTTAGGGTTTCATGGGTTTTGGTAAATTGAAGCTTGTAATAAGAAATTAGGGTTTTAATTAGATGAAATTGATGTTAATAAGTGTTCTTATGATGGTTAGTAATCATATAACATGTTGAAATTGATGAATTTATGATTTAGTGTTTATGAGAAATTCTAGGGTTTATGTTAAATTGTATGGAATGATGGAATAAGCTTAAATACATGATGGGTGATGCTAATAGAGTATAATCATGTAGATAAAACATGAATTTAAAGTAGTAAAGTTGATAAGTGATAAATTATTAAAAGAGTGTTTATGATGATTCATGTAATTTTGTTAATATGATGTTAATGAGTTTAATTATGAAACTAATGATACTTATAGAGTATGATTATGATGATGAATATTATGTGGTAAGAGTTTGATTAGTGAAAGTTAAAAGTGATTAAAGAGGTAGTTTAATGTGGTTAATTAAAGATTTAACTAGTGTAATCAAAGTGGGGGAGGGATTGAATATGATTAAAGTGAATGATTGATTAGTGCTTAAGTATTTTTATGATGATATGTATGATTATGTAGGTGTTAGAGACATGGAGAGCTTTCGTTGGTGAAATCATCTAAGAGATTGTGGTGAGTGATACGGGGGTTAAACAGGTGATGTGATTGTGTAGTACCGAATAGCTTGCGGGCTAGAGGTTTACACAATCAGGAATAATTTATTTGTTTATGTTTGTTTAATTATGTTTATTGTTTAATTTAGTTGTTGTGTTAAATTACTTGTTATTCTCAATTGTTATGTGATTAAATGTTACTTGGTAATAAAAGTAGTGATTTTCTCATTAGCTTGTTGTTAGCCAAGTAATGAGTAAGTCACTAGCTTAAAGGTAAAGGAAAAGAATTGGTGATGAATAGTTTATGATTCGATTGTGTTGGATCCGGATTGCTTTCGAGTAAGAGGCTACACAACCGGGTGGAAGATGACTTGTTGATATATGTGGATTAAATAGTGATTATGTGGTGAACCGTGTATGAATTGGTTGTATGTGTTTCCGGATAGCTTCCGAGCTAGAGGATCGTACAATCAAGTGAGAGTTGCTTGTTATATGTTTTGTTTCTTATGTGTGTGTGTTTAAGATTATGGTAAAAGGTGTTGTTGATTAGTGACTTGATTGTTGTTGGTTAATGATTATGTGTAATGATTCAGTGGTGATCAGAGAGTTAACTGCGGTTAACACAGTGTTTAGTGTTTAGTGTTCAGTGTTCAGAGCCCAGTGAATTTGTGCTTATGTATTGTGTTGATATGTGCTAAGTGTTATGTGTGTATTGCTTGTTTGATTGCCTATGTACTCACTAAGCAGTTGTGCTTACCCGTTTCAGTGTTTATGTTGTAGGTTGATGTTACGCTAGCGACATGTGGATAGAAGGGTTATGAGAAGCTAGTGACATGGATATGGAGCATGCTTGTGGTTAGAATATGCTTCTTTCTTTTGAATTGTTGTTTTGATGCTCAATTGTGTAAATCGCCCAAACAAAGAGTTTTTGAATTAAATATGTTGGTCAATGTGTAGTAGTTGACTTTGAAAGTCAAACCGAGTTATGATGTCTAGTGTATGTGGTTGTCAAGAGTATGAAGTCATATGATTGATTTGGTTTGGGTGAAAAGTGATTTAGTGTCGAATGTGATTGGTTGGTCAAATGTGAAGTTGACATATAGTCAACAGAGTTATAATGGTCAAACATATGTGGTTTTGGGTAGAGTTGTGGTTGTATATGGTAGATATGGTAAAAGTGTCCAAATGGACACCAAAACGGGTCAAAAGGGTTAAATCGGGTTAGAATGTACTTATGTGGGTTTGGTCAATGGTGTTAGACTTGTTTTGGTATGTTGATCATGTGTGCAAAAAGTTAGAGTCCAAGTGTTCATGGTTTGTGATTTGAGTTGTAGTCAAAAAGTGGTTAAAATGGCCGAAAAGTGGTTATATGTCCGTTTTCTCGTAAAACGTGTATTTTGGAAAAGTACAAAAATAGAAAGTTTCATTTTGGCATTATGGAGGTGCCTGCAAATTTTCAGGGTCTAAGTGTTTACGAGTAAAAAGTTATGCGTGTTTCAATTTCGTAAAATTACAAGTGTTGCTGAGCAGACATGCCATGGCCATGTCATATAAACGCCATGGCCATGTCCCTTAACAGTAGGTTCACATTCTTACCAGCACTATGCCATGGCCATGTCCTGTAATCGCCATGGCCATGTCCCTTCACCATGTCTCAAAAATGATGTTCTAACTTATGTGTCGAGTTTATATGTATAAAATAAAGTTATGGGACATATTGAGTGTGTTTTTAGTGAAGAAAATAAGTGAGTAAAAAAAAAAATTTTACAAGTTTTGGGGCGTTTCATAATTTGATGAGTTAGTTGAATTCACATAAACCCTAAAATCTGGGTTTTTGTAGATAAAGGGTATGTTTGGCACAACTAGCTGGTAGCTGGAGCTGGTAGCTGGAGCTGGTAGCTTGTGGTTGGAGCTGGTAGCTGGAGCTTTTGGTAATATATGTGTTTGGCAGAGTAGCTAGAGCTTGTAGCTTATAAATATAAAATGACATAAAAGGACAGATATATTATTTCTAATAGATGAAATATAATTAGTTAAAGGGTATTTGTGTAATTTACTTTTCCATAAGTTACAAGCTCCTTTCAAAAGCTACTTCAAGTAGCTTATGGTTTTGGAGTTTATGAAAACCATAAGCTACTAAATTTTTTGGTTGCCAAACAAAGCTTATGAAAAATTATAAACCCAAGCTCCCATAAGCTCTTATAAGCTGCTTGCTAAACACACCTACAATATTATATGAGGTATAAAAGTGTTCTTGTAGCTTCTTGGTATGAATTGGGTTTGTTAATTAAGTTAGATGCTACAAGAAATCAGTTTTTGCTATGATAATGGAATTATGATGAATTTAGCTAAATTGTTAATTGATGATGATGATGAGAAATTAGTAGTAAGTTAGTGTTTTTGAGTTTAGTAGTGAATTGTTATTTAGCCCCTTTTTGTAGTTGTATACTTTTGACATGAATTATATGTTTTGTGGAAATGTGGTAGTTTGAGTAAAAATGTAATGTTAACAATGTAGTGAAAGTAGTTGATACATGTGGATAGTTTTGTGTGGTTAAAGTTGTGAATATATGTAGTTGGATCTAGTATCGTTAAACATGTTGGTTAAATGTTAATTGGTAGTTTGAAGGTAAACCAAATGGTGTAATTGTTCATTTGGTTATTTTGGGTACCCAAATGGGTCACCAAATGGTTGAAATGTCAAAACAGGTTTAAATTGTGATAATGTTGCATTGTCACTAATTTGCAAGTCAATACAAGATGACATATAAGTTAGTGGTGAGTCCAGGTCATAATGGCCTTGGTTAAAGTAAGTGCTTTGTTTGCAAAAGTGTCGAAATTAACTACAAATGAGATTTTGGTCCAGATTTACATAAATCGCGAAATTTGAAAAAGTGTTAATTGGGAAACTTGTATATAGTCATTGTGAATAATTCTGTAAATTTTCAGATCACGACTCCAAGCGAGTTAGGAGTTATGCACCAACGAAATTGGTTACAATTTTGAGTTTGTCATTTGTTGCTGATACGGGTTAATACGCGATCCCAGAACATTATTAGTATCGCGTAATTGTGAGGAAAACGGTCACGGTCACGGTCACAGTGGAAATCCATGAGTAAGTACGCGATCCCACACCTTCTCCAGGATTGCATAATTCAATAGAAAAGTGTCACAGTTGAGTTTTGCTTGTAATTACCCGATCCCACTTAACTATTTGGATCGCGTATGTATGAAAGAATGTGGTAAAGATGTTTATGTTCCAACTTGTGTCAAATTTTAATTTAAAGAGTTTAACCAATGGTTTAGACTTTAGAGTATGGGACATTATCAAATAGTAGAAATTAACTTGTAAAAAACAATAAAAAATTTCGGGACGTTTCACTACGTGTTCTCTTTTTTTATTGGCTTTTTATTTAATTTGGATTCATAAAGTTAACACCGTCAGATATTTCAATGATTAGATGACTATTTGTGTAATTATCCAGTGAGAAATACTATTTTGTTAAGTAATTAGTTTTGACAAAACTATTTCGATAATTTTCTCATTTCTTAATCTTAATTATACTATATAATTATAAAAGGAAGGTCAAACCATCATTTGTATCTAGGCCTGTAAGCGAACTGAACGTTCGACGAACTATTCGCGAACCGTTCGGCGGGAAGTTCATTTATGTTCGTTCGTTTCTTTATATGAACGAACATGAACAAATTTTTACGTTCGTTTAATTATATGAACGAACATGAACACATGTCTCGTTCGTTCATTTACGTTCATGAACGTTTGATAACATGTTCGTGAACGTTCGGTTAAATGTTCGTTTATTAACTAATAATTTAATTGAATTAATACATATTTGTATATCTTATTTTGATTAAGCTAAATATCATATAGAATATTATTAATATTTCGATATTTTCATTTAATAATACGGAGTAAGCAACACCCATAAAGTGTTGCATTAAGGCTTAAAAGTGTTGCATTAAGCCTAATGCAACATTTTATCAAATGCTGCCTTAGCTAACGTCGCCTTAGGTATAAAGCAACACTTTTGTCAAAATATGCAACACTTTTTGAAAATGTTGCCCATGTTTAGAATATGCAACACTTTTAAAATGCAACACTTATTTAACCTGAAACAACACTTTCACATTTACATACACGAAGCTATGACAACACTTTTTCCTACCAAATACAACACTTTTATTTCTTTACTAGAAAATAAATGCAACACTTTCTCATATCTATTGCAACACTTCTTTGAAATTTAATTTAGACGATTGCATCATCTTCTTGTGATGATGTTCTTGTATCTATACAATTGTACACATACTTCAATTAAACATCACACAAAGTAAACCAAAAGATATTTTATTCAACCAAATAATTACGTAGTACATGACATTACTTGTTTCAAAATGCATTTCTACATCATCTATCCAACTAGATACAAATCTTGAGTAATAACATTTCCACCTGGCGCTTCACTTTAAATGCATCTACCAATATTGCCTGTTACAATAAAATGAAATAAAAACATTATGATCTTACTTAAACGTAAATGTATAATCGAAGAAACCCATAACAAAGTTTAAAAGTGTATACTACTTAGAGCCCTTAGACTAAGGCAAAATCCGACTGATCATACCTTTGACATATATACAACTTTCCTTCAACCAACCTGTAGTTAACATAAAATGTACTATAATAAGTGGTTTTTATCTTGAACAATTAATAGTTTTCAAAATCTTGAATGTTATGGAGCCGAAAACTCAAGTCTTACCAGAATGTCACAAACCTGCACCAATAGAAGTTCAAGAAATCAATGGAATAATGAATCATATAATGTCTACAGAAAGTAAAATTAATAAAATTTCAATGCATTAATTATTTTTAAATAATGTGCACTAATCAGCTATAGTTTTCATTGAGCTAACCTGTAGAACATGTTGGTATAAATAACTTTATTGTTGATATGATGAATCTTCTTGCATACCTTTTATTGATAAAATAACATCAATAACCATTGGCTGATCAAATTTAAACCAAACAACATTAGGATCTATCAACTAAAGACACATGATTCTAAATTAGATATTTCTAATAATGGAAAAATATTTGATTGCAGTTGCTAATCAAGAAGCATCATACCTGTATAACTTATATTTAATCAAGTTTAGTGTATCTGGTTGAAATCGTCTCACCGAAAATGTCAATAGTAACACCCCATGGGCCCATGACTTACTAATGTGTAAAAAGGGAAGTTTCGTAGATCAAAGTCCATGTGTCCATCCCAAGTGGCAGAAATAGCATCAAATTCGCCTTCATCTACACCTCATCACATGCCTAAACTGCCAAAGAGGTCATCACCTAAAGACGGATAAAGCAGCACAACCCATGAATCATTATTTATATATGTGAATTAGAAGAAAACCATAAGCTAAATCCATTTAGATGGGTATAAATATAGCACATACACATGAAGCATGGGTTTCTAGTTGTACACAGATATATAGAGAGTGCATTTACTATTGATGTGATTAAGTAACAATCATCAAATAAAACTTAAAGAGGATCACGTACCGTATCATGAAAGAAACCTAGAAATTGAAGCATGAATCTATCGAGCATGTTACATACATATAACGACTTTCAACTTACAAACAATGTATATTACGATGAAGACGAAAATTGTAGCTGTGTTTAGAAAAGGAAACATCCTTGGTACCTGGGATACTTTGACCTTTCTAGGTCTCCTTTTGGTAAACCTGATTCCAACTCCTGTGTCAAACCTTGCTGATCTAAAGTTCTCTGCAAAAATAATGTCTCACGCAATTACAATAATTAAACTGAATTGCTGAAGTGAATTAACATGGTAAAATTCAATTAAAATATACAGCTTAAAAGGTCGATCTAGGGGAAAGAAAATTAAACTGAAGCTTATGATATCAATCGAACGGTATACACAATGCAAATGATCTATATAACTCACCTAACTTGATGGCTAACATTGGGAAGAGCTTCTGATGCGTGATCTGAAAGATATAGAAACAAAATGATAAATCAGCTAATCAAACATATGTAGTTCTCTAAATTAAAAATCTCCACAACTTCAATTGCAATCAAGACATAATTAGTACCTGGGGCTTGGGAGAAGCGGATAGCAACCGACTAATAAAAATTGTAAAATTGCACGATAACTACTGGGAATACATTATTCGGATGAGATTTGACCTAACTAACCAAATTAAATAATTAAAAGCAAAAAAGGAAAAACAGGGACCTTTGTAAAATTGAAGTACGGGATCTAAAACCGGTAACTGGTACAATGCCAATCATCCACGAGACATTGCTTGGGTTCTTCATTAGAAAGCAAAGGGGCTAAATGTGAGTGGTGGCACACAGGCGGAGTTCGAGTTCTCCAGTTATCTAAATTAGTAACTATTTCAAGATAGAAGAATACAGAAGCAGCAGAATAATAAGGATGCAAAAGCAAAACTGTGTAAATTAAGGGTTAGGGTAGAGTTAAAGGGGATATGTGGTCATGTGGATGCTGGTGAAATTTCAAATGGGCGCTCAATTAGGCCGCCACATTTTTCAATGTTTTTAAATTGAAAAGAAGTGTAGTCTTAGAACTAGTTTTATGACCCGTGATAACACGGGTTTGTTGAATGATCATATTATACGATTACTTGATCCATGTTAACAAAACAGAGATTTTTAATCCTAATCATTCATATGTGGTCACATTAAATTTCTTGATTGATTACAATATATATAACTTAGTGATGAAAAAATAAACCAATCATTTAATAGACCAATCGATTGATTATGGATATAAATAAGATCAAATGTGAAACGTGACAAATGCTAGTAAAATCAAACTATGAAACAATATTTCTTACAAACAGAGATGAGAACGTTCATTGCAATCAACAAAAAATGATATCAAGTATCAGTGACCAAATATAATAGTATCACAAATGATGGTCATCCGGATGGTACTTTTATTATTTATATATAACAATCAAGAGATGTTAATACAATAAAAATCAAAACTAAAAACATGCTCAATAGCTATGTAACAATCAAGAGATGTTATAATACATACATACTATGTACGGAGTACAAATGAAAGAACATGTACCTTACTCTTTAACCTTAAAGAGTGAAAAAGATATTTGGGTCCATAAATCCAGCCAAGTAATCTGATTAAGTAGTAGTGTAAACTCTTTAGCATATATAAAAATACACACATTTCATATAACTTGATGGTCTATGTACCGAGAGGAACGAAAGTAGATGCAGACTGCTTTGTCAATGAAATAGAAGTGATGATGTCCCCAATCCTATAAAATATGAGGTATACCCGTGCTTGCATAATCTACAACAATCACAACTTCAGACCTCATTTTTCCAATCTCACCAAGCACTTTAATTATTTCCAAAGCAAGTAAAGTAATTTGGCCACAGCACTAACCAAAGCCCTGCACATAAGTAATGTAGTGGCTTAGTAGCTATACGCAAAATGATCCATTCTCAGTTTTTAATGATAAAAAATAATTGTCATTTGCAAAATGCTACTATTGTCGGTTTTAAAAATTAGAATCATACCCTTTAACCATTTGCAATTGAAATCATGAGAAAGAACCACCTTGATAAAAAAATGATCCAAAACCGATATTACATCTTTCCGAGCTCACATCTTTCCGAGCTCAAGCTGTACAAACATAAGGGGAAAAAAAGCAATAAAAAATAATCAACCAAAATATTCCATTATGAAAACACAAATTCAAAGCAATTACCTCATTATGTGATGTATAAGCAGAAAAGCATAAGGACACATTAATATTCCAAGCTTAACTTCATCGTATACACGCACCAAGTTAAACACTGACATTAAACCAAATGAAGCATTTCAGAGCTACAATTTTTACAAAACTCATGCTACCCACATAAGTATTCAGATGGACATTTTAGAAAACAAAATCAAACATTAAACCTAAGGCCCCTTTCAATCCATAAGGCCCCTTTCCAATGGGCAACATAACTGATCTAGACCAGCTTAGGTAGAATATTTTTCATATCAGTTTCGATGAGATAAATACTGAAAGTGACTTATATGTAACACCTAACAACGACGACAAATAAGTAGTTTGTAAAATAAGCCATTAAGTCTACTTCGAAAATGAATAAGTGATATGCTTAGTTTCTGATATGCAATTTATTGAGGGAACTAAAACCTCAGCTTAATTTTTAAAATAATATATATAAGGCATAAGAGAACAACTATCATAGCATGGTTTAATTACTTCTAATTTTCTCAATCCAAATAAAATAGACTTTTTTAAATAGTAGTACGTATTATTTTGTGAGCAAGATACAAAACCACAAACATAAATGAGTTGGACTTTTCTAAATAGTAGTACGTAATATTTGGGACCTCAATACCTGAACCGTATACCGGAGTCGATTCCCCAAAACCATAAATGAGTTGGAATATCCACTACCCCTAATACCTCACCAGACTGCACAAGATGTTAAATGTCTAGATATATATTAGCCCATGAAAGTTTCTTACTTAAAAAAATTAAAAAAAAAATGTACTTGACAAACCATTGCAAGAAGCTTGTTTTCTTCACCACATGCAGAAGCCATTTGGTCCATCACACCACATGGTGCTCCAACCCTCAGATAATTACCCTTTGTACACCCATAAATTTAAGATATATTTAAGCACATCATCATTAGAGTTTTATTGAATATAGAAAGCTACCAATGGACAAATCTTACTGTGGACTTCAAATCATCAATCGAATTTATCTCGAAACACCTTCAAATCGACCTTGCCATTTACTGAAAAACCTTTTACAACGTGAAGATGAAACAAACAAAAAGTCAAACTATAATCTATATCTATATTATATATAATCAAAACAACTGCCAAAACAAAACATGTGAAATGCCATCATACCAAGAAACCCTCGATAGGTTGTTTTTAAGCCTGATAGTTTGGTAATTTTAGTCATAAACCTTCAGCGGTTATCCCAGGCGAACTACAACCGCAGCCCCAACATCCTTCTCGCCAGCTACCATACACTTGTTTCTACACTGAAATTCAAGAATTCTTTATCCGAAGTATTAGATGTTCCCCTTGAGTCCATAAATTCGCACAACATAGGGCATCAGATATTCCCTTTGAGTTTCATAAGTTATTTCAAAAATACAGCCATGGATTGCTATCCAAACCGCAAAATATAAAGCCGAAGAAACAAAATTTAACCCAAACGAACTTATTAGTGCTAAGTGAAATGACACTTTTTCATCTAGACATTTAATCAAACACTTGGTATGCATTATATGGGTGTTCATTAAACAAACATAATCTTCATATCAACATCATTTCATCATGAAACATAGATTAGTTAAATATGACATCATCGTTAACCTTTCTAGCATTCTAATATCCACATCCCTCATCCAAAACTTGGAGCAATCTATGTCATTCGTATTTCTACAGATTATAATACATCCAAATAAAACTTAACTTATAATCAATATCAAGTTACACAAAAGCTTGCAAAAGATAGAAACCAACTAAAAAAGGAATGAACATACGCAGTCTAAGTTGTACACCTCACACTTACCATGTACCCAGCTAGAATTTGAATCATCATCATCAACCTTCTTATAAACATAAAATTATCTAAAAAATTAAGGAAGCAGAAAATGAATGAGCGATTGAGAAACCAAATAGAAATACCTACAACAAACGCCACATAAATATAAAATCAATATATTAACAAATCAAATCAAACAAAAAAAAGCTCACGATATTGAACCAATTTAAAATCAACAAAACTAACCAAATTATCCACAACTTTTGGTACCTGTCAGATTATTCGAATTAATTAAAATCGCAAATCAGAAAGCTTAAAAGGAGAAACACTAATGTAGATAACTGATTAAAAACTTACCACGCTGTCATTCCAGTTTTATTGGACTGTTGAAGAAATCAACAAATCGAAGATGGAGATATAAAGAAGATAAAGAGACATTTGATCAAATACCTTCAGAGGCACCACTTTCTAAGACAATTACGGCCACAACCACCACCGTCGCCTTCCTAAGCAGCCTCCTTTTGATGATTAGAAAGAATAGTTGAAACCCTTTAATCCTAAACCTCTTCTAATACACAAACCTTACATCAAAAGTAAAAGTAAGTATTAATGTTCTATCTCTTAAATGTTTCTTTATAATCCTATCTGCAACTATCAAGTTAATGAAAGTAAACCGAATATCAAATTTAAAACCAGTAGAATGATGAAGCAGAATGATGAAGCAGAGAAACCCTAATTATTACCTGGAATATGAAATATGAAGAAAGGAAAAAACACAGAGAGAATGTGATGGGAACAACCTTAGTGACGAAGGAAAAAAAAACATAAATGAATTTACCTGCTTATTTTTGGGCGGTGGCGTGGGGAAAGAGGAGGCGTGATATTGGTTAGGGGAGCTACCAATAAAATTAAAGCATACAGTTGTATTTTTGAAATTTTCAAAGCAAAAATGGGACTAAGGCTTTTTAGAGAAATATTTTTAGCTATTTAATTTTTGGGTAGTCATGCTGACATAAGCGGATTATTGTGGTGAAGACACATCAGCACTAAAACCAACCTTAGAGAGTGCCAAATCAGCAAAATGACATCAGCGGTAGTCTCCTTTAATATATAGTATAGATTTATGGATTATGAAATTAATTTAAGAATAAGATATAGTTTTCGAGTTTTCGTACCGAAAGGAAATTTCTATAATGTATACTAAATGAAAAAAAGGAGAAATATTCTATTGGAAATAAAAATAAAAAATAGACTTTTAGTTGTAACAAATAGTATGAACTACGAAAATAAAATTTATTATTTTGTAATATATTAATCACAAAATGAATGTCGAGATAATATTGTTCGTTAGTCGAAGGTTTTATATTTGAAGGATAGGCTTGGTCTCTTTTCCACTAAAACTAAAAACGAATTTGAAATCAATGAAAGGGAATTCCAATTAGGAATTTAGGATTAAAAGTATCAAACCATTGATGAAGCGACTCTTACAAATTGTTGTTTCATATTTCACATCATACATTATGTTATTATCATTTATCTTGTGTAACATGTGGATAAATAAATTAGAAGTGAATCCTATACCACCATATTTTAATCGTACACAACTAAAGGTGTTTTATAATGTTGTACATCACAACACTTTAAAAGACATTTAATGGTTGTACAATTGAAAGATTGTGATGTACAAATCATCACTCTACTTAACTACTCAAACATAATCATTTATTGGTAAATTATGCGCGTCATTAACAATGTTTCAATTGTTTAACAAATAGACTTGATCTATGATTACAAAGTTATATGATACGCCCAAAGAAAGCTAAAGGACTGGCGCCAGTGATCACACGCCATGAATACAATAGATAAGGAAAAAACATACCAATATGATTAGTTTGCTTACAATAAATTCAAAGGCAAATTCTAGAGAGCAATATAAGTTTTAAAACGATGCTGAGTCAGAAATTCTCAAATCAAGGCGGTTGAATAATGACATTAGCTAGTAATTAATTTAAGAAAAATATGACATCTTTTATGTGCAACACTTTCTTTTAAGTGTTGCAATTTTCATTTCTAAGGCAACACTTAAAAATAAGTGTTGTCTTTAAATTTGTTCAAATGCAACACTTTAATTAAGTGTTGCATTAGATGCATATATGCAACACTTATTATAAAAATGTTGCTTTCTAACTTAACTTATCTAAAATGCAACACATTTATAAAGTGTTGCTTTCAAAGTGTTGCATTAGACTTGTTTTGTAGTAGTGATTAAACATATAGATATTTTTACCTTACAATTTTCCTCCACTCCAAACGCACCTCGACTAGTTCCAGATGTGCTGCTCTTTCCAAAGATCGGACCAAGCAAAGGAGTTTATCTTCATATTGTGAGCGTTTTGTAATGTTGAATGTGCATCGCAAAGTTTCAAGGTATATAATATATATGTGTAGATGTGTATATATATATGTTCATTTATGTTTGTTGAGGTTCGTTTAAGGTATTAATGAAGAAATGCATTAAATTATGTGTTTGTTCGTGTACGTTCGTTTGTGTTCGTGAACAAACATATTTTCTTAATGAACGAACATGAACAACAAAATCTGTTCGCTTATCCGTTCGGGTTCGTTCGTTTGTTCGTCAAAACCTTAATGAACGAACACAAACAGACTCCGTTAGTGTTCGTTCGGTTCGTTTACAGGCCTATTTGTATCCGTACACAATCATATCAAATATGTTATATAAAGTTATATCATACAATACTATAAAACATGTTTAATAGTATATGAATAAAAGATCACCTCACTCAAAATTCAAATCATACGAGTGATCAATCCAAATCCAAGTCTATCAATTACTCTCACAAAAAGTCAAAAACAATTCAAAAATTCAATTGAACGAATTTACATTGGACAATTACATGTTACATACAACATCCATAATGGTACAAAATAAAATCATAACCCATCATTTCATTTTTCAAACCAAGAGTATGATTCATTTGAGTACACCCTTTTTAAGTGAGAATGGGGGAATCATTTGGAGCCATCAGATCTGTGAAATCAAGGGTCCATATTAATCCATCATTTTTTAATTAAAAAAATATAAATAAATAAGATTTTCGGCGGAAGGGCATTATGGTAAATACACAATTTAATTAATTTCACCCGTCTTTCACTTTTCTTCAAAAATTTTACTCCTTCATTCGTTCCATCTCGTTCATATTGCTTTCTCCTCTGGCGATTCACTCAAGAAGACCTAGAAAATCCACCGTTTCTTCGTCGAATCATCAAATCATCATCGTATTATCACAAATCGTCGTTTTCTTCATCCACTCGCTTCTCTCTAATGATCTATCGGTGAGTTTTTTTTATTTATGAAAAATCGTTTTTATAAAACCCTAGTTTTCAAACGTGATTATAATATAAATAGTACGTGTTTTTTGTAACAGAAATTACTTGAAAATGAGTGATTTGCGTCACGAGATTCCTCATACAACACTATCGTCACCTCCGATCGATGCTCAACCTATCAGTTCCGTACAATAGTGTAAGTTTTCTTCAATTTTTATGCTCAATTTAATTGTGAGTTATACGTTACTTTTTTGTTGATTTTGTGTTTTGGATGATATATGTGTTAGTTAATGTGATTGGTTTGAAATTAGGGTTTTACTAACACATATGTTAGCTTTGTTTTTATGCTGCTTCTAGTGTCTGCTAACACATGGTTTCATAGATATGTTATGTTTTTGCATTGTCAAGTGATGCTACTCTTTACAGTGTTTCAGTTATTGGTTTTTTTGAATGTGCATATTTGATTGGATTGAATTTAGTATTTTGGTAACACAAGTATTAGTTATTGTGTAGAAGCTGCAGTTTAGACAAAAGTTAGTTGTTTTGATTATTAGGTTTTGTGCGTACAAAGATGGGAAAGTGATAATTGATACTGCAGCTGGAGTGTTAGGAAAAGACGATCCTCGTCCTGTTCGGCTTGATAGTTTATTTCCTGTTTTCTCAGTAACTAAGGGCGTCACGGCGGGAATGGTTCATTGGCTTGCTGATAAAGGGTATGTTTTCATCGTGGCTAATGGTGTCAAAATGGGCAGGTTGGGTTAAGTGTCAGAATTATGTAATATTTTGATATAAGTTGGTTGGTTTACCTTAAACACTATGCGATATTATGTCTTTAGAATTAAAGAAATAATACAATTGATAATTTTTATTTTCATCATAGGAAAATGAAGCTGGATGAAAACGTTGCAAACATTTGGCCAGAGTTTGGTAACAACGGAAAAGATCAAATAAAGGTTTTTACTGTTCCAATACTTTTATTTCCTCTATATGATGTTATCGCTATAACCTTTGAATCACGGTAAAATAAAGATTATGATTGTTGATAAGATTATGCAAGATAAGAGATCAAGTGCATGTGTCAATTTTGACCCAATCTCCATAAGTTTATATGTGTTATGTGTATCACTAACGGGACAAACACGCTGATAATTATCTTATGTCCAAACTAGAAAAAAGGCTGAAAAGGAAGTTAAACAGAAAGCAGATCATGAAAGAAAGCAATCTGCTGTTGCTGAAGAGTTGAGGACAAAAAAAATAGCCGAGGATGAAGCTAGAAAAAAGGCTGAAAAGGAGAAGAAGGAAGAGGATGAAGCTGCTAATGAAAAGCAGGCTGCTGAGTTGAAGAGAGCAGAAGAGGAGAAGGCGGAAAGGGAGTAGTGTTGAGACCTGAGCCACTGTCGAATCTGCTCAGAGTACAAGTATGCTACCGCTGTTAGAAGTTTACCACTGTTAGTAGTTGCCACTGCTAGTTAGTAGTTGCCACTGTCAAATAGTTTTAGTCTAACAGTGCCACTGTTGAACATGTTTGTATTTTGTATCAAGTACTCAACCACTGTTAGTAATATACGAGTACTACCCCTGTTAGATATATAGATAACCACTGTTGGTTAGATATAGTCGGTTAGAGAGAATTATGGAATAGATATGATTCCATAATAGTTTGATTCTGTAAAGGACTCTATATGTTATAAATAGAGATCCTGTAAAAACCTAGATAGATACGATTCATTCTAGTTATTAGCTTCAAGGTTGTAAACCCTAACACAATTGTGTGTTCGTATTATTAATAATAATATTGAAGCTTTTGATTAGATATTTTGATATATACAAGTTTGTTATTCAAGTTATTAATAAACTATTCCGCAAGCTTATTAATAATCAATCAAAGTAATACATACTAAGATCTCTAGCTGGGATCATCAAGTGGTATCAGAGCTTGATATTACTTTGATCTTGAAGAAGGTAATTGAATTTTGCAGCTTTTTCAACAAATAATAAGATGTCCACTGAAACAATGGAAGGTATACAAGCTACAAAGATTCCCATGCTCAAACCTGATGAGTTTGAGCTATGGCAGACTAGGATTAGGCAATACATGTTGCTAACGGATTATATGATGTGGGAGGTAGTTACTAATGGACCAGTCTATACTAAGGATGCAGATGGTAAAAAGGAAGAAAGACCACCACCAAAGACTGATGCAGAGAGGAAAGAAAGAGCAACAGAGTGGAAGGCATTAAGTACTCTACTTTTGTCTATTCCTAATGAGTATCAAAGAAAATTTGAGAACTGTGAAGATGCTCAGGTTCTTATGGAAGCAATTGTTAAGAGATTTGGTGGTAATGACAACACCAAGAAGAATAAGAGATCTCTTCTCAAACAACAATTTGAAAACTTTGCAGGTGTAAAGTCTGAAACTTTGACTCAGACTTTTGATAGATTTCAAAAACTTGTGGGTGATCTTGAAAATCACAATGTTAAGATTGATAAGGACGATTTGAATAGGAAGTTTCTAAGATCATTAGGCACAGATTGGAATATGTACACTGTGGGACTTAGACAAAGTGCAGATCTTGAAGAAAAGGAGATTGAAGATCTATACAATGATCTGAGAAATTTTGAGCCTGAGGTGTTGGCTCTGAAACAGTCCAATGGTAGCTCTAACAATGCTGCTTTTGTGTCTGTTGGTGAATCTGGTAGCTGTAGCACATCTGGTGCTAATGATAATGTCTTGGAAGCTTTCTTTGCAAATCATGTGAATTCATCCTTAACAACAGAGGATTTGGAACAGGTTAATGAAGAAGATCTTGAAGAGATGGATTTGAGATGGCAGATGGCTATGATTACTATAAGGGCTAAAAGGTATATGCAGAGGTCAGGGAACAGAAACTTTACTTACAAGAGAGATGGTATAGCTGGATTTGACAAGAGCAAAGTGGAGTGTTTCAACTGTCACAAGATGGGACACTTTGCTAGAGAATGCAAGAGCACACAGGTTGGAGGATCTCAGAACACTTCTAATGGTATTGTAAGAAATAATTCTGGTCCACAAAGAAGATTGGTACCTGTTCAGAACACCACTTCAGATTCATTAGTTGCACAAGATGGGATGGGAGGATTTGACTGGAATGACTAGGAAGAGCTTACAGTCAAGAATCAAGCTTTGATGGCTGTCACAGAAGAACCAGAGCCTTCAGACATTCCATATGAGGTACAATCTAAATTATGTTTACCTACATGTAAGAAAATGGTTAAATTTTATAGGGATCATAATATGGATGTGTGTAATGAATTGAAAGCTAGTGTGGAAAAGAGTCAACATGTAACTTTAGCTATTGAAAACTTAGAAAGACAGATAAAAGCTTTTGAAAAGAATGAATCACAATTTCATCTAGATATTAAATATCTGAATTGGGAAAAGAAAGCTTTACAAACAAAAGTTGATATGCTAAGTGCAAAGTTGGCTGAGGCAATTTCTGATAAAGAATCAATAAGGTTGAAAGTAGATGAATTGGAAAATGCTTCAAAAGGTGTTCAAAACTTAATCAAGTCTCAAATTCATGATAAATTAAAAATTGGATTAGGTTACAACCTTAATGCTGTACCCCCACCTTATAATCATACTTACTTCCCATCTAAACTTGAGTTTGACTTAGAAAAACTTAAGGTTGGTGTGTCTGAGGAGGTTAAAAAGGTAGATCCAGTAGTTAATTGTGCTAATAATGTAAATTTTGATAAAGTGGATGTATCTGATTGGACTGAGGAAGATGATAGTGATAGTGATAGCTCATCTAGTGGTAATTCTGTGGATGATTGTGTTAAGCCTATTACTGGTCTAGTTTCTGAACTAAATAGTACTAAACTAGAAGAGGGTAAAAAGATGTTTGTTGAGAAAGCAAAGGCTCAGATAGATCAAGTTAGAAAAACCAATAAATCTAGATCTGGTCTAGGTTATGTGCACAAAAGAGTCAATCCTGAATCAAAAGATAAATCGAAAGATAAATCTGAGTGTGATAAATGTGCATGTAAATCAAACAGGTCTGATTTAAATACTGCAAATAATGTAAATAAATCCATTCCCAGGGGTAATCAGAGAAATTGGAACCAATTGGTTTCACAAAGGCTGGGTAATGGGTTTGAATGTGTGAAAAGAAAATCATGTTATATTTGTGGTAGGTATAATCATCTTCAACAGGACTGTTACTACAATCCTAAAAATAATAGGAACAGTGGTACAGGACATATGTTGAAAATTAAGCCAAACAGAGGCAAAGCTGCAGCCCCTGTTAATGCTGCAGCAGTGCCACTGTCAAAGGCTAACAGAGGCAAGACAAGAACAGGGGAGGATTTGACCACTGTCAGGCATGGTACCTCTGCTGGTATTAAACATTTCAAAAGAATGTTTATACCAAGTAAAGCTACCACTGTTAGGGTAATAAATACAAATTTGAAGGTGACCACTGTTAGACCATTAACCCCTGTCAGGTCTAAAACAGATTGTTTTTGGAAACATAAAAATGCATCTACATCAAATGTATCCAAAATCAATGGAGCATTGAGATCAATCACCTTTAAGAGGGTTGATATCAAAAATGCTCATGGGAAACCCAAAGCCAAATTGGTTTGGGTTCCCAAGAGAAACTAATACGTTCTCTGTTTATATGTGCAGGGCAAGCCAAAGAGCTTATGGCACATTGATTCTGGCTGCTCAAGGCACATGACTGGAGATAGGGAAAAGCTGCAGGATTTCAAAACATTTAATGGAGGAGATGTAGCATTTGGTAGCAATCCTAAAGGAGGAAAGATCATAGGAAAAGGTAAGGTAAAAAGCAGTAAGCTCACTTTCAATGATGTGTATTATGTTGAGCAATTGAGATATAATTTGCTTAGTGTGAGTCAAATCACAGATAAGCAAAATCCTGTTTATTTTACTGACACAGAATGCCTTATACTTTCTGAAAAACTCAAAATACCTGAAGATAAAATTTTAATGAGAGTTCCAAGAAAGGATAATGTATACTGTAGTGATTTAAACAAGATGGAATCTCAAAATGTTAACTGTCTTATTTCTAAAGCTACTGTTTCTGAATCTGAACTATGGCATAGGAGGATGTGTCACTTGAATTACAAGACCATGAATAAACTTGTTAGGAATAAGCTAGTAAGAGGCTTACCTGAAAAGTTATTTGAATGTAGTGACCACTGTGTAGCATGTCTCAAAGGCAAGCAACACAAGACCTCCTATAAGACCAAGCTTGTGAATTCCAATACCACTCCCTTACACCTGTTACATATGGACTTGTTTGGCCCTACCAATGTAGCTAGTTAAGGGAAGAAATCTTACTGTTTGGTGATAACTGATGATTATTCTAGAATGAGTTGGGTATTCTTTCTTAGGACCAAGGATGAGACAGGTGAAATACTTAGATCATTCATAACTAGGATTGAGAATTCAACTAATCAAAAGGTTAAGATCATCAGGTGTGATAATGGGACAGAATTTAAGAATCATGAGATGAATAAGTTCTGTGAGGATAAAGGTATAGAAAGACAGTTTAGTGCACCTAGGACTCCACAACAAAATGGAGTTCTTGCTTCTGATAATGTAGTTCCTGATTTGGAAAGAGATGCAGAAGAGCTGAAGAAATATATCAAAGAAGTGAAGGATTATAAAGAAAATATCCACATCAATCATGATAGATCATCAAGGATAATTGAATGGGAAGGAATTAAATCAAAAGTTGCTGATGGTGATAAAGAACAGATCAAGATTGTTAGAGAGAATGGGGATAAGCAATACTTGGCATCTGTTGCTGATGTGCTTAAGAATGTGAATAGATTAGACATTCTAGATCTGGTTGAGCTAAACAGTAAAGGAGATAGACAGGCTTCATTGGTGATTATGGAAAGAGAATTGGGAAGATGTCTGAATATGCTGTTTGAGCCTGAGCCATTCATCAATTTGTTCCTACATTGTATTGATGCTGTGAATACTTGGTGACATTTTGTTAGAGCTGGAGTTCATATGATTCTATTCAGAAGTGGAATGTCAATTTTCATGCTTGATGAAAGGAGATATGTTCTGGGAACTCAGATTCTAAGAAATGTGCTTGCTTGATGAAAGGAGATATGTTCTGGGAACTCAGATTCTAAGAAATGTGCTTGCATCTCAATTGAAAACAACAGTAATTTCTGAAGGAGCATTTAATGCTTTGTATATGGTGCTCAATCAGTTCCATAAAAGAATGGAGGTGGAAAGAATGAAAGAGGAGGAGAGAAGAAGAAAACAGAATCAAACTCAGAAAGATGAAAAGAAAGATGAAAAAACTTGATTCATTACTGAGAATGATCAAGTTTAGGGGGAGATTGTTGAGACCTGAGCCACTGTCGAATCTGCTCAGAGTACAAGTATGCTACCGCTGTTAGAAGTTTACCACTGTTAGTAGTTGCCACTGCTAGTTAGTAGTTGCCACTGTCAAATAGTTTTAGTCTAACAGTGCCACTGTTGAACATGTTTGTATTTTGTATCAAGTACTCAACCACTGTTAGTAATATACGAGTACTACCCCTGTTAGATATATCGATAACCACTGTTGGTTAGATATAGTCGGTTAAAGAGAATTATGGAATATATATGATTCCATAATAGTTTGATTCTGTAAAGGACTCTATATGTTATAAATAGAGATCCTGTAAAAACCTAGATAGATACGATTCATTCTAGTTATTAGCTTCAAGGTTGTAAACCCTAACACAATTGTGTGTTCGTATTATTAATAATAATATTGAAGCTTTTGGTTAGATATTTTGATATATACAAGTTTGTTCTTCAAGTTATTAATAAACTATTCCGCAAGCTTATTAATAATCAATCAAAGTAATACATACTAAGATCTCTAGCTGGGATCATCAAGTAGGCAGAAAGGGAGAAATAGTTGACCATTTGTTTTAGATTATATAAACCGAAAATGTAGTTTTAGTTAATGGTTAAGTATATTTGTTCATGAAATTTGTTGGTGATGTGGTTAAGTATTGGTTTTGTGTTTTTTTGGTAAATCAAGTACTGTACTACTTGAAAACTTTTGTTTATAGTAGAATGCTTAAATATATATATTTGCTCTATTTTTTGTATGGATGTCTTGCTTTATTACTATATAATTTTTTTTTGAAGCACTAACATTTGTGTTACATGAGACTAACACTTGTGTTAACTGTCACTAACACATGTGCTACGTGCTGTTACCAGTCGCTAACACATGTGTTAGGCAACACTAACAGTTACTTTTTTTGTAGCATTAACACGTGTGTTACCAGTCACTCACTGACACATGTAATACTTTCCACTAACACAAAAGATTCCTACCGCTAACACTCGTGTTACCTGAGGCTAACACTCGTGTTACCTGCAACTAACACATGTCTTACCCATAGCTAACGCATGTGCTAAGTGCCGTTAAAATTTTTATTTATATCACTAACACTTGTGTTACCTGCTAATAATACATGTGTTACTACCACTAACACGTGTGTTACTACATATTACTAACACTTGTGTCACTAATCTCTAACATATGTGTTAGGTAACACTTGCATTAGTGTTAGCTACCGTTGACACTTGTTATTCTTACCCCGAACACATCATTTTTTTACTTATGTTGTATGTTGCAAAACCCTAACACTTGGGTTACAACCACTAACACGTGTTATCTACTACTAACACATGTGTTACCAACAACTAACACATGTGTTAGGTAACACTAGCACTAGTGTTAGCTACCCCTGACACTTGTTATTCTTACCCCTAACACTTTTTTCTACCTGTTCCTAAAACATGTGTTAGGTAAAACCCACATTAGTGTTACCTATCACTGTCAATTCTTATTCATACCACTAACACTTGCTTCACCTGATACTAACATCTGTGTTACCAACCTATAACACTTGTGTTAATTATTCTCACCACTAACACTTGTTATTCTAACCTCTAACACTTGTGTTATCCGCCTTTAACACATGTGTTATTTAACACTAATAGTTTTGTGCTAGCTATCACTGACAATTGTTATTTGTACCACTAACATTTACTTTCACTGACACTAACACATGTGTTAAATACTACTAACACATGTGATAAATACTACTAACACTTAAGTTAATTGACATTAACACATGTGTTAGTTTACCAACACTTATGTTACCAAATATACACACTGCAATTTTAGCAATACATAACAGAAACAAGTACTACTTCCAGCATATGAATTGTAATAAAATTATTTTACTGATAGTAAAAAAAATAAAAACATAGTTACCCAGTAATCATGTATAAATTTAACGGAACACTACACACTTGTTCAAAACTTTCAATTTTTTTAATCAAAAAATCACTTTCCACTTTTCATCTATTCCTTTTGCTATCTTCTCAGCCTCAGATTCTGCTTTTTCCCTTTTCAACCTCTTTTGAGTTGAGCTTCTAACTCTAAATCTTCCAGCATTCGCATATCTTAAAGGGAAATTAAAAAATATACCACATTTTTTAAAGATGTATATGGATATGCCCTCCGAAAAAAAAAATTGACAATATGCCCCATGAATTCGCAAAAGCAAATTTGCTTTTGCGACCCAAGTTTTGCTCTTTGCTACCCGATCACATAAACGAGCTCGGTACCGAGTACACATGCCATCGTAAAGAGCAAAAAAAGATTTGCGTTTTGCGTTTTGCCACTGCACCAATCTTTTTGCGATGGCCGATTGACCGAGCATCAACGAGGCCGAGTGACCGAGACGCAAAATCCAAGCCACCGATTTGCGTTTTGCGTCCGCGTTTTTTTAGAAAAAAACGATCTTATAAACCCTAAAAAACAACCACCACCGTCATTTGCCACCCCACACCGGACGATCGCAAAAAAACTCCTTGCCATCGCAACAAACCACTACCACCATCGCTACCAAGCAACCACCATCGCCAATCCGCACCATTCTCCCTCACCATCCTCTGTCACCGGCACCATCGCACCCCCAGGCCGTCCCAAACTCACCACCATCTTCCGTAGCAACCCCGCCAAGCCTCCACGTCGGCTCACCCCCAAAGCACAAGCCCCACCACCGCGCAGCCTCCACGTTTGAGCCGGTTGTCGATCCGCAAAACGCAAAGTGAGCAAGGTTGTCGATCCGCGCAAAGTGAGATTGTTTTTGCAAATGTAGGTGATAATCAGTCCAAACGAGTAAAGTGAGCAAGGATTTAATCCGTGACGATGTCTGAGTCTCAGGTATGATAGTGCTTTTCAACTATTTAGTACGTTTAATTCGAATTTTCATTGTGGCATTTTATCGAACACGTGGTGTGCAACACAATTTGGTGATTTTGATCGGTACATTGATGATTATACATGAGTATTATTGTTTTTAAGCATGATTTGTGTGATAATACATCCATAGATTGGTTTATGTTGATTTTGTTGTATACGTTATCTTGATTTTGTTGTATATGTTGATTTGGTTTATGTAATGTTGTCTCATTATTAAGTCTTTCAAAATTCTTTCGAGTTAAACGAAAATGTAGATACAAGTGTTTATTTATTTCTCCGAGTTAGACATTTGTTGAAGGAACTATGACGCGACGATAATTGATCTTTTATATATATACACATGACTATATGCATATACATTTTAAATAGGACATCCTCACTTAATTAGTTATAAAGTGCAGATTATAGAGATATATGAATCATAGTTACTAAAAGAACTTTGTGTAACGTTTTGATGATAGATATGATCTTCCATGGTGTTGATACATGTATATATAGTTATGCATATGTATATTGATTTAGTGATATATATAGAGTTGATACCTTGGGAATATCGATGAAATTTTGATGAATTGATAAGCTAAAATAGTAGCTGGTTTATCCGTTTTACGGAAAGGACATTTCCAATTTTTTACAAAAAAATTTTTTCCGTTTCTAATTATATATCTATCTGTATATGTATAAATATATATATGTATATATATATATATGTGTGTATATGTATATATATATGTGTATGTATATATATGTGTATGTATATATATATATATATATATATATATGTATATATATATATATGTGTGTATATGTATATATATGTGTATGTATATATATGTGTGTGTATATATATATATATGTATATATATACATATATATATATATATATATATATATATATATATATATATATATATATATATATATATATATATATATATATATACATATATGTATATGTATATGTATATGTATATGTATATGTATATGTATATAGCTATCCGTATATGTATTTGTATATGTATATGTATATATATATACATCTATCTGTATATCTATATATCTATGTGTATATGTATACACATATCTTATAGATATCTATGTGTGTGTGTGCATATATATATGTATATATATATATATATATATATGTATATATATATATATATGTATATATATATATATATATATGTATATATATATATATATGTATATATATATATATATGTATATCTATACGTATATGTATATCTATACGTATACGTATACGTATACGTATACGTATACGTATATGTATATAGCTATCCGTACATGTATCTGTATATCTATATATATATCTGTATATCTATATATCTGTGTGTATATGTATACGTATATGTATAATTATAAGTTCAATTGGTTGTTATTTATCACTTTTATTAACGAAACGTGTTTGGTTGATTGATCACTTTTCAGGACATTGCCACCGCGACCGCCACATACTTCTTAGGCTTATATTGTGATAGACATATGTGTCAGTTTCTAACATTGTGCAGGAAATTGATCCTTTTGGTATGCAATTATCATACAACTTTTAGAATGGCTACCTTTCAAATTATTTGTCAGTTTCTAAAATATGGATTTCATTAAGCAATATAACTCAAATACTTGAATTGTTTTAGTTATTATTTGGTAAATTAAAACGGCCAACAGCTTACAAAAAAAGTTAACAAATATTGTACACTTTATTAACAACGTGGATGAGCCGACTTACTTAGAAATTGCGATTTGCGACTGACCGTATACATTGTTGATCAGAATCTGGATAAGATTTTCTGACATTTAAAGGTTTTTTGCAGATTTTTTGGATAACCCTATCTGCCTTTACCTGACATTTCAAGGATTTTGTAGATTTTGTGGATAACGTTATCAGGATTGAAATTTACGTTTATATACAACTCATATCAGCATTCTTCACTCACATTGCAAACCACATTATCTCCCTCTACCTTACAATATGCAACTGATTGACCTTACTGTGTTTTTTGGCGGTGAACTTCGTAACGACAATAAGTCATACGAAAATGGGGTAAAGCAAACAATCGTCAATTTTACTGTTAATGACTTTGATCTAACTAAGTTGTTTTCCTATCTTAAGGAAAACATAAATGTCACTTTTACTGATGTCTACTACTGTGAAGCCAGTAATCTTGAAAATGTTGGTGCTCGTATGCTTATGACAGATGAACAATGGAATGCAGCAGCAAAACACGCAAAAGAATGTTGTCTAGGTATTGAATTATTTCTTGTATACATGGAAGAAGAACCCGAATTGAACTTCAGTGACTCTAATAGTGATGACAGCAACAAACATTACTACCGATGAATGTTCAGAGACGGGATTCACAGAGCACTCAACTCACTTTGAGACGTCATGCAAGTAGCATTGAGTTTTCATATGTTGTTATGTACGATTTTAAATTCAAGTCTAGTGTGTTTTTAATTTTAAGTAGCAATAACTCTCCTTGAGAATGTTCTGTATGTTTTGCTTGTATGCAATTTGTAGGTCTTTTGTATGTTCATGCTTCAATGATATGAATCTCTGTTGTATGTTAATGCTTCCACGACTCATTAATCATTAAACAATTAACATAGATCACCATGTTACATTATAATCTATAACATAGTGTGGTGGCTAGAATTGTTTTAGAGCTGACTAAATCACTAACATTTAGATATTTACACGTGTTTGTTATAGTTTTAAAATTATTTTTATAAATGTTTTAAAATTTTACAAAATTAAATTTTGATAACAAAATGACAATACATTTCGATTAAGCACAAAACCTCTTTTGTATGTAGACTTGCAATTTGCGATTTGTGATTTGCGATTTACGACCCAAATTATCCAGTGTGGATAACATTTTGGATTAGATTTTCTGACAATTTCGAGATTTTTTGTAAGCGGCATTATCCATTGTGGATAACGTTATCTAGATTTTCTGACACTTTGGATTTTCTGGATACCAATTATACAGATTTTCTGACATTTCACTTGATTTTCAAGATTTTTTCGGATAAGATTATCTTGAATGAAAATCACCTTTAAATAAACCTAAGGGCACCTAGCAGTAGTAGTTCAAAATACATTCACCTCACAGCAAATCCTTAAAACAATTTCCTTTCGTATTAACCATGTGTATTTGATCCTTCATATATGTTGTAGATTCTGGCAGACCTTCCATATGTTGTAAAGGTACAACCTTTGATCCTTCATATATCTATTTACGTTGCTTATGAAGAAGTTCAAAATTTACATTTGTTATGGAGGTCGTTTTGAATATATTAACAACATGCCGGTGTATATGCCAATCGAGTGTACTAGAGTGCCATTAAAACTTCCCGTGGCACCGGAGAAGCCCATGACAGCCAAAATTTTATTGAAAAACGTTTTTAAAAAAGTTGGTCTACCACTTGATGCTCGGGTTTGTCTGAAATATAAGGTAGATCAATATGTGATTGATATAAATGATGATGCTGATGATTTTGGAGATTTTTTGTGCCATGCAATAAATAATGCTCCGGTAGAAATTTACATTGTCGATATAGTCAAAAATGTTTCGAGTATGGGTAGCAATCAACCTAGCAGTAGTAGTTCAGGTTTTCACCAACAATTTCAACAACTACAAACTAATGAATACAACCAACAACACCAATACCAGTCACTTCAGCAACCCTTTCAACAATTTCCATTCCAGCAATTTCCATTTCCTTTTCAACCACAATATGCATTTCATTATCATGCTGCTCCACAAGACACGACGATGCACAAACATACAACACAACACACCCAAGATACATCCTTTAAGGTAGATGACGAAACCCAAGATGATTGTATATATCACGACGATGTTCATGGTGATCATGTTAATTCAGCCTACTATGTGGAGGAGCCGGAGGAGCCGGATCCACATCCTGATGACTTTGATCATTATGATGAAGAAAATGTCAATCCACCTAAGGAACATGACCATCCATTTTGTAATCACATTGTTACTGATGATGAAGATGATGAGGAGGATGAGCCAGATCCAAGAGATACATACGACAAACCTATCCCACAAAAACCTGCAGAACCAGACATATTCTGGAATATGCCATCGCCTTTAGGAAACAAAGAAGAAGAAGTTCAACAAAGGCCAGTTACAATGTATGAGACATCTTGTCGAATTCGAGAGGGCCAAACATTTGAAAATAAAGAGGAATTTCTCCTTCAGTTGCATACAAAGTGTCTCGAAGAAGGATTTCAGATTAAGCTGAAAAAGTCAGACAAAAAAAGGTACTCAGCAAAATGTATCTTGCCTAATTGTGATTGGAAGATTAGCGCAGCGTGCATCCAACATTGTAACAACTTCCAAGTTAGGAAGTTACGTGATGTTCACACTTGTTCTCGTACTCAAATGTTGTCAAATAGCCGTTCTGCGAGCAAGAAAGTGCTTGGTCACATCTTAAAAGAGGCGATGAGTTTGGAAGGACGTGTGAACGGTTTAAAATAAGCCTTACGTACAACCAAGCATGGAGAGAAAAATGTTACGCTATAGAGCTGTTGAGAGGTACTCCGGCTGAATCGTTTACGAAACTTCCCATTTACCTCCACAACCTAAAGCTACATAATCCGGGGAGCATTACGAATCTCTGTACAGACAAAGAGAATAAATTTGTAATGTGTTACATGTCCATAGGTGCAGCTGTAAGTAATGATTGTTGGTTTACATCTTATGTTTGCAAAAAATCATTCATATATTAATGACATATTTTTATCTGAATTTGCAGATACATTCTTTTGTCAACCATACACGCCCAATTATCATCGTTGACGGTGCTCATTTGAAGGGGGGTTACTTGGGTACTAACTTGATTGCCGTGGCGATGGATGGTAATAACGGCATCTTGACACTAGCCTATGGAATCGGGGCGGGAGAGACATCCGACGTTTGGACGTGGTTCTTAGGAAACTTACGTGATGCCATTGAATCTGCCGGTGGGATTGACAACCTAACATTCATCTCTGACAGGTCTCAAGCAATTGCAGCCGGCATCTCTGCTGTGTTTCCAGAGGCATTTCATGCCTTGTGTTGTCGTCATCTGTTGATGAACTTGAGAAGCAAATCTTCAAAAGTCAAACACTTCGAATGGCATTATTGGAAAATGTGTAAGGCGTACCGTAAGTCAGATTTTGATCGCCATTATGGGGCCATTTCTAGACATTTACCGGCTTCAACTAAGGTTCTTACGGACGTGGGAAAAGAAAGATGGTCAAGGCATCATTCAACAAGGACAAGATATGCTTACCTCACAACTAACAGTGCGGAGTCAATAAACGCCATGACCAAGCATGCAAGGAAACTGCCGGTCACAATGCTATTGGAGTTTTTTCGATCTTCAGTACAACAATGGTATTTCAAACATCGGAATACTGCCGCAGCTGTCACAACACCTGTCACACCATACGCGGAGCACAAAATCGGTAAGAGGGTTGACAAATCGCTACGCTGGAGGGTCAATCCATCGACAAATATGATATGTGAGGTGGTGGATGGAAGGAAGAATGGGACAGTCAACTTGGAAGCGAGAACATGCACTTGCATGCAATGGCAATTGTCTGGTTTACCCTGCGGACACGTATCGGCGGTGACCCGTTACTTTAAAATTGACAGCGTGTCAGGCTTTGCAGAGAGGTATTTCACTACGGAAACGTATCGAGCGGCCTACAGTGAAGCTATAAATCCACTGCCTCATCCTTCTGAATGGGACGATCCAGGTAATCTGCAGATTTGCTTACCGCTGATACTAGTGAAGAGGCAGTCTGGTCGACCACCTGGGCGTGCACGTATTCCTTCTAAAGGAGAGGAGAAAGGTAAATACACAAAACAATGTAGCCGTTGCAAGGAAAAGGGTCATAGTCGAGTTACGTGTATGGCTCCATACGATAGAACAGATGAGCCAAGCCGATCAAGAACCACAACAAGGTCCAAGTCAAGGTCAAAATCAAGATCCAAATCAAGATCGAAAAAGGTAACTTCTCAAAAATATTCATATAAAAACTAACATATTACGTTGTATTATTATGATAATCCAGAAATATTTACTTGCAGAAAACGTCCACAAAATCAGCGAAAAGCCATATCGAGGACGAAGCTGCAACCTCGTCTCATCCAACTCAGAGTTATCCAAGTGTTCATTTGGGTGACCCTTAAATTATTTGTAATGGAAAACCTATGTTATGTATTAGTTAACTATGTTATTTATGTTTTTATTATCGTGGTTAATTTGAGTGAATAAAATTGGTTGATGTTTACTTTTACATGTTTGAACAATACTAAAACGTCTCCATTACATAAGGCTTAAGGTTACATAACAATTAAATGGACACTAAATAAACAGCTTACATAAGGAATAATAACTTACATAATTTGGCAACCATCCAATTGATTGAAACATAAATACGAATTACAAGATTTAACTACTCACTAATCGAATAACCGTCTTTTACTAGAAGAGCCGGTAATAATCTTAGAAATTGGGAATGACTGGGTGGTATCAGAATTGGAGAAATGTGACAGATCGTTACGCACAACATACACCTCAATCTCTCTATGTATTTTTGCGTAATCAGTGATCTGTTTCAGTTGCTCCACATCATCAGTTATCAATTGTAAACCAGTATCTAGGTCTTTAACATGCTCTTTAAAGTAACAGAACCACTTGTTTGGAGCCCAATAACCAAGCTCTTCCAAAGCGTAATCCAGAAATTTGGTTGAAAAGTCATCAACATCCACGCAGTCAATAAACGTCAACAAACCTTGCGTGTACACTCTTTTCCTGCCCTGAAAATGTCCAACATGACGAAGAGCTATGGTAAACAACTCAGGAACTGTTGCGTATAATTCTTCGGTTATTGGTTCTTCATTTGGAGATCGGAAATGCCAAAAATGGTCTGTGTGAACCATTTTAAAAATTTTATTCGTATTTTCTAAGAAATTATGAAAAACTGGATAATGTGTTTCTGCTTAACTCACAATACTTATAAATTGAAAAAAATCTAGAAACTCACATAAAATCTTATCCAAAAAATCCCGAAAATCACGGAAAATCTTATCCGAAAACCTAAAATCTTATCTAAAAACTGTGAAATCCCGAAAATCACGGAAAAAATGTGAAAGAAAATATATTCATTTAAATGAAGTAAAATGTGTATATATATATATATATATATATATATATATATATATATATATATATATATATATATATATTATTCATGTATATTAACAAAATGCATATATATTCATATATATGAAATAATGATTCACCAATTCAATTTTTTTTTATTACAATTGATTTTATTATATTCATATATATAATAAAAAATAGGTGTGTTATATAAAATGTATATATATATAAAAAAGGGAATGATGTGGTTTTGGAACCAAAAAGCAAAAAACAAAACGGAAAAAGCAAAAAGCAAAAAGCAAGACGCAAAACGCAAAAAGCAAAACTATTTTTGCGATTTGCGTTTTGCTCCGGCACTCGTCTACGATCCCGTTCTAATCAGTGAAGCAAAAGCAAAAAAGCAAGACGCAAAACGCAAAAAGCAAAACTATTTTTGCGATTTGCGTTTTGCTCCGGCACGTTATCTCGTCTACGATCCCGTTCATTAGTAGGTACGCAAAAAGCAAAAAACGAGTCGCAAAAGCAAATTTGCTTTTGCGCCTTCATGGGGCATTTTGTCAATTTTTTTTTTCGGAGGGCATATCCATATACATCTTTAAAAAAAGGGGTATATTTTTTAATTTCCCTATCTTAAATAGTATACGTATGCATCATTAAGCTCTTTAAAAACCTGTCCAATGTGTGGTTTTAAGTCTTCCGACACCTCTGATATCCATAGTGTAGTCCCTCTCGGAGTTTCAAACTCATTTGGAAGCGCACTGTGGTTCTGTAAAAGTGTTTTGTAGTTTATGTTAGATTCTGTAACCGTTAACACATGTGTTAGCTAACGACTAACACATGTGTTAGTAAAACTTTGAATTATATAACATCAGGAAAAAAAGCGACAATGGATGCAAACATCATAAGTAAAGCATATAGTGGCACACCATTAGCTACTAGTAGAGTTATTCTGCAGTGTTTAACACTTCAATATGACAATATGTATCTAGTTATCTACAATTATGAGGCCATAATAGGAGACCAAAGTCCAACAAGCAGTAGCAGTTTCAGAATCATTGTAAATTTAAAAAGAATCACGAGCAATATGACGATACAGCAAGTCAACATTGTTCATAGCAGACTTACATTGGGAGTTGAAAGACGTTGAGCATCATGGGATTCGAGTCTAGGATGTAACAGTACAAAATACATCTTCCAAAACAAACTCTCATTCATATAACGTGGACAAAGTTCCATCCTAAGAGCATTCAAACTTGGTGCTAGCCGTTCAACTGCCATCACATGCTCTTGTTGTATATTAGACATATTGAAATCTGAAGTTACAGTTACAAAAACAAGATGAGCAATAATAATTCAATCATTATTACACATACAAATAACCGCATCAGTGCACATATACTGTAACACTACTACTAGCATATATGTTAGTAACACATGTGTTAGTTAATTTTTAAAAATCAACAGCTGGAATTTTTTTTTTTTTTTTTTGCAAGTCTATTTGAGGAATCATCTCAACTAACAACGAAACAGATAGAACACATATACTGTAACGCTACTACTAGAATATATGTTAGTAACACAGACTTTGATGTTAGTAACATATACTTCAGTAACAAGTTAAACTTAAACATATTATTAAAAATAACACATGTGTTATCATGCAGTGACACATGTGTTAGCTTATGGTGACACAAGTATTTTTGACATAGTAACACATGTGTTAGTATAGATTAATTCATTGTTTATCGAACAAGATTTTTTCTAACAAATTTGATAAATACATTCAGTACACTCAGTAACACTTGTGGTAACATTAGGGGTGTTCAAAGTCGGATATCCGAATTTCGGATATCCAAAAATTCGGATAGTGAAATATGGTATCCGAAATCCGTATCCGAATTTCGGATATCCAAAATTCGGATATCCGAAATTTTCGGATTCGGATACCGAATAATCCGAAATATCCGAAGTCACCAAAGCAATTCTCTAAATTTACAGGAAAAAAAAAGAGAAAGATGAAGATGAATAAATTGAACACAAAAGAAATTAACAATTAGAGATTAGTAAGTGTAATATAACCAAATTTCAAATGATATTACAAAACATCAATCTGGGGAGCTTCATATTTACGAGAATACGTACCTAAATAGCTCATCATAACAAATTAAAACAAATAGTGAAATACAGTAGTAGAACATCGATCAAGATTCTTGTCTACTTAGAGATCAAAATGAAAAACAATTAGTTTGACTATAAGGAATTTGATTTATAATTAAATTAAATTTAACAATCAAACCAAACTTGATGGGTCTATGGTCAGAGGCCACAGAAGAACCAAACTACACAGTTTAAACTTTAAACGTATTCAATCGCCGGAAAAGTAGCAGGAGAGGCCGGAAAATGCGTCGGAAAACCAACTTCCGGTGATGGGCTGTATGGTGCGTGGCGGCGCGTATGTGGTCCGTCTGCGGTGAAACACGTTGGGTTAGGTTCGTAAGAGGATAACAAATTTAATGGTGGTGGTGGCAGCTTCCATTTTAAAGTGGATGTTGAGCAATTTGCTTGCAAAAAAGATTTGGTGGGTTTTTAAGTTTTAGAAAGAGAAAGAGAAAAGCTTATGTTTAGTTTCTACGGAGAGAGAAAGCAAAAGAGATATATTCATATATCAGAAAAAATTAAAATTAAAAAAATTATAATAATAATGATAATAAAAAGCTATTTTCGGATATTTCGGATATCCGAATATCCGAAATTTCTCAAAATCACTATCCGAATCCGAATCCGAATCCGAAAATTCGGATATCCGAATTTCGGATATCCGAAATTTCGGATATCCGAATTTTCGGATAATTTCGGATCGGATTTTCGGATATTCGGATTTCGGATACGGATATTTTTGAACACCCCTAGGTAACATGCATTAACTCATGTATTTGGATACACTAACACATATGTTAGTAACCAGAGTATCATGAGTGTCGTTCAATTTTGTGTGTATATTGATTTCTCGTTTTTGTTAAAAATTTGTTCGGTGAATCATCGTTAATCAGAATTTTATAGCTTTTACGTCAATCAAATCGAAAATAACAGTTGATAAATGATGTTAAAAATACGGATAATACGAACACAGAAACCTAATTGACATTAACATAAAACGTAATCAACATTCGAATCATAGGTGATAAATCGACATTAGGTGTTTGAATTGAAGAATTTTGAGTCGAAATAAAGTAACTCGTACCTTCGATTTGAAATCTGCGTCGATCAATTGAAGAGAAAGGGTGCGTTTAGTTGTAGAAAAAAGGAGAGTTTTCCAGAAAATTTTTCCAAGAAAAGTGGAAAAGTGGAAAACGCGTTCAAAATGAAGTTTTTTGAGAAAATTTTCCAAGAAAATGAAAAATCCACTTTTCCAAAATATAACTTGGAGGTGGAAAACAACTCCCTCCCACTTTTCCAAATTTTCCTTTATAAACTTCCCCCCTTTTTTCCAAATTTTCCAAGATATTACTAGTTTTCCAAAATACACTTTTCCAACATTTTGAACACGTTTTCTAAATTTTCAACACTTTTCTAGAAAACTATTTTCTTTAGAAAATTGAAAATGGAAAATTGTGGAAAATTTTCCACAACTAAACACACCTAAAACCTGTGATTGGGGTTTCTTACTGTTCGCTGTGTGTATATATTATGTATGTATACGTATATATCTATATTCTTATATTTTTGTGTTTTTTTATTTATTTAATAAGAATTAAATATAATGTAGGAGGACCAAAATACCCTTCCACCCCTAAATAAAATAAAGCATTGTGATTGATTCTCCCATTCTCACTTAAAATGTCATTCTCATTTGAACCCAACCCTTCAAACCAATACAAAAAGATGTAAAGTTGAAGTTCAAAAAAACTTAAAAAAGTTGGTAGCAAAAAAAGAAAAAAGAAAAAAAAGTCTTAATTGGTGTATTCCCAGTCTCCCAAGATTCTGACAAAAGCTTCCTTTCTCTCTTGTTTTACTCTCTTCTTCCCACCGTCACCCACGTGATCACCACCGTACTCTCTTACTCACAAACACACAAGTCTTCAACTCATTCAAACACCATTCTCTTCTCTAAAAAACCCCAATTTCACATACCCAGATCCGCTTCTCTTCTGGGTCAAGGTAATAACTTTCTTGCTTTATTCTTATCTTTGTACTAATTATTATTCTGGGTTTGCTTTAAAAGAGTTGATGATTTTCGCTGCTTTTGTAAAAATTAAGCTAATTTTAGTGGGTTTATGAAATTTAGGGTTATGGGTTGTTTTTATCTTTATTTTTCAAGATTTTATTTTGAGAGGCAATTTTTATGCTTATTTTTCCTTCTACATTTTGGGTTGGTGTATATAATTATAATATAGCAGAATGTGTTGATGGTTGTATGTATAATTAGGGTTATGAGAAGTTAATTGCCTTGTTTTCTACTAAAATCTGATGTGATGAATTAATACAGGAAAATGGGTGTAATTTCAAGAAAGTTATTTCCAGCATGTGTAAACATGTGTGTTTGCTGTCCTGCACTGAGTTCACGTTCTAGGCAACCTGTGAAGAGATACAAGAAATTACTAGCTGAAATCTTTCCCAAATCACCTGTAAGTACTTACATTTCTGTTTAGTATCTTTGATTTTTGTATTTATATCATGTTGTTTATATAGAACCCTTGTATCTATGTCATAAATGAAGTCTTTCTTTTATTCATTATACAAGAAAGTGAAGTTAATTTTTTGGTGCAGGGTGGTTCTGTGAATGACCGGAAAATTGCTAAACTGTGTGAATATGCTGCTAAAAACCCTTTTCGCATTCCAAAAGTTAGTGACATTTTCCTTTAGTATTTGTTTTAGTTAATGAGTTAATGACATGAAGTAATTAGTGTCAGCGGATCTTTGAAAACTATTTGTTTTGTATAGATCGCAAAGTATCTTGAGGAACGATGTTACAAGGAGTTGCGACTAGATCATGTACAACTGGTTAATGTTATTACAGAAGTGTATAGTAAGTTGATTTGCATGTGTAAAGAGCAAATGTAAGCTGTTTTCTTATTTTTTTATATTTTTCAGTTAACTTGTAATAAACGTGCTTGTAACTTGATTCTTATTTGTAGTTGAAATTATGGTGTTTTCTTTTAACTTAATTTCAGGGCATATTTTGCCGTCAACCTGCTTAATGTTTCTACTGAACTTTTGGATGATTCTAAACGAGATACAGTTCAGATAATTGGATGTCAAACCCTAACGAGATTCATCTATAGTCAGGTGATTTTCTCTTTTTATTTGAATTTATTAGACATTGCAAAAAGATGGCTTGTAGACTAACATGATCATATCTTTTTGATGAGTCCTGAGTTGATTATATAATCCCAGGGCAATACTTACGATTGTGACTACATGTATATCTCGTTAGGGAGTTATTGGTCCTATTAGTTATGCAATGGTTGAGTTGGGTTAGGTTTTATCTTTAAGCCTAAAACAAGTCAAACGGGTAAACATTAACTAAAGAAGCTAAGCTAAATGGAAACGGGTCAAATGGGTCGATTGCGTCAACAGTTGCCTAAAGTTTGTGTTTAATGCATAAAACTTCCTGAAACACTTCGTTAAAAAAATTAGATTATTCTCGAGATAATATAGCTATCGTAATTATATGTGACACATGACGCTATCTGGTTTATTTAATTTGGACAAAAAGTGTTATGGGTCGCCCAACCTGATCCATTTTGACCCGCAACAAAAGATTTTCTATTTTGACCAAAACCCATTTTCCAACCCTTCCATTTTGTTACCTCCAATATATGTGATAACAAGATTTGCTACTTTCATATGGGCTTTAACATTAGACATGGCTCTTTGCAGGTGGATGGAACTTACACATACAATCTTGAAAATTTAGTGCCAAAGGTTTGTATGCTTGCCCATAAGCCTGAAGGAGAGGATGAAAAAACAAAATTAAGGGCAGCAAGCTTGCAATGTCTTTCAGCTATGGTAATTTACAAAGTGCCGTTCATATATGATACAGTTTTTCAACCCATTTTGTTTTGTTAAATTTGGAAGAAGACATCCTTCTCTTTAGCTCTGGATAACACATTAATAATGCAGATTTGGTTTATGACGGAGTTTTCACATATGTTTGCTGAATTTTATGAGGTTTGTCAATTTCTGCCTATTTTATATAATTTTATTATTATTTTTGCAAATATAAAAAATACATTTGTGACTATAATCAATTACTTTATTGTGAATTCCAACAATGCAGATTGTGCATGTGACTTTAAGTAACTATGAGCCCGCTACAAACACCGTACGAGATGATGAGCGAGGGGAAGCACATCATAATTGGGTGGATGAAGTGGTTAGATGTGAAGGAAGGGGGACTATCAATGAAGCCGATTCTAGCTACTTGCCTGTGAAGCCACGGGCAGAAAAGAAAGATCCTTCCCTTTTGACTAGGTTATTGTCATTCCTCCCTTAAAATGAAAATGTTGTACTTCAATAGCATGCGTGAATTCGTCGTACCTTTTTTAAAGTAGTTTTTGTGTCATGTACAGGGAAGAGGCTGAAACACCAAAAATATGGGCTCAAATTTGTATTCAAAGAATGGTAGAACTTGCCAAAGAAAGTACAACAATGCGTAGAATGTTGGACCCAATGTTTGTCTATTTTGATACTAACCGACAATGGATTCCTCCTCGTGGGTTAGGCTTGATTGTTCTATCTGATATGGCGTACTTCATAGAGAGCCCAGGTACTTGGTGTTTACATTTGTATCTTAGTTAACTTTTACATTTTGTTTGCAGTATTTATAAATACTGAAATTTGCTTGTGTTCTGATTTCAGAAAACAAGCAGTTGATATTAGCTTCGGTTGTTCACCATTTGGACCACAAAAATGTTTCACATGATCCTGAATTGAAGTCATATGTCATACAGACTACTACTTCTTTGGCTCGCCAAGTTAGGTCTGAAGTTGCACTGAAAGATATTGGATATGTGACCGATCTCTGCCGGCATTTGAGAAAAAGCCTTCAAGCAACTGTTGAATCAGTTGGAGAACATGAGTTCAGCTTGAATACCTTACTTCAATCATCAATAGAAGACTGCTTACTCGAAATTGCCAAAGGGGTATGTATATTTTCCAACAACTTTACCCTGGTTTTTTCATTATGACTTTATTTTTTTGATTCGAGCTTCATTATGTCTTTGCTAGATTGCTGATGCTCGCCCTCTTTTTGACGTGATGTCAACAACACTTGAAAATTTGCCTCCTAGTAGTATAGTTGCCAGGGCAACTACTGCGTCAATGATTATTCTTGCCCACATGATCGTCATAGCATCTGTTTCATCAAATACACAACAGGTATATTCATTATGTAATTATCAACAGAGGTTTTTTTTCTTCTTATTTACTTATTATTATTTTTTTCAATTGACGTTTGTACTATAATTAAACTTCTTGTACCAGGTGTTTCCAGAGGGTCTTCTTCTTCAACTTCTGAAATTAATGTTGCATTCAGATGTTGAAATGCGTTTGAGTGGACATCAAATCTTTTCTGTTCTTCTCATTCCGAGCTCTAACCATTTGAGACGTGATGCTTCTAATAATAGTACAAGGAGATGGAGTTCTGATAGTGCATCCGTGTTCGCCTCGGTTACTTCCTTACTTGATAAGCTTAGGAGAGAAAAAGATGGAACAGTAGTTGAAAAAAGTGAAATATGTATTCAGGATGGTATATTGGAAAAAGAAAACACCGAGGCAGAAAGGAAACCTGCGTGGGGCCCCAAGAAATCCCCCAACTTTCAGAAATTAAGCTCCATTACTGCTGGAGAAATAGCATTGTCTAATGCAGTAAGCACCTGTCAGGCTTTCGTCGTGTTTTACATATTTGTAGAGGTCCGGACGGGTCAGGTTTGGGCTGGTTGGGTGATGGATTTGGGTCATAATGGCTGATCTTATTATAGTTTGGGAAATATTACTACAAAACTCATTTTTTCTTTAATAATTGAATTTTGTTGAATAAACTGATCATGAGGTTATATAAATTGAAATACACTTTGGGTGTCTTTTGACCTGTTTGACATGTTCAACACATCTCACTTTCTTTTATCATCTTTATTTTGCCTTTTTGACGCGTTACAGGTTTAACATAACAAAATAGTCCCATTCCTTGGTAAATGGGTTGATCTACCACCTCCACTAATGTGATCTTTTTATCGAGTACAACACTTGTTCTGTGACTTCTGCCCCTTGAAGCTGCAACAACCCGACTTGGCACAAGATAACAATTCATTTTATCTTATATTTTATATTTTCATAATTGATGATTGTGACAGGAACCATCTGTAATGAAGTTTAGTGAGGATCAAATAACTCAATTGTTGTCTGCCTTCTGGATACAAGCCAATCTTCCTGATAACAATCTTCCAAATATTGAAGCTCTAGCTTATTCTTTCTGCCTAACACTGATTTCTATGCGTCTTAAGGTGAGAAGATGGCATGCATATTTTATTTGCTTCATATAATGCCATATCTCACTGTAACTTATGTATGTATATTTGACCTTTTATATGTATATTATTGCAGAATCCTAATGACAATCTTGTGGTTAGCATTTTCCAACTTCCACTGTCACTTTTGAAGATATCATTAGATCATAGCAATGGTATGTGAAACTGTATTTGCAACTTTAAAGTCGGGCAATTATATTGCTGGGAAAAATTTATGATAATTACTTATTTTGCTATTGGTCAGGAATGTTATGTCCAGCACACCAAAGATCGCTTCTTACATTATCAACAGCAATGCTGATGTTTGCAGCCAAGATGTATCAAATTCCTGATATTGTTGATTTACTAAAGCCAGTGCTTAAATCTGATGTAAGTTTACTCTGTAACATACAACATTTATTGGGAATGTAATTTCATTCTGATAATTATTTTCATTGTAGGTCGATAACTACTTGGGTATCAGTGATGACTTTCAAGTTTATATAAAGCCTCGGGCAGATTTGAAAGAGTACTGTTCTGACCATGATAATCAAACGGCTAATGCTTTACTTGTTAAGTTGCAAGGCAAGATGTCTAAATCATATGAGAAAATCATTGATATTTTAGTCGAGAAGTTATCTAGCATAACAGAGGTACAGTTTGTTATGAATCGTACATTTGTTTATAGTTTTATTGTGCTTTTTCTACAAGCGGCAAGTGGGTGCTTAGAGAACAGGTCAAAATAAGTTTCGGTTAAACGCAAAATGAATCGTACATTTGTTTATTGCTTTATTGTGCTTTTTCTAGAAGCGGCAAGTGGGTGCTTCGAGAACAGGTCAAAATAAGTTTCGGTTGCGTTTAACCGAAACATTTTTTGTCCAACTATTAACTTTTAAAATAATAATAATAAGTCTGCTGAATACGAGTTTAAAAACCATATTACTATGATAACAATCTTATTTTGTTTAATTAACACAACTTTAGGCATCTTTCCACAAGTTTGACCAGTACGAGCTTTTTGTTTTCATTTTATTTATTAATTTAGTTTTGTTGTTGTTGTGGTTGTGTGTGTGTTAGTTATGTTTTTATTTATTTATATTATTTATATATGAAATATTTTTAATACGCATTGGTGTTGGAGATTTAACTCAAATCAACTCTTTATTTTTGATGGATTTAGGATTGATATATTTTTGTGTGTTGTCTACTTTCATAAGATGGAAGCAGAAGAACTGCGTATACAGTTATTCGAAACATTCATGCCCGACGATGCAATGTTTGGTCCAGAATCAATGCTTCATCTGGATCACTCTCATAGAGTCGCTTATTCAAAAGAATCTATTTCTTTTGAGACGGTAACCTGTTGCATATTCTTGTGAAATATATGTGTGTCAGATGTCTAAATTCTCTTCCCTTTTCGGGATTTACAAAGCAGCTGTTTTTTTTTCTTTTCAGGATTACCCTACAAATTCATTAGTTGAGGATGATGCAAGCAGTGAATCATCTGTTTCGGATCTCTCCCGGTTTGTAACTAAATCTCCGACACCAGGCTCCATGTCTCATGCTATTAGCGTTCGGCAACTTCTTGAATCAGTAATTTTTCTAATCACTTGTTCCTCCATCTGTTCTATAAAGATTGCAATTATCTCATTTCCTTGGTAAAATTTGATTGTTTAAACTTATACTACCCATGAAATTGATTGGGCACATGGGATTAAATTATATGTTTTTTTTATTAAAGGTTATTTTAGGTTCTTTTTTAACAATTTTTGACGTGAACCGACTCAATTTTTTAGTTTTTTAATTATTTTAAGGGCAACGTAGTTGTACTTCCAAAAAATTGCTAAAAATGCCATTTTGGGATGTCAGGTGAACAGTGCTTTGTTTGTTTGGTTTTTTCAAATACCTCATGTTTTGGGTACATGAGATTTATTTCGTAATTTTTTGTAAATAATTTTGTTTTTGATATTTGACAAATATTCAAACAATTTAGTGGAACACGTTCAAATCAAAACATTGCAAATTTCCGCGTATTGGCCGGTCTAGATTATTGAACAATGGCTGTGCAATTTTTGCTTGTAGGCCCTAGAAGCAGCTGGTCAAGTGGCTGGAGCATCTGTCTCGACTTCTCCCCTTCCATTCAGTGCGATGGCTGGTCAATGTGAAGCCCTTGGTACAGATTCAAGGAAAAAGCTCTCTAGTTGGCTTTCTCATGCAAATGGCGATACAAAACCAGCAGACATGGGTGCCCTTGGTCATCAGAATCCAAATCTTACGAGGGTATTTCTTCTTCTAACCTTGTTTCATGATCGTTGAACTTGTGGCTTTCATAACTTCTACTCATCGTCCGACTGGTTTTTAATGTAGATTTTGGGTGAAGATGAGCCAGTTCGTGCTGGAATGAATGGTTTGAGGCTACCTCCTGCCAGCCCTTTTGATAACTTTCTAAAAGCAGCTAGATATGCTTAGAAAAGTGGATCTCTAGTTAGCTGCAAGTAGCGATTCATGTCAGTTTTAGATGGAATGTAAGAATTCACTTGATTGGACACTTTAGGACTTGTATGTCACTTCTTGATGATGTTAACCTAGCAATGCATGTAAAACTTGGCCTCATACGAGTTTTAACTCGGATTATATCAGATGTTACTCGTTAGTTTTGCGAGGTTGTGATGTTTGTCATTAGAGTTTAACAGACTAACAAAACACTAATATGAATCTGATCATGTGATTTTTGTCCTCCCTCTGCAATCCCAACAATAGACCAATAGTTATTAATCATCCTGTTTAGTTCATCGCCTTCTCATTTGTGGCCCTTAGACTCTTTGAGTGCTTATCTAACGTTCGGGGTATTCTAAAGATGCCCCCCAAATTCTTTTGCATACCCTCGAGCCCAGTACAGTACTTTTCCAGCCCAGTCTTTTCTAAGATCGGTTCTAGTCCAGTTCAGAAGGTAGGAATTAGAAAAGGGGGTAAGTGATAGAAAGTAAAAAGAAAAAACATAATGTTATTGATTAGATAGGTTGGAGGGGGTATGAGATGGTAAAAAGGGGTATCTTTAATAGGCCCCCTAACGTTCTATGCTACATTCTTTTATTGTTTATATCCGTTTCAATTTTTCGGTAGCTTACTATGTTGTATGACTTCTATCGCGAATCATATATATGAAAACTTTATGAATATCATAAAAATAAGCATATGCTATGGACTATTTTGTGGTCGATTATATGATCATAACAATATTGACCCTGATAGTTTTTTTTGGATTGGGGTTTTATGATATTACGAGGGGAATCATGATTATATAATCGGGTGAGGTTCTTGAGAGAAGAGGTAAAAGTGAGGGAAGGGAGGGAAGCTAATGAGGAGGTGACAAGTGTCATCCTCATTTCTCCACCGTTTTTATTCATTTCCTTCCTCTTTCTCATTTCTCCACTTTTTTTTATCCATTTCTTCCATCTTTCTTTCTTTCTTTCTTTTTTTTTTTTCTTTTTTTCTATTTCCCTTTTTTTCTAAAAACTTTTATTAAAAAAATTTATTTTTATAAAAAAAATAAAAAAACATTTAAAAAAAAATTATTTTTTTAACTTGTACGAACTTCTATAACACTTTTATCAAAAATATAATTAAATAAAATTTGTTAACATTTTTTACAAATTTTTTTCATTTTTAACAATTAAAAATTAAAAAAATAGTTTTTAACATTATTAAAAAAAAATTTACTGTTTAATTTTTTCATTTTTATATCATTTTCACATTTGTGATGCACCAGATATTATATATTAAAATGCAGATGAATATAAAAAATAAGATGCAATAAAAGTAGATTATTATTGTGTTTACTAACATAATAAACTATGATGCACTAATTTTCTCTGAATATGATGCATAGAGTGTTTAAATATCATGCATCGACTTTCAAAATATAATATAAAACATAATTATTGAATTAAAAAGTGGTGCATCATAGTTATAAAACATGGTGTATCGAGTGTTTAAAATATCATGCATCGACTTTCAAAATATACTATAAAATGTCGTTATAGAATTAAAACATGGTGCATCATAGTTAGAAAAACATGGTTCATCATAGTTATAAAACATGGTGCATCGAGTGTTTAAAATAGCATGCATCGACTTTCAAAATATACTATAAAACATCGTTATTGATTTAAAAGGTGGTGCATCATACTTATAAAACATGATGCATCATAGTTATAAAATATGGTGCATCATAGTTATAAATATGACGTTCCGACTTTTAGATATACGATAAACATCATTAGTGTATAAATCTTGGTGCATCATAGTTATAAAATATGGTGCATCATAATTTTAATTTTACAATGCATTGAAGTTATAACTTTGTTATATCAAAATTTATTTTATTTAAGGTATGAATATGGTGCATCACATAATTTTATTTTTTTTGTAATACTATATATAAAATTGTATTTACATATAACGAGAGGTAAAACAACAACAGAAAAAAGGTTGAAAACGCGAAAAAAAAAAAACAATGATAAACAAGCCGTGAAAATGGTTAAATGAAAATGTTGAAAAATGCAAAAAAAAAAAAAAAAAAAAACTGATAACAAGAACTTTAAAAAATGCAAAAAAAAAAAAAAATTATTAAAAAAAAAACGAAAAAAATAATAAGAAACAAAATTAATGTAAAAAAATAAAACACTACAAAAATTTAAGAAAAAAAAGTGAAGGAGAAATAATTAGGTTAGGGTGTGTTTGGTAGAGAGAGTTGAGATGGAAGAAATGGAAATCAACTTATTTCCCATGTTTGGTTGGCCCGAGATATAAAAAAGTGGAGAATTGTGATTTCCCGAGATATACAATCCTTTGTATTCTAATTTCCATCCCTTTTGGAGAGAAATCAAGTTTCTTCACAAAACAATTCTCCGTGTCCTGGCTGAGATATTGGATAGGATTAAAAAAAAAAAGGGGTATAAATTGGCAAGCACGTGCAAGGCACATTTGCACTCCAAAATTCAGAAATCATCCAAGCCCTAGAGCTTCAGTACAACGACGAGTTCGGTCCCACTTCGACCGGTGTTCATCCCTCTCGTCAAGCTACTGCTACCTCCTTCTTCTTGGATACTTCGGTTCGTCATGTGTCACAGTAATGATCATCTCCCCTTCTTCCATTCTCTTTTTTGATTATGTTATTCACAACACACACGTATCTAGTAGAAATCACATGTGAAACATTTAATTTTCTTTTGTTTACACACATGATTATGTGTTTTTAACCTAATTATATCATGAATCGATTTATGAGCTTCTGTTGTTTAAACCTGCAATTGAACTCACTATTACCCTAAAAAAGAAGAGTGCAAGTTGTACTGTGCAACATACACTTGTGGATCTCCATTATTAATAAATAAAAAGTTAATTTCATGAAGATCCATATATGGAGTATGGCAAAGGCAGATTACATACGTATGTGTTAGTTCAATTGAAATGAGGCTAAAAATTTATGGGTACTAACTAACAAATTGCAAAACTTTTTGTGATAGTATAAAACTGTAACTGTGCTACATATATTGAAATTGATAATAGGACTACAATTAAGATTGTGCTCCTGTGAGATACCATAACCATTGTGAAAATGAATTATTGCTACTAAGAGCAAGAAATGCATACGATATTTTGAAAACATATTTGCTTTGTTTATCAACTGTGGGTTGTCTGGAATCATCTCCGGTCTTTTTACATATATCTGCGGGTTAAATCTTTTATACATGGTTCTACGGTTGGTTTATCAACAGTATCTTGCAACTCGATGTATTTCGAGACCATTGTGAAGATGTATTTCGATATATTAAGAAGTAGAAGTTATAGACATAAGTATCTTGCATTTTGAGCTAATGTGGATTGATTTGTTGTGTTGAGAGTGCAGGTCGAGTGGTCTGTGCGGGCTGCATCCGTTTTGCAATTAAGCATAGGTCGGGTGGTCTGTATGCGTCGAGTGTAGGCCGCAAGGTCTGTGGGTGGGCGGGCTGGATCTGTTTCGTTTTCAAAGCATGCCATATTTGACTAGGTCGAGTGGTCTGTGCAGGTCAAGTGCAGATCGAGTGGTATGTTTGGGCTGATATGTATAACGCGGATAATGGTGTAAAACATACTACCTTCAGGCGGTTCAAAGTTGTTTGGGTGGACCCTTAAACAAGGTCAAGCGGAAACTCAAACGAGGTCAAGATTAAAGACGTCGAAGGAACCTTAACAATATCTTGCAACTCGATGTATTTCGAGACCTTATATATAGAAGTTATATACATATGTATGTTGCATTTTGAGCTAATATGGGTTGATTTGTTTTGTTTGTATTTCGAGACCTTATATATAGAAGTTATACACATACTAAATGATGGTCTCCATAATACGCGTACTGATGTGTATTGGTTAATAACATTATCTTCGCAAGCATTTTTGTTTCACGATGATACTAAATTTATTGTGGTATTAGGTTGGGCTTGTTTTTAAATGGCATGTCATTGTTTAGCTATATCTTTGAACTTTGAATTGTATACACTTGAATTAAAATTGTGCTCAAAAAGAGATGTTTGAAGTTAATTACGTTTTGTATCATATATTGTGGTTTTGTAAATAGGGTGAAAAATATTTATATTAATGGCAATATCATAATCAAAATTCAATTTCATTTCTCTGTATTCAGGTACCAAACAAAGGAATTGAATTCTTTGCAATTTCTCAGGTCAATTCTCTGTCGCTACCAAACAATGGAAACCCTTAAGGATTTCTCAGCAATTTCATTTCTCTACATTTCATCACTCTGACCTATTTCTTTTCTCTAAATTTCTCCCTACCAAACGAGCCCTTAGAGAAATAAAAAAGGTGGAGAAATGAAGAAGACACATGGCAGCACCCTATTGCTTCCTCCACTTGTGTCCAAAAAGTCTCTTCCGTACATGAACCAATATCTTATATAATCTCTATTGTTTATTTGTCATATTATTTTTGTTTTTTATCCCATTCCCACAAGACATATGGTACAACTACAAACTTAATTACATAAGCTCCATTTGTTCAGAACAACTCCATAATGTCACATATGACTCTTTATATCTTAAACACTCGGAAATGATAGCACATATAAATATGTATCCTTACATTCATGTTCAAAATGGACAAGATTCCAAGTTGATACAAATCTTATTCAACACAGAATGAAAATTTACAGATCAATCATAAAACTTGCAAGTTGAAACTTAGTGGCATGATGGATTCTATCCGGCCTTATTCATGATGTGAATGGTGATTGTGTTCATTATGATGGAACAATGCCTGCCGGCTCCATAAACTTACGAGCGATCACAATCGAATGAGTGACATCATCAGGGTGAGTAACCGAGAGTACATCAAAACCTTGAATGATCTCAGGGTCCACAATAGCGTAAAGAAACGCACGAGCACCTTTAACACTCCTTAGCATCAAGATGGCACCAGGGGCCATGTACTTTGCCAAATGACTAATAACCTTAACCTTCTCATTGAGATCAATTCCCACAAGCGCAGCCAGGAAAACCACATCGTACTCTTTCAACTCGTCAGTTACATCCATTACATCGGTCGTGTTAAAGACCATTCTCTTTGACAAGTTAGGATCAGATGAAACAAGAGTAGCTGCCAATGAGTTTGAAAGAGAGTCTCTCTCATAGTTGTGAAAGATTGTGTCTTTAAGATGATAAGAAGCTAAAACAATTGAGGTGAGAGGTAACGGGCCAGAACCCAGAAATGCGAGACGTTTAGGGGTGATATTGCAATGCTGTATGAGAACCTCATACTCAAGGCGACAAAGTTTGAGGTAGATGGGATAGAAAGGATATATGTTAAGATGATTAATAGGGTCTGGAACATAGGTTAAAAGGGTTGAAAAATGAACTTCTTGATGCCACTCAATCTCACCGCGAATCCTAACGAGCTTCGACTTCATTTCTTGAATATCTGCAGGGAGAGAGGCTACGTTAATGGAAGAGGGTTGGGTGCAAGTGACAAGCAATTCGGTGAAGAGACTGTTAACTTCCTTAGAGGGTTTAAGAGATTCAAGCTTTGACATTTTGTCATAAATTTCACACACTTTATTAACCAAGGTGATCTCATCTTGGACTTGAAGTGATGCCATGCCCCACAGTTTGAACTTGAAACTGCTAAAAACGGTTAGAACTCTTTGTTTGTTAGATTGTTATTAACAACCAATTGTATTTGTGCATACTTGTCAAGAAATAGTATCATATATATAGTGAGGTTCAGGTCCCACATATAGTTTTTATTTTCGAAAAAACGTTAACCTTTTATTTTAGGGATCGAGTATGAACAACTCCATCTCCTTAAATACTTAAAGATTTAAAAATTTAGTATCTATTTAGTACTTCAGGAAATTTTTCTTGAATTATTATTCTTTAAATAAGATACAAATTGTTCGGTATTCATTGTTGTTGATTTTTTGGTTATACCAATTGGGCAATTGCCCTAATGATACCGCCATTGCAAACGCACAGACTTCACATGTATGGCCTATAGTTCGGGAGTTCAAGTCCTTGCCTCATCATACGTGAGCAGTGTTTTAAAACCCGGGTTTTTAGTCGACCCGGAAAAGTGTTAATTTCTGGTCGGATCGGTCGGACCGGTTGGGCCAGAAGGTCGCGGACCGGAGTTAATAATAATATACCGTAGTAGTATTTAGTGAATTTTTTTTATTTTTTTATAATTATAATTATTAATTATATCATGTATAATAATTATAATCCATATAGTAATAAAGGGTGATGACACATTGATTCCCTCGTTATTCTTGAAATACACATCAATATAATTATTATATAATCCATAGAGTAATAAATGGTGATGACACATCGGTCAAAAATTCCCTCATTACCCCCATTTTTCTTGAAATACATAATCAGTCAACATTCCCTAATTATAAATGATTAAGGGGTCTTTTGTTTGAGCTTAAAATGTCTTAAAAGTGGTAGTTGTATTATTTGATAAGCTAAATGTCCATTAAGATGTTTTGGTATATTTTTCTAATTAGGTCTTAATCTAGCTGAAAAACTACTTATTCAGTAAGCTATTTACAATTGCTTAAAACTTCTAATTGATAAATAAATCCCGTAACGTTTTGTCAATTTTCTCGTATAAATGGATTATCGCTTGTTAATTTATGTAAAAAGTATTTCTTTCCTTTTTTGATTCTTGTGTTTTTGTTTATTTATTATTTCATGACAATTTATTTATTGATGTTATTATTGGTTTCTAGAAGTCTAGAAAGTTATGTCGGAACTCGTGTAAGTTTTTTTCCTTCTTAAGTTAAGTCGATTGAAACTCTATTATATTCATGCCATTTGTATCACGTCAAAAAATAGTGAAACACGTGTATTCAGATGTTTGTACTTTTTATTTATCAAACGATCTTAATGATTATGTATTCAGATTTCAGATGACAGGTCTTATTATTCAGAACTGGTTTCAGATTTCAGCTATCAGTAATCAGAATAAACAAAAGACCCCTAAATGTACATAGGAATTGTAAAAAAATAAAATAAAACCTGGTCAATGCGCCGGTCCGGTTCATGATCCAACCCGGTTCGATCGGCCGGTCAACCGGGTCGTTGACTAGTCAAAGTATCAAAAAAACCGGGTTTTTTTGAGCCGGATTTCCCTAAAAATACGGTCCAACCGGTCCGATCGGGCCGGTCGAACCGGGTCTTAAAACACTGTACGTGAGTGATATGTGGACCGATGATTTGTCCGGCGTTGATGCTCATTAATTACAGATGAAGCGGACACGTACCATTGAAATAGGGTAAGAAAGTCGGGATACCCTCCAAATTTAACATTTTTTTGTTTGGTTATTGAAGACTCATGTTCTTCACTCTGATTATTAAAAAGTTATGTTACATTGGATATACAGTTGTTATTTTATATTTTTTAACTCTAAATTAGTGCCAATTCCGTTATAATTCAAGATATATACGGATTGATGGACCAATTTGACTCGAACAAAATAATGCAAAACTAACTATTTAACATGTTTAATCTATTTACGTAATCACGCCATTTCGTATATATGTTGATATAAACATAGATATAGATACATATATATCAGAGACAAAAAAATCTGGAACTAACAGTAACACCAAAGACATGGTATAATATTGGTATGGGTCTAGAAATCTACGTAACTATGACTCAAATTCGATCTATTGTATGTTTCAATTTCATTTTGATTTATCAAAATCTCAGTTATTTCTATTGTATGTATTTAACCCTCTTATTACCGGTAACGAATGAATGTCATGGCCGGATACATATCATACAATATAATAATGATAAATATAAGTTCGATACACATAATAGATTAAAATTAAAATGAAGCTGGATATATACATAGAATAGACTTTGAGTTGTAGTTAGATACATTTTCATACGCGCTTATTCCTATTTATATTGCTCAATGGTACGCACAACAGTGGTATACGGTATACCCTTTAACCTGTGTAACATGTTATGTAATCAGTTCATATTTGGGTTAGATAATATAATATAATATAATATAATATAATATAATAGGAAAACAATACAATTAAGCAATAAAATATGTAGATTAATTAGTTATTATTTTTTTAATAATTTTATTTTTTATTTGTAGTAGCATACACATTGATATTCCATATGGCGTGAGGCTAAGCTTCCAAAGAAAATTTAGGCGTGAGACTTGCATACGTAAACCTTTTTACAGAAATTTGTATAACTTTCTGTATATATTAAAAAATGTAACTGATTAAACTAACATTTTATATGAATATATTAGAAAATAATACTTATATAACACGTATTTCTAAGAGAATAATTGTTAAGTATTATGAGCCCAAACAACACAAACAATTGAATAATTGTAACCACACAAATCAACAAACGGATAAAAGTAATGCGGAAAAGTAAATCGACACGAGGATATAACGTGGTTATATGCGATCGGGGTGATCGCTTTACTCCACGGCCAACTAGAGAGTTTTCTTGTATTATTATGTAGCTTAGGGTTTTACAATAATAGGGTTACAATATATATAAATCGCATAAGGAATAAGACGGCTAAAAAACAAAATATTGGGCCGCTGCTTAAACACGTCGCGAATGGAGAAAATAAGGCCGCCAACTTGTTCCAAAAAAAAGTCCACGTGAGGATCCAATATCTCACCAAAACAATTAATTAGGAATCACGTGATATGAGGTAAGCCTCCTCCATATTGCCCTCATTTAATTAATATATGTCTTTGTCACACCCCGCCAAACGGTAATTACAATTACGTAGAGTGGTTTGCGGAAGCTTAGTGACGTGGCGGGGGTGTGAGCAGTAAAAACAACCAACAGTTACATACATACTCAGAGCATATGATTATCGCAGAACGAATATAGATTAAGATGCCATTAGTTAAAGTTTTACAAAAGGTTACCACTTGAAAAGTGGTAACAGTAATAGTAGTGGTTGAAATCAGTATTTCATAAAATACATAATATCAAAAGTAGATTTCATAGGTATGACTGCAGTAGTTGCAGTTATACAGAGGAAATCCATGTGTCCCAAAAGTAGTGGCATCCTAACAAGTCCAGGGTAGTCCGTCCTGATATGTATGCAGATCTTACTTACGCTGCTAATTCCCTGAAAAACATAGAGTAAAACGTCAACAAAATTGTTGAGTGAATTCACAAGTTTGTTTGTTATGTAGGAAACACAAGTTAATCATTTAAGAATAACATTTCCAAATAGTGTTGTTTGTCAAGTAGGAAACACAAGTTATTAACAAATAACATTTCCCCAAATCAGTTGTAGTTGTAATAGGAAACACAGGTTATTTCAATCAAGAGATAACATTCCCTAATTTAGTCATTAGTAGGAAACACAGGTTAACCTAGATAAAGATTAACAATTCCAAATCAGTGTACGTAGGAAATCACTTCCTAAACAATAGTTTTGTGGGAATATTTAGACGGTGATCCCTTGAAAGGTGAGCTAAACCTGTCAAGTAAGGTAACCCGATCTAACCCTATAACCAAACCACAACCCTAATCTGTTGTTATTTGCCATGCTGGACAATTAAGTATACGCTCCCAAATCCGTAGGAGGGTCGTCACGGCGATAGTACTATCCGTATACTCAGTGGCTAGAGTCACCTAGCTAATGGTTATAGTCTGTAGCCATAAGGTCTTTTATGCACTACATCGTTCAGCCTAGATCCGTACCAAGATTCGTTGCCTAAATTCCCAAAATAGTTATGAAAAACATTTCATAAAACATAGTTCAAATAGTTGTGTGAAATACCCTTTCACAAATAGTTCAAGTATGAAGTACCTCTTCATAAAACACAGTTCAAATCGTCGTGTGAAATACCCTTTCACAAACAGTTCAAGTATGAAGTACCTCTTCATAACAATTTCAGCAAATACATACAGTATTTAATCAATTACAGTATGAAATCACATTTCATCAATAGTTTAAGTAAATACATCTAGTATTTAAATCAGTTGTCGCATGCAAATCTACATACGATTTCTATGCTTTCCACCCCGAGGTTTTAAAACATTAAAACATTTAAAAGGGGTTTGTGAACTCACTGTAGGTGCTCGGATGTGAATGCTAGCGAGATAAGATAGCGTAGCCCAAACGTAGTCAACCTATACACAATAATGTATTAACTATAAGTACTTTATTTACTTACGTTAATAATTTGTTTGTTTAAAGAAATTATCAATTTCTTAAGTTGTGTATGTCGTTGATGATTGTTGTTTGAAAATAAATAATATTTTCCCAAGTTATGTTTGTTTGTCGAATCGTCCAAAATGTGTAAGCATATATACATATATACTTATATAGTTGCATATATATATTCTCGCATATATATATTATTGTTCGTACGCATTAAATAAGTCCAATGTCCGAAATCATAGTTTGTCTCGTTTTATAGTGTCATTCAACAATTTATAATGTCTCGTATATGTCTTGTACAATTGTAGTCGTTAACGGAATTGCTTTGTGTTTTAAGTTAAAAGTCAAGTTGTTGACCAGACACGGGAATCCGCCGGATTTAAAAGAATCCGCCGGATTTAAATCAAAAATCGGAATACGCCGGATTCGAGTGAATCCGCCGTATTCAATCAAGTTCGGGGGAATCCGCCGGATTGAATCGAATACGCCGGATTCGTGTGTGTTCATCAGATAGTTCGTGCGAAGGTTTGTGAATACGCCGGATTCATTCGAATCCGCCGTATTCACCCGTGTCTTTTACTCGTTCATCGATTTAGCCGAAGGTTTGTGTGCGGTCAGAGGTGGGAATACGCCGTATTCGAAGGAATACGCCGTATTCGACTGGTTTAATAATGGGAATCCGCCGTATTCCCGTGAATACGCCGGATTCATCTGAGCTTCGGTCTGGGAATCCGCCGGATTCGCTTGAATCCGCCGGATTCAAAGGTTTTGCAGGTTCTGGTTCGTGCAGAGCAATAATAAGCTCGAATGTTTTGGGTTTCAAATCATTTGTACATCAAACCCAAACGTTTATACTATCAATATTTAGCATTTTAACAACTTATTACATCATTATAACATGTTTTCATGCATCGATTTTGCATTTGAAGTTTTGGGTTTTAAAACCATTTTCAAGAATCACTCATCAATCTTCGAGTTTGTGATGTTATGTAGCTAGATTAAGATGTATAAACAAGTTGTATAACGAAATTTTAGCAAAGAAATCAAGGAAATGAAAGTTTCCTTACAATGAGAAATGTGAAGGTGGTGATGATCGATGATGATGATGATGATGATGATGCTTCTGGCCTTGTGTTCTACTACTTCTGCTGCCTTTGATCTTGTTAAAATTTTTGAGAGAAAGAAAAATGAATGATGGTTGTGTGTTTTGCAGAATGATCGAAGTGAGGGAGGGAGTATGGTTTAAATGAATCGGTCTCCTCAATTATTGACGGTAGGTGCCAAATTTTGGCACCTCAATTTCGAGTACGGGTATAATTATAGCAATATAAAATTTAACATTTTATATTTTTATTTTGTAGATGCTCTCCTGGTTCGTAATATGTTTTCAGAATAATGAGGTTATCATTATTTTTGATAGTTGTACATTTTTGTACATTTTACTGCGCGCAGTTAATTGAGCGCCAATTTTCAGTAAATTTAGGATTTCATATTTTGAAGTAATGTTCTAACTTCTTCCAAATGAACGAGAAAATTTGTATTTTTATGATTCGACGTCGTATGCGCGTTTTAGAATTGTTTCTGTTCGTGTTATAATACGTTTTATGTTAAACGTATATTTGAACCACTTTATCTATATGTTATAGATATATAAATACTCGTAATTAATAATCGAATTATTAATTATATATTTTGTCACCAACATTTGTTATTTATTTTGTCGCATTTATTCGGACGCGTATTCGGTAACTTTTCAGCTAAAAATCGAGTAATTTTATAAATTACAATTTATGTAATACTTCATGTATTATTGTTTTGGGCTCGCTAGACTCACATCACGTCAAAAGTTTATGTTAACACAATCGTAGGGAATTAGCGTAAGAAATGCATGTAATTAAGTATAATTATATACCTAATTTGGAGGAGTGTCACATTCTCCCCCCGTTAGTGAAATCTCGTCCCGAGATTTAAGTCGAGCCGTGAGTCTCGGTCACGCTCTCAAATAGGTTAGGGTATTTCTTTCGCATTTCATCCTCTCGTTCCCAGGTAAACTCTGGGCCATGTTTCGAGTTCCAACGAACTTTAACCAGTTTGATTCGTTTGTGTCGAAGTTTCTGCGTTTTAGAATCCATAACTTCAACAGGTTCCTCCACAAAGTTAAGTTTTGAGTCAATGAAGACTTCGTCAGGAGGAAGGATAAGTGTTTCGTCAGAAAGACACTTTTTGAGGTTGCTAACGTGGAAAGTATCGTGTATGCTACTAAGCTCTTGAGGTAGTTTGAGCTTGTAAGCGACAGGACCAATCCTAGCAAGGATTTCAAATGGTCCGATGTATCGTGGGTTCAGCTTTCCTCGTTTGCCAAATCGTGCTACTCCTTTCCAGGGAGATACTTTGAGTAGGACCTTGTCCCCTACTTGAAACTCAAGAGGTTTACGGCGGTTATCAGCGTAACTCTTTTGTCGATCTCGTGCCGCTTTCAGTCGGCTCAATACTTGAGTTATTTTGTCAGTGGTTTCCTGGACAAGTTCGGGTCCAGATAGTTGTCTGTCGTCCAACTCTGCCCAACAGAGTGGTGATCGGCACTTGCGTCCATATAACGCCTCAAATGGTGCCATCTGTATACTCGTGTGATTACTATTGTTGTAAGAAAATTCAGCTAGAGGTAGGTGAGTATCCCAGTTACCTCCAAAGTCTATCACACATGCTCGCAACAAGTCTTCGAGCGTCTGTATAGTTCGCTCACTTTGGCCGTCAGTCTGCGGGTGATAGGCAGTACTCATATCAAGTCGAGTACCCATTGCCTGTTGTAATGTTTGCCAAAAGCGAGAAGTGAATCGTGCATCTCTATCAGAGATGATGGATAGTGGCACACCATGCCGAGAAACAATCTCTTTAATATAGATTTTAGCTAGTTTATCCATTCCATCCGTTTCCTTAATAGCGAGGAAGTGGGCTGATTTCGTCAATCGATCGACAATCACCCATATGGCATTTGCTCCCGATGCCGTTCTAGGTAACTTCGTAATGAAGTCCATTGTTATTTGCTCCCATTTCCATTTGGGCATTTCAGGTTGTTGCAAAAGTCCAGACGGCTTTTGGTATTCAACTTTGACTTTAGAACAAGTCAAACATTTACTTACGTAGGTGGCAATGTCACGTTTCATTCCAGGCCACCAGTAGAAACCTTTCACGTCATGGTACATTTTGTCTGCACCAGGATGTATCGAGTAGTTGGACTTGTGTGCCTCGTCCAAAATCAGCTTGCGTAACTCATCTACGCATGGTACCCAAATTCGGTTCATGAAGTACAACACTCCGTTGTCCTTTTTCTCTAATTGTTTTTCCATCCCCTTCAAGGATTCATCCTTAAGACGTTCGGGAATGAAAGCAGTTTCTTGTGCATCGCGAATTTGAGTAATGAGATTCGAGTGGATTGTCAATCCCAAGGCTCGAACTCTTCGAGGTTTGATTCGTTCCTTACGACTCAGGGCATCTGCTACTACGTTAGCTTTACCCGGGTGATACTTTATTTCACAGTCGTAATCGTTAAGTAATTCGACCCAACGTCGTTGTCTCATGTTAAGTTCTTTTTGGTCGAATATATGTTGTAGGCTCTTATGATCAGTGAAGATCGTACACTTTGTACCGTATAGGTAGTGTCTCCAGATCTTCAGTGCAAAAACAACGGCTCCCAATTCCAAATCATGAGTCGTATAGTTTTTCTCATGCACTTTTAGTTGTCGTGATGCATAAGCAATGACCTTTTCATTTTGCATCAGTACGCAACCCAATCCCTGATGCGAAGCATCACAGTAAACAACAAAGTTATCTACTCCTTCGGGTAGTGATAATATGGGTGCGCTGCTCAGTTTCTGCTTCAATAGTTGGAAGGCATTCTCTTGTTTCTCATTCCACTCAAATTTCTTGTCTTTTTGAGTTAATGTGGTAAGTGGCTGGGCTATCTTTGAAAAGTTTGCGATGAATCGCCTGTAATAGCTAGCTAGACCAAGAAATTGTCGTACTTCAGTTGGGGTTTTCGGTGCTTCCCAGTTGTTGATTGCCTCAATTTTGGATGGGTCCACGTGAATTCCCTTGTCATTTATCACATGACCAAGGAATTGGACCTCTCGTATCCAAAATTCGCATTTAGAGAACTTTGCATAAAGCTTCTCTTTTTGTAGTAGTTCGAGAACAAGCTTCAGATGTTGCTCGTGATCTTCTTTCGTTTGTGAGTATACCAAGATGTCGTCAATAAACACAATGACGAATTTATCCAAATAGGGTTTGCACACTCTGTTCATCAAATCCATGAATACTGCTGGTGCGTTGGTCAGCCCAAAAGGCATGACTAGAAACTCGTAGTGACCGTAACGAGTCCTAAAAGCAGTTTTCGGTACATCCTCTTCTCGTACCTTAAGTTGATGGTAACCAGATCGTAGGTCAATCTTTGAATAATAACTCGACCCTTGCAATTGATCAAACAGATCGTCAATGCGTGGTAACGGGTATCTGTTCTTGATAGTTACCTTGTTCAGTTCTCGATAATCGATGCACATCCGCATAGATCCATCCTTTTTCTTAACAAACAAAACCGGAGCTCCCCAAGGGGAAAAGCTCGGTCGAATGAATCCCAAGTCTAGAAGTTCTTGCAATTGTGTGGATAACTCTTGCATTTCCGAGGGAGCTAGACGATAAGGTGCACGTGCGATAGGTGCGGCTCCTGGCACCAGGTCAATGTGAAACTCAACTTGTCGTGGGGGTGGCAATCCCGGCAACTCATCAGGGAACACTCCTGGATAGTCGCGTACAATGGGCACATCGTCTATAAGTCGCTCCTCGGTTTTCTTTTCTACAACGTGTGCCAGAAATGCTTGGTACCCCTTTCGAAGATACTTACTGGCCTTCAAACATGAAATCATCTTTGTAGAACTTTTTCGTTTCTCACCTTGAACCACAAGTGTTTCTCCTGTCGGTAACGGTAAGCGAACCATCTTATCATGACATATGATCTCGGCGCGGTTCTTAGATAACCAATCCATACCGACTACAATGTCAAAACTTCCCAACTTAACCGGTAGTAAGTCTATTTCGAAGAGATGACCTTCTAACTCCAAGGTACATCCCGGTACTATTTCTCCTGATTCGATTAACTCACCATCGGCTAATTCTATGGTATACTTGTTGTCTAATTTACGGGATTCAAGTTCTAATAGTGGTCTAAATTCAGTAGACACAAAACTTAAATCAGCATCCGAATCAATTAACACAGAGGCATAATGATTGTTTACAAGAAACGTACCAGTGACGGTGTTAGGGTCCTGGCGTGCCTCTTGTGCCCCGATCACGAATGCCCTTCCTTGAGCCGGTTGGTTGTTGATGTTGTTGGCTCGGTTATTGTTGTTACCGCGGTTGTTGTTGTTGAGTTTAGGGCATCGGTTACGGTAGTGTCCTTGCTCACCACATTCAAAACATCCCTGGTTTTGACGCTCAGTGTTTGCCCGTGGGGGAGGGTTAGTTTTGCATTCTCGGGTTCTATGTCCCCATGCCCTACAGTTCCCACAATACCCACACCCACCTTCGTGGTGTCGGTTACACTTACCACATTTGGGTTTGTTACCCAGGTATGGTTTCGATTCAGTAGTGGTGGCAACATATGCTTTCGCATTTCCAGAAGATTTCTTGTTCTGCTGACCCTGACGATCAGCACCACTACCGTTCCACTTTCGCTTTGCACCACCAGAACTACTAACATCAGTACTGTTCGGTTCACTTTTTCCCGACCCAGCTTTCTTAGTCAGATTTCCCATCCTGACTGCCTCATCGGTCAAACTTTGTGCTAAAGTAACAGCACTCCTGAATGTGTCCGGTTTCGATGACGTCACCAGACTGCGGATTTGTGGTACTAGACCAAATATGTAGCGCTCAATACGCTTATACTCGGGTGTCACCATATGTGGCACTAGACGTGCAAGTTCCTGAAACTTAGTGGTGTACCCAGCAATATCAGCACCAATCATGGTGATGTTCCACAACTCTGTTTCTATTTTCTGCATCTCACTGCGAGGACAGAATTCCTCCAACATCAAATTTTTAAATGTCCCCCATGACATTGAATAAGCAGCTGGTCGACCAAGTGATTGGATCTGACTGTTCCACCAAGTGAGCGCTTTGTCAGCCAAAGTGCAAGCAGCATACTTCACCATACAGTCAGGTGAACAGTCACTAATTTCCAATACTGATTCAGTTTTCTCTATCCAATGAATCATACCAATGGCACCCTCGGTGCCACGGAAAGAAATCGGCTTACAAGCCTGAAATGTTTTGTATGAACACCCTCGGCTAGCATTCACGAGTGTCTCAGTATTAACAGGGGTAGATCCACTGTTGTTAGCTCCAGGTTCACGACTACGGCTTGCCTCATATTCAGCAATACCTTCAGCTATTCTTCGTGCGATCATTTGTTCAGTGGTTTCGGTGGGTGGTGGTGGTGGAGGCGTAGTCGTCTTTTGACTTGTTCTAGTGACTCGTCGTTTGGGAGGCATGATTCAGCTCTGCGATGAATAAAATGCAGAGTGTTAATGTTGAGATATTGAATGTGAATAGATCAAAGATTCACATTTGATAGGAATGAATGACATGAAAAGATGAATGAATAGAATTTTGCAACACGTGCCATACAACTTTGAAACACCCACATGTATCTAGCATAATATAATTACGTTGGCCAGGCGTCATTATATAATGTCCAATACACATTTCTTTTCATTGTCGTTTAACACTGTAAATTTCAGAGGTTCTCAAGAATAATCAATCATCAAGCTGTAAAATGTTTCAGGGTTTACAAGAGTTGGTCACAAAGTGTCGATAAAGTATAGGTTTAATCACAAGTCGACAGTTGTAAGATGAAATAACATGGTTGATAATAAGCATAATGAACACGAGATGTAAACCAAGCATACATTATATATTAGAGATCAAAACGCTGTTACATGAGTTTAGTACAAAATGAGATGGAATTTCTAATATACCCATCGATGGTTAGCGTTATACAAAAGATGATGGGTTTCCTATACATATACCCATTTTACTAACAAAGTTTCATCCAACATACAGCTAGTCCATAACGAATACATACATATATTTCCCCAAAAGTAATAGTCTATATGGTGTAGGCACAACCGCCATACACAGACCTAACGGAACCATGGGAAATACATCCTAACCGCAACCATCACTGCTGCAGTCATCACACACATACTAGCTACAATCTCTGACACCCTAGCACGCCTCTCTAAAGCTGCAACGCGTGCACGGGTGGATGCTAGACTCTGCCAGTCTGTCAGACGGTGAGTCTCCACAAAATCCATCCTCTGATGGAGCATAACCATATCCATGTCAGTGCGGGAGGCATCACTCAGTAGCTCCATCAAATCTCTGCTCCTGCTAGATGATATCCTAAACATGGTGTGGACCACAGCCACAAGGGTAGGCACAGTGAGCTTCAGAGGCTCACCAGTGAGATATGCAGATGGTGGTGAGTGGGAGGACTCTCCAAACTCAAAGGTCGAGGGAATACCCTCTAGTGATCTCCACTCTCTCAATACTCGAGGCATCCAGTCCAGATGAGAAGGTCGGAGCCTCTTCTGTGGCGGCTCGACAACTGGAACCTCAGACTCAGTCACTGGCGCCTTATCGCGCGGCGCGAGTGGTCCCCTGGGAAAATCCCGAACACAGATCCTAGCTGTCATCCGATGTACAGGCACACGAGAGGTACTCGCAACAGGTGGTGTAGGGGTAGGAGTGACCACAGGTGCGGTCGGAGGTGGTACTAAGTAAGCATCACTAGTGTCATCAGACATAGCTCTCACATGAACTGATGACTCATCCCCTACTGTAATCGCGGGACCCTCAAAAGTAGCCTCGGTCGGCTCTTCATCCGAAGCGTAAACATGGTAATGTGATTGACTAGACATACTGTGACAAAAGAAATTGAGTGTGGCGTGTCAGTCGTATGTTAGTTGTATGCAAAGTATGTATGCATGAATGCACAAATGTTCTAGCCAAGGCTATAGTCTAGGTCTCTAAGGTTTTCAGTCACCTAAAGACTTCTAGTTCGCTATAACCAATGGCTCTGATACCAAGTCTGTCACACCCCGCCAAACGGTAATTACAATTACGTAGAGTGGTTTGCGGAAGCTTAGTGACGTGGCGGGGGTGTGAGCAGTAAAAACAACCAACAGTTACATACATACTCAGAGCATATGATTATCGCAGAACGAATATAGATTAAGATGCCATTAGTTAAAGTTTTACAAAAGGTTACCACTTGAAAAGTGGTAACAGTAATAGTAGTGGTTGAAATCAGTATTTCATAAAATACATAATATCAAAAGTAGATTTCATAGGTATGACTGCAGTAGTTGCAGTTATACAGAGGAAATCCATGTGTCCCAAAAGTAGTGGCATCCTAACAAGTCCAGGGTAGTCCGTCCTGATATGTATGCAGATCTTACTTACGCTGCTAATTCCCTGAAAAACATAGAGTAAAACGTCAACAAAATTGTTGAGTGAATTCACAAGTTTGTTTGTTATGTAGGAAACACAAGTTAATCATTTAAGAATAACATTTCCAAATAGTGTTGTTTGTCAAGTAGGAAACACAAGTTATTAACAAATAACATTTCCCCAAATCAGCTGTAGTTGTAATAGGAAACACAGGTTATTTCAATCAAGAGATAACATTCCCTAATTTAGTCATTAGTAGGAAACACAGGTTAACCTAGATAAAGATTAACAATTCCAAATCAGTGTACGTAGGAAATCACTTCCTAAACAATAGTTTTGTGGGAATATTTAGACGGTGATCCCTTGAAAGGTGAGCTAAACCTGTCAAGTAAGGTAACCCGATCTAACCCTATAACCAAACCACAACCCTAATCTGTTGTTATTTGCCATGCTGGACAATTAAGTATACGCTCCCAAATCCGTAGGAGGGTCGTCACGGCGATAGTACTATCCGTATACTCAGTGGCTAGAGTCACCTAGCTAATGGTTATAGTCTGTAGCCATAAGGTCTTTTATGCACTACATCGTTCAGCCTAGATCCGTACCAAGATTCGTTGCCTAAATTCCCAAAATAGTTATGAAAAACATTTCATAAAACATAGTTCAAATAGTTGTGTGAAATACCCTTTCACAAATAGTTCAAGTATGAAGTACCTCTTCATAAAACACAGTTCAAATCGTCGTGTGAAATACCCTTTCACAAACAGTTCAAGTATGAAGTACCTCTTCATAACAATTTCAGCAAATACATACAGTATTTAATCAATTACAGTATGAAATCACATTTCATCAATAGTTTAAGTAAATACATCTAGTATTTAAATCAGTTGTCGCATGCAAATCTACATACGATTTCTATGCTTTCCACCCCGAGGTTTTAAAACATTAAAACATTTAAAAGGGGTTTGTGAACTCACTGTAGGTGCTCGGATGTGAATGCTAGCAAGATAAGATAGCGTAGCCCAAACGTAGTCAACCTATACACAATAATGTATTAACTATAAGTACTTTATTTACGTACGTTAATAATTTGTTTGTTTAAAGAAATTATCAATTTCTTAAGTTGTGTATGTCGTTGATGATTGTTGTTTGAAAATAAATAATATTTTCCCAAGTTATGTTTGTTTGTCGAATCGTCCAAAATGTGTAAGCATATATACATATATACTTATATAGTTGCATATATATATTCTCGCATATATATATTATTGTTCGTACGCATTAAATAAGTCCAATGTCCGAAATCATAGTTTGTCTCGTTTTATAGTGTCATTCAACAATTTATAATGTCTCGTATATGTCTTGTACAATTGTAGTCGTTAACGGAATTGCTTTGTGTTTTAAGTTAAAAGTCAAGTTGTTGACCAGACACGGGAATCCGCCGGATTTAAAAGAATCCGCCGGATTTAAATCAAAAATCGGAATACGCCGGATTCGAGTGAATCCGCCGTATTCAATCAAGTTCGGGGGAATCCGCCGGATTGAATCGAATACGCCGGATTCGTGTGTGTTCATCAGATAGTTCGTGCGAAGGTTTGTGAATACGCCGGATTCATTCGAATCCGCCGTATTCACCCGTGTCTTTTACTCGTTCATCGATTTAGCCGAAGGTTTGTGTGCGGTCAGAGGTGGGAATACGCCGTATTCGAAGGAATACGCCGTATTCGACTGGTTTAATAATGGGAATCCGCCGTATTCCCGTGAATACGCCGGATTCATCTGAGCTTCGGTCTGGGAATCCGCCGGATTCGCTTGAATCCGCCGGATTCAAAGGTTTTGCAGGTTCTGGTTCGTGCAGAGCAATAATAAGCTCGAATGTTTTGGGTTTCAAATCATTTGTACATCAAACCCAAACGTTTATACTATCAATATTTAGCATTTTAACAACTTATTACATCATTATAACATGTTTTCATGCATCGATTTTGCATTTGAAGTTTTGGGTTTTAAAACCATTTTCAAGAATCACTCATCAATCTTCGAGTTTGTGATGTTATGTAGCTAGATTAAGATGTATAAACAAGTTGTATAACGAAATTTTAGCAAAGAAATCAAGGAAATGAAAGTTTCCTTACAATGAGAAATGTGAAGGTGGTGATGATCGATGATGATGATGATGATGATGATGCTTCTGGCCTTGTGTTCTACTACTTCTGCTGCCTTTGATCTTGTTAAAATTTTTGAGAGAAAGAAAAATGAATGATGGTTGTGTGTTTTGCAGAATGATCGAAGTGAGGGAGGGAGTATGGTTTAAATGAATCGGTCTCCTCAATTATTGACGGTAGGTGCCAAATTTTGGCACCTCAATTTCGAGTACGGGTATAATTATAGCAATATAAAATTTAACATTTTATATTTTTATTTTGTAGATGCTCTCCTGGTTCGTAATATGTTTTCAGAATAATGAGGTTATCATTATTTTTGATAGTTGTACATTTTTGTACATTTTACTGCGCGCAGTTAATTGAGCGCCAATTTTCAGTAAATTTAGGATTTCATATTTTGAAGTAATGTTCTAACTTCTTCCAAATGAACGAGAAAATTTGTATTTTTATGATTCGACGTCGTATGCGCGTTTTAGAATTGTTTCTGTTCGTGTTATAATACGTTTTATGTTAAACGTATATTTGAACCACTTTATCTATATGTTATAGATATATAAATACTCGTAATTAATAATCGAATTATTAATTATATATTTTGTCACCAACATTTGTTATTTATTTTGTCGCATTTATTCGGACGCGTATTCGGTAACTTTTCAGCTAAAAATCGAGTAATTTTATAAATTACAATTTATGTAATACTTCATGTATTATTGTTTTGGGCTCGCTAGACTCACATCACGTCAAAAGTTTATGTTAACACAATCGTAGGGAATTAGCGTAAGAAATGCATGTAATTAAGTATAATTATATACCTAATTTGGAGGAGTGTCACAGTCTTGTTCGATTTTCACAAACAAGTCTCAACAATCTCCCACTTGAAGATCGGACAAACCCACAATTATTAAACCCTCGATAATTCCCTTTCAACCAAGTCGAATCCGCCTCTCCATACCGCCAATACCAATTGGGACAAGCACACTGATTAAACACGAATCAGATAGACTTTCGATAAAAGACTCTTCAACTACACCTATTGAAAACCGGGAACCAAAATAAAACCATCTAACTCTCTAGTCGACACCTTCTATCATCAGTTCATCAGAAGGCCAGTTGAAGCTATGCAAAGCTTCAACTTTTCTGTTGTGACCACCTTAGTAAACATATCAGCAGGATTCTTCGAACCAAGGATTTTACTCAACAACAGTGTACCATTATTCACAAGATCACGAATAAAATGATACCTCAAATTAATGTGTTTTGTACGACTATGAAACACTGGATTCTTTCCGAGATGTACAGCACTCTGATTATCACAGTATAAAACACAATCATCCTGTTTCTTTCCCAACTCTTCCAGAAAATTCTTCAACCAAATAAGCTCTTTACTAGCTTCCGCTACAGCCATATACTCAGCTTCCGTGGTTGATAAAGCTACACTTTTCTGAAGTCTAGACATCCAACTAACTGCCGTTTTACCAACTGTGAAAACATACCCCGTAGTGCTCTTACCCGAATCATCACAACCACCCAAATTAGCATCAGCATAACCTCTTAAAATGACATTCTTCTTAGTGAAACACAATGCCATATTAGAAGTACCTTTCAAGTAACGCAAAAGCCACTTGACCGCTTCCCAATGCTCTCTACCCGGATTAGACATAAACCTGCTAACAACTCCCACTGCATGAGCAATATCCGGTCTCGTACAGAACATCGCATACATTAAACTCCCAACTGCCGATGCATACGGAACCTTAGCCATCTCTGCCTTGTCTTCATCCGTCTTTGGTGATTGATCTTTAGATAACTTTAGGACGCTACCCAAAGGCGTATTACGTGTCTTGGCATCTTTCATACTGAATTTCTCTAACACTTTTTCAACATACTTTTCTTGAGACAATTTTAGAGAACCTCCAACTCTATCTCTCACGATACTCATACCAAGAATTTGCCTTGCAGCTCCTAATTCTTTCATCTCGAATTCCTTAGACAGTTGTCTCTTTAACCTGTTGATCTCCGCCATGTCAGAACCTGCAAGTAACATGTCATCAACATAAAGTAACAATATGATATAGGAGGACTTGAATTTCTTCAAGTAGCAGCAATGATCCATGTCACATCTCATGTATCCACTCCTCTTCATAAAGTCATCAAACTTCAAGTACCATTGCCGAGGCGCTTGTTTCAATCCATACAGACTTTTCTTTAATTTGCAAACCATCTTCTCTTTACCCACTACCTCAAAGCCCTCAGGTTGAGCCATATAAATGTCTTCATCAAGATCCCCATGTAAGAACGCAGTCTTCACATCCAGCTGCTCTAGATGTAAGTCTTCAGCAGTAACAATACTAAGCACCAGTCTAATAGTAGTCATCTTCACAACCGGCGAGAAGATCTCATTATAGTCAACTCCCTCTTTCTGTTGGAAACCCTTGACCACTAACCTTGCTTTGTATCTCCTTTTTCCATCAAGTTCTTCTTTGATCCTGTACACCCATTTATTATTCAAAACCTTTTTATCACGAGGTAGATTTACTAACGACCAGGTCTTGTTCTTTTCAAGTGAACTCATCTCTTCTTTCATAGCAAGCTCCCACTGTATGGATTCTTTCAATCGCATTGCTTCAGAATAATTTTCCGGTTCACCATTTTCTGTTAAAAGTAGATAGTTTGCTGATGGAGAGAACCTTTTTACAGGTTTGGGCGTTCTAGTGGAACGTCTCAAAGTAGGAGGTGTAGGTGTGACAGGCTCATCCGTGCCACTGTCATCCACATTACTTGAGCTCCCACTCACTTCAGATCTTTCTCCAGTCTCTGAACTTTCTCCATCACCTGACACCTCACCGTTATTTGGCAATTCATGGTCTCCTGAACTCCCACTAGGACCTGCAAGATCATCAACAGGAATATCATCATATACAACATAATCATGTTTCGGAGTTTCCGTTACCTTGCCACTATAAACTGTACTCTCATCAAAAGTGACATCTCTGCTGCGGATAATCTTCTTAGACTCATCATCCCAACATCTGTAACCCATATCATCCGAACCATACCCAATAAATGTGCATTTCCTTGATTTTGCATCAAGCTTATCCCTGTTCACATCCTTAGTCTTCACATAAACATTACAACCGAAAACTCTTAGGTGTGTGTAGATTACCTTCTTGCCAAGCCATAAATCCTCCGGAATTCTAAAACCCAACGGTGTTGAGGGTCCCCTGTTAATCAAATATGCTGCAGTATTAACCGCATCGGCCCAGAACATCTTAGGCAAACCTGCATGCAACCTCATACTCTTTGCCCTCTCATTCAAAGTCCTGTTCATGCGTTCAGCAACACCATTTTGCTGAGGTGTTTCAGGAACTGTTTTTAACATCCTAATACCAATCTCAGCACAATAGTCAATAAATTCCTTACTGCTGTATTCACCTCCATTGTCAGATTTCAAACACTTAACCTTCAGGTTAGTTTCATTCTCAACAGCAGCTTTCCACTTCTTAAAGGTAGCAAAAACATCAGATTTATATTTAAGAAAATAAACCCATACCTTTCTAGTGGAATCATCAATGAAGGTGACATAATACCAAGAACCACCAATAGACTCAACCGATGTAGGTCCATAAACATCCGTATGAACTAGCTCAAGCTTCTCCATCTTTGGTGTAGATCCCAATTTCCCAAAAGTAACCTTCTTTTGCTTACCATAGACACATGGTTCATAAAAGCCAACTTCAACTCTTTTCAAGTCCGGAATCCTCCCACTAGAAACAAGCATCTTCATACCTTTCTCACTCATATGCCCGAGCCGTCGGTGCCATAGAATAGATTCGGCCCCTACATCAACTGTAGCATGTACCTCATTCTCATCATTAGGTTCCTCAACCATATAAAGTGTTCCCCTCTTATGTCCACGAGCTATCACACGATTTCCCTTAACCACACGCCATTGGCGATTTCCAAAGGTAACATCACTACCTTCTTCATCTAACTGACCAATAGAGATAAGCTTCCGTCTAAGATCCGGAATGTATCTCACATCCTTCAAAGTCCAGTTAGTACCAAGGGAAGTCCTTAATACCACATCTCCAATGCCTCTAATATCCAGTCTCTTGTCATCAGCTAATCGGACCTTACCACGATACGGCCTGAAATTCTTCATCGTATCCTTGTATGGGTTGGCATGAAACGATGCTCCTGAATCCATAATCCATGACTCAGCCGCATTCTCAACAGAACAAACTAATGCGTCATCCGTCTCATCAGTAGCCAAATTCACGTCCTTAGCCTCCTCAACAGTAGGGTTCTTACACTGAGATTGATAGTGACCCTTCTGATTACAATTCCAACAAGTGACATTCTTCCTATTCTTAGAGTTATTCCTCTTCTTGGATCTTGATCTACCCTTTTGATTCGACCCTCTTTCAGTTTTCCTGCCCCGGTTGTCTGTACTCAATAAAGAACTCGACGATTCACCAGAATTCCGCCTTCGGATATCCTCCCCTAGAATCAAGTCTCGAATTCCATCAAACGTGAGTGCAGTAGTCCCAGATGAACTACTAACTGCTGTAACTGTACCCGACCAACTTTCAGGCAATGAAGACAACAATAGAAGTGCTTGCACCTCATCCTCAAACTCAATATTTACCGAAACCAGTCTCGACAAAATATTGTTGAACTCATTAATATGATCAGTTGCATCTGCCCCTTCCTTCATCTTCGTGTTAACTAACTGACGAATCAAATAAACCTTATTTGCAGCATTAGGTTTCTCATACATGTTAGAAAGAGCCTTAAGACAATTAAAAGTTGTCTTCTCATTCACAACATTATATGCAACATTCTTTGCGAGTGACAATCGAATCACACCTAAAGCCTGACGATCTAAAAACGCCCAATCCTCAGCTTTGACACTTTCTGGCTTATGCTCTAACAAGGGTTGATGTAGTTTCTTCTGATACAAATAATCCTCTATTTGCATCTTCCAAAACCCAAAATCCTTCCCATCAAATCTGTCAATTTTAAACTTACCTTCGTCCGCCATTGATCCCAAAACTTCAAACCTTGAAGCTCTGATACCAGTTGTTAAGTATTATGAGCCCAAACAACACAAACAATTGAATAATTGTAACCACACAAATCAACAAACGGATAAAAGTAATGCGGAAAAGTAAATCGACACGAGGATATAACGTGGTTATATGCGATCGAGGTGATCGCTTTACTCCACGGCCAACTAGAGAGTTTTCTTGTATTATTATGTAGCTTAGGGTTTTACAATAATAGGGTTACAATATATATAAATCGAATAAGGAATAAGACGGCTAAAAAACAATATATTGGGCCGCTGCTTAAACACGTCGCGAATGGAGAAAATAAGGCCGCCAACTTGTTCCACAAAAAGTCCACGTGAGGATCCAATATCTCACCAAAACAATTAATTAGGAATCACGTGATATGAGGTAAGCCTCCTCCATATTGCCCTCATTTAATTAATATATGTCTTGTTCGATTTTCACAAACAAGTCTCAACAATAATTAGAGATTATGTTAAATAATTTGATTATTTATTTGGAAAGTAATTAAGAGTGAACTTAATGAATATTTATTTAACCTATATGTCTTATTACAAAAGTTGAATAATCTTATACATATTTACTGTCAAAAGCAATTTGTGTTTATATAGTAGATGCTTCAAAATCTTATTCTATTGTGCTTGTCTTGTACACACCTACACTTTGTTAACGAATAGTGATCTATCATTAGAGTATTTATTGCAGTATTTATATTGCTACTACTGTTAATCTGTTATACCGTAATCTCAGATCTATTTCAAAATCGAATATAATACGAGTAACTCTACCAATCTGCTTCAATTTTGAATATAATGTTTTAAAAATGATCAAATCCACGTTTTTGATACACTTAGGCTGATTCTTCAACTGTTACTCATGGCTCGTTCGACTTGATATGATTAGACGAGCTTAAGTTCAAGTCGAGTCGAGTATTATATGCTCAACGGATACACACATTATAATCACTTTGAAGCAAGGTAATGCTCTTATTTTAGATTTTGAAACAGATCACTAAAATTTACGGCAATGGCAATAAAAAGTGCCGAGACATTTTTCAATCCAACTCGTACAAAGGATATATATAAGCTCATATCGGGTCTCACTATAAAACCAGTTACTTATAGGAGTAAACCGCTTAGCTATAGAAGGAGCGTAATACGTGAAATTTTAGAACTCTACATTTACCAGGAACGGTAATGAGTTACTATTAAATGAATAAAACTTGTTTGATAGACACTTTAGTTTTTTCTTATAAAATGTGTATTAAGTATAGCTTATATAGTAGTACTGAGTATCTCCAATGTATGCACTATATTAGTGTAAAAATAGAATCTTTTGAGAATATGCTTGCACTAAAAATAAGTTGCTCCAATGTGTTGCACTAAATCTTTACACTAAATCTTTCTAAATTGATTTAAAACATACAATTTAACAATATAATACTAAAACTTTTATATAACTATTAAATTGTCATACGAGATATAATAATAATCATTATATTTAAAAATTTCAATATTATAAATGAAAATTTTATAATAATTTTTGAATTTCTTTGATGAATATGATAGTAAACATTGTAATTAGTAATTTTAAATAAAGTAATCATAAATTTATAAATAATGCATAATAATAATACACTTTAGTTATTATATATATTATTTTTTAATGTGAATAGTGTTTTAGTGATACACCAAATATAGTGTAAATTTGCATTGACTTTTGATTGCACTATAATAGTGTAAGGCTTAGTGCATACATTGGAGTGCATTTTTTACACTTTTGCACTATTATAGTGCAAAATGGTACAAATGGTGCATACATTGGAGATGCTCTAAAATTTTTAGTTCAGTATATAATAATTAACCTTTTCAATATATATCAATAAAGCACAAGTTATATAATCTCTTCTAATTTTTAGGGGAGTTGATAAATAAACATTAATATATAGATTTAAATCTAGACCCAATTCACATATTATTTAACACTAGTGGGTAACCCGCGCAATGCGGCGGTAGTGATAGAAAATATAATGGTGGTCGGCAATAATAATCGACGTAACAATAATAAGTATATTAGCATAGGTTACTACTCCATTTTTTTTCTTCCTTTTAGCCTACATTTCAATTTAATGTATAGTTTGTAGAATCATAAGATTTATAATATGAATATTATTACTTTAATTGTGATAAAAAACAATTTTAATTATTTAAATATAAGTTTTTAGTAAATGTACAAACAATTCATTTATATTATACACCGAAATCTGATTGAACAAATTTAATCAAATGGTTGACTTTATTTTATTAAGAGAAGAAAGTAAGTGCAAATTGATTTGATTATGTTAGCTTCTATATTTATCCAATTAGTTAAAGGGTATTAATGTAATTTTTTATCTTCATTTTAAACATTAAGCCAAAATGACTAAATGCATAATAAGGGTTTAAGATTTAAGATATCACTTATATATGTTATCTCTTTTAGTTTTGACGATTATTTTATTACACTAAACAAATTAAATATTTAGGTCTATTTTTATAGGTTTACCTTTTTTTTTTTTTTTTTTTTCTAATTTTCAAAGTTATATATTATGGCCCCAGTCTCATGCCTAATTTTGAGGTACAAAGTACAATGCTCATCTCAAGTACATTTGAAGTACGGTACTCTCTTCCAAAAAGACAAACAAAAACTCGCAAGTCTCACGCCTAAATTTGTTTGGGGCCGGTAAACAACGTGATTAATAAACAAAATGTATTAAGAGAGAAAAGCCCCACGTCTCCCAATATTATATTACATTTTTTAAGAGGAAAATATATTTTTAATTTTTATAATGAATATGGTGCGCTCGGTTCAGAGCGAGAAATGAGAATGAAAAAGGGAACAAGAATACTAAGCAATACAATTATCACTTTCTAATAATACATTTATCATTGATGTTGTTTGATTTATACATTTAATCATCACGGATAAAGTTGACAAATTAGGTTGAGTCAAGTTGATGGGTATATAGTACTCAACTCAAACCCGATATGATTTGATAACGGGTTGGCGGGTTGAAAATATCCAACTCGGACTCTCTCTCTTCATAACTCGTTCAGGTAAGCATGTTAGTTTCGGATTAATATAAGTTGGTGAGTTAGTTTCACGTTAATGGGTCAAATTTAATGGGTTATCTTTGCATTGGTGGGTTGACCGATTAACCCGAATCTTGACCCAAGCCCAACCCTTATACGGGTTTGGTGGGTTTCGAGTTAGTATTGATTTGTGGGTTAGTTTTGCGTTAAATGGGTCAATTTACTGGGTTACCTTTGGACTGTCGGGATGACCTGTTAACTCGAACTTTGACTCGAGCCCAACCTGAAAAATTAAAAGGATTATCGGGTTTCAAGTTAATATCGATTGGTGGGTCACTTCAAATTTCATGGGTTACTTTTGCGTTGCTGGGTTAACAAACTTGACCCGACCCCCGACCCGAAAAATTAAATGTGTTGGCGGGTTTCGGGATAACGAGTTAAAATAATATAAATGTTATATATGTGCATAATGAAATTGATAGGTAATGATATCCATTACCCCAATTTGGTGGGGAATTGGTAATTACCCACTAGTGCGTAATGAAACATTGCATTATAGGATACCAACAACATTATTCATCGAATCATTTCATTTCTCATTCCTCAAGCCCTAATATCCTCAACCGGCTTGTAAATATTGACGTGTTTTTTGTAAGTTCAACACATACAATAGTAAGTTAAATTCATACAATAGACGGTTTTGAAACTTGAATAAATACAATAGGAGGTTTTAAAATTTGATACATACAATAGTAAAAGGTGTAAAGTTCGATACATAACCAAACAATAAACCCTATTAATTAACAAGATAATTCCACATTTATAAATTACAATTAATTCAACCGATGGAGTTTATAATTGCAACTAAAGAAAGATGCTATATTTAGCAAATTTCCTAAAATTAATACTCTTATTCGTTAACCAAATTAAGGATTAAGTCATGATTAATGGAAGGGTTAAGTGTTTAGTTATTTATTAAACTTCACACTTTTTACTTATGACTCGAACTTTGAAAACTTCTATTGTATGTATTGAACTTGTAAATATCGTCTATATACTTTCCTTTTTGGGTAAGGCTAAAATTGAAAAGTTTCCATTTTTGTTAATGCCAAAAAAGGAAAGTGTACATACAATAAACGATATTTACAAGTTTAATACATTCAATAGAAGTTTTAAAAGTTCGACTTATACAATGGTAAAAGGTGTAAAGAATAATACATAACGAAACAATAAGGCTAAGTATATGAAAATGTATCAAACTTTGACAAAATCTCTATTGTATGAACCAACTTTCAAAATCTCTATTGTATGTATCATATTTTTGATTATTGCCTATTGTATGTAACCTGGCTATTGTGTCATCATATAAAGCTGCCACGTGGCATTCTCACAAAGCGTCACGTCGAAAAATTACATACAATAGGCAATAATCGAAAATTGAATACATACAATAAAGGTTTTGAAAGTTGGTTCATACAATATAGATTTTGTCAAAGTTTGATACATTTTCATATACTTAGCCCAAACAATAATCCCTTAATGGAAATTATGGATTTCACTCACATTAAGAAACAAGATTTAAATCGAAGAACAGTATAAAAGTCTTCAAGTTAAGCCTCATGAATATTAGCTAGTTGGAAGAATGCCCCTTTCTTGTTCTTGAGCTGATTGTAAGTTCCTTGTTCCAATACTTTCCCTTCTGATATAAATGCAATTGAGTCAAGGTCCCGAATCGTGTTCAATCTATGTGCCACCACAACTGTGGTCCTTCCAACCATAATCCGATCTAATGCCTCTTGAACGACTTGTTCCGATCGGATGTCTAATGCACTAGTAGCCTCGTCCAATAGTAATATTATTGGATCTCTAATGATTGCTCTAGCGATCGCGATACGTTGTTTCTGCCCTCCTGATAGTTGAACACCCCGTTCTCCACATTCGGTGCCATATCCATCCTTTAGTGACCTGTCAATGATAAAATTAGAAATTGAATTATTTTATTTGGTGGTATAAATATTGCTTAAGTGCTTGAAAATTTATTGAAAGGTATGACATTCTTCGTGTAAATCGAGCTACTAAGGCTTTCATTGTATGTAATAAACTTTTAGTTCATTGTATTGTACGTACTTTGTAACGTGACAACTTGTAAAGATGACACACGTCACTTTCTGTGAATGACACCCCATACATACATATACCATAAATAAATTAAATGTAATTTCGGTGAATAACAAGTTAATCACACAAAACGAAGGCCCAAAAATAGTTCGATATTCGGTGAATAACAAGTTAATCACACAAAATGAAGGCCCGGAAATAGTTCGATGTACAAGCCTCATATCTTACGTAGTTACATTCTTACCTCGATACATTATCATGAGTTTAACCTTGTAAATAAATCCCAGCAACACCTTTTCTAGTGTATAAATAAATTTAATAGGATACTTACGATATGAAGGTGTGAGCATTTGCAGCTTTAGCAGCCTCGATCAACTCGTTTTCGGAAGCATCAGGCTTTCCAAAAATGATATTGTCACGAATCGAACCCGAATATAGGATGGGCTCTTGGCTAACTAGTGCCATATGCTTTCTGTACCATTGTAGGTTGAAAATTCTTATATCTACTTTATCTACCATCACTGCACCTCTATTGGTATCGTAGAATCTTTGAATCAGGGCAATTATGGTGGACTTTCCACATCCACTTTTACCGACTAGCCCGATACTCGTTCCGGGCTCCACTTCTAAACAAAACTCTCGTAAAATTGGGGTGTCGGGCCTGCCTGGATACGCAAAATTTACTTTCTTTATCTCTATTCCACCAGATAGTTTTTCCAAGTTTACCCCGTCTGTTCCGTTTCCATCCTATAAAATGTTGCTTACAAAGTGTTTGATAAAATGTCTCACACAAAAAGTGTGTAGTGTGCGATGAAGGTGTTCGATGAAATGCCACACAACAATGTTTGATGAAATGATACAATGAGGCGTGAAAAAATTAAGGCGTAAAAAAGAAAGATTTACTTGGTTACTTACATTGATGTTGCTCGAGATTAATGATTGGCGATCGAGAATGGAGAAGACTGAAGCAACAGCTGTCGAGCCCTTGGCTATATCGGAAGTCATACTTCCAGCATTAGCTATAACTTGTCCGGTACTAATCAATATAAAGAAAGTCTTAAAAACGTCACTGGCTGATATCTCCCCGCTATTGACTAGCTTCCCACCATACCAAAAATCCAATGCCCAACAGAGATAAGTTAGCCCTTGAGCTGCCCCGATTCCTATTCCAGCTAACCATGCTTTTTTTCTTGCTTGCCTCCTTGGGCCATCTTGAGCCTTATCAAAAATCTGAAGAACAATCTCTAAACTATTAAATGAAGTCACGATTCTATGATTATAAACTGCCTCAACTGCAATCTGAGTGCTTTGATTCTGATACTTAATGAAGTTAGCCGACATCGTAGACAACAACACTTTTCTTGCATAAAAACAGAGAATCGTAAGGGGTTGTACCGCGATCATGACAAGTGCGAGCTTCCAAGCTACGACTATACCCATGACCATAGCGATCAATACACCTGAGCTCGTTTGGATCAAAAGCGACACTCGATCAGCCACAAGTGACTTAACCAACGAAGCTTCGTTACTTAGCCTAGAACACAATGCACCACTAGCATTATGTTCGTCATCGAACCAAGCCGTTTCAAAAGTCAAGATTTTTTCGAGCATCTTTAATCTTATCCTCTTTGTTAATTGTGCACCCATGTACGCAAAATTATAATGCTGTACAAGATTCACAAAAAATGAAATAATCGAAAAAGAGCAGAAAATTATGGAATAAGTTCTTATTCGAGACTTCACTTCTTCGTGATTTGCTACAAAAAACGAAGAAATCATTCCACCAATAGTCACTGCATAAATTGGATTTACAGCTCCAAACGCCGCAGCAGCTAGGCTGCCTATCAACCCTTGTTTCCATTCTGGTAAATTCAAAGAAAGAAGTCGAGAAAAAGTAGGTGGTTTGTGGTTCGATGATGAAAAAGATTGTGGGTCATTGGCAGAAGTTGGTGAATCGAACATTGCTGAGCTTGATTTCAAAGTGCTTAGACTCGAAGTACTTCTTTTTACTACGGGAGTACTAGTTTCGGGCTCGTTTAACGAACTGCCATGGCTTTGAAGTTTCACTAATCTAGCATAGTGACCGGTGTCCCTATTTATCAGATGGGCATGTGAACCTTGTTCGATAACGGTGCCATCACTCATGACTGCAATCACATTGGCGTTTCGTATTGTGGAAAGCTTGTGTGCGACAACCTATTTATGTCAAGAATCAAGATTTAGGTCCACGTAAACGAGTAGTTATGATGTACTTTTTTTTAAAGTCGAAAAATAGTAATGATTCACCATGGTTGTTCTTCCCATGATAGCTTGATCGAGTGCAGTTTGAACAAGTTTTTCTGATTCAGAGTCAAGTGCACTTGTAGCTTCATCTAGAAGAAGAATCACGGGGTTCTTGATAATCGCTCTAGCAATGGCAATCCGTTGCTTTTGTCCACCGGACAGAAGTGCTCCTCTTTCGCCAATCTTCAAATCAAGAAACTCGTAAGTTATGTAAGTAGATGGGATCAGTTTTTTATAGGTTGAAATGGAACTGGTCAGGTTTGACCACTAAGTAATAAAACTATAGGGAACTTTCAAAAAAAGAAGGTAATGAAAGTTGCGAAAAAGCTCGGGAGAGGAATTTCAGTTCACTTGCACGCTATATGACTATAAGTTAAATTTTGCTTATAGAAAGGAGCGACATTCCTAATGTATCGACAAAAAGGGTAAGATATTTGGTTTCCTAAATTGAGCTTTAGATTCTATGTTCACCCATTTTTGAGCAGAATTGAGCATTCACATCCTTTTACTTGCAAATGAACTTACGTTCCCCTTATCGAGCTTTTTTGGAACTAGTATACTGCAATGTTCTTTGGATAACACTATTAGGTGGTGTATGAATTTAGAATATACTTTGGGTGACTTTCCAATTTGTTCGACCCATTCGACCGGTTCTCTCCTGGCAAAGGTTTTAATTGACCAAATCACCCATTTGATGTGATACACAACTCAAATTGAACAATTTGTAAGTGAAAAATAGCAACATGTTATTATGTTTAACGTCAAAACTCACATCATAGCCCACTTATTATGTACATATATTTGTCTCGAGAGAGATTTGGATTCACCATCTCTTGGTTAATGGCTACCCCATATCGTTAGGCCAAAGGCATTTTAGTATAAATGAATGTTGCTTAACATGTACATTATCAGTGAACATAAATAATACTTTACATGTCTTTCTAAAAAAATGGTACGCTATATACTGAAATAGTTGGTTAGAAGTTATAAGTGTACCTTTGTTTCATATCCCTCTGGAAGTTGCTGGATGAAATTATGAGCATTGGCAGCTGTTGCAGCTGCGATTACTTCCTCCATGGTTGCATCAAGCTTTCCAAACATAATATTTTCTTTGATCGATGTTCCAAAGAGTGCATGTTCTTGACTAACGAGTCCCATTTGTGCCCTCAACCATTTTACTTGTAGTTTCTTGATATCAAACCCATCAACACGTATAGTTCCACGATCTGCATCATAAAACCTTTGAACTAACGCGATGGCTGTTGATTTGCCACTTCCACTTGCTCCTACAAGAGCAATGGTGCTTCCTGCTTTAACTTTGAGGCTAAAATCTTTGAGAATAACGTTGTTGGGTCTTGAAGGGTATGTGAATTCGATGTTCTCAAATTCAATGTTTCCATGAATGGTGTCGGGTATTAATCCGTTGATGTCCAGAGCATCGATTTCTGAGGTTCGGTCTATCCTATGGAATATTTTAGACATTGCTATTGATGCTTCTGTGAAGTATTTCAGTTCTGGTAATGCCAATCCAAGAGATCTGCAAGAAACAAACATTCTCATCTGTGAAGCTGAAAACTAGAGGAAGCAAAACGGACCAGGTTGGGTATGAGTGACCCATATAAACATATTATTAAAACAAAAATTCGAATTTAGATGAATTAAAATGATTCAGAATTTTTTATATGTCGTTTGACTACTTTGACCCATTCGATATGTTGTTTGAGATAAAATATGAGACGAAAAGTTACCAAAAAACATAGCTAATGGATTTGATAATCCGTTGCTAATATCCAGAAAACCCGAAGAAAGGAATAATGAGTTTTAGTGAAGGAAATTTCTTACATTCCACTCTTGATGAAAGCTATACCACCTGCGTAAACCCGTCCCCCGCTTTCTCCATTATACATAACCAAATGGCTCCCATACCAAGCGATCAATGCCCATATCGCAAAAGAAAGTCCATTACACCCGATAGCAAGACCTTTTGCGGTACCTTCCTTCAGACCCATTTCTGTTGTTCGATCCAAGATTGTTGAGTACTTATTAACAATCATCTTCTCAGCAGTGAACGAGTAGACAGTTTTTATGGAAGCAAGAGCTTGTTCCACTATACTGTTGGCCTTACTATATTCATGGAATGACTTCTTCGACAAGTGTACTAGGAATTTTCCATAAACAAGCCCCGGAATGATCAAAAGGATTACAGTCGGCATAATTACCAATGACAATCTCCATGAGAAGTATATGCAGAATGCTAGTCCTGATATGAACATCGAGCCGTGCATCAAGACTTTTGGCACCTTCAAAATAGCCAAACAGAACATCAAAACAGGGACCTAACGACGGAAAAATATCTCTCTAAGTTAGTTGTGCTAAGGGAATTGTTAAACTTAATAGAAGGTACTCCATATGATTTAGTCACAGGCAGCTTGTTTACATTAAGCGACTGCATAGTGCGTCCTAAAAGGTTTTCACTACCTTTTCGCTAAGGACTTCTTGTAGGAGGGAGGTGTCGTTGGAAATGCTATTGATGATTTCTGAAGTTGTTGCTTCTTGTGAATCAAAAAACCCAACTTCTTGTCTCAAAATAGCTTCCAGATACATGTATCGTAGCTTTAAAACTAGGCGTTCACTAATTTTACTCCAACAATACCCTTCTGTAGAACAATCAATTCCCGAAAGAACGAACAAAACAAAGATTAATCATTTCGTATGCAACTCTTACTAAATACAATAGAGACAGAAGGGTACCCATAAACGCCATCACCATCACTCCAAATGCAATGTACACGAAGGCTAAGGTGCACTGATCATACATAACACGTATAAAACCAAATTAGACAATAAAACCATTACCAGAAACTCCTCGCTCCAACGAAGAAATCAGCCATTGCTTTACTAATTGTTTCTATCTTGCAATTGTTCTCTAATTTCGTTAGTACAAGAAAGATTATATTCAACACGATTACAGGATTAATACTAAGAGTGACGTTTTTCACTGAAAAATTTTGTGTTTTTGTAAAAAGGGGTGCGCACTTTCATATATGTCTCTCTTAAGTGCATAAAAATATATATCTTATAAGTCCGTACATGCATAAATATCCTTGTACGCCAAAATTTCTTGCAGATAACATGTGTTAAAGAAGAAAATGCATGCTAACCTTTTCAATTTCATTCATGAAATTATAATCTGTGCTGGATTGATCAACATCTTTACCATTACCAAAGGTATTAAATAAACGACTAACATAAAGTAACAAAACATTTACAGACACTCCATCTCCAATGGCTCCAATTGTGCCCAATACGATGAGCAGTTTATCAAACCAATTAGCGTATCTGAATATACTCCATACCGTCACCTTCTTCTCGTCCTCCTCTTTATTCCTTGTATTCTCCGGTGACTTGATCGGAGAACTCATTTCTAGTTTAATTAAATGTTCTTCTTAGAACACCAGTTAGTACCAAGTGTACACAAGATCAGCTACCACTGCACTCTTGATTTGGTTTACATATATAGTTGTCATGTGCATGATATGCGTCCTTCATTTAGTGAATCACGCCTTTTTCAAATGTGGTATAGTTATATTTTTTTATATTTTGTTGTTTTTCTAGTATTTTATTCAATTTATGGTTTTTATGTTATTTTAGGTCTTAAAAACGTTGCAAGGCATAGGTGTTACACTCTCAAAGACTCTAGTAAAAATTCAGAAAACGAGGTGACTCGGACCCGGATCCATAAATAACTTTGACTCTTACGAGTCGTGTGTGACTTATAGGAGTCCTGAAATCAAACAAACCTTCAGTGTAATATAATTTAAAACATAAAAGAACAAAATAGATAACGAAATGACTATATATAATTTGTTTTAGATTAAGCCTTTGTGTTGATTGTCGGTCAACAACTTCACTATTGACTTTCATCATGTTAAATTTCTTTTAAAAACAAAAATATTAAACAATAATTTACACATTCATATGAATATATATATATTTATTCTAAAATAGTTACTCTCACAAGTCGAGTTGAGTAATCGAGAATACGAGTCACGAATTAACAACTATCGCCAAGGGTGAATGTGCTTATTATCTAAAATCTAAAACTCTTATAAAACATTCTACATTCTCTTCCTTAAACTTAAAATTCAGAGATTCGAATTCTCTTTTTTGCCCTTTCATCCGCTCAAATAATATGGCATATTAGTCCCAAAATCAATGCATGATCATAAAATAAAATATGTTTACAAAGTATTACAAAATCATGTTATTATATATGGAAAGTTTAAATGAAGATCATTTTCTTCGATCATATTCAATTGTTATCTCTTTTATGGATTTCTAATTTCTAATAGGAGTGCCAAATCTGGTTATAGTTGGAAAAGGTGGATTACAATTTACAAATCCTTGTGGTATGTTTATATCTCTAGCAATTTAGTTGTTTGGTGTCGTTTTTGTTCTTTGGCTGTTCTCCTTTTTGGAGATCTCCCTTCTTGTATCTCTCTTTTTGCCCAAGCGTTTTGCTTGGATTTTTAACATAAGATTTTGCTGTTAGAAAAAAAATATGCAAATAAACATACCTACTTTCTAATTAGAGAAAGAATCACAAGGATGCCTTTGAGTTTTGAAATCACACATAAGATTTCCACTTTTTATATAGAAATTATTTTTATTTTATTTTTCGATGGTAAGTTTTAACAACCAATAATGTTGTTGTACTTTAACTTTACATGAAGAAGATGATAATTTGTAAAATTTCTAAGACCACTCCCAACCATTCTTCACTTGTTTTTCAGTTGTGTCAGTTCAACATCACGTCAGTACATTCACAACTGATAAAAGACCGACTAAACACTACCAACAATCCTTTCATCACTTAAATTATTGGGTCCCACATTTACCAATATACATACATTTACATACACTAAACAAAAAATAATAATACATTAAATATAAGTTGGACCCCACCCCAAACACATATTCCTTTCGTCGGTACGAAGTGATGAAACAAAGGAAGAGGCGGTGCCAACGGGGAAGAAAGCCAAGGCTTCATCGGTTTCAACCGATGAATGCCGTTGGCAATGGTCTAACACGATGCGAATTCTCAAATATTTTATAAGATAATCTTACATCTTCGTATTATCAACTTGAAAAACAATGAACACACATTTTGCCATTCAATTATTTGTATTAAGTTATATCAACTTCATGTTATTCAAAGAACGGCATGCGACCGAAAACTATGTATTTATTCCCACTGCATAATGCGGGCCCCCTACCGATAATGATCGGTTGATAGCTTTGTTTTTAAAAATCGACCATTTATGCAATTTCACGAGTTATAGTTTCAGAGAAATATGACTTTAACATAAATAAATAAAAATAAAAAACTGGAAAATTATATCATTAGTGCAATTTTCGTCGTATTAGTATAATTTGTTTCTGTTAAATATTAGTATAGGCTTTTGCCAAAAGATTACACAAAAATAAAATATAAAAAGAAACGTAAAAAAAAAAAAAAATCAAATGGTACATACAATAGTTATATCGTTAAACTTGTGTGACATGTAATGTAATCAGGTCATACTCGATCGACTTAGACAAATAGTCATTTTTGGTATTGATTCAGTTTTTTAAGATGTAAAAAGTTATATTCGTATCGTATATGATAAGAAATCCTAGAAATTGTTAACACCATCGCTCTTTATGTTTTTACTTAACATGGCTATTCGTAAAGTAAATTCTTTAGTGGAATGATAACTATATACCACCTCCCTCCCAATTTAATTGTTTACGTTTGTTTACGTTTCTATTTTGAGATTTTCCAAAATAATTGTCCACTATCGATTTTAACAAATCAGAAAACTTTTTATTGGATATGTATGAAATTTTATTGGTTGACATACTAATTGATGTACGTTCCTAAAATTGATATACATTTTTGTAGTTGACAATTAATTGGGGACGAAAGAGAGGAGTATTATATGACTTACTTACATCAATCTGTGAACATATTTCTAGTTTTTAATTATCTTCAAATTAAAAAGTCGTGGCATTAATTTACTAAAAATGTTTAAGAATATTAGTTAGGAAGTTTGGACTTATACACCAATATTTTAATAAAATTGTGAGATCGAGGTGGCTCTCTATACCTTTGTGTTTTCTCACGTTGTTTACTAGGCTCCCAAAGAAAATATAGGCGTGAGACTCGCGAGTTTTTTTAGAAGAGCATTTGTACTTCAAAAGAGCATGTGTACTTATTGTACTTTAGATACAGATATATACATGAAAATAATAATAATAATATATATTGTACTAAGAGATTATATAAATAATAAGAATAATACACATGTAATAAGAGCACACGGAGTGGTGACGGCCTAAATACAGTGTTCTGAGTAAGAATTTTGTGGTGAGGATTTTGTGGAGTGGTAACAGTGTTCTGGACATAATTATTTTTTTTTATATATTAAAGTTTATACCTTTGAAATCAAATAATAGAAAAAAATATAATAAAAAAGTGAGGACACCGTTTGATACAGCGTCTGGAAGAGGATTTTGAAGCAAGAATGCTGACGAGAACGCTGTTGAGAACGCCGTCACGGAGTGGCAGAACGCCGTTTTACGGCGTTCTCGACGAAGAATTTAGATGAGAACAATGCCACTCCGTGTGCTCTAAGAAGTTATATGTATGTCAACGTTCTTTTAGTATATTAAAGTACTAGCCTCCACGGGGTTGGACGAAAACAAATAGATTTTAAAAGTTGTTAATATGAATGATTAAATCTCATCAACGCATCATCAAATTGTGATATGATAATAGTCCTAATGTATTACGAATACCTATTGTGATATGATAATAGTCGTGATGTATTACGAATACCTATTTGGATAAAGTTATCATAATTAATTTTCTTTATCTTAATAAATAATTAATGATTTATGATGTCACTAAATCCTATAATTTAGCTAATTGGATAAAATTGAATAATTCTATTGGTTGATTAGATTTTTGATGACATCATCAATTGATTCTTATAAGATGGTTCTCCCATACTTATGCAACTATTCCGCTTCATAATAAATATTATTATTATTATTATTATTATTATTATTATTATTATTATTATTATCATTATACGTAATCTCTTATTTGATTTAAGATTATTCAGATTTACAATGCAACGTTGAATCATATCAACTTTTTGGTGATTTCAAAAGTTGTTTTCGCAACATACCGCGGGTCTCTAACTAATGTTTGATGATCCGTTTCAACATTGAATATATTAACTTTATCATTCTGCATCAAGATGAAATCTAATATAAATATGTTATAATCAATTTTGTGGTGTTTAGAAACCACGTTTCAGATGATGAGTATACACTCAACCAAATATATTAACATGTTCACATGATATTAGAACATCAAATTATGGTTTTTATATAACTTAATAATCAAAATGGTAGCAAATAACTGACATTTTGACATTTCACAAACTCCATACGACTTGGTTCGAAATGAAGATCTGTAAGGCTAAAACAACGTGATTAACGAATTAACCATAAATGAGGAACTACCAAACCGATAAATCAACCCTAAAGACGAATTAAAACACCACTAATATTGCCAAGTTTGAAAGAAATGGGAAAATGGGCCTATGCTACCTAGGCCTTCAACAATGAACTGTATTGGGCTGCCTCATGTTGAAATCATTGACAATGCATGTTTGGACTTGATCAGCTAGAAAACTATGAATCCTTTTGATCATCCACAATTATGAGGTGCAAAAAAATCGGTTTTTTTCGGTTTTCGGTTTTTTAAAAACCGGTTAAAAAAAACCAGTTATATGAAAAATCGATTTCGGTTAAAACCGGTTTTCTCGGAATAAGTTTTTTTCGGTTTTAAAGGTTCGGAATCGGTTTTTTCGGTTTTTGAACCGGTTTTAATCGGTTAGTTTTTTTTCCCTTTTTTTCCGGATTCGAATTCGGTATAAGTGTATAACAAAATTTAAATAATACAAGTGAAAATATAAAATACAAACATAACTTTTATTTAAACAATACAATTACAACTAAAAATATAAAATACAAACATAATTTTTAGAGTAAATTGCATGAATGGTCCCTGTGGTTTACACACATTCTCACCGTTAGTCCCTGTACTTTGTTTGCTGCATGGATAGTCCAAAAATTTAAAAGTTGTTGCATGCTTAGTCCCTCCTCTACTTAAAATGACCAAAGTACCCTTGGTGAAGCTATATATTTTGCTTGGTTAGAGGAGGGTATTTTGGTCATTTTAGGTAGAGGAGGGACTAAGCATGCAACAACTTTTGAATTTTTGGACTGTCCATGCAACAAACAAAGTATGATGACTAACGGTGAGAATGTGTGTAAACCACATGGACCATTCATGCAATTTACTCTAATTTTTATTTAAACAATACAATTACAACTAAAAATATAAAATATAAATACGAATACATTTCGAGCTTCGGCATGGCCATCACCCGAAAACGTAATCGTGTAGTAAAGTATATCGAGCGTCAGTATTGCCATCACCCGGATACACTTAACTACTTATGTCTTCCCAAACTTCTTCATCCACGGATTCAACTTCAAGTTCTTCAAATTCACCTTCATCTAATTCGGTCGTTGGAGGTGATATCCCTAATGCGACTTCTTCATCTTCGATAATTTCTCCAATGTTATCTAATAGTGGGCCTTCCAACGTTGTTACATTTTGTATCCTATCTACTTCGTTCAAGTAAACTTTCAAACATACACATACTTCCACGGATTGAGCGGTTAGTCTTGACATTTTTTCCGATATTATTCTACCGCTAGTAGAAAAGGCCGATTCGGAAGCTACCGTCGAAGCTTGGACGGATAATAAATCCCGAGTCATAGCGGCTATAATGGGTAATTGTACTTCCCTTTCTTTCCACCAACTCAAAATGTCAAAATTACGAAACTCATCAACACTTAATATAACACCCCTCATTTATACTTATTTAAATATAGTAAATCGGAAGCGTAAGTCCAAATAGATAATAATAATTTACATCGTTTTATCAACATATAAAATTCAACCTTTTCAAAACATAATTTCTCAACAGAGGTGTTATATAAAACATGTTAAAACATTATTTTATACAAATCCGTTATCAAAGCAATGCCTCGTGGTCAAACATTCCTTCTAATCCAACTTCTTGCCCAACCAATATAATAGCAAAACCCTGCAAGAAGTGTTAATGTGGGGGATTATCATAACGCTAAGTGAGCAGATAACTAATCAACATCCTAACTTAGCTTAACAACTTTGTGTACAACAATTAACACTAAACAAGCAAGTACACAATACAACTCATCAACTAATCAACAACACCATAATGAGGATCGGCGGCTCTGGGGATAACCATAAACCCGGGTGGCTCCCCAAGAACACTTATCCAACCTATCCGTATGACCATACGGACGAGACCGATAGCTAGTGATTATCTTCAACTAACACAGGAGGTGTGTTAAACTTTGGATAACCAACTAGCCCAACCAACAGTTCAACAACTCGTTGCCTCATTAACAACTGATGCCCGGAGGCCAATTAATTCAAGTGATCACGTAATCAACAAGTCACATATTCAACTAGTCAACATATCAACAGTATTATTAACTATCAACATAATTATCAATGCAACTAATAAAGTAATAACACGTTACTTGTTGTAACCAAACTTGTTACAACCAAGTTACGCTGAGGATTAGAGATCCACTCACCGACCACCTCAGACATCCACTCAGTAGTCTAATATCACTGAGCCTTCTGCGCATCTGAGAATACAATAGAACAACACAAGTTAGTAACTTGTCTTAAATCTATATAGCATCACCCCAATAGATTTACTTCAACAAATCTAAATTACTCAATTTACACGAATTAGCACAATCACCACAATTATCAATATGTTAACATATTTAGTAACTATAAGTTTCATAGTCACTAATCACAATCATATTTAATCTAATGAACACTTAATCACATTAGTTTACACAATGCTCTTTAATTATCAATTATTCACTAATAACATCACCTTAAAACATTGATTCTTCCAAAATCAACTAAACTCACAAACTTTATTAAGGATTATATATCAACTTCATCACTTCAAGGTTAAAGATTAACTTATAATCATGATTCCATCATCAATCAACCATTCTAATGTAATTACAACTTCCAACTCATGAATAATCCACTAAACCCATCACTTTATATACAATTATACATGAATTTACATTTCTAAGCTAGGGTTTATATTACTTGATTCATATAATCATCCACTAACAACTATTAAAACATTACAAGCTTTAATTTCAAGTTGTTCATCATTATTTCATCATAAGCCACAAGAACACTAAACAAAATAATGACTCTTAGCTTGAATCTTGCTACTTATCATCACTAGTGAGTTTATCTCACATCAATTTCACCAATCTAAACCCTAATTTTGAATTATAATCAAGAACATCAAAAACCCCAAATTGCAGGGTTCATAAATTACAAGAAATTGAGACTTACATGTTGATTAGAATGATTAGAGGATGCTAACCCTTGATCTTGAAGCTTGAAATCGAATTTACCACCTTCAATTTGATATAGAGAATGAATTTGATCTAGGGTTTCAAGTTATGTATGTATGTATATGATCGTACGTATGTATATATGTATATGGATATGTTTAAAACAAACACCGACTCAAAGTTAATGTCTAGTATATAATTACCCAAATTTCTTTCCCCGTACTTATCATTGTCTGGAACTTAAAAATCATTTACGGGGAAATATTATTTTATTTTACCGTCAACTAGATTAAATTAAAATAATTAATAATTTATTAGTCACAATAAATTATTCGACTCTTTTACCCATTTATTTTCAAATAAATCACCGAAACTATTTTCTGACACATTAAATAATGATTCACAATCAGAAAATATTAAGATACTACTAGACCCGAAAACTGGGTGTTACAAATCTCTCCCCCTTAAAGAGATTTCGTCCTCGAAATCTGATCACACTTAGTCAATCTAGTGAAATAGAATCACACATTTTATTAATATTATACTTTTCATACAACTCACACACCACTAGTGTGTATTTCAACTGAATTCACATAAACACATAAGTGGTGTTTTGTACTTTATTTAGTTCTACTGTCACAAATACACATATCATACGTTACCCCCTTGAGCAACTCATAAATATATATACATATATTCGATTCTTTCCACATTCACCTGTTCAAATGTACATATTTCTATCTTTTCTCCCTGCACATATACTGTACACATACTCTGTCTCAACACATTTAACTGACCATTTACATGATCATTTATAACTAGTCAAATATACAACACAATCACTTGACATAAGTGAAACACAAAATCACATGAACATTCTATTGTTATATCAATAACACTAGTGGTAATGAATACCACAATATACTCATTAACAACACAAGTTTATCTCAACTCCTACTAGCAATTTAGCTAATCGTCATGTATTTCTTTAGTTAACAAATTGCTAGGAATTTTCACTTTTGCAACTATTTAATTACCACTTTACAACTTGTAATTATAAACACAACTAGGTTATATGAAACTCTTCACTCTATGGGAATCAAATCATATAACCATCAACACATACGAATAATCGATAAGCAGTATGTAGAGGTCAAATCTTATGGTTAAATATAATCAATTAGTATCCTTTCACATCAACCTGGATGCCAAATCAACACCTGTTAATACCATGCATCATCAGCATAGGTATTTCAACAACACAAGGTGCTGTCACTAGTCATCTATTCAATGATATCAACACAATATTATCCGCAAACAACTGATCTCTACTTTGCTTAAATCATCTTTTAATTATCACTAGTTGCAATTAACCATATACACATCACTTGTACCATAGGTACCACATTAACAACAATTCATGGTTTACTACTCTTTCATTTCAGTCAATCATTGACTATTTCTCAACTACAGGTCAACATATCTTACCTGTTATTTTAAAACCACTTAACTTTATCTGGTACTTAGTAACCTCAGCAACTCCATGTGAAATGGCATAATATAAATACGTTGGCCAGATGTCGTCATATTATGTCAGTCACACTTTATTCTCAGGCCACTTCATACCATTTATCTCATAAGTAATTATCTTTACTCTCACATATTTCTCAACAGTAATTTCAATAATTTACACAATTATAACAACCTGTAATAGCAAGTATATTCCCAATTATTAACTTGTTACTATTTTCAACTTATCACTTTTAATGTGAACTACTCATATGATCATGTATATATTAACAATACAGACATACTACACCAATGTCTGACACGAATATATCAAGCAACTTCTTTATTACCCAATTCAATATTGAATATTATTTATACAACTTAATACTAATAGTACATTAGTACTAAACAAGTCATCAATATTATGTATAATATTCAACACATAATCATCCATCTATATACCTTTAATCAAATTACAATTGAGTATTTCATACTCCACTAATACATCTATATAAGCTCATGTGCTTATTTCGTAATTTCTTAAAACGCTTAATTCAACATTTTATAATACTCTAAGTAATTCAACTACTTCATCACATTTCAATTAATCCACATAATATAGTTCACATGCTTATCTAATCAATGTTTACTAATTCTTGGTAGTAGCAATCAACAATACCATTTACTGGTATACTTTGTAGTTAAATAAACCGCCTACAACCGACTCCTACACAATGAACCATATAGACCTCTTAAAACAAACTTTAATATTGCATATAGTCACAGGAATGATCTCTGGGCTCAATGAAACAACAGCCCAATATAAAACGTAAGCTAAAAGTTCGAAATAAGATTCAAAAAACAATAAAACGCGATTTTCGGGCCCCAAACGACCCCGAATGGCCAAAAACTGCCTAGGCTAAGGTACTTAGCTTTGATCATTGGACCATTTTCGAGTGACCGTGAAATTTTCAGCCCAATCCGTGTCTATAGAAAATTTGTCAAATTTTCCGTCGCTAAAAACACTACTAAAGACTTATGCACTTTTGGAATTTGCAAAAACATGTCAAATTTATTCTTGCAAACGCGATCCGGACTAAGGTGGCTGGATCGCGTTCACCTTTAGAAAACTTTCTGTGATCAATTTACACATACGAACGCGATCCGGAAACATATTTGGGATCGCGTTCCCATGCCTTTTTCAGATCTGCAACTTAAGCTGAAAAATACGAAATTCAAACACGCATATCTCACAAACCGTAAAGAGTTAAGGTCTGAAATTTTGCAGGCACCTCCACTATGCCAAAATAAAACTTTCCCTTTTTACACTTTTTCAATTTACACATTTTATGAGAAAACGGATGTGTGACTCGTTTTAGGCCATTTTGACCACTTTGGTTGACACGCCATATTCCAAATGGCTTGGTTTCAGACTTCAACCCTTTACCAACATGTTTCTATATATATTTAAGACGTGTGGGCATATTCATCACCCCCATATACCCTTCCTATCGTATTTTCACTCGTTGACCCGTTTAGGGGTCCAATTGGGCACTTTTAAGAAAATAACCACATTGACTACCCAAATCATTTTCATCACCTTTTACTACTATCTTTATGACTTAAAGTCACTTTAACATTCTTCTTAATCAGACCACTACACATTTTAACCTTTTAACCATCAAGTGACCCATTTGGGCACTTTAACAACCTATTTGGGTTTCAACCAATATGTTCACTAATTTAACACCCATTTTACACTTCTTTGACTTTACCAAGTCAAACAACTTCACTTCCACTATCGGTGTCACATTATAACCTTGAAACACCAAATTCACATAAAATCATCAAATTCACAACAATTACAACAAGTATTCAACCATGACTTTTTCACAACTTGTCAACGCATATATAGACTAGTTGACCACTTTGACTTCCTGATTTTACCACGTTCAATACATAGATAATAATTCAACCAAAAATCATGATCAATGCTACACATAATTATCTAGCCACCTTTATCACTTTATGACATTATTATTATTATCCAATTTGGCTTGACCACCTTCACTTTGACTTTTCTAAGTTAACAACACACATTGTAACAACTAAACACTTTCACATTTAAACAACCACATGACTCCAAACTTATAATTTGAGATATACCAACATCTCTTTAATTTCACCACATGGAGTCATATTAGTTCAATTTATCATGTATCAAAAAGTTCCCTAACAAGGATTTATAATCACACCTTGCACTTATAATCACATATACTTTATTACATATTGTAAATATACTTAATATCAATCAACACAACTGTTACACCTTAGTCAATCATGTATCTACACAGTTTCAACACTTTTCTGAAATTTTCCATTTTCTCCTTAATTACTCATTAATGTTCTTATCACCTTATTAACAAGTAATAATCACCAATAATTCAATTTACTTTACTAACAATCATATCATAGTAAAGTAAAACAATTAAAGCTTATTGAACTTTACCAAGCTTATCGGAAATTACCTGGCACATCTAAGCCCACGAGTATTGAGGAATCATTGAGAATACCATTCGGTTCCTCATATTCCTCCGTCTCTGCAACCACAACAACAATCTTGCAACTTGTTATAGGTTAGTACACATTCACTAACAACTTTCTCATGCAACCACTAATCCCCACACCCTGGAATGTTTGACTTGACAAAATTCTAAGTTTGGGATTGAACATCTTATAATGTACAATTCACCCAAACTTATGCTCTGATACCAACTTATAACACCCCTCATTTATACTTATTTAAATATAGTAAATCGGAAGCGTAAGTCCAAATAGATAATAATAATTTACATCGTTTTATCAACATATAAAATTCAACCTTTTCAAAACATAATTTCTCAACAGAGGTGTTATATAAAACATGTTAAAACATTATTTTATACAAATCCGTTATCAAAGTAATGCCTCGTGGTCAAACATTCCTTCTAATCCAACTTCTTGCCCAACCAATATAATAGCAAAACCCTGCAAGAAGTGTTAATGTGGGGGATTAGCATAACGCTAAGTGAGCAGATAACTAATCAATATCCTAACTTAGCTTAACAACCTTGTGTACAACAATTAACACTAAACAAGCAAGTACACAATACAACTCATCAACTAATCAACAACACCATAATGAGGATCGGCAGCTCTGGGGATAACCATAAACCCGGGTGGCTCCCCAAGAACACTTATCCAACCTATCCGTATGACCATACGGACGAGACCGATAGCTAGTGATTATCTTCAACTAACACAGGAGGTGTGTTAAACTTTGGATAACCAACTAGCCCAACCAACAGTTCAACAACTCGTTGCCTCATTAACAACCGATGCCCGGAGGCCAATTAATTCAAGTGATCACGTAATCAACAAGTCACATATTCAACTAGTCAACATATCAACAGTATTATTAACTATCAACATAATTATCAATGCAACTAATAAAGTAATAACACGTTACTTGTTGTAACCAAACTTGTTACAACCAAGTTACGCTGAGGATTAGAGATCCACTCACCGACCACCTCAGACATCCACTCAGTAGTCTAATATCACTGAGCCTTCTGCGCATCTGAGAATACAATAGAACAACACAAGTTAGTAACTTGTCTTAAATCTATATAGCATCACCCCAATAGATTTACTTCAACAAATCTAAATTACTCAATTTACACGAATTAGCACAATCACCACAATTATCAATATGTTAACATATTTAGTAACTATAAGTTTCATAGTCACTAATCACAATCATATTTAATCTAATAAACACTTAATCACATTAGTTTACACAATGCTCTTTAATTATCAATTATTCACTAATAACATCACCTTAAAACATTGATTCTTCCAAAATCAACTAAACTCACAAACTTTATTAAGGATTATATATCAACTTCATCACTTCAAGGTTAAAGATTAACTTATAATCATGATTCCATCATCAATCAACCATTCTAATGTAATTACAACTTTCAACTCATGAATAATCCACTAAACCCATCACTTTATATACAATTATACATGAATTTACATTTCTAAGCTAGGGTTTATATTACTTGATTCATATAATCATCCACTAACAACTATTAAAACATTACAAGCTTTAATTTCAAGTTGTTCATCATTATTTCATCATAAGCCACTAGAACACTAAACAAAATAATGACTTTTAGCTTGAATCTTGCTACTTATCATCACTAGTGAGTTTATCTCACATCAATTTCACCAATCTAAACCCTAATTTTGAATTATAATCAAGAACATCAAAAACCCCAAATTGTAGGGTTCATAAATTACAAGAAATTGAGACTTACATGTTGATTAGAATGATTAGAGGATGCTAACCCTTGATCTTGAAGCTTGAAATCGAATTTACCACCTTCAATTTGATATAGAGAATGAATTTGATCTAGGGTTTCAAGTTATGTATGTATGTATATGATCGTACGTATGTATATATGTATATGGATATGTTTAAAACAAACACCGACTCAAAGTTTATGTCTAGTATATAATTACCCAAATTTCTTTCCCCGTACTTATCATTGTCTGGAACTTAAAAACCATTTACGGGAAAATATTATTTTATTTTACCGTCAACTAGATTAAATTAAAATAATTAATAATTTATTAGTCACAATAAATTATTCGACTCTTTTACCTATTTATTTTCAAATAAATCACCGAAACTATTTTCTGACACATTAAATAATGATTCACAATCAGAAAATATTAAGATACTACTAGACCCGAAAACTGGGTGTTACACTTAAAGTGGTTAAAAAGTTTGTAGACTTATAGTGTCCCAACTCGCTTGTTGGAGCCGATGTTCGTTGATGCTTTGTTGCGTCTTCAAGTAAAGCATTATAAAGGTTTATGTTTATGTTGTTGGATGATGCTCGAGATGTTCCCGCCCGCATTGAGTCAACAATTTGATTATGTTGGTAACCATATTTTGTTGCATAAATCTCAAATAATTGTGTAAAACCATTTTCAAATTTAGAAAGTTTATTTGCTATATAGTTCGGGTCGTCGTTTAAGTTTAAGTCTAAATTTTGCATAATTGTTGTGATTATACGTTGTACGCTGCCAACATTTATAGTTGGATTTAGTGCGGCGGCACAAGTAAAAACCAAAGGCAAACTACCAAAATATTTTATAAATTTCTTTTTTATAGCTCTAACCATTTTTCTAAACATTGGATATGTCAAAATTTTAAATTCTTGTAATTTTTCGGTCATTATAAAAATTTGGTTTAGAACTAAGGAGCGAGGTGGATAATATACACCCGATAATATAGTAGTAGCCTCTTTAAAAACTACTAAAAACTAAGTTAAATCATTTAGTCGATCCCATTCATAATCAGTTATAGCTACGGACTTATTTTTAGCAACTAACATTTCATTAAAAGCATTTAAAGTATTAACTTGTCGTAAAATATTTTCAAACATAGCGTGAGTAATATTCCACCTAGTATTATTATCGTAGCAAGGTCCTAGGGGAGTTTCACCACATTGTGCACGAAAACGTCTATAATTAGCTTGACGTTCTTTACTCTAACTATATATTGTTACTAATAAACTCTTAAATTTTTGACGTAAATTATCACATATTTTTAATGCCGCTTGCACGGACAAATTTATAACATGAGCAACACAACGAGAATGAAAAAAGCGCCATTTAAAATTGGTTTTATACGTAATTTTAGTAAATTCATAGCTCTAGTATTATTTGACACATTATCTAGTGTGTTGGTACAAGTTTGTGTCAGTCAGTTGGTTATCGAGTCTGTAATCGTTTCGAGTTTTTGATTTAAAGTTAGTTTGTGAAAAATTTAGAATCTGTCTAAGTGTTAGGGCGACACTTAGCAAGTGTCGCTATGGCGACACTTCTTAAGTGTCGCTAGCAGCTGGTTAGTGTCGCCATGGTCGTATTTGAAGTGTATAAATAGTCGATTTATAGCTCATTTTGAAGGTTGACGAAACCCTAAACGTATAGTCAGTATCTGGAGAGTTCTGTAAAAGCTTATTCACGTTCATATCAATCTAATATACGAAAGCTTTTGATTCGTTTGTGTTTGGTGATTCGATACGTTTATTTTACACTTAATTGCTCGTTAGTTATACGTTTGATTGAGTGGCGATCTGTTAGATCCGGAATAAGGGAACAACAAAGTGGTATCAGAGCCGAGAATCAAGGATTCGTCGGTTTCGGATCGTGATATAAACGTTTTTCGGTTTGTTAGTGAAGTCTTTTCGGGTTTCAATCTGATTTCAGGGTTTAATAAGCTTGGAAAAGTGTTTTCTAACTTGTTTTTGCAGGTATAAGTCGATTGTGGTTTTTGGATTCCATCAAATCTCGAAAATTTTCGTTTTTAGGGTTTTTTGGAACTTCCAGCCGCGACATAGCGACACTTATCTCAGTGTCGCCTCTAGGGTTACAGCAACACTACTGCAGCGACATTCAATCTCATTAGCGACACTTCCTTAGTGTCGCTTGAATTCTTTTAAGCGACACTTATCTGCTTTTAGTGAATTTCACCAAGTACCCTGTAGCGACACTTGTTCAGTGCCGCCATTTGTTTTGGCGACACTTCTTAAGTGTCGCCATAACCAGAAGGAAATTTTTTTTTAATCTAAATTAAATGGCTAATCAAACCTTAAATCTTCAGAACATTAATGCTTATCTTAAGCTTAATAATGAGATTGGAAGTTCTACTAAGCCACCCATGTTTCTTCCAAACATGGATTACTTTTATTGGAGGTCTCGCTTCGAGGATTATATTAACTATAATGACCCGGATTTATGGATTCCAATTCTCGAGAGGTATGAGAGACCAGTGGCTGAAGGTAACTATCCAGGAATTCCACCACCCAAGCCTCCCAGGAGTATGACTGTTGAAGAAAAGAAGGATTATGACTTAGAACGTAAGGCGCATTTGGCAATACTTATGTGTTTACCTCAAGATGTTCATAGGCAGTTTAAACATCATGAAATTACTTATGATCTCTGGAAGGAAATTGAAACTAGATGTGGAGGAAATGAAAAATATAGACAAACCAAATTAGAGCTGATAAAGAAACAATTTGATATGTTTGATATACTTCCAAATGAAACTGTGGAAAGTTTATTTATTAGATACTCAGCTCTTGTAAGTGAACTAACTGATGGAGGTCTTACTTTTTCTAATCTGGAAGTAAATAAGAAATTGTTGGAATCTTTGCCCGAAAAATGGGAAACCAGAGTAACAATGATGAAAGAGGATCCTGAATTGGCTTCTTTATCACTGGATCAGTTCATTGGAAGATTAGAAGCTTATGCTTTAGATATGAAAAAGAAGGACTTTAAATCTGGTGGTTTTGCTCAGGAACCAAGTTTGTATGGAGGCAAAGTGACTACAGGTACTACCTATGGGGGAGTCGCGTTCATTTCTGATGGATCAACTGGAGCTTCCACTTCTGCATCTCAAACTCCAAGTAGTAGCAGATTTTCTAGTTTCATTCCTCAAGGTTCCTCAGTTGGTAAAGGACCTTCAGCTACTCAAGGAAATCAAGCTACTGTTTCCCCTGACACTGAAGAGAATGCTGCAATCTTTTCAGCATTTCTCAGTTCTTATGAGAATTTTCTATCTACAAGAACCAGCACGATGAGTCTCACCAAGGAGGATTTTGACCAGATTGATGATGATGATCTGGAACAGATGGATCTTAGATGGAATATTGCTATGCTCACCAGGAGAGCTAAGAAATTTCTGCAACGAACGGGACGCAAGGATCTAGATGGAGATGATAAGAATGGGATAGGTTTTGACAAAAGCAAGGTTAAGTGCTATAAGTGCAATAACTTTGGGCATTTTGCTAGAGAATGTGAAAAGGGCAAGCAACCAATAACCGGGATTACTCAGCCTTCACCCTATCCACAGATACAGGAATCGGAGAAGATAAACGTCTCAAATGCCTTGGTGGTCAGTACTGAGACTCCAACCTATGTCTGGAAAGTTACTGAGGAGAATCACACTGCTCTTATGGCTCACATTGCAAGTGGCCCCGAGGTTGATGCTGATCCTATTACCTGTATATCTTGTATTAGACAAACTAGTTCTGTCAACAGGTACAAAGAGGATAATGAGAAAATTAGAAATGATCTTTCAAAACTAATGGATGCTAATAAAATTTTGAAAGCAAATGAACAAGCTTTTGAAAAGAAAATTAAAGCTGTCCAGTCCGAAACAAAGGACTTAAAAGCTAAAATTTTCAGTCAGCAAGATGCTATTGATAGTTATTTGAAACAAATTTCTTTATTGCAAAAAGATCTTGCTGAATCTAAATCTGAAATTGTTGATTTGAAAAGAAAAAATTCAAATTTCTCAACATCCTCGGTAGTCTTTGATGAAATCCTTACTTCGCAAAGGTCTGATACTAAAAGTAAGGCTGGTATTGGATATCACCAAGTACCTCTTCCAAAAGATTATCACCCTATGCCTGTTAAAGATGAACTCAAAGATTTTGTGCCTACTTCATTGAAAGTAGATACAAATACTGTTGATGAACCAGTTATCTTTCCTCAACTAGTTAATCCTAAGATTGTGAAACATGAAAGTGCTAAGAAAGTTAAGACTGATAGTCTACCTCCAGTTAGTGTTAAGGAGGTTGTTGAGATAGAGGATATAACTGACCAAGAGGTCAGTAAGGTTGAGAAGGTTAATGTGAAACCTGAGAATTATATTCTCATTGATGGTCCAAATGTAAACGAGGGTAAAGGTAAATCAAAAGTTGTTTCTCAAACTAAAACTTTGAAAAGTGAATTTAAAATTGGTAAAGTTTCAAAACAGTCTTCAAAGTCTAACTCTTCAGTCAAGTCACAATCTCCTGTGATGATTCTTAAAAGAAATAACTCAGATGAAAAACCCTCAACGTCAACCGTCTCAACCTCTCAAGCATCAGCTTGTACACATCGATGTGCATGCCCTAGGAATGCTTCATTCTCTAACTCAATCATAAGTATGTCTCCAACTCAACAGCAGTTTGTTGAGCATCGTTCCTGCTTTTATTGCAAGAGACAAGGACATCTAATTCGCGATTGTCCCAAGCTCTCTCATCAAAGATTTGGGAGAAGTATGCCAAGAACTTCATCGTATAAAAATTCTTTTTCAAAACCTATTTCAAGGCATACCTCATACTCTCCCAAACCTGTCAGAAATTCCAATAACATTGTGCAACAACCTGAACAAAAAGCAAAGCACAATGATATTGTTAAACCTTTGTCTGAACTTCCAAAGAGTCTATTGATGGTTCTTCTGTCACCAACAATAACACATCAGTTAATACCACTGATTTGTTTAAAGATAAAATTTTAACTGATGTGCTTATTGTTGATGACCTCGGACGACCTAAGTCTGCAAAGGCTTGGGTCTCCGTTTCTAACTAATCATCTTGTTATGTTTGCCGCAGCAGTCCGAGACTCTTAAAGATCTTGTAAAAGAAAGTGTTTGGTATATTGATAGCGGCTGCTTGCGGCATATGACAGGCAACTTATCCCTCTTGACGGATGTGAAACCAATTAAAAGGGAGTATGTTGCTTTTGCTGGTGATACTGGTGGTGTTATAACAGGTCAAGAAACACTTACCAATGGACAAATAAGCTTTGAGAAGGTGAGCTATGTAGAACAACTTCAGCACAATCTGCTGAGTGTGTCTCAAGTCTGCGATAAGAAGTACACCACAGCATTTACTGATGTTGAATGCTTGATTTTGAAGCCGGGATTTGTTATTCCTGATGAATGGGTGTTGATGCGAGCACCTAGAAAAAGAGACACGTACATATTGGATATGAGGACAATTGAATCTACTACTGAACATACTTGTTTATTGTCCAAAGCTACCGAGAAGGAGTCACTTTTATGGCACAGGCGAATGGGACATATTCATTTGCGTAAGATGAACTATCTTGTGAAAAATAATCTTGTGCTTGGGGTTCCAAAGCAAATATTTGCTCTCCCTGATAACTGTGTTTCCTGCTTAAAAGGGAAACAGCACAAGAAATCCCACAAGTCAAAACTAGTGAACTCCATTCAGTCCCCGTTGGAATTGTTGCACATGGATCTTTTTGGGCCAGTCAGCAAGAAGAGCATTGGGGGTAAATCTTACTGCTTGGTGGTGATTGATGATTACTCGAGGTTTTCTTGGGTGTATTTCTTAGCTACCAAAGATGAAGCTCCTGATATTCTGATATATCTATTTGATAGACTGGAAAATCTGTGCAATTTGAAGATCAAGAAACTACGCAGTGATAATGGTACAGAATTCAAAAACTCTATTCTTAAATTGTACTGTTTAAAGAAGGGTATAGATCATCAGTTCAGTGCGGCAAGAACTCCTCAACAAAATGGAGTTGCTGGACGGAAAAATCGTTCTATCATTGAAACTGCTAGAACCATGCTTTCAGATTCAAAGCTTCCTGTCATTTTCTGGGCAGAGGCAGTAAACACAGCATGCTATGTTCTAAACAGAGTTTTGACGGTTAAGAAGCGAAATAAAACTTGTTACGAGTTGTTTAATAACCGAAAACCAAACCTTCAGTTTCTTGAACCTTTTGGCTGTCCGTGTTCAATCATGATAACAAAAGACAAAATTAGTAAGTTTGGAGAAAAGACTGTTGATGGATTCTTCCTCGGATATTCTGTCAATTCTCCTAACCGAAGGGTCTTTAATAAAGCTACCGGACGAGTGGAGGAACATTATGAGGTCACGGGCCTTCGCTATACTGATCCTCCTCAAGGAATAGGTGAAGATTGGATGTTCAAGTATGATGATCTGTTTGATTCATTTGATATTCCAGAAGTTGATGACATAGAGGAGGTGGTCACTCTACTACATGGAATTGATTTATCTTCTGATTCTTCAGTTCCTACACCTAAATCTATACCTTCCGCTGCCACACCCTCTCCCACTCCATCTACATCTACCGCTCCGCCCACCACTCCAACACCATCACCTGCTAATCCATCATCTACTACACCATCCTCAACAACATCATTCACTCCATCACCCTATATCAATATCGATCGACCTTCTTCCTCTGGAATATCTCCCCAATCAGTAGATCTTCCTTCTTATCCTCACATGACAACCATATCTGAGGAGGAAGAAATGACAACATCCCAACTACTTATGGATGACAATGAAGAGTTGGCATCAATTCCAAATTTGCATCAAACGGAATCGAATGACAAACTTGATAAGGAAGCCTCTCCATCCACTGAAGGAGATTACACCAATTTGGATTCGGTCATTGTGCCTGACCCGATTCCTCAAACACGCATTCATAAAAATCACCCCACAGATGATATTATAGGTGATCCGAATGCAGGTGTTCAAACAAGGGGACAAGTTAAGAATACCACGCTAGAACAAGTTAACTGTCTTGTGGCTCAGATAAATTCTTGCCATTTATCTCAAGTTGAACCAAAGAAAGTACAAGAAGCACTGCAAGACCCTCATTGGATCACTGCAATGCAAGAAGAGTTACAACAATTTGAGAAGCTACATGTATGGTCACTAGTTAAGGAACCAAAGGGTGTTCACCCAATTGGTACGTGTTGGGTATTTCGTGTCAAGAAAGATGATCGTGGTGTCGTTGTGAAAAACAAAGCTAGACTTGTTGTTCAAGGATTCTCGCAAATCGAAGGATTAGATTATGATGAAGTCTTCGCTCCAGTTACACGATTGGAATCAATTCGGATGTTCCTTGCTTATGCTTCATATAAGGGATTTTGTGTATTTCAACTGGATGTAAAAACTGCGTTTTTATATGGTACTATTGAAGAAGAAGTTTATGTCCGACAGCCTCCCGGTTTTGAAGACTCTGTACATCCTGATTATGTTTATAAGTTGAACAAAGCTTTATACGGTCTTCATCAGGCTCCTCGGGCATGGTATAAAAAGTTGTCTGAACATCTGCTTCAAAATGGTTTTTCTCGAGGACAGATTGATAGCACTCTCTTCACAAAGAAATCTGGAAAAGATCTGCTGCTTGTTCAGGTGTATGTGGACGACATCATATTTGGGTCTACAAATGAACAACTGTGTAAGGACTTTGAGGAAATTATGAAGTCAAAGTTTGAGATGAGCTCCATGGGGGAACTCACTTTCTTCTTGGGTCTGCAAGTTGAGCAGTCTACTGATGGAATTTTTATTCATCAGTCAAAATATGTTACTGATATTTCGGCAAAGTATGACTTGTTAGACTGCAAACCCCTAGCAACTCCCATTGAAGTGAATCATAGACTTGGACCAGCTGAACTGGAGGACGATGTCAATCTACGTGACTGTCGTTCAATGATTGGTTCGCTGATGTATCTCACTGCTTCACGACCTGATATCATGTTTGCCGTATCTCTCTGTTCAAGATTTCAAGCTAAACCCAAAGTTTCTCATGAGAAAGCGGTCAAGCGTATTTTTAGTTATCTGAAATTCAGACCATCTCTCGGTCTGTGGTATTCTAATAAGGATGACTTCTCGTTGACTGCTTACTCGGATTCAGATTACGGCGGTTGTAACATCGACAAAAAGTCTACTACTGGGGGTTGTCAGTTTCTGGGAAATCGGTTGATTTCATGGCAGTGTAAGAAGCAAACGACGGTGTCCACTTCAACAGCGGAAGCCGAGTACATTGCTGCTGCCAGTTGCTGCTCTCAAGTTCTATGGATTCAGCACCAGCTACGTGATTATGGGTTACTTCTTACCTTAACTCCCATTCATATTGATAACACCGCTGCAATCTCAATTACTCGCAATCCCGTACAGCATTCGAAAACCAAACATATTGAAATACGCTTTCATTTTATACGGGATTGCTATGAGAAGCAATTAATAAGCTTGATTCAAATCGATACTTTGTTGATACATGATTGTGTGTCTGTCAGTTGGTCTATTGAGTTGTAAGTGTCGTTAGTTAGTTTTATTAGAAAAGTTATTTTCTGTATTTGCGACACTTAAGTTTAGCATTAGGCGACACTTGCCCTAGTGACGCATAGCGACACTTAGGTAAGTGACGCATGAGGGCGGCGACATGCGACACTTCCCAAGTGACGCATGTCTGCCGATTTTGTTTTAGTATAAATTGAAACCTACGGGTTTTCGGCTAGGGTTGACGAAACCCTAGCATCATTTGTCGACTAAGCACTTCTGTAAACAGTTTCAATACGAATTACAAGCTAATATACTCGTTTACTTTGATTAATCATTGTTTCGGTTTGAGTTTATTACTTGTTTGTGTAATTGATTGATTCCGCCAATCTATTACTTTCGATCAACACTTAGATCCACATCCAGGGGGCACTCTCAACTGGTATCAGAGCCTCGGAGTTGATTTGATCGACGTGTGTACGTGTATTGAAGTGTTTTCGGTTCGATTTTGTGAAGATCAAAGACATTCTAGCAAGATTAGGATCGATTTGGTGCTATTACTGTGTTTTGAGTAAAGATTTACAGGTTTCGTACAATTGGGACTCAAGAATTTTCGTTAGGTTTACGAAAATTCGATTTTTAGGGTTTTTGGGTGTTCACAGCCGTTTCTGCGTCACTCAGAGCGTCACTTCGACACTTTGTGCGGCACTTCGAGCGACACTTCTGTAAGGAACAATTAGGGTTTTTACGACACTCAAGTGCGTCACTTTGTAACGTCACTTGAGCATTATACGTCACTTACATTAGTGACACCTATTGTTCAATCCGACACTCTACTGCGTCATTTGATACGACACTTGTGTATCATCCGTCACTTACTACAAGTGATGCGATACTTCTGTCAGTCACTTAAAGCGTCACTTATCTTAGTGACGCCTGTTATTGCTAAGCGACACTCAAGTCCGTCACTTGAGTACGTCACTTACGTGTTTATAAGACACTCATCTCTAGTGTCGGTCTGTTTGTTTATCCGTCACTCGATAGCGTCACTTATCAAGTGCCGCTACTCTTTGCGACACTAAGGTGCGTCACTTACCAAGTGACGCCTTTGTTACTAATCAGCTTCCAAGTTTTTTTTTAGTTGATTTTACAAGTACGCTTCAATGTCTGATAAGGAAGATATTAGAGGAATCAGAGAGATGCTCAGACAGAGCAATGATATTGGCTCCAGTAATAAACCTCCGTTCTTTGGACCAGATTTAGATTATGTGTATTGGAGAGATAGATATGAACAGTATATAGATTTCCACTGTCCTGAACTGTGGGGACCTTTAAAAGAACGATATGTTGCTCCAGTGGCTGAAGGAAATTATCGTGGTGTTCCTCCAGCTAAAACATATAATGCTATGTCACCTCAAGAGAAAAAGGAGTATGAAACAGAAAGAAAGGCTCATTCTTCTATCTGTATGTGTTTGCCAAAGGATGTTATGAGACTCTTTAAATCTCATGACACAACTTATGATCTGTGGAAGGCAATTGAGACAAGATGCGGAGGAAATGAAAAGTACAAGGAGGCTAAGCTAGAATTAATCAAAAAGCAGTATGATTTATTTGACATGATTCCAAATGAGCTGACTTCCAGTCTATTCACTCGATACTCACATCTGGTTAGTGAGTTAAATGAAGGAGGATACAATCTCCCTGCACTTGAGGTAAACAAGAAGTTGCTGGACGTGTTGCCAAGTGCTTGGGATGTGAAAGTCCAATTTTTAAAAGAAAATCCAGAATTACAGAGGATGACTTTGGATCAATTGATAGGTATTCTACAAGCTCATGCGATGGAATTGAAGAAGAAAGAATGTAAGTCAGGTGGATCTGTACAGAATGCCACAACTGGTGGTGTTGGACTAGTAAATTCTGGCAAGAGTTACGGTGGAGTAGCATTTATAACGGATACCAATTCATCTTCTGCTTCTTCTGGAGTTCATCATACAGCTTATCTTTCTGGTACATCTCAAGGAAATCAACAACAACAGACTCCAGTTTCACCAGCAATACAAGAGCAAGCTGCAATTTATACAGCTTTTCTGAGCTCTTACAAAGATTTGGTTACTCAACCAAATACAACTTTGGAACTGATCAAGGAGGATTACGGACAATTGGATGAAGATGATCTAGAACAGATGGACTTGAACTGGAACATTGCTATGATAACAAGAAGGGTTCAAAAATTCTTGCAACGAACTGGACGCAAGAGTTTAGAAGGCAATGGGAAGTCAGGATTTGGTTTTGATAAAAGCAAGGTCCGTTGTTATAACTGCCAGAATTTGGGTCATTTCGCTAGGGAATGCGAGAAACCCAAGATGCCACCGTCGGGCCTTACTAAACCTGATCCTCCAAAAACGAAAGAAGAGGGCAAGACGTTAGTTGTGGACAATGCTTTGGTGGTTTTTGAGCCAACTACTCATGACTGGAATGCGGAGGCTACAAAGTTTCAACAGTGTCTCATGGCTCATATTACACCTGAGGTACAAAATGAATCACCTGAACCTTTAAACTGTATCTCATGCATTAATCTAACTGAATCTCTAGAGGCTTTTCAAAAGGATAACCAAGAGTTGCGAGATAAAGTTGCAAAACTTAATGAGTCAAATAAGTTTTTGAAAGAAAATGAAAAACTCTATGAAAAACATATTGAAGCTCATAAGTTAGATACTCAAACTTATAAAGCTAAAGTTTTTAGTCAACAGGATGCAATTAAAAGTTATCTTACTGAAATTGAACTGTTAAACAAAGAGCTTTCAGACTTAAAAAGTGAGTATGGTAATTATCAAGATAAAGTCTTAGGGTCAACTTCTGCGACAATGATCTTTAATGAAATTATTAGCAATCATAAGCAGGATAGGAAAAGTAAGGGAGGAAAAGGGATAGGTTTTGTTGAAATAGCACCTCCTACTACTTATACTCCTTTACCTGTTAAGGAAGGCCTTGATGAAATTCCAGTTGATTATGCTAAGTTGTTGGGTATCAAGGGTAAAGTGGCTAAATCTAACAAACAGGAGAAGGAGAAAACCACGAGGCCAGAGTATCCCACTCCTAAGTTTGTTAAGCCACTGAATAAATCTCCTGTTAGTGCTGAGGAGATTGTTGAGCAAAAGGATGTATCTCCAGTTTGTTTTGAGGAGATCGTTGAGATTGAGGATATTACGGATCAGGAGTATCCTGAAGTTAAGAGAGTTGAAGTTAAACCTGAAAAGGTAATTTCAAAAGTTGAACCTGAAATTAAGGTTCAAACAAATAAGGGTAAAGCCAAGGTTTTAAACTCAAAACAACAAACTTTACAGTTACCTGTAAAGATTTTGCAACGAAAATTAGTAAATGAAAAAGTTTTGTCTGATAAACCTTCAACTTCGACCTCTCAACCAAAGCAAACATTTTCTAAGACATGTACTCAATGTTCATGTTCTAGAAATGTTTCTCCACATCCTGTGGTAATGCCTCAGCCTCAACCGTTAGTTGAGACTCGTTCTTGTTTCTACTGCAAGAAACAAGGACATTTGATCCGTGACTGTCCCAAGCTGTCAAATCAGCGCTATGGGAGAGAAATGCCTAGGACATCAGTTTATAGAAATTCTTTTTCAAAATCTCCACCTAGGCGTTACTCAAAGTCTCCCAAGCCTGTTCTGAAGCTAAGTAATGTTGAGCAAAAACCTTTGCCAATTCAAAAGCCCAACATTATTTCTGATATCAATTCCGAACCTTCAAAAGTTTGGAAACGAAAAGAGTCTGATGTTGACTCTTCAGTCGTCAACAATAACACTTCAGATAAAAATTCTAATTTGTTTAAAGATAAAGTCCTATCTGATGTGCTTATTGTTGATGACCATGGAAGACCTAAGTCTGTAAAGGCTTGGGTCTCCGTTTCTCACTAATCTCTTTCTTTGATGTGTTGCAGCAGTCGGAACGTGTGAAGGATAGTTTATGGTATATGGATAGTGGCTGCTCGCGACACATGACTGGCGATGTGTCTCTTCTGACGGATATTAAACCATACTCGGGAGGATACGTTGCTTTCGCGGGAGATTCAGGAGGAACGATTTCGGGAAAGGGAACGCTAACAAATGGAAAAGTTAGCTTTGAAAATGTGAATTATGTGGCTGAGCTGACTCACAACTTGCTGAGCGTTTCACAAGTTTGTGACAAGGACTACACCACTTTATTCACAAAGACGGAATGTGTAATATTGAAGCCGGGGTATGTCATTCCTGAGGATTGGGTATTGATGCGGGCACCTAGAAAGAATGACACCTATGTGATGAATATGCGAACTGTGGAGACTACAAGTGACTATACTTGTCTTCTTTCAAAGGCTTCAGAAAAGGAATCACTCCTTTGGCACAGACGGATGGGACATATTCATTTCCGTAAAATGAATTTTCTGATTAATAATGATTTAGTGAGGGGAGTTCCAAAACAGTCATTTGCTTTACAAGATGACTGCGTTTCTTGTCACAAAGGAAAACTCCACAAGAAGTCCCACAAGTCTAAGGTTGTGAATTCTATTGCAGCTCCGTTGGAACTACTGCATATGGATCTGTTCGGTCCAGTTTCCACAAAGAGCATTGGTGGTCGGTCTTACTGCTTGGTAGTTACTGATGACTACTCAAGGTTTTCGTGGGTATATTTCTTGACTACAAAGGGGGAGACTCCTGATATTCTGGTGTATTTGTTGGATAAGTTGGCAAATCTATGCAACTTAAAGGTGAAAAGGATTCGAAGCGACAATGGAACTGAATTCAAGAACTCAACTCTCGAATTGTTTTGTGCTACAAGAGGAATTGAGCATCAATTCAGTGCTCCAAGGACTCCACAACAGAATGGAGTTGCAGAAAGAAAGAACAGGACAATTATAGAGACAGCTCGGACTATGTTAGCTGACTCCAAATTACCAATCATCTTCTGGGCTGAGGCAGTTAATACTGCCTGTTATGTTCTCAACAGAGTGCTCACGGTTAAGAAAAAGAACAAGACGTGTTATGAACTTTTCAATAACCGTAAGCCAAACCTTCAGTTCTTAGAACCATTTGGGTGTCCATGCATGATCATGATTACAAAAGAGAAGGTCTCTAAGTTTGGTGACAAAGCTGTTGAAGGGATTTTTCTTGGATATTCAGTCAATTCTCCGAACAAAAGAGTCTTTAACAAATCAACGAATCAGATTGAGGAACAGTTTGAAGTAAAATGTTTAAGGTATACGGAACCTCCTCAAGGAACAGGTCCGGATTGGTTCTTCAACTATGGAAATCTCTTTGACTCTTTCAAAATTCCTGATGATGATGAAACGGAAGAGTTAATTTCCATGCTACATGGACTTGATTTTTCTCAAGATACACCAGTTAGTAAACCAGCCGACCCATCTCCTAATGCAACACCCGAACCACCACCAACTGATTCTACACCAATACCAACACCCACACCACCATCAACAACACCTATTCCAACATCTACTTCTCGAGTTACACCTTCGAAAGATGCTCCTTCTACCTCTAAAACAGTGTACAACTACACTAAGGAGCTTCCGTATGATCCAAATATGCCATCATTAGAGGAAGGAGGAGAGGATGAGGTAAGTGATGAGGGAGAGGAAGCAGAAAATATGAATTATTCTCATTTATTTTCTCAAAGAGATGAAGATGATGATGCTTCTCCGAATATTTCTGCAAATGAGGGAGATCTGAGCAATCTGGAACAGAATCTTGTGCCAGATCAAATTCCAGTGACTCGGATACATAAGGATCACCCCATTGATAATATCATTGGTGATCCTCATGCAAAGGTTCAAACAAGACATCAAGCGAAACAGACTGATACTGAACAACTTTCGGGTCTGGTGGCTAATGTTAATTCATGTTATCTTTCGCAGAATGAACCTAAGAAAGTTGAAGAGGCCTTAAAAGATCCATCCTGGATCGAGGCCATGCAAGAGGAACTACAACAATTTGAAAAGTTGCAAGTCTGGGAAGTAGTTCCATTACCCAAGGGTGCCCACTTGACTGGCACTCGTTGGGTTTTTCGAAATAAGATGGATGATAGGGGCGTTGTAATTCGTAATAAAGCACGTCTAGTAGTTCAAGGCTTCAGCCAAATTGAGGGGTTGGACTATGATGATGTATTTGCCCCTGTTGCTCGATTGGAATCCATACGCATTTTTCTGGCATACGCGTCCTTCAAGGGATTTCGCGTCAATCAACTTGATGTGAAAAGTGCGTTTCTGTATGGAAAGGTTGACAACGATGTGTATGTTAAGCAGCCTCCTGGTTTTGAAGACCCTGTGCATCCTGAATACGTCTGTAAATTGAACAAGGCGTTGTATGGTCTTCACCAAGCACCAAGACTTTGGTACGAGAGGCTAACTACACATCTGATTAAGCATGGTTTTGTGAGAGGGAACATCGATAGCACGCTATTTATTCTTCGTGAACAGTCAGAGGATAGGGAAGATTTGCTACTTGTGCAGGTTTACGTGGACGATATTATCTTCGGGTCTACCAATGAGGCAATGTGTAAGAACTTTGAGAAAATCATGAAGTCTGAGTTTGAGATGAGCGCAATGGGAGAACTCACTTTCTTTTTAGGTGTACAAGTTGAGCAGCTTGCAAAAGGTATTTATATACATCAGTCAAAATATGTCAATGACATGTTGACTAGGTATGACCTGCTCACTTGTAAAACCTATGGGACTCCCATCGAGCTTAATCACAATCTCAAGCTTGCTGAGGAAGATGAAGATTGCAAGGAGAGGGACTATCGTTCAATGATAGGTTCTCTTATGTATTTGACTGCCTCAAGACCGGATATTGTATTTGCCGTGTCGATTTGCTCACGTTATCAGGCTAAACCAAAGGTGTCACATATGAAGGCAGTAAAGCGAATTTTTGGTTATCTCAGAGCTAGACCTACCCTTGGTCTTTGGTATTCAAATGAGAAGACTTTCGCTCTCACAGCCTATTCAGATTCGGATCATGGAGGTTGCAGTATCGATAAGAAGTCTACAACGGGTGGATGTCAGTTTCTGGGATCGCGTTTGGTCTCGTGGCAGTGCAAGAAGCAAACTACAGTCTCTCTTTCTACAGCAGAGGCTGAGTATGTTGCTGCCGCTAGTTGCTGTGCTCAAGTTCTCTGGATTCAGCACCAATTACGCGATTACGGGTTACTTCTTACTATGACTCCCATTCACATAGATAACACTGCTGCTATTTCTATCACACGCAATCCCGTACAGCACTCTAAGACAAAACATATTGAACTTAGGTTCCACTTCATACGGGATTGCTATGAAAAACACTTGATAGACCTGGTCCACATAGACACCCTTAAACAAAATGCTGACCTATTCACCAAAGCCTTTTCACGTGCTCGATTTGATGAACTGGTCAATATGATCGGTTTAAGATTCTTTGGGTCTAAAAAGTAATGTGTGACTTGGATAGTTAACGTTATTTGCTTTTATGTGTGTTTTAAAAAAAAAAAAAAAAAAAAAAAAAAAAAAAAAAAAAAAAAAGGCTTTGCAACAGCCACTCTTTATACTCTTTAGTATCAAAGAAAACGCAAGGTTGCTACATTTTTAAAATAGACGTTGAAGTTGTGTCTGTAAACAACTTGGGATATGATAGTACATCGGGTGACATGCACAAAATGGAATTTTAAGGTTTATCTTGGATGTGTCAGTAGATTTATCTGACACACTTAAAACAGTTTTTATCTAAATTATCTTCATCACACGATGTATTGGTAGGCATGGTACACACCGGTCTCTGAGGTATTAAGAAGTAATTTACATACATGTCTATGATCATGTGGTAAACACCTTGTGATGTACGACTTTAAGTCTTAATTCCTTAGCATAGCTTGACATACTTCTATTTTTGGATCGTATATCTGAGATCTTTTGGGGGAGTATGCTGATTGTTTCCTCTGTTGTACGAAAGTGCAGACCTGGTCTCAATTCAGCTTACTCTCAAAACTAAGCAAACGTAAGTCAATGCACTTGCAAAGTCTTAAATTTAAGATACTACACAAGGTCGCCACAAATTTGGTTTGACTGCGTTTAGTTTTGCTTATACCTGAATCAAGTTATGTTGCTCTGTTGTACGCAAGTACAGACCTGTCACCGCTGGCTTGATTCTTAAAATTGATCCTCTTATATTCCTTCTAATTTTGGAAACTATGTTCATGTCTAAGTTATAGGGGTATATCTATGGTGGGGACCATGGTGCAATATTCATCCTAACAATAAAAGGTTACCTCACAGACACGGATGTAACATGTTTAGGTGGACAAACAATACCAATAATTGTCTTGAAATAATTTTTATACAAGGTGTTTTAAATGTGCCAAGTAAATTTAAAGTGGACAAATATACTGATGATCGAAATAACACTTACCATTCCTAATAATTGCATGTTATTCCGATATGATCCCTAACTAGACTTAATCAACTCCGTCACCAAAAAGAATGTATTTAGTTTGGTTTTATAATTGTAATTTTGTGTCTTTAAATTTTATTTATTTTTTTAACCAAGTCACATTTACTGTCAAATTGAGTACTGCGCAAAAGATCGATAAAATTTTAAATTTTTTCAAAAACTGTCGATATGCGTCACTTCCTAAGTGACGCTCATAGTGACGCATAAGAGTGACGCTTTAAGAGTCGTTCTAAGTGACGCTGATTAGAGTTTTGGTATAAATAGTTCGTATCCGGCACTTATTTCTACCACCAATACTATTCACTACGCGTCACTTCCACTACCCTTGCGTCACTTCTCTCGTCGCTGCGTCACTTCGACTGTTCATGCTTTTCGATCGATCTACGGCTTTTCGTGTATTTTGCGTGCAATCGGCCTCCGTTACCTTGTTCATATCACTCATACGCATCATTAGGTACCATTTTTATCTATTATAATTGCGTATTCATGATTTAATCGTGGATTGAAGTTTCGGGTTTTTAGGGTTTATGAAATCATGATTATTGGGGATCGTTTTGTTATTGTTTTGTGTTAATAAACGGTGTGTTTTACTCGTCTTTACTTGCCACACCGTTTGGTTAACTCGTTTTAAAAAAACCCCAAAATTGGTTCGTCGTGATTTCTGGGCTTGAACAGTGACACGATGATCTTCATCGTTGCGTCACTTCAAGCGTCACTTCCTTAAGTGACGCTTAATGGTAATTTCACAGGATAAATGTAACTTCCACAAGTGACGCCTTTAAACGTCACTTTGCTGAGTGACGCCTTTATGCGTCACTCCCACATAATACTTACCGAGTGACGCTTTGATCCGTCACTTCCTTAACTGACGCTGTTAGTGCCGCTTTAACTAACCGTCACTTTTTAAATGATGCATACCCGTCACTTGTTAAGTACCACTTGAATGCTACATGTTGCGGCAACGTCACTTACACCAGTGACGCTTTCAATGCGTCACTTACCTTAAGTGACGCATCCTTCTGATTTCTGATTTTCATACGGCACTCCTTAAGTGTCGGCTGTCTTACGTGCGTCACTTCTTCAGTGACGCTATAAAATCAGATTTTTCGATTATGTTTTTGAGCTTATTCTGTAACGATTTTTCGTGTTCTTGTCTGGTTTATAGTTACAGATGGAGCATCTTCATGATTATTATCGTCGCACAAACACCAGGCACAACATTGTTGCATTTTTGGAATCTACGCATAAGAACTCATTGCCTTTTCGGCCGATGATCGAGTTTCTTAGACGTTCGAGGATTCATTACGCTATTACAGCTTCAGTACCAGTGTATATGAATCAAATCGAGGAGTTTTATGACCACGCATTTATCAGAACAGAGAACGACACTCCGAGGATTGTGACCACTATGTTTGGTCGTGAGATTCAGATTACACAGGATTCAGTTCGCCGTGTTTTGCAGTTTGATGATGCAAATGATATGCCGACCGTTTTTGAGACTACTTTTATCTACGGGGGTCTTCAGAGATTGGGTTATCCGGCTGATCAGCTTACTGATTTTCGTAAACAGTATCTCTGTCGGGTTTGGAGATACTTAGCTCACATTGTAATTGTGTGTTTATCTCCGCGAAAAGGAGGATACGATGCTGCAAGTCACATGACTTTATCTCTGATGCTGGCGTTAGTTTATAACAAGCCGTATAACTTCAGCGGTTATATTTTCGGGAATATGGTTGATAATGTTCGAGCTGGAAAAGAAAAATGGCTGTTATATCCTCGTTTTGTTCAGCTGTTGTTAAATGATTTGAATCTGGGAATAGCTCCGGATCTAAGATCGTTACTATTTCCAACGCCCATGATGTTACGTGTTTTCAATGACTGTAAGCTGCCACCAAAAGATTCTCAGATTTTACCTGATCGTGAGTTATTTGGGCACATAGTAAACGAAAACTATGTTGCGCCGCCCGGGGATGGTTATGAGGATGTTGTTGCTCCTCCGGTCAATGAGGCAGATTTAGTTGATGCTGCTGTAGCTCAAGATTTGGAGGATATTGAGCAAGTTGGAGAGGTTCCAGCTGAGGAATCTGATGGTGGTGTTACACCACCTGATTCTCCGGGTGATGTACCACCTCAGGATGCATTGGATGGAATACAGTTGGCTGATCCTCGACGCTTTAAGCGTATTTTGAGAAGGATTTCTGCGGGGCGTGTTCATGTACCGCCTAATCTTGGAAAGCGACCAGCTGGGTCTTCTCCGTCTTATGCTAATTTACCATTGAGAAGACGCCAGCGAACAGGAATTACCATTCAGGAGCCTGGTCACCAAGATCAACAACAACAACAACAACCGCCTACTGCGATGCTTCAGCAGTTACTTGATCAGATAACTCAGATGAACAAGCGTTTTGATGATCAGGCTGCCGTGATTGAAGCTCAAGCTGCTCAAATAAAAGATTTGGAGATAAAAGCAGCTCATGTGCAGGAATTGCAGCTAGAATTGAAAGCTGTGCAGTCTAGGTTGTTAGAATTGGAAGCGGTTACTGTTGTTTCGGGGGAGGAAGGTCAGAGAACCTTAGAAACAAATGTAACCCCTCCCCCAGAATCCGAAAATGTAAATCCAGATTCTATTAATGAAAACATTGCTTTGGATTATTTCGTTGATGTTCCAGGACAACCGAGACCCATTTCGGTTGATTATTCGAATGTTAATCTCACATACATTCAGAGTTTGATAAATCCGGATGATGAAGAAGATAAATCAGTTGATCCGGATGATATAGAGATGGATGCTGAGGTTCCAGGGTCAGACGAAGAATATTTGGTTAATCCTCATCAGGAACCAGCACCTGAGCGAGAATCGGAACCAGTTCAGAAACAACCGGCTCAACCGTATGATTTTGATGCACCGATCATTGAGTCCGATGATTCTGATGATGACCAAGAGCCTCAAACAGATACTACTCAGGAACAACCAACTGCTGAATCTGTTCCTGAACAAGCGCAACCGTCTACATCTTCAGAGCGCCCGATGTTTCGAAAGCTCAAGCCTGAATTGAAGATTTGCAAAACATATCAGGTTCGAGGTGATTTGACTGGATTAATCAGAAGTTGGAAGTTTGATGAAGTCAACTTTCTGATTCTTATTAAGCGAAGAGATGGAGTACAGTATTTTCGGCCGAGATTTAACTGTATTAGCACGCTGCCGAAGGAAGAATTGAATCGTCTTGCTCAACTGAACATTGTTAACCACACTGATGATTTTCGTGGTAACATGTTTCAGAAGATTCTTAGAAAAGATATCTACAACAAGAAGTATTTGTGGGTTAGACCAGAGCTGGGAGTTCGTTATTCATACAAGAAAAAGTTGGATTCAAGAACTCAGCAACCGATTGTGAAGTATCATTATCCTCCAGCTGCTAGTCAGAAAACTGTGCCTTTGCAGTCATTACCACTTGATTTTCTGAAAAGATTACGATATTGGTGGTTTGATTCTGTTACTCAAGAAGCAGTCATTGAATATCTTTCGGTTGAAGATCCAGTGATTGAGAAGGGTAATTGGAGTTTATCTGCAAAATATGGAAGAACTCTTCGTGTTTTTGATCCGATCAGCCTTATCAATTTGACGAAGAAAGATTTGAAAGCTCTTCACAAAAGTAAGATGGAGTATCATCGTTATGATCAAGAAGAAGCTTCAAAGTTCGAGAAGGTGGTCGAGATTTGTGTTCGAGTGGGTATTCATGCTGGTGGAGTATTTCCACCAGGTTGGGTTTAAACTGAAGATGTTTTTGAAGACCAAGCTGAAGACACGGGGGAGTTTGTTGATACATGATTGTGTGTCTGTCAGTTGGTCTATTGAGTTGTAAGTGTCGTTAGTTAGTTTTATTAGAAAAGTTATTTTCTGTATTTGCGACACTTAAGTTTAGCATTAGGCGACACTTGCCCTAGTGACGCATAGCGACACTTAGGTAAGTGACGCATGAGGGCGGCGACATGCGACACTTCCCAAGTGACGCATGTCTGCCGATTTTGTTTTAGTATAAATTGAAACCTACGGGTTTTCGGCTAGGGTTGACGAAACCCTAGCATCATTTGTCGACTAAGCACTTCTGTAAACAGTTTCAATACGAATTACAAGCTAATATACTCGTTTACTTTGATTAATCATTGTTTCGGTTTGAGTTTATTACTTGTTTGTGTAATTGATTGATTCCGCCAATCTATTACTTTCGATCAACACTTAGATCCACATCCAGGGGGCACTCTCATACTTTAAAACAAAACGCATATATTTTTACAAAGGCTTTTCCTCGTACTCGATTTGAAGAGCTTGTCTCTATGATCGGAATGAAAAATTCTGATCAAAATTGATTTGTGTCTTGGATGCTTTCCGTATATTTTTGATTAAAAAAAAAAAAAAATTCGCAACTGCCACTCTTTATACTCATTAGTATCAAGAAAATGCGAAGTTGCTAAATTTATAAAAATGGACGTTGGGTTGTGTCTGTAAACAACCTGGGATATGATAGTACATTAGGAAGAATGCACAAAATGGAAATCTTAAGGTTTATCCTTGATGTATCAGTAGATTTATCTGGCATACTTACTACAGTTTTTATAAAAACTAGCTTCATCATATGATGTACTGGTAGGCATGATACACACCGGTCTCTGGGTTATTAAAAAATAATTCTAACACATGTCTATAATCTTGTGGTATACACCTTATGATGTACGACTCCATGTCTTAATTCCTTAACGTAGCATGACATACTTCTATCTTTGGAGTTCTTATCTGAAATCATTTGGGGTTTATGCTAACAGTTTCCTCTGTTGCACGTAAGTGCAGACCTGGTCTCTGTTCGTATAAACTCAAAAATAAGCAAACGTGAGTCAATGTACTTGCAAAGTCTTAAATCTTAAGATACCAATCAAGGTCGCCACAAAATTTGGTTTGACTGCGATTGGTTTTGCTTAAACTTGAATCAAGTGTATGTTGCTCTGTTGTACGTCGGTACAGACCTGTCACCGCTGGCTTGATTCTTAAAAATGATTATCTTATACTTTCTCTGAATATGGAAACTATGTTCATGTCTGGGTTATAGGGGTATGTCTATGGTGGGGACCACAGAGAAATATTCATACTAACAATAAATGGTTAGCCCACAGTCACGGATGTAACATGTTTAAGTGGACAAACAATACCAGTAATCATTTTGAATTATTTTTTATAAGAGGTGTTTTAAATATGCTAAGTAAATTTAAAGTGGACAATATACTGGTAATCGAGATAACACTTACGATTTGCTAATAATTGCATGTTTTTCTAACATGATCCCTAATCAGACCCAAAACAATCCCGTCACCAAAAATATTAATGTTTTAAGTTTTTTATTTTTTATTTTTATTTTATTGTATTTTTAATTTCATTTTGAATTTTTGTATTTCCATAAGAAAAATCCCTAAAGATTTTCCTTCTATGTTATTTTTTTATCTAAGACACATTTCAGTTTACAAATCATGTACCGAGTTGAAAACGCAAAATTTTTCAAAACCTAAAATCCTCAAAATTTTTCACCAAGTGTCAAATGGCGACACTTAGTAAGTGACGCCATGTATTTGTTTAAGTGCCGCTACAGTAGTTTCGCCACTAGGGTTTTAATATAAATACCGAACCCTAGCGGCACTCTCCTCTCACACTTATTCAAATTACATAGCGACACTCACTAAAAAGTAGCGTCACTTACATCCGAAGTAGCGACACTTACTTTCCGAGAGGTTTTTGGTTCGATTTGCATTTTCTGTTCGTTGTTTGCGTGATCCATTCCTTGTTTCGTGTTCTACTCATCTCTCCGCACACTTTGATTTTCAGATGGCAGATTTGGAAATTAATGCTTCGCGCACGAATACGAGGCACAATATTGTTGCTTTTCTGGAGGATACGCATGACAAGTCAATCCCGTTTCATCCAATGATTCAGTTTCTTCGTCGCTCGCGTATTCATTATGCTATTACAGCAAATCCTCCGGTTTTCTTAAATCAGATTCGTCCTTTTTGGGAAAATGTTGTTGTCAACACTGAGAATCAACAACGGAGGATTTTATCTACCTTTCTGAATCATGATGTGATTATTACTGAGGATCTTATACGCCAAGTTCTTCGGTTCAATGATGCATCCGAAATGCCAACTCAATTTGGCAATGATTTTCTTTACGGTGCTATGATTCGGATTGGTTATCCCGGGATTCCTAGCGGACATCACAGGAAACAGCATCTTAGCAAACTGTGGAGGTATCTCGCGCACATCATTATTGTCTGTATGTCCCCACGAAAAGCTGGTTACGACGGTATGAGTCATGCAACTGCTTCGGTCTTACTTGCACTGATTTATAACAAACCGTTCAATTTCTCGGGATATATCTTCAACAATATGATCGATAATATTCAAAGTGGTGAAGATATGTGGTTCATGTATCCTCGGTTTGTCCAACTTATCTTGAATACCCTGAATCTAGGGTTACCACAGGATATGGACCATCTTCTGCGTCCAACTCCAATGCAGCTGCGGGTTTTCAGTGATTCTGACAGTGTTCCGAGGGGTCAACCAAAGATCCCCGATGTTCCATTGTTCGGACACATTATTGATGAAAACTACGTGCCGCCTCCAAATGATGGTTATCTTGAACCAGTGGTGGAACCTGAACAAGCTGAAGAGGATTTCACTGAGGTACCGGTTCAGGTGAATGAGCAACCGGTAGATGATTTAATTGATATCGACATGTTTAACGAATTTGAAAATGAAAATCCGGAATTTGTGGATTTTGTGCATCAGGTTGAACAGGATATCGGTGTTCGTGCTGAGGGGGAAGCAAACCTCGTTCAGGATTCTGGGGAAGACACTGAGTCTGACGGTGAGATTCCCGATCCGGAAACGCTACGTCGTATTCAAAGAGAGAATCCTACGCGCTGGGATCGTATCCACAGGCGTATAAGAACCGGAAAAGCTACTGCATAGGCCAAAGGCAAACGTGTACGCACAGATGCCTCTGACTCTGATGACTCTTTTGAGCTTTCTCAATGAGCCGGTTTCTCGTCCTTGCTCGACATCTCGTGCGGTTTCTGCTCCACGTCCTCCTCCAGTCTCTCAACCTTCTACTGGAGATGCTTCTGACTTTTTCTCGCAGGTGATGGAAGCTTTCTCTTTGCTTGAAGCTCAAGTTCACGATCAAAATTCAGTTATTACTGAACAGGCTTCAAAGTTGAAAGAATTGGAACAGAAAGCTGCTAGGGTTGATGAGTTAGAGCTAATGGTAATACAGTTAGAATCCCAAGTTGTAGTTTCGGGGGAATCAAGCCAAAGGGCTTTAGAAACAACAACTAGTGATCCTGTAAACGATAATGTAAATGATGATGATATTAATGAAAATGTTCTTTTGGATTACTTTGCATCTTCTGCTAACATTCCATGTCAACCGGTACCACTGAATGTAGATTACTCTGAAGCAAATATCACGTATCTACAAAATCTACTGTATCCGGTTTATAGTGATGATCTATCCTTTGATTCTGCGGATGTTGAAGTCGAACCAGAGATTCCATCTCCGGATGAGGTTTACGAAGAAAATCCGAGTAAAGAACCGCCGGTTCAACGAGAAGACGAACCTGCTCAAGCTCATCCAGATATACCTTATGATCCTGACGCCCCGATTATCGAATCCGATTCTTCTGAAGGTGAAGCTGAACCTACTGATATTTCTGAACCTGCTTCTACCTCAGAACCTTCTACATCAGCAACATCAAGGGCATCTGTGAGAAGACGTCCAGTTCCTCCTGCTTTGACTATCTGTAAAACTTACAAGATTCGAGGAGATTTGACTGGTTTGATAAAAAGTTGGAAGTTTGATGATGTTGATAAGTGCTTAAATGTACTATATTTCTATAGTATTTTACCCCATTAATTATATGTTTTTATTGCATTTTAATAAGATTGGATACTGATTTCGTTCATATTTGCAATTAGGTATTAAAATCAAGCTTTATGGAGAAAAGGGCGAAAAATAGTAAATAATTGAGTTAAATGGCGCAATTATGAAGAATCAAGTGGAATTGTGCTTGCAAAGTGAAGACTAGCCCAAGTTTGAGTCTAAAGTTAATAAAAGTCCAAGAATAAAGCCCAAGGACAAGGCAAGCCCAATGCCCTAAACCAAATCCATTTGGTTGGGTTGGAGCCCGGATTTCACAGTTTGACTGCCGGCCAAGATGGCTGGTAGGCGGTCGAAACCAAAAAGGAAGACGGCAACTGAAAACGCGTAAGTTGACTTTTGATTGGGTGACGTCATCTCGACCGGCGGTCGAAAGGCTTGGTAGATGGTCGAGAGCCGACTTTTGAAGATTATAAATAGAGTTCGGCCAGACCAGTTTTAGTGACACATATTACGTTTTTCAGTCCCAATAATGTAGTTTACGAATTTCATTTCGTTTTTAGGGTTAGGTTTTTATATTTTTGAGTCGTAGGTACATTTTGGAGGCACGAGAAGTGACGGTTGGATCCATTTCAACTAATCTTCGAGTGATTCGTCATATTGGTTTGAATCTTTTATTAAATATCATTGAAGTATTTGGTATTTAATATTATGATCTGTTCTTATTTGATGAATTGATACTTGTAGTATTTGTTTTAATAAATCTTAGATTATGATTATTGAATGATTTCATTTGCACGTTTGTTGAGTTATTTAGTTGAAGAATATTATGTTATCCGTGAATCCTTGTTTATTGGTGCTGTATTGATTGCTTGCTTAACGTGGTTACTAGGATCATTGAGATTGAGTTCCTTTGGTAATAGTAATCATTGATAATTATGAACTTAGGTTTATAGTTATTGCTAAATACGTTGAGTCTGATAGGTTAAGAATTAGTAATCAATATCCCTAAGATGAACAAGACTAATAAGTAATTATTAGTAGGTATTGTTGAGTCATACCACAGGATAATTATAATAGATCGTGAATCCTTAATGCATAATCTAGGGAGCACTCTAGATTATAGGAATTAGTTGGACCCGAAACGTTGGCTAGTTCACATTCAACTTAATTTCATTGAAGAATTTGGGTTAAGTTGATATAAAGAAATCACAACTAGATAATTAACGTGTGAATGTATCAAGATGTATGAATCTAAGGTGAATTATTACATGCTATATGTTCCTTCCATATTGTACATTAGTGTTTATTTTATTTTAAGTTTTGTTTAGTTTAATTTAGTTTATTTAGTTTATTTATTTTGATTTACTATTTTATAAATCTTATGTTCATACGGAACTAAAGCGTAACCCCTTATTCTGTAATTTACAAGATTATTATTGCTTTTAATCCCTTTCCTAGTGTTCGAATCTGGACTTATCATGAGCTATACTATTTCTGATCGGGTATTCTTGCCTGGTTGTGTGATAGTAGTAATTGATATTTCCCGTACTTTATAAATAATAAAACTAGACGCTGTCACGTACACATCAAGTTTTTGGCGCCGCTGCCGGGGAGAGCAGTTATTAAAAGGAATTTTAATCTTGTAAATTGTTATATATTATGTATTAATTGATTGTGAATATTGTGAATAGTTATGTATTTATTGTTATTGATCTAATGTTTGTATTTAGAAGTGTTTAATATTTAGCAATTAATGAGTAAGCAATTGGAGGCGAAAGAAATGGTCAAGGAAATTGCTAGCTTGAAGACTCTTTACCCCCGCTCAACCGATCAACTCATTTTAGAGGGGAGTGTTCTTGTTCCAATTTTCAATTTAAAATTATTTGACTAGTTGCTTATTCCATATAGTTTGTAAATTGTTAATTTGTTAATATATGAGTTTGGTTTGAATTTATTTTAGTAGATGTTATAAAATAAAGTTTTTGTTAATGTGTATAAATTAAATTAGATTAATTTTTAATTTTTATTTATTTCTTATTGTTCTAAAAAAAAAAAAAAAGCCTGAATGAGGCGCGGGTCAAAGCCGGGTCGGGTCAAGACCTTTTGGGTTCTGGATGCCGGTCGCCAGTTTTGGTAAGCGGCTAAACCGCCCAGACGAATTAAATCCCGACCAAACCCATTTTCCTCTTCATTTTACCCAAAATTTTCTCCAATTCTCTCTCAAATATTTTCGGATTTAACCCCAAATCAACCAAATTCGCAATTGAACTTTGTTATTCCTTTAAAGGTATGTAACTATCATCTACATTCTTGCTCTCATTTCATTTTACATTAGTTGTTACTTAGGGTTCTTGGCCAATACCCGAATTACTATCGTATTTTTGTGTGAATGCCTAGTAGATGATTAGTGTTAGTTTGTGTTTGCGGATTTGAGATGATTATGTGATAATGTGTTTGATAAGTTTAGTATTTTGTGAGTATAATGAAAGAATGTGTGAATGAGTTTGATAAAAATTAGGGGTATGCATGTAGAGAGTTTGTTTGGTTGTCGGATTTATGGGAACATGCGGTTTGTCCGCCGGTCAACGCCGGAGGTAACCGGTCAACGCCGGAGACCGCCGGTCAAGGCGTCTGACCGCCGGCCAAATGGGTTTAGGCAGAAATCAGGCCATTCGATCTGTATATGTATATTTTGCATGTTTTAATAATCTAATTTTTAATGTTCAGGTTTCAAAAAGATTAGTAGGTAGGTTTTCAAAATTTTAGTAACTAATTGTAAGTAGTTAAGTTTAAGTAAGTTTTATGTAAACATGATTATTATGTGAATATTATTATTATGTAATAATAATATTATGTAATGTGTATAAGTGAAATTGTTTAAATTAATGGTAGATATGTTTAGTTTTTGTAAAAATTTTTATGCTTTGATAAAGGGGTATATGTATATTTCTAATAGGCTAAATTATATAGGTTCATGCTAGCTATAATTTTTGTACTAATTATTTATGTAACTTTTTAATAAATGTATATTTACTTGTATTTCAATTACTAGAATTCTTTTAATGTTTGTAAGTTTATTGTTTCAGATGGAGTATGATATGCGTGTAGATAGGGGAGCTGCTGTTGTTGCTAACCCGATTATTCGCACTCACCCTATTCTTCAGTTTATGCACCATACTATATCGCCAGGTGACCGAGCTAGAATCCAGAATAGATTACAAGCCAACATTGATCAGAAAATCGTAGCTTCAGAGGTGTTAGATTGGGATACTATGGAAATGGTGATTAATCCCGATACTCATGAGACAGGTACTCAGTATTTACACCGATTATTATCAGTTGATTATTTGTTGGATGATGGTAGTGTTGGTTTTACTTCTCTTGCTTGGGAGAGATTATTTGGTATTCATGAGATTATCTTCAGGGAGTTGGTTGTTGAGTTCTATAGCACAGTTAGGTTTGATATGTCATCAGAGGATATTCTGCAGCATACTTTGAGTTTTATGCTTGGTGGTGTGCCACGACATCTGGACTTGGTTCAGTTTGCACGAGCTATTGGGTTGTACACTGCTGAGGATGAGGATAATATTCATTTTAGGGATTTTCTTCGAGATGCGCGTACCAATAGGTATGATGATTTAGAGGTTACTGCAGGATGGACAGACATTGCTAATGGAGCATTTGGTGACCGAAGTCCGTCTGATGTGTTAGTGAGGAGCCCTGCACATAAGCTTATTCATAGGATGTTATCTCATTCGATATGTGCTAGGAAAACAGGTCACGAGAAGGTGCATAGGATTGATTTGTTTTATTTGCACTCTATTAGTCAGGGTAGGAGTGTGAATATCCCTTGGAGATTGGCAGATTGGATGACACATAGGGCCACAGGTACAAAGGCTTCGAGTGTTATTTGTGGTGGCCAGTATGTGACTAGATTGGCTAGGTGGTTCGAGCTTACACAGGATATGTATCAGTCGTGTACTCCTGTTCTACCGGGTATGCAGTTTATGGGAGCTCTTAAGCTCCTAGAGATTTCGATTATCATGAGACCTATGGAGGGAGACTTCTATCTTTGGACTCCACCATTACTTCCGGGTGCTAGGCGTGTGAGGAGACGACATGATGGGCAGCCACAGGTTACGATTGCACATGATCAGGAGCATGATATTCCACCAGAGCCACAGGTTCATCAGGGTCCAGTCTATGATATGTATCATATGCAGCAGGAGATTGGTAGGATGTTTGATTATCAGCAGCAGTAGTTCCAGCAGATGCAGACGTATCAGCAGCAGCAGTTTGAGCAGATGCATCGCTATCAGGAGCAGAGGTATCAGGAGCAGCAGCACCATTATCGTGAGCAGCAGAGACAGTTTGATTACTCCACCAGATTGGTGCACCAGCTGTTTGATTACCATCAGCTTTCTTATGATCCATTTGTACCATCTGAGTATGGAGGACCATCCGGTGTTCGCAGAGATGGAGAGGATGGTGATAGTGAGTGAGTTGGTTAGCTAGTATTTTTACTTCTATTTTATTTTTATTTTTATTTTATTTTTATTTGCTGGATGACTGTACTAATATTTTAACTTCTATTACTCTTATTATGCTATGCTAGTTTATTTTTCAAGACATAATTTATTTCTTGGTTTTATTTGTTGAACTTTGTGGGTGTGTGTAACACCCCCAAATTTAATGATTTGCGGAAGCTTGATTTGGGTGTTACTAATCAATAACAAAGCACAAAGATAAATAGCAAACGACTATATATGAGTCGTTTTAACAAAATATATTGATAATTGAAATGTTTACAACATTTAAAGCTTTACATAGCTCGAGTTAAATATAATGAGATTTCAGTACATAAGTACTTATACAAAATATACTAATGCAAGAAAATCTCAATCGTCTGTATGCTGACTCGAGCTAAATCCTGAAGCAGAAACATCCGACTGCTGGGTACCTGCGATATATGCTAAAAGGTCAGCTATAAAGCTGGTGAGCTCACAGGTTTGAAATCAGGTAATATCGTATGAACCGCAAGATTTAAATAATGAATTGCATCCAGCAATTAAATAATGAATTGGATCCAGCAATTAAATAATGAATTGCATCCAGCAATTAAATGATAATCATCGTGTATACAGCCATGAGCACATAGTTGAGCTTAACTCGAGGGCCGGGTCCCCTATAGAGAATTCCGGGCGAGGTGCCTCCACGAATGCCTAATCAACATTCGTCTTCCCAAATATTAGTACGTCCGTTTACCCGGTTAGTGCTTGCTAACCCGGACGAGGAGGGTCAATCCTATATGGTACCATATACTAATATTCACGCTACAACGTATTAACAACTATGCTGACGGAGGACTTTAAATGATTAGTTTCGAAAAAACTCATGTAGTATATGAAAAGTTGGTGCTTGCGTTCACATGTTAAAAGTTGAGCAGTATATCACACCCCTGAGTAAAACAGTAAAAGAGGGGCTATGAGACTCACCTGAGTCTTGTGAGTTTAACTTAATAAACTTGAGTTGATTAGCCGAGTATGAAGTCCAAAGACTTGTAACCTGAGGGTGTCCACGACACGCGATGGTTATAAACATGATTGGGTATCTCAAAAGATCACCCTTGTAGTTGTTACACAACTATATATATGTCCAAATTACTACGATTTGGTTGATTTGTTAAGTGTTTGAAAACATGTACGGCCCGTTGGTGACGGATTTGTAATAATACTCTCAACTATTATTATTTTGATTTCGTGGCGTTTTACTTGAAAAATGTGTTTTGATTGTGTTTTAGAAGCCGTTACGGAATCTATGTACGGGGGTCCGGGGGCAGCGCCCCTGGTAGCGGGGTCCAAGGGGCGGCAGCCCCTGGCGGGGTCCAAGGGGCAGAGCCCCTGACTGGGGTCGAGCTGCCAGGTCAGCTTGGAAAATTTTTTATTTCTACTATATTGCTTTGACGAAAAACGCATCTGGGATCTGAATTCGGGTAAAATAGAGTGATAAATTTCGAGTCTCGACACTTAGTAAAAATCTGAGTTTTCTGTGTTTTGCGACACAATATGCGACACAAAAGTGGTTATGCGACACAAGGGTTGTGTCGCATATGAATGCGACACAATGTCTATGCGACACAATGGTTGTGTCGCATAGATGCGAGATGCTGATTCAACAGCGACATAGTGATTGTGTCGTATGGGGTATGCGACATAGTGGTTATGTCGCAGGTCTTGCGACACTGATTATCGGGTACGATACAAGGGATTTTTATGCGACACAAAGGTCAAAATACGACACAACATGCGACACAAGGCTTGTGTCGCATGGATGAACACCAGCCCAGAAGTCCGGCTGTTAATGTTTTTCCGGCCAAAAATTCCGTTTTAAACTCGTTTTTAAGCTATGAAATCGTGTTATATACTTAGTAAGGGACATATATATGTTATATAAACAACCACAAGTGAAAAATACTAAGATTCGAGAGATTTCGGGATTTTGTCGGAAACTTACAATTTGCCGAAATGAAAATCCGGAAAGATAGCGTTGTAGATCGTCGCGAGGTGGTCGTGAATCTCTAAAAATATTTATGATCCGGTTGCGTTTGGTAGTAGTATTGTGCGATTTAGGTGGATTGTTGGTTTGTTTGTTTAGAGAGAAAAGTAAAGAGAGAGAGAGTGAAGAAAGAAGATAAAATGAAGAAAGAAAATGGGAGGTGGGGGTTATCCCCACTTTTCCAGTTTTTCGCCCCGCGTCCCGTGTGGTGTTCGTTTGCTCCGTCATTTAACGTTAAATAATAATTTACATTTTAATTATAAGTTCAAAATACAATTTATTACGCGATGTTTTATTTAAATATTTTACAATTTAATTTATATTGTAGTTATAAAATATAAGTTTGTTTATTTAGTTTGCGCGGTTTAATGTTTTAAATCGTGTAAGTTTGGTTTGTACGATACGAATGAATACGAAATATTATCAAAATAATATTTTTTTGACATAAAAGCGTTATTTAATAAAGTTGATCACCAACGTCCGTATTAAATTGAATCGAAATACATTCGATTTAAATTGCGTACGATTTCATCAAATCGCATTTTCGTATATATTCAACAATATATATAATTCGATACATTAATTAGCCTAACCAGGAACTAATTACATGTATTAACATATGATTAGGCACTAATTACTAGTCCTAATTTGGCAGGTGTTACATTCTCCCCCTGTTAGAAGAATTTCGTCCCGAAATTTAGCTCGAAGTCGTGTTTGATGTGGAATCAGTGAATAGTTGAGGATATTTGAGTCGCATTTGGTCTTCCCGTTCCCAGGTGAATTCCGGACCACGCCGCGAATTCTATCTGACCTTGACGATGGGAATACGACTTTGTTTCAGTTGTTTGACCTCATGGTCCATAATTTCAGCGGGTTCCTCAACGAAATGAAGTTTATCGTCAACACGAATTTCATCTAATGGAATAATAAGTGTCTCATCAGACAGACACTTCTTCAAGTTTGAAATATGAAAAGTAGGGTGCACGCTGCTGAGTTCGGATGGCAGCTGCAATCGGTAAGCTACGGGGCCAATCCGTTCAAGGATCTCAAAAGGCCCGATGTATCTGGGATTTAACTTCCCGCGTTTGCCAAAACGGATGACCCCTTTCAAAGGCGATACTTTCAAGAGAACTCGATCCCCAACTTGGAACTCGAGTGGCTTGCGTCTCACGTCAGCATAACTTTTCTGACGATCACGTGCGGCTTTGAGTCTGTTTTGGATTTCCACAATTTTCTCAGTGGTGGCGTGTATGAGTTCAGGACCAGTGAGTTGACTATCTCCCACCTCAGTCCAACAGATCGGTGATCGGCACTTACGACCGTACAGTGCCTCAAAAGGTGCAGCCTTAATGCTGGCGTGATAACTGTTATTGTACGAAAATTCGCACAACGGTAGATGTCTTTCCCAGTTTGTACCGAAATCAACTACGCAGGCTCGTAGCATGTCTTCCAGTGTTTGAATGGTTCGTTCACTTTGGCCATCGGTTTGAGGATGGTACGCGGTACTCATATCGAGACGGGTACCCAATGCTTTTTGAAGTGATTGCCAAAAGTGAGAGGTGAAACGGGCATCCCTGTCAGAGATGATCGAGATTGGAACACCGTGATTAGAAACGATTTCCTTGATGTAGATTTGTGTAAGGCGTTCCATTTTATCGCTTTCTTTGATTGCCAGGAAGTGAGCAGATTTGGTGAGACGATCGACGATCACCCAAATGGTATCGCAACCGTTCGACGACTTGGGTAGTTTGGTTATGAAGTCCATGGCAATTTGTTCCCATTTCCATTCAGGGATTTCAGGTTGTTGAAGTAAACCAGAAGGTTTTTGATGTTCGGTTTTGACTTTCGAGCAAGTAAGACACTTACTGACATAAGTGGCGATTTCGGCTTTCATGTTTGGCCACCAATAAAATTCCTTGATACCGTGGTACATCTTATCGGATCCCGGATGGATAGAATATTTAGACTTGTGAGCTTCATCCATCACCAAGTCTCGTAGGTTCCCGAAATTTGGCAGCCAGATGCGGTTTGAGAAATACCTAATCCCGTTAGATCTGATTTCAAATTGTTTGTCAATACCCCGTAAGGCTTCATTTTTGATGTTTTCCGGTTTCAGGGCTTCGATCTGAGCGGTATGAATCTGAACTGTAAGATCGTTGTGAATGGTCATACTGAGGGCTCGGACTCGAAGTGGTTTTGGTCGTTCCTTTCGACTGAGGGCATCGGCTACAACATTAGCCTTCCCTGGATGGTACTTGATCTCGCAGTCGTAATCGGTAAGCAACTCGACCCATCGACGTTGCCTCATATTGAGATCCTTCTGATCGAAGATATGTTGGAGACTTTTATGATCGGTAAAGATGGTGCACTTAGTGCCGTAGAGATAATGTCTCCAGATTTTTAGAGCAAAAATGACAGCTCCAAGTTCGAGATCGTGAGTGGTGTAGTTCTTTTCATGAATTTTCAGCTGTCGTGAGGCATAAGCAATGACCTTGTCTCGTTGCATAAGCACGCAACCAAGACCTTGGTGAGAAGCATCGCAGTATACCACGAAGTCATCGGTGCCTTCGGGTAAGGATAGAATTGGAGCACTGCAAAGCTTTTGTTTCAAAAGTTGGAACGCTGACTCTTGTTTTTCGGTCCAATCGAACCTTTTGTCCTTCTGAGTCAGTACCGTAAGTGGTTGAGCTATTTTAGAGAAATTTTCGATAAATCGTCGATAATACCCAGCAAGACCCAAGAATTGTCGTACTTCAGTTGCAGAGGTGGGTGCTTGCCAGTCTTTGATAGCCTCGATCTTTGATGGGTCAACGTGAATTCCCTGACTGTCGATCACGTGACCAAGAAATTGAACAGTTTGGATCCAGAACTCACACTTAGAGAATTTAGCATAAAGCTCCTCGTGTCTAAGTAGTTCAAGGATGGTTTTGAGGTGTTGCGCATGTTCTTGCTCGTTGCGCGAGTAAATGAGTATGTCATCGATAAAGACAATGACAAACTTGTCGAGGTAAGGTTTGCACACCCGGTTCATGAGGTCCATGAATACAGCCGGTGCGTTGGTTAGACCAAAGGGCATCACTTGGAATTCGTAGTGCCCGTAACGAGTTCTGAAAGCAGTTTTTGGAATATCGGTGTCGCAAACTCGTAATTGATGATAACCTGATCGCAGATCGATTTTTGAGTAAAAACTTGAACCCTGAAGTTGGTCGAATAGATCATCAATGCGAGGAAGTGGGTATCGGTTTTTGACGGTCAATTTGTTCAATTCTCGGTAGTCGATGCACATTCGGAATGAACCGTCCTTCTTTTTGACAAATAAGACCGGAGCTCCCCAAGGTGAAGAACTCGGTCTAATGAATCCTCGATCCAGAAGTTCCTGTAACTGAGAGGACAACTCCTGAAGTTCAGATGGGGCTAAACGGTATGGTGCGCGGGCCACCGGTGCGACACCCGGCACGAGATCAATCGAGAACTCAACCTGTCTAAGCGGAGGTAGACTAGGTAATTCTTCCGGAAAGACTTCGGGAAAGTCTCTAACAATTGGCACATCCTCAAGTCGCTTCTCCTCCGACTTCTTCTCTGTGATGTGTGCAAGTATTGCGGGGTAACCCTTTCTCAGAAATTTTCGGGTTTTTAAGCAGGTGATTATATTGAGTCCCGTCCCACCGGTCTCCCCCTGTATGATCAAGGTTCCACCAACGGCGAGTGGGATACGGACGATTTTATCATGACAAACGATTTCAGCTCGATGCTTGGACAACCAGTCCATTCCGATAATGACGTCGAAACTTCCGATTTCAATGGGTATAAGGTTGATCGAAAAGGTCTCGTCAGCTAGGTTTAAAGTGCAATTAGGTATCACACTGGTGGTTTCTACAAGTTTTCCATTTGCTAGCTCTACAGTGTACTTAACATCTAAGGCAACAGGAGTGATGTCAAGTAATGGGCAAAAATCATCGGAGATAAAGCTTCTATCAGCACCAGTATCAAATAGAACGGAAGTAGTTAAGTTGTTGAGGAGGAACATACCCGAGACCACATTCGGGTCTTGGCGGGCGTCCCCAGATTTGATGACAAAAGCTCTGCTGCGAGTGTTGTTGTTGTTGCTGTTGTTGCGGTTGTTGTTGTTCTTCAGTTTTGGGCACGAGTCCCTGAAATGCCCAGGTTTCCCACACTCAAAGCATACTTTGGGTGGTCTGGTGTTGTTGTTGGAATTGTTGTTGGTAGGAGAGCGACAATCTTTTGTGAGGTGGCCGTACCTCTTGCAGTTGTTGCAAAAGGGACCACAGGAACCTTCATGGTGGCGACTGCACTTGGAACAATAAGGTTTGCTCCCAGTGTAGCCCCGGATGATGTTAGTGGTGGTGTTGTAAGCTTTGATGGTGTCGGGTTTCTTGTTTTGTTGGTTGGAGGGGTTGTTGTGGTAGTCAGACCACTTGCGTTTGTTGTTATGGGAGGATGAAGTGGGTGGTTCAGAATCTTGGCTCATGGACATTAGGTCTTGGGCCAATAGGATCGCACCGTCAAGGGTGGTTGGTTTTGAAGAGATGACATGTCCCCGAACAGGATCAGGGAGACCAAGGGTGTACTTCCTGATTTTATCAGGTTCAGTGCTAACCATAGCTGGGCGGAGGGCAGCTAGTTGTTGAAACCTGGTGGTATAACCATCGATATCACCACCCTGAACCTTTAAGTTCCAGAACTCCTCATCTAGCTTTTGGAGTTTGGCGATAGAGCAGTATTTGGCAGTGAGTTTTGCCTTCAATTCCTCCCAAGTGAGTTGGTAGGCAATGTCAGCACCCACTGATTGGGTATATGAATTCCACCAAGAGTGGGCATCATCTTCAAGAGAGCAGGTGGCGAAGTTTACTTTGTCGTTCTCCGCGCATTTACTAACACGGAAAACAGTTTCCATTTTCTCGAACCATCTGATCAGTCCGATGGCTCCTTCAGAACCCTTGAAGCTCGAGGGTTTGCAGCTTTGGAAGTCCTTGTAAGAACAAGGTTTGACGGCAGAGGTTCCAGCGGTATCGCTGTTTCTTGTGGAGTTGGGTGGGGTATTGCGAGCCAAGGCTTCAGTAACAGCCTGGGTTATGAGTGACGTAATCTGAGCATCGGTGTAAGGTCGTGTCTTTGGCGGCATGATTCTTCAATAAAAGAAATGAAGATACATGAGATTTTGTAAGAAAGTTGTATTTATTATAGATGTACATGTAGAAAGCAGTAATACATGACATCAACATGGAAAAATGACAATTAATATGAGTTGAACAACAAGGAATATTTGATAGCTAATACGAGTTCAAAGGTTACACCCTACGGATGTATTACAAGAGGCGTCGGGAATTGTTACATCCGACTGAATTATAGAGTAACGCGTAGATAGTTACTAGATTACAGAATAGATTACAAGACAAAGACTACACTAGTCTTGACGTAGATTAATTTGTTCCATCATCGTGACAAGACGGTCCACAGTGTTTGCAAGCCTGCTAGCTTGTCGGGCGTTGTCTTCTGCTAGCGAAAGTCGTTGTGTTAGTCCGCGCGCATACTCTTCTGCTTCATGTGAGCGTTGCTCACATTCTTCCATCCTTTGTTGTAGAAGGGCATTTTCCACCCTTATTTCTATAATTTGGTTGCGAAGGACATCCATGTTGTTGTTTGTGGTTTCAAGGTCGTCGGAGACCTGTTCTATGCGTTCAAGAAACGTAAGTCGCCAGTTTTCATTTGTTTCCTGCAACACGACATCCATGGTGCGAAGTCGCTGCTCGTGTTGATTTACCCTAGCAGTTAAAGCCGGTAAGGCGATGTGAGTGGGATACGGGCCAGCTCGAGGCAACCTGTTGTTCCTCCTTGCTACCCTTGGGTTCTGCGACCCGGATGGAGAACGAGATGAATTTGATGGGATGTTTGCCATTTCTGAGACAAAGCGTTAGTAAGATTGAGGCCTATATTCATATAGCTCCTATATAATATAGCCTATTGAGTGTCTAGCATAAACATGTTTGAGTCTCGGTTCTCTCGAGGTCAGAGTCTTCTATTGTATCCTGTTCAGCCATAACTACTTTCAGATCTTACATCATCTTTGCTTAATTGTACATAGTTGATCAGGCTATGTTAAATTAAACTCGTATGCTGTAATCCCTGAACCAGTCATACCTAATAAGGAATACTGCCTAATGGTCATAGTCTAGGCTCACTAAATGCAACCTAGTTCACTATAACCTTAGGCTCTGATACCAATCTGTAACACCCCCAAATTTAATGATTTGCGGAAGCTTGATTTGGGTGTTACTAATCAATAACAAAGCACAAAGATAAATAGCAAACGACTCTATATGCGTCGTTTTAACAAAATATATTGATAATTGAAATGTTTACAACATTTAAAGCTTTACATAGCTCGAGTTAAATATAATGAGATTTCAGTACATAAGTACTTATACAAAATATACTAATGCAAGAAAATCTCAATCGTCTGTATGCTGACTCGAGCTAAATCCTGAAGCAGAAACATCCGACTGCTGGGTACCTGCGATATATGCTAAAAGGTCAGCTATAAAGCTGGTGAGCTCACAGGTTTGAAATCAGGTAATATCGTATGAACCGCAAGATTTAAATAATGAATTGCATCCAGCAATTAAATAATGAATTGCATCCAGCAATTAAATAATGAATTGCATCCAGCAATTAAATGATAATCATCGTGTATACAGCCATGAGCACATAGTTGAGCTTAACTCGAGGGCCGGGTCCCCTATAGAGAATTCCGGGCGAGGTGCCTCCACGAATGCCTAATCAACATTCGTCTTCCCAAATATTAGTACGTCCGTTTACCCGGTTAGTGCTTGCTAACCCGGACGAGGAGGGTCAATCCTATATGGTACCATATACTAATATTCACGCTACAACGTATTAACAACTATGCTGACGGAGGACTTTAAATGATTAGTTTCGAAAAAACTCATGTAGTATATGAAAAGTTGGTGCTTGCGTTCACATGTTAAAAGTTGAGCAGTATATCACACCCCTGAGTAAAACAGTAAAAGAGGGGCTATGAGACTCACCTGAGTCTTGTGAGTTTAACTTAATAAACTTGAGTTGATTAGCCGAGTATGAAGTCCAAAGACTTGTAACCTGAGGGTGTCCACGACACGCGATGGTTATAAACATGATTGGGTATCTCAAAAGATCACCCTTGTAGTTGTTACACAACTATATATATGTCCAAATTACTACGATTTGGTTGATTTGTTAAGTGTTTGAAAACATGTACGGCCCGTTGGTGACGGATTTGTAATAATACTCTCAACTATTATTATTTTGATTTCGTGGCGTTTTACTTGAAAAATGTGTTTTGATTGTGTTTTAGAAGCCGTTACGGAATCTATGTACGGGGGTCCGGGGGCAGCGCCCCTGGTAGCGGGGTCCAAGGGGCGGCAGCCCCTGGCGGGGTCCAAGGGGCAGAGCCCCTGGCTGGGGTCGAGCTGCCAGGTCAGCTTGGAAAATTTTTTATTTCTACTATATTGCTTTGACGAAAAACGCATCTGGGATCTGAATTCGGGTAAAATAGAGTGATAAATTTCGAGTCTCGACACTTAGTAAAAATCTGAGTTTTCTGTGTTTTGCGACACAATATGCGACACAAAAGTGGTTATGCGACACAAGGGTTGTGTCGCATATGAATGCGACACAATGTCTATGCGACACAATGGTTGTGTCGCATAGATGCGAGATGCTGATTCAACAGCGACATAGTGATTGTGTCGTATGGGGTATGCGACATAGTGGTTGTGTCGCAGGTCTTGCGACACTGATTATCGGGTACGACACAAGGGATTTTTATGCGACACAAAGGTCAAAATACGACACAACATGCGACACAAGGCTTGTGTCGCATGGATGAACACCAGCCCAGAAGTCCGGCTGTTAATGTTTTTCCGGCCAAAAATTCCGTTTTAAACTCGTTTTTAAGCTATGAAATCGTGTTATATACTTAGTAAGGGACATATATATGTTATATAAACAACCACAAGTGAAAAATACTAAGATTCGAGAGATTTCGGGATTTTGTCGGAAACTTACAATTTGCCGAAATGAAAATCCGGAAAGATAGCGTTGTAGATCGTCGCGAGGTGGTCGTGAATCTCTAAAAATATTTATGATCCGGTTGCGTTTGGTAGTAGTATTGTGCGATTTAGGTGGATTGGTGGTTTGTTTGTTTAGAGAGAAAAGTAAAGAGAGAGAGAGTGAAGAAAGAAGATAAAATGAAGAAAGAAAATGGGAGGTGGGGGTTATCCCCACTTTTCCAGTTTTTCGCCCCGCGTCCCGTGTGGTGTTCGTTTGCTCCGTCATTTAACGTTAAATAATAATTTACATTTTAATTATAAGTTCAAAATACAATTTATTACGCGATGTTTTATTTAAATATTTTACAATTTAATTTATATTGTAGTTATAAAATATAAGTTTGTTTATTTAGTTTGCGCGGTTTAATGTTTTAAATCGTGTAAGTTTGGTTTGTACGATACGAATGAATACGAAATATTATCAAAATAATATTTTTTTGACATAAAAGCGTTATTTAATAAAGTTGATCACCAACGTCCGTATTAAATTGAATCGAAATACATTCGATTTAAATTGCGTACGATTTCATCAAATCGCATTTTCGTATATATTCAACAATATATATAATTCGATACATTAATTAGCCTAACCAGGAACTAATTACATGTATTAACATATGATTAGGCACTAATTACTAGTCCTAATTTGGCAGGTGTTACAGTGTGTTCCCTGGAAACCCTCACGAGACTATAACTCGTCCACTCGGGATACCGAGGGGTTTAAAGGCTTATTGCATATGCTAAATGCAATCGTGATACCTACGGAAGTGTGCTGTTGTACATTCTAGGAATAATTGTCTGCCGAATGACTTGCCATGGACAATTTGCTTCAAATTCAGGGAAGTCTTATTCTTTTCTCTTTATCTCTTTATTCTTTTTTATTTGTTTTTGTACAATGAGGGCATTGTATATCTTTAAGTGGGGGATAGGAGAGAAAAGAATTATGTTCCACATACTAGTCCTTAATTAAGTATTTATCCCACTAAGATACGCAAGTAAAAGGTAATAAATTGTCCGTTTTTCAACCGAATTTTTAAATTTAAACTTTTGTTTTTCTAAGGTTAATTTATTTTGTAACAATGAAGGATGAATTAATAGTTCTTGAGATTTAAAAGAAAATGTTGATGAGCAGTTTATATATAGGTTTTTGAGCCTTTAAGTGAAAATAAATAATGTAGATGTTACTTTTAGAGGAACTTTAGTTGTGTATGACTTTTGTCTTAATTTCCATAGGATTAGCGTGCGATATATAATATTTTTGAATCTAATTAATTTCATTTGGGGTATATTGTAACACCCCCAAATTTGATGATTTGCGGAAGCTTGATTTGGGTGTTACTAATCAATAACAAAGCACAAAGATAAATAGCAAACGACTCTATATGCGTCGTTTTAACAAAATATATTGATTACTGAAATGTTTACAACATTTAAAGCTTTACATAGCTCGAGTTAATTAAAATGAGATTTCAGTACATAAGTACTTATACAAAATATACTAATGCAAGAAAATCTCAATCGTCTGTATGCTGACTCGAGCTAAATCCTGAAGCAGAAACATCCTACTGCTGGGTACCTGCGATATATGCTAAAAGGTCAGCTATAAAGCTGGTGAGCTCACAGGTTTGAAATCAAGTAATATCGTATGAACCGCAAGATTTAAATAGTGAATTTCATCCAGCAATTAAATAGTGAATTGCATCCAGCAATAAAAAAAAAAGAATTGCATCCAGCAATTAAATGATAATCATCGTGTATACAGCCATGAGCACATAGTTGAGCTTAACTCGAGGGCCGGGTCCCCTATAGAGAATTCCGGGCGAGATGCCTCCACGAATGCCTAATCCACATTCGTCTTCCCAAATATTAGTACGTTCGTCTACCCGGTTAGTGCTTGCTAACCCGAACGAGGTGGGTCATTCCTATATGGTACCATATACTAATATTCACGCTACAACGTATTAACAACTATGCTGACGGAGGACTTTCAAATGATTAGTTTCGAAAAACTCATGTAGTATATGAAAAGTTTGGTACTTGCGTTCACATGTTAAAAGTTGAGCAGTATATCACACCCCTGAGTAAAACAGTAAAAGAGGGGCTATGAGACTCACCTGAGTCTGAATGCGTTTACACAAACGTAAGTTGATTAGCCGAATATGAAGTCCAAGGACTTGTAACCTGAGGGTGTCCACGACACGCGATGGTTATAATCATGATTGGGTATCTCAAAAGATCACCCTTGTAGTTGTTACACAACTATATATATGTCCAAATTACTACGATTTGGTTGATTTGTTAAGTGTTTGAAAACATGTACGGCCCGTTGGTGATTAATTGTAATAATAGTCTTGATGTTATCACATTGATTTTGAAGCGTTACACTTAGAAACACAAATTCCATTAAGTTTGAAAAGTTGTGTCGTATAATTGTTTTGAAGTTGTACAAGTTTGACACTTGGTGAAATATGTGTTTACGGAATCTAAGTACGGGGGTCCGGGGGCAGCGCCCCTGGTTAGCGGGGTCCAAGGGGCGGCAGCCCCTGGCGGGGTCCAAGGGGCAGAGCCCCTGGCTGGGGTCGAGCTGCCAGGTCAGCTTGGAAAATTTTTATTTCTACTATATTGCTTTAAGGAAAAACGCATCTGGACTTGAATTTGGGTGAAATCAAGTGATAAAATTTTGGTCTCGACACTTAGTAAAAAGTTGTAAATATTCTGTTTTATGCGTCACTTATAGCGACACTCATGGGTTTAGGCGACACTTAGGAAGTGTCGCATGAAATGACTGATTCTGAATAATAGCGTCACTTGTGCAAGTGACGCATAGAGTGCGACACTTGAGGAAGTGTCGGTTGTAAGTGTCGGTATAAAGGTCATGAGTCACTAAGGTGAGTGACGGGTGAAATCAGGTTTGATGGTAGGCGTCACTTAGGCAAGTGACGCTATAAGTGTCGGTCATTAGTGACGGGTATTGAAAATGCGTCACTTAGGTAGTGACGGAAAAAGAGGGTTTTATGCGGCACTTAGGCAAGTGACGCAAAAATTTGGGCTTTTAGCGACACTCAATGCGTCACTTAAGTGACGCACGAAGTGACGCTATACTGCATGCTTCGTTGCGACACTTAAAGCTGTTGACGGGTTTTTGAGCCAAAAACGAGTTTTCCGGCCATAGTTTGGTCCGATTCTTTTACCCAACCCATATATGGACATTTTAAGTTGTTACAAACTACTAGAAAGTGAAAACACTTAAAAACGAGAGATTTCGGGATTTGTCGGAAACTTACAAAGTGTCGGATGAGAAATCCGAAAAGATAGCGTTGTAGATCGGGAAGTGGTGAACGTTTTTCTTCAAAGTGATGATGAGATCCAAGGTCGTTTAGTGGTAGTATTTGACGATTTTTGTGATGTGGTGGTGATGAACTTTTTAGAGAGAAATGGAGGAAGAGAGAGGAAAGAAAGATAGAAATGAGAAAGTGAGGTGGTGGGTTGGAGGTTATCCTCCAACTTTCAGTTTCCGCTCCCCGTGCGGTGTTCGTTTGCTCCGTCGTTTAAACGTTAATTAATTACTTTAAATATTAAATGGTACGTTTTAAAATACAAATTATTATGCGATATTTTATTTAAATATTTTACTAATCAATATATATATTGAATTATAAAATGTAAGTTTGTTTATTTAGTTTGCGCGTTTTACATTTAAATTGTGTAAGGTTTGTTTGTACAATACGTATGAATACGAAATATTATTTTAATAATATTTTTGACATAAAAGCGTTATTTAATAAGATTGGTCACCAACGTTCGTATTAAATTGAATCGAAATACATCCGATTTAAATTGCGTACGATTTAACCAAATCGCATTTTCGTATATATTCAACAATATATATATAATTCGATACATTAATTAGCCTAACAAGAAACTAATTACAGGTATTAACATACGATTAGGCACTAATTACTAGTCCTAATTTGGCGGGTGTTACATTCTCCCCCTGTTAGAAGAATTTCGTCCCGAAATTTAGCTCGAAGTCGTGTTTGATGCGGAATCAGTGAAGAGTTGAGGATATTTGAGTCGCATTTGGTCTTCCCGTTCCCAGGTGAATTCCGGACCACGCCGCGAATTCCATCTGACCTTGACGATGGGAATACGACTTTGTTTCAGTTGTTTGACCTCACGGTCCATAATTTCAGCGGGTTCCTCAACGAAATGAAGTTTATCGTCAACACGAATTTCATCTAATGGAATAATAAGTGTCTCATCAGACAGACACTTCTTCAAGTTTGAAATATGAAAAGTAGGGTGCACGCTGCTGAGTTCGGATGGCAGCTGCAATCGATAGGCTACGGGGCCAATCCGTTCAAGGATCTCAAAAGGCCCGACGTATCTGGGATTCAACTTCCCGCGTTTGCCAAAACGGATGACGCCTTTCCAAGGCGATACTTTTAAGAGTACTCGATCCCCAACTTGGAACTCGAGTGGCTTGCGTCTCACGTCAGCATAACTTTTCTGACGATCACGTGCGGCTTGGAGTCTGTTTTGAATTTCCACAATTTTCTCAGTGGTGGCGTGAATGAGTTCAGGACCAGTGAGTTGACTATCTCCCACCTCAGTCCAACAGATCGGTGATCGGCACTTACGACCGTACAGTGCCTCAAAAGGTGCAGCCTTAATGCTGGCGTGATAACTGTTATTGTACGAAAATTCGCACAACGGTAGGTGTCTTTCCCAGTTTGTACCGAAATCAACTACGCAGGCTCGTAGCATGTCTTCCAGTGTTTGAATGGTTCGTTCACTTTGGACATCGGTTTGAGGATGGTACGCGGTACTCATATCGAGACGGGTACCCAATGCTTTCTGAAGTGATTGCCAAAAGTGAGAAGTGAAACGGGCATCTCTGTCAGAGATGATTGAGACTGGAACACCGTGATGAGAAACGATTTCCTTGATGTAGATTTGTGTAAGGCGTTCCATTTTATCGTTTTCTTTGATTGCCAGGAAATGAGCAGATTTGGTGAGACGATCGACGATCACCCAAATGGTATCGCAACCGCTCGACGACTTGGGTAGTTTGGTTATGAAATCCATGGAAATTTGATCCCATTTCCATTCAGGGATTTCAGGTTGTTGGAGTAAACCAGGAGGTTTCTGATGTTCGGTTTTGACTTTCGAGCAAGTAAGACATTTGCTGACATAAGTGGCGATTTCGGCTTTCATGTTTGGCCACCAATAAAATTCCTTGATACCGTGGTACATCTTATCGGATCCCGGATGAATAGAATATTTAGACTTGTGAGCCTCGTCCATCACCAAGTCTCTTAGGTTCCCAAAACTAGGCAACCAGATTCGGTTTGAGAAATACCTAATCCCGTTAGGTTTGATTTCAAATTGTTTGTCGATGCCCCGCAAGGCTTCATTTTTGATGTTTTCAGATTTCAGAGCTTCAATCTGAGCGGTATGAATTTGCATGGTAAGATCGTTATGAATGGTCATACTGAGGGCTCGGACTCGAAGAGGTTTTGATCGTTCCTTTCGACTGAGGGCATCGGCTACAACATTAGCCTTCCCTGGATGGTACTTGATCTCGCAATCGTAATCGGTAAGCAACTCGACCCATCGACGTTGCCTCATATTGAGATCCTTCTGATCGAAGATATGTTGGAGACTTTTGTGATCGGTAAAGATGGTGCACTTAGTGCCGTAGAGATAATGTCTCCAGATTTTGAGAGCAAAAACGACAGCTCCAAGTTCGAGATCGTGAGTGGTGTAGTTCTTTTCATGAATTTTCAGCTGTCGTGAGGCATAGGCAATAACTTTGTCTCGTTGCATCAGCACGCAACCAAGACCTTGGTGAGAAGCATCGCAGTATACCACGAAGTCATCGGTGCCTTCGGGTAAGGATAGAATTGGAGCACTGCAAAGCTTTTGTTTCAAAAGTTGAAACGCTGACTCTTGTTTTTCGGTCCAATCGAACCTTTTATCCTTCTGAGTCAGTACCGTGAGTGGTTGAGCTATTTTAGAGAAATTTTCAATAAATCGCCGATAGTACCCAGCAAGACCCAAGAATTGTCGTACTTCAGTTGCAGAGGTGGGTGCTTGCCAGTCTTTGATAGCCTCGATCTTTGATGGGTCCACGTGAATTCCCTGACTGTCGATCACGTGACCAAGAAATTGAACGGTTTGAATCCTGAACTCACACTTAGAGAATTTAGCGTAAAGCTCCTCGTGTCTAAGTAATTCAAGGATGGTCTTAAGGTGTTGCGCATGTTCTTGCTCGTTGCGCGAGTAAATGAGTATGTCATCGATAAAGACAATGACAAACTTATCGAGGTATGGTTTGCACACCCGGTTCATGAGGTCCATGAATACCGCCGGTGCGTTGGTTAGACCAAAGGGCATCACTTGAAATTCGTAGTGCCCGTAACGAGTTCTGAAAGCAGTTTTTGGAATATCGGCGTCGCGAACTCGTAACTGATGTTAACCTGATCGCAGGTCGACTTTCGAGTAAAAACTTCAACCCTGAAGTTGGTCGAATAGATCATCAATGCGAGGAAGTGGGTATCGGTTTTTGACGGTCAATTTGTTCAATTCTCGGTAGTCGATGCACATTCGGAATGAACCGTCCTTCTTCTTGACAAATAAGACCGGAGCTCCCCAAGGTGAAGAACTCGGTCTAATGAATCCTCGATCCAGAAGTTCCTGTAACTGAGAGGACAACTCCTGAAGTTCAGATGGGGCTAAACGGTATGGTGCGCGGGCCACCGGTGCGGCACCCGGCACGAGGTCAATCGAGAACTCAACCTGTCTAAGCGGAGGTAGACCAGGTAGTTCTTCCGGAAAGACTTCGGGAAAGTCTCTAACAATTGGCACATCCTCAAGTCGCTTCTCCTCCGACTTCTTCTCTGTGATGTGTGCAAGTATTGCGGGGTAACCCTTTCTCAGAAATTTTCGGGTTTTTAAGCAGGAGATTATATTGAGTCCCGTCCCACCGGTCTCCCCCTGTATGATCAAGGTTCCACCAACGGCGAGTGGGATACGGACGATTTTATCATGACAAACGATTTCAGCTCGATGCTTGGACAACCAGTCCATTCCGATAATGACGTCGAAACTTCCGATTTCAATGGGTATAAGGTCGATCGAAAAGGTTTCGTCAGCTAGGTTTAAAGTGCAATTAGGTATCACACTGGTGGTTTCTACAAGTTTTCCATTGGCTAGCTCTACAGTGTACTTAACATCTAAGGCAACAGGAGTGATGTCAAGTAATGGGCAAAAATCATCGGAGATAAAGCTTCTATCAGCACCAGTATCAAATAGAACAGAAGCAGTTAAGTTGTTGAGGAGGAACATACCCGAGACCACATTCGGGTCTTGGCGGGCGTCCCCAGATTTGATGACGAAAGCTCTGCTGCGGGTGTTGTTGTTGTTGTTGCGGCTGTTGTTGTTGTTGCTCTTCAGTTTTGGGCACGAGTCCCTGAAATGCCCAGGTTTCCCACACTCAAAGCATACTTTGGGTGGTCTGGTGTTGTTGTTGGAATTGTTGTTGGTAGGAGAGCGGCAATCTTTTGTGAGGTGGCCGTACCTCTTGCAGTTGTTGCAAAAGGGACCACAGGAGCCTTCATGGTGGCGACTGCACTTGGAACAATAGGGTTTGCTCCCAGTGTAGCCCCGGACGATGTCAGTGGTGGTGTTGTAAGCTTTGAGGGTGTCGGGTTTCTTGTTTTGTTGGTTGGAGGAGTTGTTGTGGTAGTCAGACCACTTGCGTTTGTTGTTATGGGAGGAGGAAGCAGGTTGTTCAGAATCTTGGCTCATTGACATCAGGTCTTGGGCTAATAGGATCGCACCGTCAATGGTGACTGGTTTTGAAGAGATGACGTGTCCCCGAACAGGATCAGGGAGACCAAGGACGAATTTCCTGATTTTATCAGGTTCCGTGCTAACCATAGCTGGGCGGAGGGCAGCTAGTTGTTGAAACCTGGTGGTATAACCATCGATATCACCACCTTGAACCTTTAAGTTCCAGAACTCCTCATCTAGCTTTTGGAGTTTGGCGATAGAGCAGTATTTAGCAGTGAGTTTTGCCTTCAATTCCTCCCAAGTGAGTTGGTAGGCAATGTCAGCACCCACTGATTGGGTATATGAATTCCACCAAGAGTGGGCATCATCTTCAAGAGAGCAGGTGGCGAAGTTTACTTTGTCGTTCTCCGCGCATTTACTAACACGGAAAACAGTTTCCATTTTCTCGAACCATCTGATCAGTCCGATGGCTCCTTCAGAACCCTTGAAGCTCGAGAGGTTTCCAGCTTTGGAAGTCCTTGTAAGAACAAGGTTTGACGGTAGCGGTTCCAGCGGTATCGCTGTTTCTTGTGGAGTTGGGTGGGGTATTCCGAGCCAAGGCTTCAGTAACAGCCTGGGTTATGAGTGACGTAATCTGAGCATCGGTGTAAGGTCGTGTCTTTGGCGGCATGATTCTTCAATAAAAGAAATGAAGATACATGAGATTTTGTAAGAAAGTTGTATTTATTTCAGATGTACATGTATAAAGGTGGTAATACATAACATCAATATGAAAAATAATTATGGCAATTAATATGAGTTGAACAACAAGAAATATTTGATAGCTAATACGAGTTCAAAGGTTACATCCTACAGATGTATTACAAAAGATGTCGGGAATTGTTACATCCGACTGAATTATAGAGTAGCGCGTAGATAGTTACTAGATTACAGGATAGATTACAAGACAAAGACTACACTAGTCTTGACGTAGATTAATTTGTTCCATCATCGTGACAAGACGGTCCACAGTGTTTGCAAGCCTGCTAGCTTGTCGGGCGTTGTCTTCTGCGAGTGCTAGTCGTTGTGTTAGTCCACGCGCATACTCTTCTGCTTCAAGTGAGCGCTGTTCACATTCTTCCATCCTTTGTTGCAGAAGGGCATTTTCCACCCTTATTTCTATAATTTGGTTGCGAAGAACATCCATGTTGTTGTTTGTGGTTTCAAGGTCGTCGGAGACCTGTTCGATGCGTTCAAGGGATGTAAGTCTCCAGTTTTCGTTCGTTTCTTGCAACACGACATCCATGGTGCGAAGTCGATGCTCGTGTTGGTTTACCCTAGCTGCTAAGGCCGGCAAGGCGATGTGAGTGGGATACGGGCCAGCTCGAGGCAACCTGTTGTTCCTCCTTGCTACCCTTGGGTTCTGCGACCCGGATTGAGAACGAAATGAATCTGATGGGATGTTTGCCATTTCTGAGACAAAGCGTTAGTAAGATTGAGGCCTATATTCATATAGCTCCTATATAATATAGCCTATTTAGTGTCTAGCATAAACATGTTCAAGTCTCGGTTCTCTCGAGGTCAGAGTCTTCTATTGTACCCTGTTCAGCCATAACTACTTTCAGATCTTACATCATCTTTGTTTAATTGTACATAGTTGATCAGGCTATGTTAAATTAAACTCGTATGCTGTAATCCCTGAACCAGTCATACCTAATAAGGAATACTGCCCAATGGTCATAGTCTAGGCTCACTAAATGCAACCTAGTTCACTATAACCTTAGGCTCTGATACCAATCTGTAACACCCCCAAATTTGATGATTTGCGGAAGCTTGATTTGGGTGTTACTAATCAATAACAAAGCACAAAGATAAATAGCAAACGACTCTATATGCGTCGTTTTAACAAAATATATTGATTACTGAAATGTTTACAACATTTAAAGCTTTACATAGCTCGAGTTAATTAAAATGAGATTTCAGTACATAAGTACTTATACAAAATATACTAATGCAAGAAAATCTCAATCGTCTGTATGCTGACTCGAGCTAAATCCTGAAGCAGAAACATCCTACTGCTGGGTACCTGCGATATATGCTAAAAGGTCAGCTATAAAGCTGGTGAGCTCACAGGTTTGAAATCAAGTAATATCGTATGAACCGCAAGATTTAAATAGTGAATTTCATCCAGCAATTAAATAGTGAATTGCATCCAGCAATAAAAAAAAAAGAATTGCATCCAGCAATTAAATGATAATCATCGTGTATACAGCCATGAGCACATAGTTGAGCTTAACTCGAGGGCCGGGTCCCCTATAGAGAATTCCGGGCGAGATGCCTCCACGAATGCCTAATCCACATTCGTCTTCCCAAATATTAGTACGTTCGTCTACCCGGTTAGTGCTTGCTAACCCGAACGAGGTGGGTCATTCCTATATGGTACCATATACTAATATTCACGCTACAACGTATTAACAACTATGCTGACGGAGGACTTTCAAATGATTAGTTTCGAAAAACTCATGTAGTATATGAAAAGTTTGGTACTTGCGTTCACATGTTAAAAGTTGAGCAGTATATCACACCCCTGAGTAAAACAATAAAAGAGGGGCTATGAGACTCACCTGAGTCTGAATGCGTTTACACAAACGTAAGTTGATTAGCCGAATATGAAGTCCAAGGACTTGTAACCTGAGGGTGTCCACGACACGCGATGGTTATAATCATGATTGGGTATCTCAAAAGATCACCCTTGTAGTTGTTACACAACTATATATATGTCCAAATTACTACGATTTGGTTGATTTGTTAAGTGTTTGAAAACATGTACGGCCCGTTGGTGATTAATTGTAATAATAGTCTTGATGTTATCACATTGATTTTGAAGCGTTACACTTAGAAACACAAATTCCATTAAGTTTGAAAAGTTGTGTCGTATAATTGTTTTGAAGTTGTACAAGTTTGACACTTGGTGAAATATGTGTTTACGGAATCTAAGTACGGGGGTCCGGGGGCAGCGCCCCTGGTTAGCGGGGTCCAAGGGGCGGCAGCCCCTGGCGGGGTCCAAGGGGCAGAGCCCCTGGCTGGGGTCGAGCTGCCAGGTCAGCTTGGAAAATTTTTATTTCTACTATATTGCTTTAAGGAAAAACGCATCTGGACTTGAATTTGGGTGAAATCAAGTGATAAAATTTTGGTCTCGACACTTAGTAAAAAGTTGTAAATATTCTGTTTTATGCGTCACTTATAGCGACACTCATGGGTTTAGGCGACACTTAGGAAGTGTCGCATGAAATGACTGATTCTGAATAATAGCGTCACTTGTGCAAGTGACGCATAGAGTGCGACACTTGAGGAAGTGTCGGTTGTAAGTGTCGGTATAAAGGTCATGAGTCACTAAGGTGAGTGACGGGTGAAATCAGGTTTGATGGTAGGCGTCACTTAGGCAAGTGACGCTATAAGTGTCGGTCATTAGTGACGGGTATTGAAAATGCGTCACTTAGGTAGTGACGGAAAAAGAGGGTTTTATGCGGCACTTAGGCAAGTGACGCAAAAATTTGGGCTTTTAGCGACACTCAATGCGTCACTTAAGTGACGCACGAAGTGACGCTATACTGCATGCTTCGTTGCGACACTTAAAGCTGTTGACGGGTTTTTGAGCCAAAAACGAGTTTTCCGGCCATAGTTTGGTCCGATTCTTTTACCCAACCCATATATGGACATTTTAAGTTGTTACAAACTACTAGAAAGTGAAAACACTTAAAAACGAGAGATTTCGGGATTTGTCGGAAACTTACAAAGTGTCGGATGAGAAATCCGAAAAGATAGCGTTGTAGATCGGGAAGTGGTGAACGTTTTTCTTCAAAGTGATGATGAGATCCAAGGTCGTTTAGTGGTAGTATTTGACGATTTTTGTGATGTGGTGGTGATGAACTTTTTAGAGAGAAATGGAGGAAGAGAGAGGAAAGAAAGATAGAAATGAGAAAGTGAGGTGGTGGGTTGGAGGTTATCCTCCAACTTTCAGTTTCCGCTCCCCGTGCGGTGTTCGTTTGCTCCGTCGTTTAAACGTTAATTAATTACTTTAAATATTAAATGGTACGTTTTAAAATACAAATTATTATGCGATATTTTATTTAAATATTTTACTAATCAATATATATATTGAATTATAAAATGTAAGTTTGTTTATTTAGTTTGCGCGTTTTACATTTAAATTGTGTAAGGTTTGTTTGTACAATACGTATGAATACGAAACATTATTTTAATAATATTTTTGACATAAAAGCGTTATTTAATAAGATTGGTCACCAACGTTCGTATTAAATTGAATCGAAATACATCCGATTTAAATTGCGTACGATTTAACCAAATCGCATTTTCGTATATATTCAACAATATATATATAATTCGATACATTAATTAGCCTAACAAGAAACTAATTACAGGTATTAACATACGATTAGGCACTAATTACTAGTCCTAATTTGGCGGGTGTTACATATATACTGGGTGTTGTTTCCTTTGTTGTACGAAAGTACAGACCTGGTCTCCGTCAGTATATACTATGAAAAGAGCAAAAAGAGTTTAAATAAACTAATAATTCTTAAAATGTAGTCAAATTATGTCGCTCTGTTGTACTAAGGTACAGACCTGCCACCAATGGTTTGACTAAAATATCTTGCTAAACCAAAATCAAGTTATGTCGCTTTGTTGTGTTGAGGCACAGACCTGTCACCGCTGACTTGATTTGAAAAATGATTGTTTTAATTAGATTTCTTGAATTTATGTATTAGCACGTTATGAATATGGGAGTATGCAATTATTGGGAATCTAAAGGAAATATCTACGCGAATAATAAGATTTGAGCTCAATTGCTTATGTATAGATTGTTTATGTGGATTATATAACTCTATAAGAGAAAGGATAGTTGTAGACTGTTACACTTTCATAGTTTCTTAATAAGTTTTCTTTAGAGATAACAGGTTTTTAAATTTAAACATTTGAGTTGAAATGGGGAAAGATTTATGTAAACCCTTTGAGTTGTTTAGATTAGTGGTGATATGAGTTTTTAATTGTTTTAATCGATAGTCTACTTGAGGACAAGTAGGATTCTAAGTGGGGGATATTTGATAAGTGCTTAAATGTACTATATTTCTATAGTATTTTACCCCATTAATTATATGTTTTTATTGCATTTTAATAAGATTGGATACTGATTTCGTTCATATTTGCAATTAGGTATTAAAATCAAGCTTTATGGAGAAAAGGGCGAAAAATAGTAAATAATTGAGTTAAATGGCGCAATTATGAAGAATCAAGTGGAATTGTGCTTGCAAAGTGAAGACTAGCCCAAGTTTGAGTCTAAAGTTAATAAAAGTCCAAGAATAAAGCCCAAGGACAAGGCAAGCCCAATGCCCTAAACCAAATCCATTTGGTTGGGCTGGAGCCCGGATTTCACAGTTTGACCGCCGGCCAAGATGGCTGGTAGGCGGTCGAAACCAAAAAGGAAGTAAGCAAATGAAAACGCGTAAGTTGACTTTTGATTGGGTGACGTCATCTCGACCGGCGGTCGAAAGGCTTGGTAGACGGTTGAGAGCCGACTTTTGAAGATTATAAATAGAGTTTGGCCAGACCAGTTTTAGTGACACATATTACGTTTTTCAGTCCCAATAATGTAGTTTACGAATTTCATTTCGTTTTTAGGGTTAGGTTTTTATATTTTTGAGTCGTAGGTACATTTTGGAGGCACGAGAAGTGACGGTTGGATCCATTTCAACTAATCTTCGAGTGATTCGTCATATTGGTTTGAATCTTTTATTAAATATCATTGAAGTATTTGGTATTTAATATTATGATATGTTCTTATTTGATGAATTGATACTTGTAGTATTTGTTTTAATAAATCTTAGATTATGATTATTGAATGATTTCATTTGCACGTTTGTTGAGTTATTTAGTTGAAGAATATTATGTTATCCGTGAATCCTTGTTTATTGGTGCTGTATTGATTGCTTGCTTAACGTGGTTACTAAGATCATTGAGATTGAGTTCCTTTGGTAATAGTAATCATTGATAATTATGAACTTAGGTTTATAGTTATTGCTAAATACGTTGAGTCTGATAGGTTAAGAATTAGTAATCAATATCCCTAAGATGAACAAGACTAATAAGTAATTATTAGTAGGTATTGTTGAGTCATACCACAGGATAATTATAATAGATCGTGAATCCTTAATGCATAATCTAGGGAGCACTCTAGATTATAGGAATTAGTTGGACCCGAAACGTTGGCTAGTTCACATTCAACTTAATTTCATTGAAGAATTTGGGTTAAGTTGATATAAAAGAAATCACAACTAGATAATTAACGTGTGAATGTATCAGGATGTATGAATCTAAGGTGAATTATTACATGCTATATGTTCCTTCCATATTGTACATTAGTGTTTATTTTATTTTAAGTTTTGTTTAGTTTAATTTAGTTTATTTAGTTTATTTATTTTGATTTACTATTTTATAAATCTTATGTTCATACGGAACTAAAGCGTAACCCCTTATTCTGTAATTTACAAGATTATTATTGCTTTTAATCCCTTTCCTAGTGTTCGAATCTGGACTTATCATGAGCTATACTATTTCTGATTGGGTATTCTTGCCTGGTTGTGTGATAGTAGTAATTGATATTTCCCGTACTTTATAAATAATAAAACTAGACGCTGTCACGTACACATCAATGTAAACTTTTTGATTTTGATCAAAAGGAAAGATGGCGTTCAATATTTCAGGCCAAGATTCAACTGCATAAGTACTTTGCCGAAGGTTGAATTGAATCGGTTAGCGCAATTGGAGTTGGTAAATGATTCGAATGATGAAAGAGGTGCTTTCTTTCAAAAGATTTTGAGAAGAGAAATTTTTGGCAAACGATATGTATGGATTAGACCTGAGCTGGGAGTTCGATATTCTTATAAAAAGAAATTAGATCCAAGAACTCGAGAACCGATCGTAAAATATCATTATCCTCCAGCGGCAAGTTTGAAAACCGTTCCTCTGCAAAGGTTACCACTGGATTTCTTGAAAAGATTTAGACATTGGTGGTACGACTCAAAGACAGGTGAAGCTGTAATTGAGTTCTTTACTGAAAGTGACCCAGAACCAGTTCCAGGAAAGTGGACTTATACGAAGAACATCATCAGGGGCTCAAGCGTTCGAGTATTTGATCCCATTAGTTTGATCAATATGTCAAAGAATGATTTGAAGATTCTTCATTCCAATAAAATCAAGTATTATCCTGTTGATCATGAAGAAGCTCAAAATTTTCAACAAGTTGTTGAAATCTGTGTTAAAGTGGGAATACACGCTGGTGGAAGATTCCCTGCAGGCTGGATATAACTAAAGACGTCTGTGTAGACCAAGCTGCTGACAAGGGGGAATTTGTTGGTACAAGTTTGTGTCAGTCAGTTGGTTATCGAGTTTGTAATCGTTTGATTTTTTGATTTAAAGTTAGTTTGTGAAAAACTTAGAATCTGTCTAAGTGTTAGGGTGACACTTAGCCAGTGTCGCCATGGCGACACTTCTTAAGTGTCGCTAGCAGCTGGTTAGTGTCGCCATGGTCGTATTTGAAGTGTATAAATAGTCGATTTATAGCTCATTTTGAAGGTTGACGAAACCCTAAACGTATAGTCAGTATCTGGAGAGTTCTGTAAAAGCTTATTCACGTTCATATCAATCTAATATACAAAAGCTTTTGATTCGTTTGTGTTTGGTGATTCGATACATTTATATAACACTTAATTACTCGTTAGTTATACGTTTGATTGAGTGGCGATCTGTTAGATCCGGAATAAGGGAACAACATAGTGAAATTGCAAAAACTTTATCGTCTAAATTATATTCAATTAAAGTGTCATTTAAAATTTTTCGCAAATTACATCCCGTATGCGGATAGCCAAACAATTTAAAAGCAATTGTACGCAATAACCAAGACTCGGGATGAAACCAATGGGCCGTAACAGCTAAATAAGAATTTGTCGTACCATGTGGTGCGGTCCAAACATCACAAGTAATAGAAACGCCATATTTATAGTTTTGAAAACCATCAATTATATCATTTTTAGTGGTTTCCCATAATTTATACGCATCGTTTCTAAGGGTAGTACGACTTACTTGTTGGTATCGCGGTTGTAGTCTCTTTTTGATGATATTCGTAAGTCGTTGGTTGTCGAAGTGGTTGAATGGAAGCGCCTCTTGGATGACAAACTTCGTAAAATCTTCTCGAAGTGCATCATTATCGTATATAAATACCCCACCATCCGGACCAAGTGTCGATTGTGAAGCATCTTGACTAGCCGCTCTACAAGACCCGTTTTTGTGACTTCTTAATGTTGTGTTTGATGTGGGGTTTTAAAACTTTCCACATCTCTTGCAACGGACCTTTTCCACTCCATCATTCATAAAGCACATATCGTAATTCGACCAAATTTCCGGGTTCCGGTTCGTTGATTTAACTTGCACTACATCAACGTTTGTGTAAACTTTGTTTCGTACATTGCTACCAAAGGAAGCGGAAGCTTGTGATTGTATGTTTTCCATTTTTGCAAACAAAGAGTATATATATATATATCGAGATTTAGAGTGATTTCTGAGAGAAGAATAGAATGTTGTTGGTATGTTTTGAACCTAAACCAACTAGGATTATTTATAGTGAGTAAGAGGTGCCAAAACACCCAAAAAACAACAAAAAAACGTTCTTATCTGGTCCCCAACGGCTATATCCGTCGTCCCCAACGACTATATCCGTCACCTCATAGATCGCGGCGCTAAGTATAATAAATTGCGACGCGAAGTCTACTAAATCGCAACGCGAAGCAAAAAAATGGGTTAAAACCGTTTTTTTTTTTAAAACCCGGTTATAATTAAAACCGGAAAAACCGATTTTCGGGAAATCCTATAACCGGTCTAATCGGTTTGGTTATATAAAAACCGGTTCGGTTATATAAAAACCGGTTCGGTTTTTTAAAAACCGGTTTTCCAAAGGGATAAGTACCTGGGAATGCACTCAACTTGTCCCAAATGCCTATTGTCTGTACCCGACTTACGGGTGCCCTATTTGATGCACCAAACTTTAAAAAACGGTTATTGTGTGTACTTTGTGGACGTGTCGATGACGTGTCATCTTTTAAGGATGCCACGTGGCATTTTAAACGGACGACACATCAGCAAAGTATACTCAATAACCATTTTTGAAAGTTGTGTGTATTAAATAGGGCACCCGTAAGTTGTGTACACATAATAGACATTTGGGACAAGTTGAGTGAATTCTCAGATACTTATCCCATTTCCAAATAACCGGTTTCGGTTATTATGCCGGGTTAAAAAAACCCGGTTATTTTTTGCACCTCTAAATCCACATATCAACGATTCATGAAAACTGATTAGTTAAAAGATGAAAACTATGAATCCTTCTGATCATTATTATATAAATAAATTAATTATATATTCTATAAAATTATGTGAATCTTCGAAGTATATTCTATAGGTTGACATGTGATCATTAAAAATGTGATAATTAAATTAAAATATATATATTCTATATAACTGTGTGAATTTTCAAAGTTATTTTAGGAAGAAATAATACGGAGTAGTATATAATTAATCTCTTAGCTTATGAAATTTTCAGTAAATTGTACCTAGAAATAAAATGTACGGATTTTAAACGAGAAAAAAGTATGAAAAAGTATGCATGACTTACCAAAGTTTTAGGCACGGCCTACGTGCCAAAGTTGGCACAAAATAATGTACCAACCGCATTCACTCCCAGCTTCCATGCTTCGATATAATCCTTTGTCCAAATTTCAGGTGTACGTTTCAACATACCTTTTAAGTCAGATTCAACAATATCAATGTTACTAGACATAAATTGCTTCGTAACAAGAAAAACACTGCACCTTCATCAGTTGCTCTTTGAGAGCGAATTACATATATCAAACTTTTATCGATATTCAATTACATGTATCTAACTCTAAAAGTTTTTATTGTATGTATCAAACTTTCAACCTTAGCATGGACCGAGTCACCTGATTCAACATTGTTGATCGCCATTCTTGGAATCAACTTGCCTTCTGTTCCAGTAATCTTTCTGCAGTATCCAACTATAATTCACCATTGCAAATCAATGGTTTCACAGATTCAAACTATACAGAATGAAGGAACAAAGTATGTACAGTAATATGAATAGATATAATAACTGAATGTGGATGCGTACAAACTGTTACAGACGATTATATATATACTAATCTAAACGACGCATACTAACAGACACAACGATTCATACTTACGGGTTCTATTCAATCGATACAACCCTTAACAAATAAACTGCCCTTTACCCAAAAAAAAAAAAAAAACTGCCCTACTTGTTTCCTGTATTTGGGTTTGTTGGCCCATCGGCCCAAACCAGAAACTAACAACGGGCTTTATTCATACTACTACTTATATGTACATTAAACCTTTAAACGACCCATGAGTTAATTGATATTACTCGTCCAACAAACATATCCTAATATTACCTTCAAGTCCGTGAGACAGCCTCTATCCATCAGTGGCGGATCTAGGAATGTGAGGTTGGGTATGCATAAACACACTATGTAAATTGGATTTTTTTTAGGTGGAAAGTCAAAGGTGTTTTTCGGGTCGGGTTTCGGGTTCTTCGATTCAAATTCCCGGTTAGAATTTTTTTTAAACTTTCAATCAAGCTTGAACTAGAAAATCGTTTTTAAAGCATAGCCAAGAACATAAAAGCGTACAGTTACAAACACATACAAATATACGGCTAAAAACTTAGATACATACAATTGGAATTTCATAACAATAATAAAAGGTTTTAACTTTCGTACACTTTGAAAATTAAAACCTTAAAAACCGTAGAAATTTTTATAGTTAGATTTTCTAAAACAAAAGAGAAAATAAAGAGAATAAAAAGATTGTTTTGAATAGTTGAATGTTAGAGTTAAAAGTTTTGTCGAATGATTAAGTTAAATATTGGGATAGAAAGGCAAAAGAACATAGAAAGGAACAAAAAGGGGAAGGGAAAGTGAAAGTGAAAAAAAATTTACAAAATAAATGAGTCTGAATAAAAAAGATAGCAAGATGTTTCTTTCAAAAACAAAGCCCATTAATTAAAAGCCACAATTTAGTTGAATTATCACTGAATAATTTTTGTATTTTTTTAAGGATGATTTGTTGATTCTTTATATTTTTTGTGATTTACTTTTTGATTGGGTTATCAAAACAATGAAGAACATGGAACGGAAATAAACTAGAGGGTGTACACCACTATTTCAAAGGATATTCATTTTACATGAACTATACTATAATATTTTATAAATTTTTTTTTTTGCACTACACATGGAAACACAAGGGTATGCAAGTACATACCCTTCTAAACATGTACATCCGCCAGTGCTATCCATGTTCAAATCTAACTGCTAGCCGTGAAACATGAGATATTACTTTCACCAAGGCCAATTGCTGACCTTAATTAATAATGGAGTTAATGATATCGATATGATAGTGAAAAAAGGTTATGTTTTGATATCACAAAAACAAATGCATGTCCTACAAGCAAATTTCATTTGACATCATGGCCGATCTCATCTTATAGTTCTTAAATACAGTTTACTTGAACTCGTCGTGTCATTGGAAATCTATTTAATAGAATCTGTTAAATTTTAAACCAAACTGCAGAGTGAGACTTTTGCAAGCATGTATCAAATGTTGGCTGGTTTCTCGGTTTATGGTCAGTACTGTTCTAAGCTTACATTCCATTTTGGGGTTTTCCATTGTGATCAAGGTCATATATATGTTGCTTTTGCATTGTGATCAAGGTCATATATATGTTGCTTTTGCATTCTTGGCTGGATTTTTTTCAGTGTTAAATTAGATCCTTTCAAATCAAGTTTTATAGATGATATTAACTAAGTGTTTTTTACAATTATGCCTTCTAATATTAGGGTTAAAGTAATCCCCCATATATATTTATAAATAAAAATAAAAATGGCTTGTAATCCTCATTCTTCCCCTTTTCTTTTCTTTCATTTCATTCCCAAAAAACTCGAATTAGTCACAATTTTTGTTTTCATTTCTTTCCTTTCATTTCCCTTTCAGTTTTTATTTTCATTTATTTCCTTTCCTTTCCTTTCTAAAAAAATTTCGAATGTGTCGAATTTGAGTTAAACGAGCTCGAACTCGAGTAGCTTGTTAAGAGATTACCCATGATAATTTCCGTTTTTAATGAACTTATTTCTTTCATAGGTATTGTAACTTGTATCAAATGCTAGACGTTTTGGGGTGGTAACATAGTGTTGTTTGAGAACCTCATACTCTAGACAATAGAGTTCGAGGTGAATGGGATAGAAATGGTATATGTTACGATGATTGATAGGGCCTGGAAAATTCATTAAAAGGGTTGAAAAGTGAACTTCTTGATGACACTCAAATTCACCACGAATATTGATGATCTTTGACTTCAATTTATTGAATATTTGTAGGGATAGTGGCAACGTTAACGGAAGATGGTTGGTTGCAGGTGACAATCTATTCGGTCTAAAGAGTGTTGACTTCCTTACATTGTTTGAGAGGTTGAAGCTTTGACAGCTAATCATAAAGTTCACACACTTTCTTCACCAAAGTAACTTCCGGTAATTCCATATCCCAAACTTTGAATTTTTTTAGTTGTATAAAATGGTTGGAGTATTTGTTTGGTTAGATGGTTAACAAACAATTTTACACAGAATTGTAAAACTTGTTTTGTTAGATGGTTGGAGTTTTTGTTTGTTAACTTGTTATATATATATATATATATATATATATATATATATATATATATATATATATATATAGGGTACTGATCAAGAGGGAAGTGTCTTTTTGGGGGGAAGGGGGAAGCGTTAGTACGCATCAGGGAAACATATTACAATTATTAATCAAAACGTCAACAAAAAATTATTTTTATCGGTAAATAGTAATCAAAATCGATGCTATAAAGAATATTCTAACGAATGAATTTCATTTTTAAGTCATAACATTAATTGATGAATATTTATTTAATTTATTGTTAAGATGCAGTGTGATGCATATTAACTAAGATGCATCGCGATGCATCATAAAACTTCACATTATTTGAAAAATATTTTTATTGTTAAGATGCATCACAATGCAGATTAACTAATATGCACCGCGATGCATCTTAACGGATTTGGATCAAATATTCATAAATCGATACTATAACTTGAAGAAAAAATTTATCAAGGAAGCTTAACATTTATAACATCGATTCTGATTAACATTTACTAAATTTCAGTTTGCTTTTTTCGAGATTAGTATAGGTGAAGGTAATATGCTTCCTGATGCGTACTAACGCTTCCCCCTTCCCTCAAAAAAATGAACTTCCCTCTAGATCATTCCACTATATATATATACTAGTTTATTGACCCGTGACTATGCGGGCTAACATATTTGAGTTTTTAAAAGTTAATGATTAAATATAAAAGAAACATAATATACAGATTGTTATATGAGAAAAAATATGAAGATAACTAATCGATGTAAATAAACTTAAATTGGAACGTTAAATCTTCACATGGTTCACTATTAACTATTAAGTATACTAATGGTGATAAAAAAATTACACCTATTAAGGGTTTATTTATAAATTACCGGTAAAAAAAGTTATGTTATTTAACTGTAAGGGCTCAAAAGAAATAGAGAATGACTGAAAGTAGGCCTGTAAACGAACCGAACGAACATGAACGGAGTCTGTTCGTGTTCGTTCATTAAGGTTTTGACGAACAAACGAACGAACACGAACGGATAAGCGAACGGATTTTGTTGTTCATATTCGTTCACTAAGAAAATTTGCTTGTTCACGAACACAAACGAACGTACACGAACTAACATATAATTTAATGCATTTCTTCATTAATACCTTAAACGAACCTCAACAAACATAAACGAACGTATTTATACACACCTACACATATATATTATAGAACTTGAAACTTTGGAATGCATATTTAACATTACAAAACGATCACAATATGAAGATAAAATCATTTGCTTGGTCCGATCGTAAGTAAGAGCAACAGATCTGGAACTATTGGAGTGAGAGAGTGGAGGGAAATATGAGGTAAAAATATCTAGATGTTTAATACTATAAAATGAAAAAATATCTAAATATTTGATAATATTATATTTAGAATTTAGCTTAAATTAAAATAAGATATACAAATATGTATTAATATAATTAAACTATTAGCTAGTTAATAAACGATCATTTAACCGAACGTTCACGAACATGTTATCGAACGTTCACGAACGTAAATGAACGAACGAGACATGAGTTCATGTTCGTTCATATAATTAAACGAACGTAAAAATTTGTTCATGTTCGTTCATATAACAAAACGAACGAACATAAACGAACTTCCCGCCGAACGGTTCGCGAATAGTTCGTCGAACGTTCAGTTCACTTACATGTTTAACTGAAAGTGTTATTCCCGAATTATTGTGGGTACACTCTTAATAATGAAAATGGTGTAGGAAAGAATGAGAGCAGTAGGATCTCTCTATAATTGGAACTCAGTCTAGGGTTCAGATTAATTCATAGTATTTTGCTTTAACATATAGATAATATAATATAGAAGATCGATAGATAGATGGTATAAAATCATAATAACGGGTTCGTGAAATATCGGCCCCTAATTATTTTTGGGGTCGGTGCAATTTATCAGGTTACACATGCCCCCGGGCTTCCATTTAACACTTACGTGAAAAAACAATCAATGAAATAGATATAGTATTAAGCAGTAAAAAAATTATATTTTTTTGGTGAATTTAATTTGGTTGTCATTTTTGTGAAAGAATGAGAGTCGTACCAAGAGTGTCCACATGAATGGATGCCTGATTGACTCCATAATTTACTACCCTTTTAAATTTACGGGTGAAACAACGTACCCAGCCCATATTACAAAGTTGAAAAATTAGTAATAATTAAATTAGTTTCTAAATTAAAAAGGATCGCTGGCCAATTATCCCTAAGGATTTTGATTATATCACAATCTTGATTCACTTAGATTTCTATTGGTTTATTGTTTCTCATAAAACATTTTGGGAGTATGTTTCTCAATGCATTATAGATAATTGAGTTTATAGTTTCGTGATATATCTTATTATTCACGTTTTCCTATTATATGTAACACCCGCCAAATTAGGACTAGTAATTAGTGCATAATCATATGTTAATACATGTAATTAGTTCTGTGTTAGGCTAATTACTGTATCGAATTATATATTGTTGAATATATACGAAAATGCGATTTGATTTAAATCGTACGCAATTTAAAATCGAATGAAATTCGGTTCTATAAATACGGACGTTGGTGACACAATTTATATTTAAGTATAAAACATTATCTGAAAACATTACTGGGTCCAAACTACTATTTAAATTTTATTCCCAAAGTTGTCCCGCTTCGTACAATTGAAACTTACCTAATTAACAACAAAATACTCAAATTATTTAAATCACATTTTAAATCCTTAAATTATTAGATAATTGGTAAAATAATTTAATTAAATTATTAAACAAAATTCGTATTTTAAAATGGATAATTAACGCGCGAAATATTTATTAAAACGTTAAATGACGGAGAAAACGAACACCACGCGGAGCGCGGGGCGAAGACTGAAAGTGGAGGATAACCTCCACCTCCCTTCCTCTTTTTCTCATTTCTCTATCATTTCTCTCTCTCCTCTCTTCTTTTTCTCCAAAATCACCAAACCACCACATTCACTAAAATCGCAAAATAACACCACGAAACGCACTCGGATCATCAATATTTTTAGAGATTCACGACCACCTCGCAACGATCTACACTTCTATCTTTCCGGATTTCCATTTCGCCACTTTGTAAGTTTCCGACAAAATCCCGAAAACTCTCGATTCTTTGTATTTTCACGTGTTAGTTGTTTAAGTAACTTATATATGTCCATTACAAAGTGTAAAACACGATTTTATAGCTTAAAAACGGGTTTGAATTGGGTTTTTGGCCGGAAAAATCTCGACAGTCGGACTTTCTGGGCTGGTGTTCTTCAATGCGACACAAGCCTTGTGTCGCATGTAGTGTCGTATTTTGCCTGTTATGTCGCACCTAGTGTCGTATAAATCCTTTTGTGTCGTACCCTTTACGACACAATGTTGTGTCGCATCTTATGTCGTATTTTTCATACGACACAATCACTATGTCGCTGTTGAATCAGCATCTCGAATCTATACGACACAACCCTTGTGTCGTATAGGTATTGTGTCGCACTTCTATGCGACACAACCCTTGTGTCGCATGACAAACATTTGTGTCACATGATTGTGTCGCATAAAACAGCAGGTTTTCAAACTAAAATTTCACTAAGTGTCGAACCTATATAACCTCAAACACTTATACGATACGACTTATAAAACACATTGGAACACACTTGTAAGTGCAAAACACCAATAACATGATAATAATACTTGAAGTTATTATTTCAAATCCATCACCAACGGGCCGTACACGTTTTTCAAACACTTAACAAATCAACCAAATCGTAGTAATTTGGACATATATAGTTGTGTAACAACTACAAGGGAGATCTCTTGAGATACCCAATCATGTTTATAACCATCACGTGTCGTGGACACCCTCAGGTCACAAGTCTTTGGACTTCATCACTCAGCTAATCAACTTACGTTTATTTAAACGCTTTCAGACTCAGGTGAGTCTCATGGCCCCTCTTTTTACTGTTTTACTCAGGGGTGTGATATATTGCTCATTTTTAACATGTGAACGCAAGTACAAACATTTCATATACTACATGAGTTTTTCACAACTAATCATTTAAAGTCCTCCGTCAGCATAGTTGTTAATACATTGTAGCGTGAATATTAGTATATGGTACCATATAGGATTGACCCTCCTCGTTCGGGTTAGCAAGCACTAACCGGGTAAACGGACGTACTAATATTTGGGAAGACGAATGTTGATTAGGCATTCGTGGAGGCACCTCGCCCGGAATTCTCTATAGGGGACCCGGCCCTCGAGTTAAGCTCAACTATGTGCTCATGGCTGTATACACGATTATTATCATTTCATTTGCTGGATGCAAATCATTATTAAATCTTGCGGTTCATACTTTATTACTTGATTTCAAACCTGTGAGCTCACCAGCTTTAGCTGACCCATTTAGCATGTATCGCAGGTACCAAGCAGTAGATTGCTTCGGCTTTAGGACTTTTAGCTCGAGTCAGCATACAGACGATTGAGATTTTCTTGCATTAGTATATTTTGTACAAGTACTTATGTACTGAAATCTCCTTTTATTTAAACTCGAGCTATGTAAAGCTATAAATGTTGTAAACACTTTCAATATTAATATATTTTGTTAAAACGACGCATATAGAGTCGTTTACTATATATCTTCGTGCTTTGTTATTGATTAGTAACACCCAAATCGTGCTTCCGCAAATCATTAAAATTTGGGGGTGTTACATATTGGTATCAGAGCCTAAGGTTGTAGTGAACTAGGTTGCATTTAGTGGGCCTAGACTATGACCGTTAGGCAGTATTTCCTTACTAAGCATGATTGGTTCAGGAATTACAGCATACGACTTTAATTTAACATAGCCTGATCAACTATGTACAATTAAGGAAAGATGATGTAAGGTCTGAAATGGTTATGTTGAACGGGAATACACTAGTTGACTCTGACCTCGAGAGAACCAAGACTCAAACATGTCTGTGTTAGACACCTCAGGCTATTATGTGATACTAGGTATACATAGATAGACCTCGTTATGATCTTAGGTTATATTATAGATGTATTATATGAAAATAGGCCTCACTTTCTCTAACGCTTTGTCTCAGAAATGGCAAACACACCGTCCAATTCATCGCATTCTCAATCCGGGTCTCAGAACCCAAGGGTAGCTAGGAGGAACGTCAGGTTGCCTCGAGCTGGCCCGTACCCCACTCACTTCACCTTGCCGGCCCTAGCCGCTAGGGTGAACCAACACGAGCAGCGACTTCGCACCATGGATGTCGTGTTACAGGAAACGAACGAAAACTGGAGACTTACATCTCTTGAACGCATCGAACAAGTCTCCGAGGACCACGAAACCACTGTTAACAATGTAGACGTCCTTTTCAACAAAGTGGTGGAGATAAGCGTAGAGACCGCCCTTTTGAAACACCGGCTTGAAGAATGTGAACAACGCTCACGGGAAATGGAAGAATATACCCGTGGATTGGTACAGCGACTAGCATTGGCTGAAGACAATGCCCGACAGGCCAGCAGACTTGCAAACACTGTGGATCGTCTCATTGAAATGATGGAACAGATTAATCTACGTTGAGACTAGTGTAGTCCTTGTTTTGTAATCTATCTTGTAGTCTAATAACTATCTAAGCGCTACTCTATAATTCGGTCGGATGTAACAATTCCCGACACACTTTTGTAATACATCCGTGGGATGTAACCTTTGAATTCGTATTTTCTATCAAACATTTCTTGCTGTTTCTACTTATACTAATTGCCATATTTCGTTTTCATATTGGTGTTATGTATTACCGCCTTTATACATGTACATCTGAGACAAATACAATTTTCTTACAAAATCTCATGTATCTTCATTTCTTTTATTGAAGAATCATGCCGCCAAAGACAAGACCATACACCGATGCTCAGCTTACATCACTCATAACCCAGGCTGTGACTGAAGCCTTGGCTCGGAATACTCCACCGAATTCCGAAAGAAACAGCGATGCCGCTGAAACCCCTGCTGCCAAACCTTGTTCTTACAAGGACTTTCAGAGCTGCAAACCCTCAAGTGTAACACCCGGTCAAAAATCACAATTTTCGCGCCAATTTTTAACTTTAAATAATTACATTTTAAAGTTCAAATGAAACATTTTTACTAAAAATATTTACGAAAAGCGTAAACAAAAATTATGAAATTAAAATATTAAATTTACTTTATTTTCGGATATAAAACACGGGCATTTTGTACTGTGGTTGGAGACCACAGTCTCCGCATTTGGGGATCTGAGTTTTAACAAAAACCCAAACCCCCATCTCATTTCCTCATTTCTTCTTCTTCTTTTTCACCTACTTTCTCTCATCTCTTTCTCTTAAACAACAACAACCAACAACATCAACAACAAATTCATCATCATCAAAATCGGAATCATCCTCATCATCATCGTCATTTTCGGAGTTCATCATCATCAAAACCGGACATCATCATCTCCATCTTCTTCACCATCATCTCCATCTCCATTTTAATCAAAAAGTAAGATTTATCACTTTCTCTCTCTAGAAATCGTTTCTCTTTCTATAAATTACTTAGATTACTTCAAAATACATGCTAGAAGCTTTCTATAACATCGAAACACCCAAAAATCGAGCCAAAACTCGATTTGGATCTTGAAATCGTCGAACAGTCCGCTACGTCGCAGGGACCAAAAACAGTGCTGCGACGTCGCAGCCGACGTCGCAGCCAATGTCGCAAAAACATCTCAACGTCGCATGATGCGACGTAACACCCTACGTCGCAGTAAATCTTAAACGTCGCACATTGCGACGTAACACACAATGTCGCATTAAATTGCGACGTCGCACATAGCGACGTAAGACCCTACGTCGCATCTGACGTCGCAGCTGACGTCGCATCTGACGTCGCAGAACCTTAAAAATCTATGTTTTTCACTAAGTATTGACAACCAAATTTTACCACTCGATTTTACCCGGATTTGGATTTCGAATACGTTTTCTTTAAAGCAAAGTAGTAGAAATAAAATTTTTCCAAGTTGACCTGGCAGCTCGACCCCAGCCAGGGGCTCTGCCCCTTGGACCCCGCTACCAGGGGCGCTGCCCCCGGACCCCCGTACACCATTCCCAGACTTCAACAACAAATGCGTACATGAACAACTCGTTTAGACAAGCTAATTTGTCTCATACTTATATAACCTCACGTGTTTAGGACACTAGAAGGTTACCATTCGGACGACGCGCATATCATCGTATCGCTAACAACTCACAGGTGAGTTTCATAGCCCCACTATTTCAACTGTTTTACTATTTTCGGGGTGAAACACATGCTCAATTGCTGTTTTCAAATCATATTAACAATCGTTTATAATTCACAACTATTTATATTACTGTATGTAATACGAAATGTGTAATACTTAGGAATTACACCCGCAATATTGTTTTGGAACAATATTAATACTTAACCTAGATAGGTTACAATCGTACCCGGTTAGGTCATTGGAAAATGATTACCAACACATAACTTGATTTAGTTATCACAATCTTTTGGCCATATTGTCACGGGACAATATCATTGAATACATTAGAACTAGTTAGTTCTACCTATACTGAACGACATCTATACTGTTACAAGTTTAGTTATTCTTTAAGAACTAAAACTGTCGACACACTCCATTATCATTAGAATGGGAACTGAACTTAAGTGAACATTTTCCCAAGACTCCGTTATATATATACTTGCTAGGCTTTAGGCTAGGAGTATACAATATTATCACAAGTTGGTACAGACTCCTTATATTAAAACGACACAACTGGTGACGACTCTGGCTCAGGATGTAATCCAACCAGGGATGGTCCCCCGGCCCAGGATGTAATCCAACCGTGGGGGTGTCACCTGATGAATATCTACATACTATTATACGATCTACTTAGTCAGGCATGTCGAGTACTGCTGGCTCTCAAACAACTTAGTCGGGCATGTCGTTGTACTGCCGGCTCAATTACAAATTGCTTGCGAGCAACTTCAAAAACGATGCCGCGGTATTGCAGCGGGCACCAAACGATGCCACGGTAAAGTGGGCACAAAACGAAACCACGGTATTGCAGTGGACGAAACTTCAATCAATGGATCAGCGAGTTATACTCGGGATTCACAATCAGTTAACGGATCGGTGGTGCTGCCACGCGAGGCCGTTAGCTCAATTCATGTCCGGGTTAGCTTATGCTAATCGGGTAAACGGACACGCTAAACATTCAAACATAGATCTGCGGATCTACAATCACTTGTTGCTGGATGCAACACCTCATATATTAAATCCTAGTTCTGCGGGACTACAGTTACTTACTATCATATGACGTGGTCATACAGTTATTTGGTTACAACTTAGGCAGGTATTGCCTCCCGTTATACACTTACTCATACTAGATAGGTATTCAGGCTCGGTATGCCTCAATTATTGTGTACTTAGGTACGGACCACAATTGCTTAGGTATTAGATACCTAAACTTTCGAATTACACATTGGTAATTACAACTACAATTTGCTACAAATCAGAATCGTGGATTCTGAACAATTTCTCAAAACATACAAGATTTATATCTTATGTATTCAACTAACAAACCTATGAACTCACCAGCTTTATAGCTGACCTATTTTAGCATGTGTTCTCAGGTGCCCAGCAGGATTAGGATTACTACAAGATCTTACTAGTTCGAGTCGCATATTTTCAACAAATGGGACTACTCTACATTTACTTTCATATTTTCCAATTATGTATTTGGAATTTGTTGTTAAACTTATAACGTTGTAAACATTTTTATTTACGAAATGTATAACCATTTTCAAACGTCTCATTTAGAGTCGTTCATTGTATATCTTGTGCTTTGTATATTGATTAGTAACACCCAAGTATGCTTCCGCAAAACATTAAATTTGGGGGTGTTACAGATTGGTATCAGAGCCTAAGGTTATAGTTAACTAGGTTGCATTTAGTGGGCCTAGACTATGACCGTTAGGCAGTATTCCTCATTAGGTATGACTGGTTCAGGAATTACATCATACGAGTTTAATTTAACATAGCGTAGCTAACTATGTACAATTAAATAAAGATGATGTAAGATCTGAAAGGGGTTATACTGAAACGGGAATGCGTAGCTGACTCTGATTGTTTTGTGCTAGACATTCTAGACTATTATATGTACGGTAGGTATATACTAATAGGCCTTACATGTATACTACTTTTACGTATCAAATATATACTGGGTATATACAACTAAATTCCGCTGTATTATCATTTACTCGTGAAGAGGCACATCGCCGTCTTCCTAACTATCACGACTCGATACCTTTCTCCTTAAGTACGCATAGGAGGATATCACATATATTACTGAACCTCGGGAAGGAGGTACAACCGTATTCAATGGGAATGGAAACCCACACATGCTAAACGTCCACGAAATTTAAAACAAACAAACGAATCTTTCACCTTTGACCGTGCTGGTCGCAATTGGATTAGTGTTGACTAAGTCCACAACAAATTAATCACAACTTGATCATTTAGATCAATTGAGTCAATACCTCAGTGCCTTGGCACTTACATTCTAGCCTTTGTGTTACATTTGGGAAATCACATAACTTTAACGTATTCGGCCTTAGGGCTACAATCGAATAACACATGGTGTCACATCATGCTTTCAAGCACAACACATGGTATGTTGATACCACAATATGGGCACGTTAGTGCAAACCTCATAGTATGTCGATACTACAAATCATAGCATGTTGATGCTACATTCACAGTACATGGGTACTGCAATTACGGTGTCGCGGGCACTTCATTACGGCACGTGGTGCTGCATTTCATAGTACTTCGGTACTATAATCACAATACATTGGTATTTCAATTACTGTGCTGATAGCACTGCATTTCAGTACGTCGTTTCTAAACTCCAGTGCTTTAGGCACTGCATTTCAGCACGCTGTGCTACTCCAAGGCTCAATGAGCTACTATCAATATGCATGTAGACTTGTTATAGTTACATGTACGATTTATATATACATATACACTTACTTAACTGGGCACGAGGTGCCACACCTGACTTTTACTACGCACGTATACTTGTATAGTTACGTGTGCACCATATATGTATATACGACTACTCTACTGGACACGAGGTGTCCCACTTGATTTCTTTGCATAGGAACACTCGCTATAGGCACTTGTACACTTATACGCATACGCGATTACTTTACCAGGCACGAAGTGCCACACCACTACTACTAAGGCATGTGATGCCTCATTCAATGAATACACTCTAATTTATTGGGATTACATCTATAGCACTTTAGTACTACATTACAGTCTGATAGACTACGACGATACCATTAGTTCTGGTCGAACTACATATGATACGCAACTAGGTCGTTAGTACGACTACACATTTAAAATTTCAAAGTCCGAGGACTTTCATACAAATACCTTAAGTGGTTTCTGGATAACTATCACTTTTACATCCGAGTATACAACTATAAAAGTCAAAATCTTTGAATAAAGATCTCACACTTTGTCATTTCATTCTTGTTCAAGAATCATGCCTCCTAAACGACCAACTTCCACTCGAGCTGAGCACGATCACATCATTAATCAGGCAGTGACTGCGACCCTAGCTGCTCAGAACCAAGTAAAGCCTTGCACTTTTAGGGATTTCCTGAGGTGCGAACCACCAAATTTCGTCGGTACTGAAGGAGCTCTCGGATTAATTCGATGGTTCGAGAGAATGGAATCTATATTTCACGTTTGCAACTGCCCCGACGACTGCAAAGTCTTGTACGCCACATACACCCTCCAGGATGATGCTTCTACCTGGTGGAATTTCCACGCCCGAACCGTAGGAATCGACACCGCTCATGAACTTCCATGGGAAGACCTGAAACGAATCATGAAGGACAAGTATTGTCCCGTCGAAGTACTTCACAAACTTGAGGACGAACTTTGGCACCTCACCGTAAAAGACAACGATATCGAAACATATACCACTCGTTTTCAACAACTAGCACGTTTGTGCCCAACTATAGTAAACCCTGAGAGTCAACAAATCGCAAGGTACACCGGTGGACTCCCGCTACTAATTGAGGGGATGGTCACCGCCTCTAAACCCACTACTATTGAAGAGGCCATTCGTATGGCCCACAGACTTATGGCACAGAGGGAACGACGCGAAACAACTGCAACTGAAAACAACCTAACAAATTGGGATGGGAATTCCATCACTAGTCACAATCCAACCAATCAACCTGAACCCTTGAGGTACCATGCTGTCGAACCCAACGAAAGACAAGGCTATGCGGGTAACAAACCATTTTGTCACGGCTGTAAACGTCATCATGACGGATTATGCGGATTACCCTGCGAAAGATGCCAACGATACGGACACGTAATCCGGGACTGCAGAGTTCCCGCCAATCCCGACTCTCGAAGGATATGCTTCAAATGTAAGGAACCCGGTCATTACAAGAAGGACTGCCCAAAAAGACGCAAAATTCACTTTATCGAATCCGAGTAAATCAAATAAATCTACAACGATAATGTAAGTACAATTCCTCCTCGAAAACATAACCCTTCAATTATAGATTCATTCAACACGTATTTGTTATCCCCGATATCATTTTATCAACCTAATATTGATTACATCTTAGGGCTAGTTGACCTAGGCCCACATAAAACTCCATGTTTGCTTTCAGCAGACGGATCTACTGTCCGTGCACCAAACATTTAGTCCTGATAGGACGACTTACAAAACGATCACCATGTGACAATCAACGAGTCCCGAATGGACACTAACTTAAACGGTTACCTAGTAACCACGACTTAATTATACCTCGAACAAACAATATAGTCCAAATGTGACTACAACGATAAACTGCGATACGGTCAGCGGTTGACTGCTATCCAACCTCGTCATAGACACGTTATGTCTACAAGATAAACGGCAAACATCCCGTTCATACATTGCTCCCCAGACTCCACGCGACCACGACATCACTTTAAATTTCGGGACGAAATTTTCTTAACAGGGGGAGAATGTAACACCCGGTCAAAAATCACAATTTTCGCGCCAATTTTTAACTTTAAATAATTACATTTTAAAGTTCAAATGAAACATTTTTACTAAAAATATTTACGAAAAGCGTAAACAAAAATTATGAAATTAAAATATTAAATTTACTTTATTTTCGGATATAAAACACGGGCATTTTGTACTGTGGTTGGAGACCACAGTCTCCGCATTTGGGGATCTGAGTTTTAACAAAAACCCAAACCCCCATCTCATTTCCTCATTTCTTCTTCTTCTTTTTCACCTACTTTCTCTCATCTCTTTCTCTTAAACAACAACAACCAACAACATCAACAACAAATTCATCATCATCAAAATCGGAATCATCCTCATCATCATCGTCATTTTCGGAGTTCATCATCATCAAAACCGGACATCATCATCTCCATCTTCTTCACCATCATCTCCATCTCCATTTTCATCAAAAAGTAAGATTTATCACTTTCTCTCTCTAGAAATCGTTTCTCTTTCTATAAATTACTTAGATTACTTCAAAATACATGCTAGAAGCTTTCTATAACATCGAAACACCCAAAAATCGAGCCAAAACTCGATTTGGATCTTGAAATCGTCGAACAGTCCGCTACGTCGCAGGGACCAAAAACAGTGCTGCGACGTCGCAGCCGACGTCGCAGCCAACGTCGCAAAAACATCTCAACGTCGCATGATGCGACGTAACACCCTACGTCGCAGTAAATCTTAAACGTCGCACATTGCGACGTAACACACAATGTCGCATTAAATTGCGACGTCGCACATAGCGACGTAAGACCCTACGTCGCATCTGACGTCGCAGCTGACGTCGCATCTGACGTCGCAGAACCTTAAAAATCTATGTTTTTCACTAAGTATTGACAACCAAATTTTACCACTCGATTTTACCCGGATTTGGATTTCGAATACGTTTTCTTTAAAGCAAAGTAGTAGAAATAAAATTTTTCCAAGTTGACCTGGCAGCTCGACCCCAGCCAGGGGCTCTGCCCCTTGGACCCCGCCAGGGGTTGCCACCCCTTGGACCCCGCTACCAGGGGCGCTGCCCCCGGACCCCCGTACACCATTCCCAGACTTCAACAACAAATGCGTACATGAACAACTCGTTTAGACAAACTAATTTGTCTCATACTTATATAACCTCACGTGTTTAGGACACTAGAAGGTTACCATTCTGACGACGCGCATATCATCGTATCGCTAACAACTCACAGGTGAGTTTCATAGCCCCACTATTTCAACTGTTTTACTATTTTCGGGGTGAAACACATGCTCAATTGCTGTTTTCAAATCATATTAACAATCGTTTATAATTCACAACTATTTATATTACTGTATGTAATACGAAATGTGTAATACTTAGGAATTACACCCGCAATATTGTTTTGGAACAATATTAATACTTAACCTAGATAGGTTACAATCGTACCCGGTTAGGTCATTGGAAAATGATTACCAACACATAACTTGATTTAGTTATCACAATCTTTTGGCCATATTGTCACGGGACAATATCATTGAATACATTAGAACTAGTTAGTTCTACCTATACTGAACGACATCTATACTGTTACAAGTTTAGTTATTCTTTAAGAACTAAAACTGTCGACACACTCCATTATCATTAGAATGGGAACTGAACTTAAGTGAACATTTTCCCAAGACTCCGTTATATATATACTTGCTAGGCTTTAGGCTAGGAGTATACAATATTATCACAAGTTGGTACAGACTCCTTATATTAAAACGACACAACTGGTGACGACTCTGGCTCAGGATGTAATCCAACCAGGGATGGTCCCCCGGCCCAGGATGTAATCCAACCGTGGGGGTGTCACCTGATGAATATCTACATACTATTATACAATCTACTTAGTCAGGCATGTCGAGTACTGCTGGCTCTCAAACAACTTAGTCGGGCATGTCATTGTACTGCCGGCTCAATTACAAATTGCTTGCGAGCAACTTCAAAAACGATGCCGCGGTATTGCAGCGGGCACCAAACGATGCCACGGTAAAGTGGGCACAAAACGAAACCACGGTATTGCAGTGGACGAAACTTCAATCAATGGATCAGCGAGTTATACTCGGGATTCACAATCAGTTAACGGATCGGTGGTGCTGCCACGCGAGGCCGTTAGCTCAATTCATGTCCGGGTTAGCTTATGCTAATCGGGTAAACGGACACGCTAAACATTCAAACATAGATCTGCGGATCTACAATCACTTGTTGCTGGATGCAACACCTCATATATTAAATCCTAGTTCTGCGGGACTACAGTTACTTACTATCATATGACGTGGTCATACAGTTATTTGGTTACAACTTAGGCAGGTATTGCCTCCCGTTATACACTTACTCATACTAGATAGGTATTCAGGCTCGGTATGCCTCAATTATTGTGTACTTAGGTACGGACCACAATTGCTTAGGTATTAGATACCTAAACTTTCGAATTACACATTGGTAATTACAACTACAATTTGCTACAAATCAGAATCGTGGATTCTGAACAATTTCTCAAAACATACAAGATTTATATCTTATGTATTCAACTAACAAACCTATGAACTCACCAGCTTTATAGCTGACCTGTTTTAGCATGTGTTCTCAGGTGCCCAGCAGGATTAGGATTACTACAAGATCTTACTAGTTCGAGTCGCATATTTTCAACAAATGGGACTACTCTACATTTACTTTCATATTTTCCAATTATGTATTTGGAATTTGTTGTTAAACTTATAACGTTGTAAACATTTTTATTTACGAAATGTATAACCATTTTCAAACGTCTCATTTAGAGTCGTTCATTGTATATCTTGTGCTTTGTATATTGATTAGTAACACCCAAGTATGCTTTCGCAAAACATTAAATTTGGGGGTGTTACATCAAGCTTCAAGGGTACTGAGGGAGCCATCGGACTAATCAGATGGTTCGAAAAGATGGAAACTGTTTTCCGTGTCAGCAAATGCGCGGAGAACGACAAAGTAAACTTCGCCACCTGCTCTCTCGAAGATGATGCCCACTCTTGGTGGAACTCATATACCCAATCAGTGGGTGCTGACACTGCCTACCAACTCTCTTGGGAGGACTTGAAAGCAAAACTCACCGCCAAATACTGCTCAATCGCCAAACTCCAGAAGCTGGACGAGGAATTCTCTAACCTAAAGGTTCAGGGTGGTGATATCGATGGTTACACCACCAGATTCCAGCAACTCGCTGCCCTCCGCCCAGCTATGGTGAGCACGAAACCTGATAAAATCAGGAAGTACATCCTTGGTCTTCCTGAGCCTGTTCGGGGACATGTTGCCTCTTCAAACCAAGCCACCATTGACGGTGCAATCCTACTGGCCCAAGACCTGATGGCAATGAGCCAAGATTCTGAACCACCCACTTCATCCTCCCACAACAATAAAAGAAAGTGGTCTGACTACCACAACAACCACCCAAATCAACAAAACAAGAAATCCGACACCATCAAAGCCTACAACACCACCACAGACATCAAACGGGGCTACACTGGGAGCAAACCATATTGTTCCAAGTGTAGCCGTCACCATGAAGGTTCCTGTGGTCCCTTTTGCAACAATTGCAAGAGGCACGGCCACCTCACCAAAGATTGCCACTCTCCTACCAACAACAACCCTAACAACACCAGGACACCCAAAGTCTGCTTTGAGTGTGGGAACCCCGGGCACTTCAGGGACACGTGCCCAAAGCTGAAGAACAACAACAACAACCGTAACAACAACAACAACAACACCCGAAGTAGAGCCTTCGTCATTAACTCCAGGGACGCCCGCCAAGACCCGAATGTGGTCTCGGGTATGTTCCTCCTCAACAACTTAACTGCTTCTGTTCTATTTGATACTGGTGCTGATAGAAGCTTTATCTCCGATGACTTTTGCCCATTACTTGACATCACTCCTGTTGCCTTAGATGTTAAGTACACTGTAGAGCTAGCAAATGGGAAACTTATAGAAACCAATAGTGTGATACCTAATTGCACTTTAAACCTAGCTGACGAAACCTTTTCAATAGATCTTGTACCCGTTGAAATTGGAAGTTTCAACGTCATCATTGGAATGGAATGGTTGTCCAAACACCGAGCCGAAATAGTTTGTTACGATAAGATCGTCCGTATCCCACTCGCCGTCGGTAGAACCTTGATCATACAGGGGGAGACCGGTGGGACGAGACTCAATATCATCTCCTGCTTAAAAACCCGAAAATTTCTGAGAAAGGGTTACCCTGCAATACTCGCGCACATCACAGAGAAGAAGTCGGAGGAGAAGCGACTTGAGGATGTGCCAATTGTTAGAGACTTTCCCGAAGTCTTTCCGGAAGAACTACCTGGTTTACCACCACAAAGACAGGTTGAGTTCTCAATCGATCTCGTGCCGGGTGCCGCACCGGTGGCCCGTGCACCGTACCGTTTAGCCCCATCCGAACTTCAGGAGTTGTCCACCCAGTTACAGGAACTCCTGGATAGAGGATTCATTAGACCGAGTTCTTCACCTTGGGGAGCTCCGGTCTTATTAGTTAAAAAGAAGGACGGTTCATTCCGAATGTGCATTGACTATCGAGAGTTGAACAAATTGACCGTCAAAAACCGATACCCACTTCCTCGCATTGATGATCTATTCGACCAACTTCAGGGTTCAAGTTTCTATTCAAAGATCGATCTTCGATCGGGTTATCATCAATTACGTGTTCGCGATGCCGACATCCCGAAAACTGCTTTCAGAACCCGTTATGGGCATTACGAATTTCAGGTAATGCCATTCGGTCTAACCAATGCACCGGCTGTATTCATGGACCTCATGAACCGGGTGTGTAAACCTTACCTCGAAAAGTTTGTTATTGTCTTTATCGATGACATACTCATTTACTCACGCAACGAGCAAGAACATGCTCAACACCTCAAAAACATCCTTGAACTACTTAGACACGAGGAGCTTTATGCCAAATTCTCTAAGTGTGAGTTCTGGATAAAAACAGTTCAATTCCTTGGTCACGTGATCGACAGTCAGGGAATTCACGTCGACCCATCAAAAATCGAAGCTATCAAAGACTGGCAAGCACCTACCACTGCAACTGAAGTACGTCAATTCTTGGGTCTTGCTGGGTACTATCGGCGATTCATTGAAAATTTCTCAAAAATAGCTCAACCACTCACGGTACTGACTCAGAAGGAAAAGAAGTTCGACTGGACTGATAAACAAGAGTCAGCGTTCCAATTATTAAAACAAAAGCTTTGCAGTGCTCCTATTCTATCCCTACCCGAAGGCACCGATGACTTCGTGGTATACTGCGATGCTTCCCACCAAGGTCTCAGTTGTGTGCTGATGCAACGAGACAAGGTCATTGCCTATGCTTCACGACATCTGAAAATTCACGAAAAGAACTACACCACTCATGATCTCGAACTTGGAGCTGTCGTTTTTGCTCTCAAAATCTGGAGACATTATCTCTAAGGCACTAAGTGCACAATCTTTACCGATCATAAAAGTCTCCAACACATCTTCGACCAAAAAGATCTCAATATGAGGCAACGTTGATGGGTCGAGTTGCTTACCGATTACGATTACGATATCAAGTATCATCCAGGGAAGGCTAATGTTGTAGCCGATGCCCTCAGTCGAAAGGAACGACCAAAACCACTTCTAGTCCGAGCCCTCAGTATGACCATTCACAACGATCTTACCATTCAGATTCATACCGCTCAGATCGAAGCCCTGAAAACTGAAAACATCAAAAACGAAGCCTTACGGGGTATTGACAAACAATTTGAAACCAGACCTAACGGGATTAGGTATTTCTCAAACCGAATCTGGCTGCCTAATTTCGGGAACCTACGAGACTTGGTGATGGATGAAGCTCACAAGTCCAAATACTCTATCCATCCGGGATCCGATAAGATGTACCACGGCATCAAGGAATTTTATTGGTGGCCAAATATGAAAGCCGAAATCGCCACTTATGTCAGCAAGTGTCTTACTTGCTCGAAAGTCAAAACCGAACATCAGAAACCTCCAGGTTTACTCCAACAACCTGAAATCCCTGAATGGAAATGGGAACAAATTGCCATAGATTTCATAACCAAACTACCAAAGTCGTCGAGCGGTTGCGATACCATTTGGGTGATCGTTGATCGTCTCAACAAATCTGTTCATTTCCTGGCAATCAAGGTAAATGATAAAATGGATCGCCTTGCACAAATCTACATCAAAGAAATTGTTTCTCAACACGGTGTTCCAATCTCGATCATCTCTGACAGAGATGCCCGCTTCACTTCTCACTTTTGGCAGTCACTTCAAAAAGCACTGGGTACTCGTCTCGATATGAGCATCGCGTACCATCCTCAAACCGATGGCCAAAGTGAACGAACCATTCAGACACTGGAAGATATGCTACGCGCCTGCGTAGTTGATTTCGGTACAAACTGGGAAAGACATCTACCGTTGTGCGAATTCTCGTACAATAACAGCTATCACGCCAGCATTAAGGCTGCACCTTTTGAGGCACTGTACTGTCGTAAGTGCCGATCACCGATCTGTTGGACTGAAGTGGGAGATAGTCAACTCACTGGTCCTGAACTCATACACGCCACCACTGAGAAAATTGTGGAAATTCAAAACCGACTCAAAGCCGCACGTGATCATCAGAAAAGTTATGCTTACGTGAGACGCAAACCACTCGAGTTCCAAGTTGGGGATCAAGTACTCTTAAAAGTATCGCCTTGGAAAGGCGTCATCTGTTTTGGCAAACGCGGGAAGTTAAATCCCAGGTACATCGGGCCTTTTGAGATCCTCGAACGGATTGGCCCCGTAGCTTATCGATTGCAGCTGCCTTCCGAACTCAGCAGCATGCACCCTACTTTTCACATTTCTAACTTGAAGAAATGTCTGTCTGATGAGACGCAAATTATCCCACTCGATGAAATTCGTGTTGACGATAAACTTCACTTCGTTGAGGAACCCGCTGAAATCATGGACCGTGAGGTCAAACAACTAAAACAAAGTCGTATTCCCATCGTCAAGGTCAGATGGAATTCACGGCGCGGTCCGGAATTCACCTGGGAACGGGAAGACCAAATGCGACTCAAGTATCCTCAGCTATTCACCGATTCTACATCAACCACGACCCCGAGCTAAATTTCGAGACGAAATTCTCCTAACAGCGGGAGAATGTAACACCCACCAAATTAGGACTATTAATTAGTGTCTAATCATATGTTAATACATGTAATTAGTTCTGTGTTAGGCTAATTACTGTATCGAATTATATATTGTTGAATATATATGAAAATGCGATTTAATTTAAATCGTACGCAATTTAAAATCGAATGAAATTCGGTTCTATAAATACGGACGTTGGTGACACAATTTATATTTAAGTATAAAACATTATCTGAAAACATTACTGGGTCCAAACTACTATTTAAATTTTTTTACCAAAGTTGTCCCGCTTCGTACAATTGAAACTTACCTAATTAACAACAAAATACTCAAATTATTTAAATCACATTTTAAATCCTTAAATTATTAGATAATTGGTAAAATAATTTAATTAAATTATTAAACAAAATTCGTATTTTAAAATGGGTAATTAACGCGAAAAAAATTTATTAAAACGTTAAATGACGGAGAAAACGAACACCACGCGGAGCGCGGGGCGAAGACTGAAAGTGGAGGATAACCTCCACCTCCCTTCCTCTTTTTCTCATTTCTCTATCATTTCTCTCTCTCCTCTCTTCTTTTTCTCCAAAATCACCAAACCACCACATTCACTAAAATCGCAAAATAACACCACGAAACGCTCTCGGATCATCAATATTTTTAGAGATTCACGACCACCTCGCAACGATCTACACTTCTATCTTTCCGGATTTCCATTTCGCCACTTTGTAAGTTTTCGACAAAATCCCGAAAACTCTCGATTCTTTGTATTTTCACTTGTTAGTTGTTTAAGTAACTTATATATGTCCATTACAAAGTGTAAAACACGATTTTATAGCTTAAAAACGGGTTTGAATTGGGTTTTTGGCCGGAAAAATCTCGACAGTCGGACTTTCTGGGCTGGTGTTCTTCAATGCGACACAAGCCTTGTGTCGCATGTAGTGTCGTATTTTGCCTGTTATGTCGCACCTAGTGTCGTATAAATCCTTTTGTGTCGTACCCTTTACGACACAATGTTGTGTCGCATCTTATGTCGTATTTTTCATACGACACAATCACTATGTCGCTGTTGAATCAGCATCTCGAATCTATACGACACAACCCTTGTGTCGTATAGGTATTGTGTCGCACTTCTATGCGACACAACCCTTGTGTCGCATGACAAACATTTGTATCACATGATTGTGTCGCATAAAACAGCAGGTTTTCAAACTAAAATTTCACTAAGTGTCGAACCTATATAACCTCAAACACTTATACGATACGACTTATAAAACACATTGGAACACACTTGTAAGTGCAAAACACCAATAACAGGATAATAATACTTGAAGTTATTATTTCAAATCCATCACCAACGGGCCGTACACGTTTTTCAAACACTTAACAAATCAACCAAATCGTAGTAATTTGGACATATATAATTGTGTAACAACTACAAGGGTGATATTTTGAGATACCCAATCATGTTTATAACCATCATGTGTCGTGGACACCTCAGGTCACAAGTCTTTGGACTTCATCACTCGGCTAATCAACTTACGTTTATTTAAACGCTTTCAGACTCAGGTGAGTCTCATGGCCCCTCTTTTTACTGTTTTACTCAGGGGTGTGATATATTGCTCATTTTTAACATGTGAACGCAAGTACAAACATTTCATATACTACATGAGTGTTTCACAACTAATCATTTAAAGTCCTCCATCAGCATAGTTGTTAATACGTTGTAGCGTGAATATTAGTATATGGTACCATATAGGATTGACCCTCCTCGTTCGGGTTAGCAAGCACTAACCGGGTAAACGGACGTACTAATATTTGGGAAGACGAATGTTGATTAGGCATTCGTGGAGGCACCTCGCCCGGAATTCTCTATAGGGGACCCGGCCCTCGAGTTAAGCTCAACTATGTGCTCATGGCTGTATACACGATTATTATCATTTCATTTGCTGGATGCAAATCATTATTAAATCTTGCGGTTCATACTTTATTACTTGATTTCAAACCTGTGAGCTCACCAGCTTTAGCTGACCCATTTAGCATGTATCGCAGGTACCAAGCAGTAGATTGCTTCGGCTTCAGGACTTTTAGCTCGAGTCAGCATACAGACGATTGAGATTTTCTTGCATTAGTATATTTTGTACAAGTACTTATGTACTGAAATCTCCTTTTATTTAAACTCGAGCTATGTAAAGCTATAAATGTTGTAAACACTCTCAATATTAATATATTTTGTTAAAATGACGCATATAGAGTCGTTTACTATATATCTTCGTGCTTTGTTATTGATTAGTAACACCCAAATCGTGCTTCCACAAATAATTAAAATTTGGGGGTGTTACATTATATATGTTCACCTTTCAAACGTTGTATTGTATATAGCTCATTTTATCTGAATACTTCAAAGAAATTGAGATCGACTACATAATCATCATCTATTTCATGACCAAGTGCACGGAGTAATCTTATGAGGGAAAGGGTTGACGTGCAAGACTCAAATCTTATGAATGTGGTAAAAGCAAGTGTGTGACTGAAACATATATAGTTACCCCTTAATTAGAAAGCACTTGCATCTAATGCCATAAATAAGGTTAACATAATAGAGTTCAGTATAATCTAACCTACCATTCTAGCTACTTTTCAACACACTCTCAAATGCTAATGCTTCGCAACATTTATTCGCATTTTTTATTGATTAAGTACAAATATATATAAGATAGAATACGTGCATATAAAAGAGATATTAACAATCATACGAACATACACAATATACAAAGTTGAACTACTTCGTCCAAACTGGAGACGCCCCATCCATCTTGATATTCATTGATGCATGTGTCCTAACAATGAGATTCTGTCATGTTCTTCCCACATGTGCCTAAATTAGCACGGCAAACATGCACCTGAGCCAACTGATTTTGGCTACTAGTAGTTACATCATTGATCAGAATCGTGGATACAATATGGCTAACATAATAATTGACATAATATGATCAATCTATGTTCATATTAGATATGTGTAAATTTTATTAACATTAAGTTTTATTTTTATTATTTTTTTCTTTTTTCATAGTTTTAAATTTAGACTTTTTAGGGAGTCATTGATAAGATTTAATTAATAATTTCAGGAGAATTAGTTATATGATTGTTAATTGAAAACTTAATGAAATTGAGACATTTGATTGGTTAATAGATCTTTATTTATACAAAATTGAATTTTGACATTCAAATGAAAATGAACATATCTCATGGATACGAGAATATTTCCCAAAAGGTGAACTATCATTCCACGTTACTTCGTCATCCATATTTTGCTTTAATATATAGATATAGATAGATAGATAGCCACGTTCAGCTGGTCCCACATATGGTTTTAGGGAATGAGAACACATTAACATTATTTGATCGGTTAAACAAATATTATGAAAGAATTAACCTTAAAAGTATAAAGGCTCATCCACTTACAATCTTGCTTATTGGTTAATGAACTCTAATGATAATATATATATAAAAAATAATGATAAATGAGGAAGTAACAAGCCGATGAATTAACAAAAAGGAGAAACTCCACTAATACGGAGTATTGCTAAGTTTGAATTAAATGGGAGGAAGGAAATTAACGTAGGTATCACTTCACGCTCGAAATAGTAAAGGAAAAAATGTTTATAATTCCAAATTGTAGATTTTGAAACCTTAAGAGCCTGCTCCCGAGTTGTTTTTTCGAAAGAAAAGAAAAGAAAAGAAGCGGAAAGAATAAAAATTACATTGTGTTCCCGAGTTTTGTTTATGGAGAGAAAAGAAGGGAAGTGGGAGGAGGATTCAACCTTCTTTTCTCTCCTAACTTTCTCTCCAAAATTGGGAAGATTTGGAAGGATTGAAGATTATACAAGCTATATAATGTTACTTCCTTCTATTTCTCTCCAACTTGAGAACACGAAACATATAAATTTCAGTTCTTTTCTTTCTAACTCGGGAACGCAAAAATGTTTTTCATCTTCTTTTCTTTTCTATCATTCTATTTCCATTTCTATTCTTTTCTTTCGATCAAAATCTCGGGAGCATTCGTAGTACATGAAAATGGGCCCAACTTATCTAGGCTTTCCATATTGAATTTTATTGGGCTGGCTTTAGTTGAATTCATTGAAAATATAATGTTTGAGCTAAAAGAAAATAATTTAAACCCACGTTATCACACTCTGCAAGATAATAAGAAGCCAAAAGCTCAAAACAATTGAGGTGAGAGGTAAATGACTAGAACCGAAAAATGAGACACCCAAAAATCTAAAAGTATTCTTTTGGTAAAGATAAAACTAATTGTTTTATGTTATTATTATTTTAAGTGGTATAAAATAATAATAACTGTGATCGATTTTTAAGTTCCAGATAATAATAATTACGGGGAGTAAAATTTAAATAAAAACATATATATTTGTCTATATATGTACGTATGCATTGTGATAGACATTCAAAAAGAAAAATTGAGTCCAGAGACTTGTGGAAACACGAAGAAAATGCAGGAACCAAGAATCGATTACCAAAATAAGTTGTAATCATGAAATTGAGGCTTGTAACATCAAATTCATCAATTATTTGTCATCCTTAACATATTGTGATAGACATTCAAAAAGAAAAATTAAGTCCAGAGACTTGTGGAAACATGAAGAAAACGCAGGAACCAAGAATCGATTACCAAAATTAGTTGTAATCATGAAATTGAGGCTTGTAACATCAAATTCATCAATTATTTGTCATCTTTAACATCAAGTAAGTGATCTTCTTCCTCTTTTAACCTAGAAAATAGGTTTTTGATGGGTTCTAAGTAGCTAGTGATTGAAATCCGAATTTAGGGCTTGTATATGTTAAATTGATGTTAGTTGAATTCACTAATGATAATGATTAACCTAATTACAAGTTAGAAGTGAAGAACCCTAAGTTGTTATTATAGTAATCTTGATGAAATTGTTATAAACTAGTGATAATCAGTTTAAGGTGGTGGGTTAAGAGTGTTATTATAACACTTATATGATACTTTGATTTAAATTAAGATAAAGACTACAAATAAACATTTGGAGTGAGTATGATCATGAAGGATGGAATTGGCTAGTTAATTAAAAGTGATTATGATCTTATGAATAAGTGGTAACTAGCCTAATTGGTAGCCGAATAGAGTTGTTAAAGTGTTAATATACTATTTTGAGAATGTTAAAGAAGTAATTAAGCCATAAGAGTGATCATGGCTTTGTGGATGAAATGATAATTAATGTGTTGTTATACTAATGTATTATATGATAGGTGATCCAAGACGTGGAGTTCATAATTAATGATTAAACCGCATAATTGCCTAAAAATCAAAGGTGAATGATATAGGGGTAAAATGGGTAATGATTGTGTGATTCCGGATTGCTTCCGAGCAAGAGGTTCATACAATCGGGTGAAGTATTGCTTGTATCTTATATTGTGGTTTATTGTTGAATTATATGTCTTGTTAATTATTCATGTTGTTGTTATGGCAAGTAATAAGTTTTGAAAGAATTTGTTGATATGTGGAAGTTATGTGAAATTATGTGGAATGAGCCTTGCAGAGATTCGTGGATGAATATGTGCGTTGCACATGGTATGATGATGAATACATGCTTGCACGTGGTTATGTTTTAGTATGCATACCGACGTGATATGGTACTAAGTGGTTATGTTTTAGTATGCGTACTGTTGTGGTACGGTACTAAGTGATGTTGGCCGCGGATCCGCATAGTGAAAAGTATAATCTCTACAATTGCTCAGTAGTTATGTGCTTAAGCAAATATATGTTATTGTATTTGCTATGTGTTGATTAGTTGTGGATTATTCATTTAATTGCTCGTATGCTCACTAAGCGTTTTTGTGACACCCGGTCAAAAAGAGTCAATTTTCGCTCCAAATTAAAAACTGTGAATAATTGTATTTTTATAAACAATTATAACCAAATTACATTTTTGTAATTCAAGTAAAATATTTTTATTCAAAGCCATTTCGAAATAATATAAACAAAATTATAAATTTGTAATGTTATTTTATCTTCGGGTACAAATACATGGGCATTTTGTACTGTGGTTGGAGACCACAGTCTCCGCATTTGGGGATCTGAGTTTTGACAAAAACCCAAACCCCCCTCATTTTCTTCTCATTTTCACCATCTTCTTCTTCTTTCTTCTCTAACTTTTCTCTCTAAAATAATCAAACAACAACCACCACCACTGGCCACCGCCACCGCCGGCCACCATCACCGCCGCCGTCACCATCATCATCGTCATCAACAGCAACAACAACAAACATCATCATCATCATCATCTTCATCTCCATTTTCATCAAAAAGTAAGATTTCTCACTTTCTCTCTCTAGAAATCGTTTCTCTTTCTATAAATTACTTAGATTACTTCAAAATGCATGCTAGAAGCTTTCTATAACATCAAAACACCCAAAAATCGAGCCAAAACTCGATTTGGATCTTGAAATCGTCGAACAGACAACGACGTCGCATTTGGACCAAAAACAGTGCTGCGATGTCGCAGCCAACGTCGCAAACCATTCCAACGTCGCACATTGCGACGCGGGACACAACGTCGCATTAAATTGCGAACATCGCATATAGCGACGTCGACCCTTACGTCGCATATAGCGACGTAGACTACAACGTCGCAGTACAATCGCACTGCGACAGAAGCCCCAACGTCGCAGGTCACAGAACCTTAAAAATCTATGATTTTCACTAAGTGTCGGAACCAAATTTTACCACTTGATTTTACTCCGAATTTGGATTTCGGGTGCGTTTTTACTAAAGCAATGTAGTACAAATAAAAATTTTCCAAGCTGACTTGGCAGCTCGACCCCAACCAGGGGCGCTGCCCTTTGGACCCCGCCAGGGGTTGCCGCCCCTTGGACCCCGCTATCAGGGGCGCTGCCCCCGAACCCCCGTACACGGTCTTTAAAACCAAGCGACAAACAAACATTCGAACGACTTACTTGGTCAGACTATTTGATCTCGTACTTATATAACCTCACGTGTTTAGGACACTAGGAGGCTATCATCCGGACAACACACGTATTGTAGGATCGCTGATAACTCGCAGGTGAGTTTCATTGCCCCACTATTTCAACTGTTTTACTGTTTTCGGGGTGAAACACATGCTCAATATATGTTTTCGAATTATATAAATAAACTTTTATAATTCACAATTATTTATATTACTGTATGTAATACGAATGTGTAATACTTAGGAATTACACCCATTATATTATTTTGGAACAACATCAATACTTAATCTAGATAGGTTACAAACATACACTGCTAGATTGTTGGAAAACAATACCGTTATATAACTTGCTTAAGTTACAATTATACATTGACCATATTGTCACGGGACAATACTATCACTTATACTAGAACTGGTTAGTTCTACCTACACTGGACAACGACTAGACTTTTACAGGATTAGCTTCCCTTTCGGGACTACGACTGCTCATACCATCCAGGACTTCTAAACTGGAATAGTACCCAAGTAAACAACAACCAAGGACTTCAAATATACTTGCTAGGCTGAGACTAGGAGTATACAGTAGTGACAAACGTTAGTATAGGATCTTTATACTAATACAAACCAACTGAGTGATGACTGTTCATACCTAGGCTCAATATGTTACAATTTATATCTAAGTATTGTACATACATATTTAGATACAATATATTACTTCATGCGTGGCATGATACACTATTACTTGTGTTTGTAGATTTAACTTATATATGTATATATATATATATATATATATATATATATATATATATATACATTCATACACTATATCAAGCACTTGGTGCTTCTTACAACTTACATATGCATATTGGCATACATACATACAAACACAACTACTCAAGTCAGGCGCGTCGTAGTACGCCTGGCTCTCATTTACTTAGCTAGGTCTGTCGTAGTACAGCTGGCTCTACATTTCACCAGTCGGGCTTGTCATTGTACAGCCGGCTCAATTACATACTTTGCTTGCGGGCAATGTGGACGATGTTCCAGAAGGGACACACAACGATGCCACGGTAAAGTGGGCACAAAACGATGCCACGGTATTGCAGTGGGCACAAGGACGTATTCGCGGTAAAGCGATACACTCTATGGATGGGCGGGCTTATGCTCGTGATCCACACACATTAGTTAACGGGTCGGTGAGTTTTCACGCGAGGCCGTTAGCTCGATCATGTTCGGGTTAGCTTTTGCTAGCCGGGTAAAACGAACATACTTAACATTCAAACATGTTCGGGTTAGCTTTTGCTAGCCGGGTAAACGAACACACTCAACAATCAATCATGTTCGGGTTAGCTTATGCTAGCCGGGTAAACGGACATATCATAAACAATCAATCATAGTTCGAGGGACTACAATTATATTACTAAAAACAACATGTTGTGCCAGGTGGCACATCAATCATTACACAACAGTATATGACGTGGTCATACAACTACTTGATTTCAACTTAGGCATGCGTTGCCTCACATCGATAGATTTACTTAATACCAGATAGGTATCCCGGCTCGGAATGCCTCAATTAATATGTACTTGAGTACATACCACTATTACTTAGGTATTAGATACCTCGACTAGCGTATACACATTGGTGATTACAACTTCAACTTAATACAAAGCAGAATCGTGGATTCTGGACTATTTTTCTAAACATACAAGGTTTTATACTTTATGTTTTCAACTAACCATCCTATGAACTCACCAGCTTTATAGCTGACTCGTTTTAGCATGTGTTCTCAGGTGCCCAGCAGGATTAGGATTGCTACAAGATTATGCTAGCTCTAGTCGCATATTTTCAAACAACGGGGTTTCTCTGCATAACTTTTGTATTACAAACTATGTATTGAAATTATTTTGCGAACTCGACACTTGTATACATTTTATTTTGGGAAATGTAATAACTATTTTCAAACGTCTCATTTAGAGTCGTTCATTATGTATCTTATGATGTGATATTTAATTTGGTAACACCCGACCCGATCGCTTCCGCAACCCAAGATTTGAGGGTGTTACAGTTTTGCTTACCCTTTCAGTTGTTTTATGTTGTAGGTGCATGGCTTCGTTGAACCAAATGGCTATAATGAATAGATTGTGGTTGCAAGAAGTTAGCGTAGAATGGAGCTTACTTTTATGGTTAGATTAACTCCTCATTCTTTTGAATTATCGTTGTGAATTGCCATTTGTGTAAATCGCCCAAAATACGATTTGTTGACATGAGTTGGTTAATGTGTCGAGTCCTTAATAAATTGGTGAAGTATATCTTTGACTTTGAAAGTCAAAGGAGGAAGTAGTAATCTCACATTATTATTGTACATATGATTTTGAAAGTAAAGAGTTAATAGAAATGATGATATGTGGTTAAGTGTCAATGTAAGTTTTTGGTTGAGATTGGTAGTGACATATAGTTAATTACCTTGAATTGGTCAACAATGTATGGAATTAGAGTTAAGTTGATGATTGAAGTTAACTTGTAGTTTGTTTTGCTAATGGGTCAAAATAGTGCCCAAACAGGTCGTCAAAGTTAACTTGTTGTTTGTTTTGCTAATGGGTCAAAAAACTCGAATTTGCCACAATTTTTGTTTCCATTTATTTCCTTTCATTTCATTTCAATCCTAAAAAAAAACTCGAATTTGTCACAATTTTTGTTTCCATTTATTTCCTTTCATTTTTTGTTTTCTATTTCCTATCATATCCTTTCTAAAAAATTTCGAATGTGTCAAATTTTAGTTAAACAAGCTCGAACTCAAGTAGCTTGTTAAGATATTACCCATGATAATTCCCTTCTATGTAAAATTGAAATCGTAAGATCATATTTTAATGAACTTGAAACAATAACATAGATATACTGACTGAACATACTACATATTTGCGACTTGAAAGTAAACCTACGAACATCACATAAGACTATGAATAACTTAAAACACAAAGAAACGATAAACACCTCGTTAAAACTAATCTTATTCACAATATATAGTTGCGAGTTGAACTTACTTAGTTGCAGGATGACACGGATGGTGAAGATCGAGCAACTCCGACCGGAAACTTGTGCACAATCACGATGGAATGTGTGATATCATCCGGATTGGAAACTGATAGAAGCTCAAATCCTTGAATGATATCAAGGTTCACAGTAGGGTAGAGGAAGGCGTAAGCACCTCTAACGCTCCTCAGCATAAGCATGGCTCCAGGCGCCATATACTTTCTAAGTGCTGGATAACTGTCACTTTTTCATTAATATCCATCCCGACAAGCGATGCCAGGAAGACCAAATCATAACGGTTCAATTCGTCTATCACGTCTAACATATCACTTGTGTGGAACACCATCCTCTTCGACAACTCGTAATCCAATGAAACTAGGCTAGCTGCCAACGAATTGGATAAATGGTCTATTTCATTATGTGAAAGGTGGTGTCTTTAAGATGATGAGATGCAAGAACTATCGAAGTTAGAGGTTGTGGACCAGAACCAAGAAACGCTAGGCGTTTCAATGAGGTAACACAGTGCTGCTTTAAAACCTCAAACTCTAAACGACACAGTTTGAGGTAATTCAGGTTGAATGGGTAGATGTTTAGGTGGTTAATAGGGTCTGGAAAGTTTGATAGCAGACATGAATAGTGGATTTCTTGGTGAAATTCAATCTCACCGTGGATCTTAATCAGTTTTGACGTCATCTCTTGAATTTTTGGAGGGAGAGAAGCAACATCTATAGACGACGGTTGGTTGCAAGTGCTGATAAGTTCGTCGTATAGAGTGTTGATTGTTAGTTAATAGAAGCCCAACCCTTTTATAATATTAGGCATGACCGTCTTTGAGGGTGGACGAGGTGGTAGACCGCCTAGGGCCTCTAAATTTTGAGGGCCTCCAAATTTTTTCTCAAGTAAATTGATACATGTAATATATATATATATATATATGTATATATATATATATATATATATATGTATATATATATATATATATATATGATGATTACATAAGAGATTTTGACATCTCTTTTATTTTGAAGTAAGAGAGAATTTATTAGTAACTAGATTTAGACTAAATATATATTTAAACAAATATATAGGTCGACTGAATGGTCTAAAATTAAAAAATAGAATTGACGTTATTATTGTTTCTAATACTTTCTGCTTGTAATAATGAGAAATGTATGCATTCCAGTTTAGGAGAGTTCAAGAATTAAGCATTACTATATGATCAGTGTTATAGGATACTAAATAATGATGGAAAGTTCAAGTACTTCTGTTTTCGGACATATAGTTTGTTAGGAAGTGGCAAGTTGGGCAAGTTGTGTGGGTTGTCTAACACTTCAAAATGGGACAAGGCTGAAACTGGTCATTGTTAGTATGTGTGAGTTGAGCAGTGTCGATGATCATCCATGTAGTTGATAGATGCCTTGAATAGGGAATGTCTACAGTCTAAACACGAGGACAAGTTGTTGGATTTAGGCTGAACCTTTCACAGATGTCTCAGTTACATTTGTCAGGTTGTGAGGCTGATGTATCTTATGCCTTTTTTTTTTTTTTTTTTTTTTTTTTTTTTGCTCACAACTCAAATTGGTAGAAAATGTTTCACAGACATCTAATTTTGTGGGTAGACTGCTGTTTCAGTCCTGATTGCAGGCAACACTGCTGGTGTTAATGATACAAATCTTTCATTGGTATAAAATGTTCACTTTTCTATCCACAGGGAATGGGCACCTGGATCAAAGGTTTGTATCATTAACATTATGATTTCACAGGGTTGAAGGAGCAAGTTAATGGATTTGGTAATGGGACAAGACAAGACCCATGGCAGCCTCATTTTATCTCGTCTCGTCCTACCCTCCCTGTCTTCTTATGCCTATGGCTTGCTTTACGGTTCTATGTAGCTTCAGTTACTTCCTCTCGCCTCTCGGTCTCTCTTTTCTCCTCACATAAGAAGCAAGAGCATAAAACCGCTTCTATATATGTAACTAATTTCTTTATATCAAATCTATCTCTTATCACTCTCTGATATAGTGATATTGAGTTTGATAATAGGCAATTCGATAGATTCACGAAACGAGTTGAGAAACCGACCCGAAAACATTTGACCCGAGAAAAATCTTACATTTTTGGTTTAATATAATTCGCTTTGCAAGGTAATCATTTTTGGTTTCTTATATTGGTGCTAAGTTTTTTTTAATCTATTTTTATGTCAGAGTAAGCTAGGTACTTATCATATCTGATTATGTTATCATATCTGATTATGTTGCGACATGTGAAGTTATTATTCGAAATACTTCTACGATTTGTGGGCTTGATGTTGTTAAGGTAGTTATGCATGTATTCTTATTAATGAGTTATTTAGTTTTATATACATCTACCATATATGATTTTGATACTAATGTTGAGACATCTTGTGATCGTACTTCAGGTGATACAAATGGGAACAAGAATGTTCCTCCTACAAACCGTACAATGGAAGAGGAAAGGAAGAAAGTAGAGGTTCCGGATACCAAGAATGAAAAGAGAAAGGCGAAAGATAAAAGATGAACCTAAGCAACATGGAAATCAATATGCTGTAGAATTTTTATCTGTTTAGTTTTTGATGGTAAGTCTATAGTTTCAACAAAAAATCATATGTTTGCTTTTTGGTTTTTAGTTTCATCACTGTATTAGATTAGCAATTGTTTGACTTCAAGGATCTTATGATTATTAAGGTTAATATGATGAGTATCATTTGCTTAGTTTTCTTATAAATTAGGATAAGAATGTTTGTAAATCGTTATGTATGTTTTTGTTAGAATCATAACTTTATTATCAAAGATCTGTTATATATTATAACACCCCTTAATTTGCATAACCATTTTTTTTAAAACATATATCGGAAGCGCATATTTAAATACTTACATCTTATATTGCATATTTTACATTTCAAAAGTGCAATATACATAATCATGATTCTTAAAAACTGGATTACCGTAAAACTACATTCGCCAAGTTTAGATGTTATACAATTTCAAAACATAATGTTAGACCATTAACATATTTATGTAAATCAGAGTGAGAAGTCGTCAAACATTCCATTTCAAACCAACTTCTTGCCAACCCACTATCAAAAGTAAAACCTGTAAGAAGTAATGAGAGGGATTAGCACAAAGTTAAGTGAACAGAACCACAACTATCAACCTAACTTAGATTAAAAATCGTTTACAGCAAAGCATCATAAACAAATAACTTCAAAGATGATCGGTGGTCCTTGAGGTACCCTCATGCCGCGGTGGTCCCCAAGTAACACTTACAACCAACTGAAGGCCAATACAGTGATTTAACCGATAGTTAGGTACTATTACTACATACAGCACAAATTCAATAAACAACACATGTACAAAGCACTTATGTTGTCCAAGTAATAGTACGTACCCAAACCCAATCCATGTTAACCTCTGAATAAGCACACAATCCATAGTCATCATGGCAATATGCTAAGTTAAACAATATATAACAGTAAAACCAAGTTTACCCGTTGTAACCAAGTTGTTACAACTAATTTAGATTGAAAGTCATCGATCCACTCACCCTGCCGATCCCAGTCTCCACTCAGAGGTCTTATATTACTGAGTCTTCGGTTTATCTGAAAATACAATCCAAATCCAAGTTAGAATCTCATTTTATAATCTATTATAATCTACTCAAGTATATGATGTTAAATAAGTACACATAACATACACCCAATACTAATTAAATGTCACAAGTGCATAACTTAACGAATTATCATTTTACACAATTTTAACCGTACGAACGCGATCCTGGAAATAGTAGTGGGATCGCGTTAAGAAGAAGAAAAGCTTCTGTTACCGATTAACACTAGGAAACACGATCCTGGGAATGGGTCGGGATCGCTTTTACAAGAAGAAATCCTTCATTACCCAAAATGCACTAAGCAACGCGATCCTGTAAATGAGGTGGGATCGCGTTTAAAAGAACAAAATAAATCTGTAACCAAAATACACTGGTGAACGCGATCCGGGATTCAGTCTGGGATCGAGTTTACAAGAGTAAAATGCGACTGAAACAAATTAATACTAAGGAACGCGATCCGGACATAAGGCTGGGATCGCGTTTCAGCGTTTTACAGCAAAACCCAGACCTGCATTTTTAAACACGAACCCTAACACCATATTTGTATCTAAAACAACATCAAACTCAGTTTTTGCAAGTAACCAACAGCTCATTCAACACTAAACATCATCATATAATAAGATTCAAGCATCAATTTCACATATTTATCAATTTTAACCTAACTCATCAAATTCAACCAAACTCAAATTTAAAGATAGGTATGAGCAAGAAAACTACTTACAAGTTTGAAAAGATGAACAAGACGATGATGAAGAAGCTGATATATAGAATCAATTTCACATGCACTAGCTAGATTTCAAGTTGGTTATGTGTTCTTGCTTTTGTGAGTTCTCAAAATGAAAGAGAAGTGAAATGAAATTTGGGAAAGTAGGAGTTTTGGCGGTCTCTCCTCAAAACCGACCCCAATATCCTAAAATTTTACTCCCCTTCTTAAACTATTGTCTGGAACCTAAAAACCATTTGCGAAACCAAATTATTTTATTTTACCGACAACTATAACAATTTAAAAGAAACAATATTTTACAGTTCACAATAAGTCATTTAAACTTTTGACCTATTAATCTCACATAAACAAACTAATACCAAAATAATTCCTAACACAATTAAATAATAAATTAAAGTAAGGAAATTACCGTCTTACTCCTAGGCCCTCAAAGTGGATGTTACATATATAATTAACTATAAAATAAATAAAAATTAAATAAAGAAATATTGTTTTTGTAATTAGTCAAATAGATCACGGTTCTCAACATGAGAACCGAGGTCCGTGTGTCAAATAGACCACTCCAAAATATCCGTGGTCCTTTTATTCTTCAAATAGACTTCCCCCTATAACCCATCCCTCAAAATCCGTGGTCCATATGCTTATTATACCGTAGTCTATTTGAACTTTTCTAGTAGTGAGTAAAACACTTCTCATTCTCTAGAGTCATGGAAAAAGAAAAATGGAGAAATTTTTTATTAACTAAACGCGCCCTTATTAGCTCTCTCAAGCTTGCCCTTCTCACAAAAGGCCTTAACCAACACATTATACGTCACAACATTAGGCCGCCTCCCATCTCTTTCCATTCTCGTCATCACATTTAAAGCAGCCCTAAGGTTTCCTTCCCCACAATAACCATCCATCAACGTATTATACGTTAATTGAGTTGGAATCAAACCCACTTGAGACATCTCATCAACAAGCTTAACTCCCTCTTTTGACTCCCCCTTCTTGCAATGTGCATCAATTCGTATATTATACGTTACAAGATCAGCTTTCAAATTAATTTTTATCCTTCATGTTCTGTAAAAGCCTATTAGCAGAATTTATATCGCCCTCCCTACTATATCCCGCTATTAGGGCGTTGTAAGTTGACACGGCTGGACTAATGGTAACAAATTACTCGTAACAAATTAATGCTAAATGAGCAACTAATATGCTGATGAGTTAGCAAAAGGTAAAGGGCAATTTATTAAAATTCCAAATGTTTGAACCTTAAATTCGTATTACATGAAAATGGGCCTATCTTATCTAGGCCCTCCACATTGAGATCTATTGGGCTGGATTAAGTTGTAATCATTTAAAGTATGTGTTTGGGCCTATAAAGAACAATTTAAACCCGAATTCTCTAAAACTCTATTAAGCAAATGGTTGATAAAATCTGATCAATTAATAAATAAGAAAACTATGAATCCTTTGGATAGTTTTTGGGTACATAAACAATCGAACAGAGGTAAGCGAACACAAGTATTATGGAAGTAGAAGCATCATATCGATCTAAACAAGGACCATATTTTAAACATCACATATATCATAATTTATTTATTGAACCTTGGTTACAAAACAGGAAATCGATACAATAACATTTAGTCACACACATTCAACCATGCTTCAACACATTAGCAATAGTAAAATTCGATCAAGATCCAATGATGGATCTACTCATCAATCATTTTCATATGGCCAAGAGGATTGCTGAAAGTATGGAAATCACAATACTTGCAACTTGATGGCATGATAGACCCAATCCTCATATCTCGATGATTATTAGTACGATCAATGTTCACCGGCTCTACAAACTTACGTGAGATCACAACAGAATTCACAACATCATCATCAGGATGGAAAATGGAGAGCACATCAAACCCTTGAAGGACATAAGGGTCCACCACAGGGTAAAGAAAAGCACGAGCACCATGTGCACTCCTTAGCATAAGGATGGCACCAGGCGCCATGTACTTAGCCAAATGTTCTATGACTTTCACTTTGTCATCAATATCCATACCCACGAGTGCTGCCAAGAATACCACATCATACTCTTTCAATTCATCAGTAACGTCCAATATATCGGTATTATGGAAAATCATTCTTTTGGACAAGTCAGGATCAGATGAAACAAGACGAGAGGCCATTGAATTTGCCAACGCGTCAATGTCATAGTTGTGAAAAGTTGTTTCCTTTAAATGATTAGAAGCCAAAACAATTGAAGTGAGAGGTAAGGGCCCCGACCCCACAAATGCAATACGTCTGGGAGACTGTGCTTCTGTGGAATAGTGTTGGTTAAGGATGTCATACTCGAGACGACTAAGATTGAGGTAATTGGAGTAGTAAGGAAACACATTGAGATGATGAAGAGGATTTTCGAAAGTGCCTAAAAGTGTGGAGAAGTGCGCTTCAAGATGGCCCTCGGCCTCACCACAAAGTCTAATGAGCTTAGACCTTATTTCTTGAATGTTGTCTGGAAGAGTGGCAACGTTGATCGAAGAGTGTGGAATACATGTGTGGACGAGTTCAGTGAAGAGGGTGTCGACTTCTTTTGAGGGTTTGAGCGTTTCAAGCTTTGAAATTTTGTCATAAATCTCGCAGACTTTCTCTATCAAAGTGATCTCTTCTCGGACTTGGAATGATTCCATGTCTTTGTTTGTTAGTAGGCTAAGAAACCAATTGTGTTTGTGAGTAATTGTCAAGGGATCTGCATCTTATTTATAGGAACGTGTACGACCACTGAAGAAGGAATGAACCTTGCTTGTTTTTTATTTCCAAAACACCACAACCTCATATTATTTTTATTAGTTTATAATTGAAATAATTGAAACTTTATATTATATTTGAACATCTATTAAACAATATTGTTTATGAATATACTCAATTTAGAACCTCCCAAAGGCCACATACTCACATAGCTATATTAGTACAAAGACCTATTAATTAATAATTTGTTTGATAACTAAGATATGATGTCCATATATACTCCATATATGAGATCGATTTGCTTATCAAAGATATGATTTTTTTTAATTATATTTATTTATTTATGCCACACAAGAACTTTTATTTTTATTTTTTTAACAATACGCAAAAACTATTAAACAACATTAAATATGCATCTTTGCCTTGTGAGATGCTCCAAGATCAGGGCCGTATTCGAAGGTGAACGAGGTGGTCGACCGTCCAGGGCCTCCGAATTATAAGGGCCTCAAATTTGTATATGTTTGTGCGTATGTATGTGTGTATATACATATAGATATAATTTGATTGTTGATTGCAAGAAAAAAAATATTTTATTTGTTTCAAAATTGATTGAGTCGCAACAAAAAAAGTAAGAAAATTAGTTTATATTTCGATATAGGGCCTCATTTCGATTATCATTCATGATTTTGATCAGGGCCTCCCAAAACTCAGCAACGGTCCTGTCCAAGATCTTATGCTTTCATACTTGCATTGCTCACACATAAGACATTTACATTCTACTTCTTGGTATCGTGATAATTATCATGATATAGGAAATAATCTAGAAAAATTCTTCGAATCGTGTTGAATCACTTTCGTAATATATCTTTTCGACCCTTACTACATATCAAAGCTGAGAATTGAAAATTGCCAAGCGTAATATATACAATAGAATATCATTCGGAATTTGATGATACATTTTCAGGCATTTTACAGTAAAAATATTACTTTTCACGTTGGTTAACAAAAGACCCTCTAAAAAAACAAAATAAGTAAGTAAAATATGTGGGAGACACGTGTGTATAAAAGTGCATGTTGCATGCTGTTTAGCAACTAGGAATTAGTAAGAGTTTGAGCTTTCATTGACTTGGGAGTTTACTAGATGCCCGAAATTCTTATGCGTTCACATTTATCGTGTTCACACCATCTGCTGATATACTGTTTCATACCCATAATTTCTCTAAATATACAAATTCTGTTGCTTAAGTTATTTATGTCAATATTATCTGACATAAATAAAAAAATATACAATGTACAAAATGAAATGAAGACGAGAAACTCTTATTAATATCTTCCGCTCGATCCTGCTGATGCACAAGAACCCTGTTTCTGATAACAGGTAAAGACCATTAAATGTCATACCCCGGGATAAAAGTCTTTTCTCAAGCCATTTTGTCTACATTTCTTGCAAAAATAAGTGGTAGAACATGAGTTGGAAACAAGCTTCAGACTATGATGTAATTTGAAGAGCAGAATACACTTTCCTAATCTCTTTGCAACATAATGATTAGGGTGTGATCGGTGATCACCCACCCACCCATTGTGACAGACGCACGTACATATATATGGTTCCAGACTTCCAGTACATTGCTCCACCACAATCATAATATGTATGTCATCAGAGCACCTACACATAACGTGTTTAAATAAAACTTAAAAACTTCATAAGAACATCTATTAATAGGCAAAGATGAGAGCAAACACTTCTTTTTTTGCTAATCATTCTGTTAGAGCAGTTTGTAAGGTTTAGAAGACAAAGTACTGCAATAGAGCAGTTTGTAAGGTTTAGAGGTGGAACAAAGTATACGAAAACCTTTTCCAATAACTAATAGTTAACAGTTTACATATATTCATTGAGTTTGTGCAGTGAGCATTATAACACAGTTCTAAAGAATGTTTTTGTTTAGCGCATCATTGCTAAACATGAGATCATCGTAACTAATTTGATACGTGTAGTTGGGAAATAGAAGTTTCTACAAAGAGGCTAAAATAAAGCAGATTATACCTTGATATAAGATCTACACTTGGGACAAAAACAAGGTAACAGACAAGACGCGAAGCCGCTGAACTGCATGACTAGACTAAGGCTCTTCATTCTCTCTTTCCAAAAGATAATGTCTTAAGACTCATCTTCGTATTAGTACAATGCAAGTACTTATAACAACAAAGGGAGATGATAATGGAGGAAATACTGTTTTGTCCACTTCAATAACTCTATAGAGTGCAGATTGTGAACTGTAGAATCTTGAAGCTGTTGTGCTCCTGTATTCTTGATTTTCATACTACTGCCAAAAGCATTGGAGATTTGAATACTCCATATGAAACTAGAATAGTGTCATTGACAATGTCATTGATAGGGTCATCGATTGGCTAATAAAGACGAGAAAGCTGATTGGAAGTGGTTTCTAGAAGATGGTGGAATCTCAAATGTCCAAACTCATCCTCCAACCACACTCAAATTTTCCACTGGTCCGCTATTTATACAGAAGATTTCTTAGGGCATTTACCCTTGTAAATCCGTTGGCGCTCAACAACAAACATGGTAACTAAAACTTGTCAAACAGGTCAAAGCAGGTAAGTATTGAATGAATCAGGTCAGATCAGGTTGCAATGACCGGCAAACTCTTTCTGTGTTTTGACTCTTTTCTAAGAACTTTAGGAAAAATTCATCTTTTAAATAAGATTATGAAAGTTTATATTGGTACAGTGATATCTTAATGATAAAAGATTTTATAAAATTGAATACATTTGGATGACTTTTGACCCGTTTGAAAAGCTTGACCAGTTGAATCTGTTTATCTCTCAAACTTCACCCATTTGACCGGTGAGAGACAATATTAGACCAAAATTGACCCAACTACCCTGTGGCGAATTTAGGATACGAATTAAGGGGGGTCCAACTTAATAATATTATAAAATGAACAAGTTAGATAGGTTAACTAACGAGTCAGGTCAGTTTAATTAAATTGGGTCAAAATTTTAAGTTTCAATATAAGTATTGTAGTTCTATAAATTTTATGACATGTTTGAAAGTTTTGAATAAAGTAAAATTTTCAAGACCAAAACAAAGTACAATATGTAAACATATTGAAGTTTTTTAATAATATAATGAAATAGTTTTTGTATCAAAGATTTATGAAAAAGATACAATAAATTATAATTATAAATAAATTTATAATGTTTCAAGCATCTTACTTGTAAATACCATTAGAGTTATATTTTGAATAAAAATTAGAGGAGTCATTATCATCGTTAACTAAATATTAAAGTTAAACTAATTGAATAAAAAAAAGTTAAGCTAATTTGTATTCATATATAATTACATATAAATAAAATAAAGTATATATATCCATAGAAAAAGACGATGACGCCAGTAATAATAATAATAATAAAGAAAATCCACAATTTACTTAGGCTATGTTTGGCGTGCACGTTTTAAGAGCTTATGGGAGCTTGTAGCTTGTAGCTTATGGTTTTCATAAGCTCTGTTTGGCTTAGTAGCTTATGAGTAGCTTATGGTTTCCATAAGCTCCAAAACTATAAGCTACTTGAAGTAGCTTATGGAAGTAGCTTGTAGCTTATGGAATATGAAATTACATAAATACCCTTCATGTAATTATATATCATCTTTTAAAATTAATATATTTGTCCTTTTACGTCATTTTACATTCATAAGCTACAAGCTCCAGCTACTCTGCCAAACACAAATATGACCAAAAGCTACCAGCTACCAGCTCCAGCTACAAGCTACCAGCTCCAGCTACCAGCTACAAGCTACCAGCTCCAGCTACAAGCTCCAGCTACCAGCTAGTTGTGCCAAACATACCCTAGACAGATCCATTTTTGTACCATAGTTCAACATTTACTTGTACTGTACAAGTAAATATGCATTCTAAGCTACTAACTTTTTAATTCCCCTCTCATTTTCCTTCCTCCACACTCTTCATCTCTTTTATCTACCCTGCAAATCTGCAACTCCTTTACCCATTTCTTCTTTCAAATTCCATCCATAAAAAACTCAATCTATATGCAATTAAAGCAAGAAATTCATGTTTACGAACTTTTTTTCCCCCTTGTTCAAGATCAAAAATTTAGGGGGGTCCAATTCCAATTTTAAGATGGGTCCATAAGAAAATTAACAAGTACTCTCTAAAGCATTTTGAAACTTAAGGGTGGTCCATTGACCCATCTTGAAACTACATAGATTCGCCCCTGCAACTACCCATAATTGCAACTCTATACGATGCCCATCAATATCAGGAAGAAATCCCCGCTCCAACATTTTCTCTCTAACATGTTCAAATGAGAATGTGAATTTGTGTGAGAATACAGAATCAATCTCAACCACTCATTTTCATCAAATACCCATTTCTCCACATTTTTTAAACTTAAATATCTCACAAATGGTAAGCCGGAAAATTATAAAAATTGCACCTTAAAACTAAGCGTTTTCTCCTCTTCGATTTAAGATGCTACATGCTATACTTTCGACAACTTTTTTACTTTTTCATCTTTTGTTGTGTTTACAAATTACTACAACATGTGTTAGTGTTGTGTTTAAGGATTAGGGTTTAGGGTTTGAGGTTTAGGGGTTAGGGTTTGGGGTTTAAGGTTTGAAATTTTTTAAAATTGATCGAGGAATATTAATCGATTAAATAGATATGTTACTTATAAAAAAGAAATTTGGTGACAACTCGTCATTTGTGAAATTCGTGTCCATAACTTGATTACAAATTGAAGTTCGATACCTTAAATTGAAATATTTAAAGTTGTATACTTTAAATAGAAATAAGTGATAACTATGGTACCTTTTATTATAATTTTCCCATTTATTAGAACTAGATCTCAAACCCGTGTATACACACGGACCATTGATTATTTATATGATATTTAGTATTTGGTATTTTGTTTCTAATTATAAAGTATGAAATTTATATGTATATTAAGCATTTAGTTGGTTTCAACTTTCAAGTAGTTATTACCTTTTGCATACGATTGTATGTATGTCGACATTCAAAAGTTAAAAGATTTTGAAATCAAGTTATTAATAAAAAATGAATTTATTTAAGGCTATATTAACTTTTTTTAAGTAATTTATTCCCACAGGTGAATTAAAATTAGAAACTATCATAATCAATTTGGATAATTTTTTAATTAATAAATTAAATTTATTTTTATACGTAGAGGGTCGTTGGTTTAGAAAAATAAATTTATAATAAGTTAGAGGTTTTATTTTTTAATTTTACTTAATTAAAAGGGTTTAATTGACAAAATAAAACTTAATTTAAATGATGATGAATAAGATAATATTAATCTAACAAAAGTAAGTGACCATGATGATAATAATAGTTAGAATTTCAAACAATCAATATTGAATATGTACATCGTAATGCATACTTCTAAAATAAACAAATAGTAAAGGTTAAATAGGATATAATTTAAAGAAAAGATGTTCGTTGATGGAATAAAACTTTAAAGCGCATGCCATTCATTGAATGTTTTAAACGATTAAATGAATTTTATGGTGTATGTTACGTGTAACATTATAAAGTATTAGATGTGATTAGGATTCCTAGATAAAGAATTATCCTTTTTTTATAAGGGTACCATCTTAAATTAATTTTTTTATATGATTATCTTATATATAATTAATTATTTATGATGTCATTAAATCCTATAATTTAGCCAATTGGATAAAATTAAGTAATTCTATTGATCGATTAAATTTTTGATGATATAATGTGTTTCTTATACATTATAATTTAGACATCAAACCCGTGTATACACACGGGCCATTGAATGTAAATTTGATTTTTATAATTACGCGAATTATGTATACGATTATATTCTATTTCGTAAAAGTTAAAAAAGATATGCAATGAAGTTCAAAAGTCCTTAAACGAAAGTAGTATAATAGATTGATTGCGTATATTAATTAATAATTGTAATAAAATCCTCCTTATACAAGTCTCCTAATGAAATTAGGAACCTAAAATAATAATAATTATATTGATAAATTAATATAGAAATATATTTCAATACAAAATATGTATTTATGACATCATCTCATCCTAAATTTTAGCTAATTGGACAAAATTAAAGAATTTAATTGGTTAATTGGGATTTTGATGATGTCATTATCCGCTTCCTATATATAATTTAAGATTCCAAATGTTTGAACCTTAAATTCGTATCACATGAAAATGGGCCTATCTTATCTAGGCGAGGCGACTAGGCCCTTCACATTGAGATCTATTGGGCTGGATTAAGCTGTAATCAATGAAAATATGTGTTCGGGCCTGTAGAAAACAATTTAAACCCAAATTCTCTAAAACTCTAGGAAGCAATGGTTGATAAAAACTGATCAATTGATAAATAAGAAAACTATGAATCCTTTGGATAGTTTTTGGGTACATAATCAAATAATCAATCGAACAGAGGTAAGCTAACACAGGCATTATGCATGGAAGTAACAGCATCATATCGATCTAAACAAGGACCTTATTTTAAACATCACATATATCATAATTTATTTCTTGAACCTTGGTTACAAAACAGGAAATTGATACAATAACATTTAGTCACACACACATTCAACCATGCACAAAAATATAAGTTCAACACATTAGCAATAGTAAAATTCGATCAAGATCCAATGATGGATCTACTCATCAATCATTTTCATATGGCCAAGAGGATTGCTGAAAGTACGGAAATCACAATACTTGCAACTTGATGGCATGATAGACCCAATCCTCATATCTCGATGATTATTAGTACGACCAATGTTCCCCGGCTCTACAAACTTACGTGAGATCACAACAGAATTCACAACATCATCATCAGGATGGAAAATGGAGAGCACATCAAACCCTTGAAGGACATAAGGGTCCACCACAGGGTAAAGAAAAGCACGAGCACCATGAGCGCTCCTTAGCATAAGGATGGCACCAGGCGCCATGTACTTAGCCAAATGTTCTATGACTTTCACTTTGTCATCAATATCCATCCCCACAAGTGCTGCCAAGAACACCACATCATACTCTTTCATTTCTTCAGTAACGTCCATTATATCAGTAGTGTGGAAAATCATTCTTTTTGACAAGTCAGGATCAGACGAAACAAGACGAGAGGCCATTGAATTTGCCAACGAGTCAATGTCATAGTTGTGAAAAGTTGTTTCTTTTAAATGATTAGAAGCCAAAACAATAGAAGTGAGAGGTAAGGGCCCTGACCCCACAAATGCGATACGTCTGGGAGACTGTGCTTCTGTGGAATAGTGTTGGTTAAGGATGTCATACTCGAGACGACTAAGATTGAGGTAATTGGAGTAGTAAGGAAACACATTGAGATGATGAAGAGGATTTTCGAAAGTGCCTAAAAGTGTGGAGAAGTGCGCTTCAAGATGGCCCTCGGCCTCACCACAAAGTCTAATGAGCTTAGACCTTATTTCTTGAATGTTGTCTGGAAGAGTGGCAATGTTGATCGAAGAGTGTGGAATACATGTGTGGACGAGTTCAGTGAAGAGGGTGTCGACTTCTTTTGAGGGTTTGAGCTTTTCAAGCTTTTAAACTTCTTGAATAGCTCGAAAAACACTTGTCGAAATTTTTTAAAGAGTTGATTAAACTCTTTGTTTGTTACTAGGCTAACCAACCAATTGTGTTTGTGAGTAATTGTCAAGGGATCTGCATCTTATTTATAGGAGCGTGTACGACCCCTGAAGAAGGAATGAATTGAACCTTTGCTGGTTTTTTATTCCCAAAACACCACAACCTCGTATTATTTATTTTTATAATAATAATAATTTTATTATATTATATTTGAACTTCAATTGAGCAATATCGTTTATGAAATTACAACCTCCAGTGCACCAAAGGCCGCATAGCTATACTAGCACAACGACATATATGAGATCGATTTGCTTACGAAAGATATGTTTCTTCTTAATTATATTTATTTTATCCCACGCAAAAACCATTAAACAACATTAAATATGTATGATGCTCCAAGATCTTATGCTTTCATACTTGCCTTGTTCACACCTACGACATTTTCATTCTATTTCTTGGTATCGTGTTAGGATATAACCTAGACAAATTTTTCGAATCGTGTAGAACCACTCTCATAGATATCTTTTCGACCCTTCACTACACATCAAAGTTGCGAATTGAAATCTTGATTTCAAGCGTAATATATACAATAGCATATCATTCAAAATTTGATGATACATTTCCAAGCATCTTACAGTAAAAATATTACTCTCCACGTTGATTAACAAGACCCTTAAAAAAACAAAATAGGTTAATAAAAATGAGAGAGACACGTGTGTATAAAGCTGCATGTTGCATGCTGTTTAGCAACTAAGAATTAGTAAGAGTTTAAGCTTTTCTTTGGCTTGCGAGTTTATTAGATGCTCGAAATCCTTATGCGTTCACATTCCTCGTGTTCACACCATCTGCTGCATATCACTGTTTCTGACCCATATTCTCACTAGATATACAAATTCTTACTAGGTTTATTATTATTTTTTTATGTCAAAAATTCTTTAACATAAATAAAAAAATTTATACAATGTACAAAATGAAATGATGACAAGATGATAAGAAACTCTTATTAATATCTTCCGCTCGATCCTGCTGATGCACAAGAACCTGATAACATCTAAAGAGCATAAATGTCATACTCCGGGATGAAGTCTTTATTCAAGCCATTTGCCTACATTTTTAGCAAAGATAAGAGGCAGAACATGAACAATCTTTTCAAATAATTACAGTAATAGTTATGAGTTTACATATATTCATCGAGTTTGTACAATGAGAATTATACTCCACAAAATTCTTCTTAGAAAGAAAAAATCGTCTTTGTTTAGCACATCATTGCCAAACATGAGATCATCGTAACTAATTTGATACGTATAGTTGGGAGATAGAAGTTTCTACAAAGAGGCTAAAGTAGAGCAAATTATACCTTAATATAAGATCTAGACTTGGGACAAAAACAAGATAAAACGATAAGCATGTAGCCTGTTGCGAAGCTGCTGAACTGCATGACTAGTGTAAGGATCGTCATTCTCTCTTTCCAAAAGATAATGTGTTTGACTCATCTTCGTATTAGTACAATGCAAGTACTTATAACAACAAAGGGCGATGATGATGGAGGAATACTGTTTTGTCCACTTCAATAACTCTAATAGAGTGCAGATTGTGAATTGTAGAATCTTGAAGCTGTTGTGCTCCTGTATTCTTGATTTTCATATTACTGCAACAGCATTGGGAGTTTTGAGTTCATCTACTCCATATGAAACTAGAATAGTGTCATTAAAAATGTCATCGGTAGGGTCATCGATTGGCTAATACATACGAGAAAGCTGATTGGAAGTGGTTTCTAGAAGATGGTGGAATCTCAAATGTCCAAACTTATCCTCCAACCACACTCAAATTTTCCACGGTTCCACTATTAATACAGAAGATTTCTTAGGGCATTTACCCATGTAAATCCACTGGCGGTCAGCAACAAACATGGTAACTAAAACTTGTCAAACAGGTCAAAGCAGGTAACTATTGAATGGGTTGGGTCAGGTCAGGTCAGATCAGGTTGCTATGACCGGCAAACTCCGTCTTTTCTAGAAACTTTAAGAAAAATTCATCTTTTAAATAAGATTAAGAAAGTTTTTGTTGGTACAGTGATATCTTAATGATGCAAGATTTTATAATTTTGAATACATTTGGATGACTTTCGACCCATTTGAAAAGCTTGACCAGTTCAATCGGTTTATCTCTCAAACTCCAGCCATTTGACCACTGAGAGACAATATTAGACCAAAATCGACCCAACTACCCATAAATGAAACTCTAGTAATGAGGTGTGGGTCAAGTAGTAACAGGATTGTTATATAGATGCCCATCAATATCAGGAAGAAATCCCCGCTCCAACATTTTCTCTCTAACAATATCATATGTTATATGATTTGGTACCAAACCCTTTTCCAGCATCTTGTTAAGAAACTTGTTAGCTTCTTCAAGCTTACCCTTCTCACAAAAGGCCTTAACCAACAAATTATATGTCACGACATTAGGCCGCCTCCCATCTCTTTCCATCCTCGTCATCACATTTAAAGCAGCCCTAAGGTTTCCTTCCCCACAATAACCATCCATCAACGTATTATAAGTTAATTGAGTTGGAATCAAACCCACTCGAGACATCTCATTAAGAAGCTTAACTCCCTCTTTTGAATCCCCTTTCTTGCAATGTGCACCAATTCGTATATTATACGTCACAAGATCAGCTTTCAAATTTCTATCCTTCATGTTTTGTAAAAGCCTATTAGCAGAATCCATATCGCCCTCCCTACTATATCCCGCTATTAGGGCGTTATAAGTTGAAACAGTTGGACTAACGGTATTACCCTTCAACATTGATTCAAGCACTTTAATTGCTTCTTCAGGGTTCCCCACCTGAAAATACGCCGTAATCAAAGTATTAAACGTATACACATTTGGTAACAGCCCTTTCTCAGGAATATCATCAAACGCCTCTTTACATTCCTTCACCATTTTCTTCTTTGAAAACCCGCTCATCAGAGCATTATAAGTAATAACACTCGGCTTCACACCCGATTCTACCAATTTCTCCCGTAATTCAAGAGCTTCATCAATCTGCCCCAAACCACAAAGCCCATTAATCAACGAATTAAAAGTCACCACATCAGGTTTTAACCCACTCACCTGCATTTCCTTGAACAATTTCATCGCTGCAACAACATTTTCATCCTTACAAAACCCATCAATAAGTGCATTATACGTAATCTCATTAGGATATATCTTTTTCTGAACCATTTCCTTCATAAGTGCATCCGCTTTATACATTTTCCCAGCTCCACCTTTCTTACAATACCCATCAATCAGCGTATTATACGTCACTACGGAAGGCAAAATCCCCCTAACTAACATATCCTCAAAAATATCAACCGCTCTACGCAACCTCCCAGCTTTACACAACGCGTTAATCACCATATTAAATGTCCCCAAATTAACCTCAATTCGCCTCTTACACATTTCTCTATAAACAAACTCAACACGCCCAAATTTCTCTTCTTTCACCAACAACTTAATCAACCGATTACACGGCCAAACGGATAACCTCAACTCATAATCACGCGATCTGTCAAACAACTCAAACCCTAATTCCGTCTTTTCATTTTTCACATACGCTAGTAACAACAAATCAACAATAATCGAATGTGCACATACATTATCGCAAACTCTATCAAGCACTCGAAGAATCGAACAGCACGAGTATTTAAAAACATCATTCCTAACGATACTCTTATCAAATAATGACCTAATTTTACTATACTTGTTAGCATTAGCTAACAGAAAAAACAGTTTACAGTAATGTTCAAGTGAGTAGGATACCTGAAACTCATGTACGGACCATCTAAAGTATGGTAAAACGACGTCGAACGGAGCGTTTGAATCGAAAAGTTGTTGAAGAAGTTCGTTAGGGGTTGTTGAGTCTGTTAGAATTTTTTTAAGAGTACGCCGCTGTTGTGTTTTAATTAGATCACAAGTTGTTTGTATGTCAAATTGCAGAGGTTGCGAAGAATAATAAGAGATTGATAAACAGGGGAATCGTGTGGAAGATCGTAACCGATGAAGAGGAAACATGTCAGAGAATGGTTGATAAGACGATGAACACAAGGTGTTCGACGATTTGCTTGTGTGGATCTAGTGATCGCACCAATGTTACAAAACTTGTTAGGGTTCACGGTTTTTTGTTTCCCCTGCATGATTTGCAAGGTTTGGGTGTTGACCGTTGACTTTGTATATAACAGTAAATTTGAGGTTAAATATGTTAAAATGATGATAAAAACAATCTTTGTTAACAAGAATAAATATTAAAAAATGAAAACAATCTATTTAGGGTGTGTTTGGCACGCGAGCTTCTTGAAGCTTATTGAAGATTAATCTTATTTTTTCTATAAGCTCAAGCTTCTAGCATCGTTTGGTTGACAAAATTTAAGTAGTTTATCGAAAAAACAAGCTCTGAAAAAAAAAAGCTACTTGAAGTAGCTTATGAAAATAAGCTACAAGCTTATGAAAGGATAAATTACATCAATACCCCTTATATCATTATTTATTATATACATTTTATCATTTTATGTCAATTCACATTAATAAGCTCCAGCTAGTTTTACCAAACACGTATAAAAACATAAGCTCAAGCTTCTGGCTAATAATATAAGCTCCAGCTACAAGCTATAGTTATAAGCTTCCAGCTCCAGCTGGTTTTGCCAAATACACCCTCATTATAAAAAAAAAATTGTTTTTAAGAGATGTTTGGAGTGATTTTTAGCCTATCGCAATATATGAAATACAAATGAGGTATGTTTAGACCTGAAACAATCGTGACGCAGAGTTGCATATGATTAAGAAATATTAAAGTTTTCAATATGTTGATTTCTTTTCAACTCCATAAAATGTATGAAGCTCAGATTTGTAACATGCATAAACCCAGAAACACTCATGTTGAAAACTTTCAGCAAGTAAAGTTTGATTTAAGTCGGTTTAGTGAAAAGAAAATAATTCTCAAATTACTTATGGATAACACTTTATATTTTTTTTTATCTTAACTACGTTAAGCTTTTGTACATTGTTATTTAGATCCTAGTGCGACTTCCATTATAACTTCAATTCGAATCATCTAAGATTTTAAGCATGTTATATACATTATTATTATTATTATCTTCCATATCAATCAGTTTTAATGAAATTGATATCAAAAGTTGGTTGAAAAGCTAGAGTACTGATTTATACATGTTTAAATTATACTTATAACTTATTATTTTAGTAGTGTTTTATTCATTCAATGATTGATATGTATCTTATAAAAATTAAGAAGATTATTACTTCTACTTTTACGGTCATTTTTGATAAGGCTAATCATTTATGCTTTTGACGGCATTAATAAATTGTGCTGTTGATCAATTTGTAAGCTTAAGAATTTACATTTCAACCCTCAGCTTTTTATATATACATACATGACCCTTCATTTAAAGCTAACTGCACGATTTAATCCGTGTAGTTGCTGCACGGATTCCCTTTTTAATATGTCTCACTTATATATGTTGAACACAATGTTAGACGTGTTTAGAGAACATTATATGACTTTATGAAAGTAAATTAAAAACGTATGACATATATTATACTTCCTCCGTCTACATAGACTATAGATACACACATACACTTTAAGAATTTTCAATAACTACATTATTCACTAATCAAATAACATTCTCTATCCACGAAAGTCTCTTTCGATTGGTTGTACCATGAAAGTGAACATTTACTTGAGACAATCTAAAATAATAATAATATGAATACTTGTAGTGAGACGAAGAGAGTATATAATTCAGAAGGAGAAGAGGAAAAGAATATGATTCAGTATTTTTATTAATATGATTCAAAATTTTATTATTATAATTCTATACTTAGTGTTTTAGTTCGATATTTATTAATAAGATTTAATTGTTTGTTTCTATGATTTAAAAGTTATAAGTAATAAAAAATTAAATCATAGTAATAAAATACTGAATCATATTGTTTCTCCTTCTTCTTCACCTAAATTTTCTTCTTCATTGAACCGACTCCTATATTTAGTAGTTGGTAGCAGTATCATCATTCAATTTCTACTCAAGTAGAAGTGATGAAATTTTCTGAGGGAGTAATTAGTTTATTGCACGTGCTTATAAACAGTAGGCAAAAATTAGAAAGAGGGGCAATGGGGCATGAACTTAACCCGTTCATGGTGATTGGGTCCTACAAATCTAGAACCTTTTAGCACACGTGCTATGGATCGATTACTAAGTTGGGGCCACCTAGATCATGCCGATCGATGACGATTTTTAGAAATTGAAGATGGATCCACCTACGTGGATTTCATGAAAATTTCTTTAATTTCCACTTTTGGGAAAGACGCATGATCATCACCATAATCCTAATCATTAGGACCTAAATTAAACTACGAACATTTAGGAATCTTAAATCTTAATATCTTTAAATTATATATAAGAAACAATTAATGATGTCATCAAAAATTTAATCAATCAATAGAGTTACTTAATTTTGTCCAATTAACTAAATTATATGATTTAATGACATCATAAATCATTAATTATTTATTAATATAAAGAAAATTAATTATGATAACTTTATCCAAATAGGTATTCGTAATACATTATGACTATTATCATATCACAATAGGTATTTGTAATACATTAGGACTATTATCATATCACAATCTGATGATGTGTTTGAGATTTATTCTTTCATATTAACAACTTTTAAAATCGATTTGTTTTCGTTCAACCCCGTGTAATACACGGGTATAGAGGCTAGTAAATTATATATAAGAAACACCTCGTGATGTCATCAAATATCCAATCATCCAATAGAGTTGCCTAATTTTATCAAATTAGCTAAAAATAATGAGATAATGACATCATAAATAATAATTTAAAAACAACTAATTTTACTATTATATTAAAAAAATAAATTTGAGATAAAATATACATATTAACTTAAATCTATTTACATAAAGTAATATATTATCATAGATTTAACTAAATGCTTAATATACATATTAACTTATATACAATACAATATTAGAAACAAGATACTAAATAAGAAAATTCATTTTACAAAATCAACGACCCGTATATACACACGGGTTTAAGGTCTAGTAAATATAATATACAATTAACCTTTATGATGTCATCAATCTTACAATTTTCAATTAATCAATTTAGTCCTTCAACTTTACTTAATTTTAAAAACAATTTACTTACTTTTAAAAACAAAACCCCTAAAATATATCAATTTAATAATAGAATATATATATATAATATATAATATGGGTCGTTTGCAAAACTAAAGATTTTTTAGTTACCTATTTGTGATCTAATTAAGAAATCTTACTTAATTTTATTAATTTTATTCGAATAATTATTTTATGTTACATAACATCATAGTCCGTGTGTATACACGGGTTTAAAAGCTAGTATAGTTAGTATATGAAAACATAATATTATAAATTTATTTACCGTATATGTTTTAGAAAAGGATCGTAGGAGCAGGGAAGGTAACAGGAGCAGGTAGGGCAGGGTTTGTACCAATAGGAGCTGCACACGTGTCCCCGTACAGTAACTTAATAGGGACTATTTGTGTGCATTTACCAAACTTTTGGATCTGACCGCAAAGTCTTCAAAATATTACAGTTTAATCAAAAAATGAAGTTAAGGAAAGAAATCCGATTTAGACTTTTAGTTCGATACGATTGTTAAGCTAAATCTTCGATTAAAATCATCGGATCAACAGGATTCTTTCTCAAAATCGCTTATATATATACGTATATATGATAATATATGTACGATTTCTGCATATCTGAGTAACGAAAATCATCAAATCCGTGCACAATGTCGCCAGTAAATACACCTTCATCTGTTGTCGATCGCGTAGTTGAAACTCCTACAGTTGCTGTTGCAGTGGAAGAACATACACCTATCGTCGAAGATATTAACAAAAGTAAGTATTATATGTATCACATATATGTTTATATATGCGTGTTTTCCATTTGTCTGTATCTATATGTATATACATGTGTGTTGATATACGTGTTTGTGTTTGTTTCGTTATTATGCATACATCCACATGATTTTGTATATGTGTCATTGTATGAATTGGAATATTTTAATACTTTTGGTCGATTCATATGTATACATACATCCATATGATTGTATGTAGTTTGTTGTAATTTAGATTTTTTTCTCAGATCTGATTTTGATTATAAGATGTGGTATAATTGTGTTAAAATGCAGCATGAGTTGTATAAAATGCAGGTTTTAGTTTTTATTTTATTTTTTATGTATGGTGATTGATTCAAGATTACAAGTACGATAATGTCAACTTCTCTTAAAATGTATTAGTATATATGAAAATGCAGTAGAATTTTGTTAGGTAGAATGCAGTTACATGGGACATTAGCATCATTTATGAAATCTGGAATATATTTGACATTTTTAGTATATATTTAGTTTTAAAATAACAACATTGTTTATTTTTGAATATGTATGTTGCAGCTGTTTCAGACAAAGCTGATAGACTATTCTATAGTCCTTGTGGGACAAGAATTTAGTATCCTGCTGTGGATGAAAAACCATTAATTGGAACAGTATATAATACGATAGAAGAAGCATTCATTTGTTATCAGAAGTACGCAAAGAAGGCAGGTTTTGTTGCTAAGAAAAGTTCATCTTGGAGGCCAAGCAAGTTGGTAAATCCTACAAACAAGTTGTTCAGATGTAATAAAGAAGGGTCAAAGTATGTGAAAAAAGCAAAGCCAGATCCTGGTGCACAAGCTGTCGGTATTTCAGAACAATCTATCGTGAAAAAGAAACCACGTCCAAGGAAAACAAGTACTTTTAGGGTTGGTTGCAATGCAAGATTTTCACTAAGTAAGATTTCATATGGTAAATACAAACTGGTTAAATTTATTGAGGGTCACAACCATCAGCTTCTTGAAAAAGATGAAATGAAGTTTGCGAAGAGAACAAGCAGTTTAGGATACATGAAAGAACAGTTGTTGTTTCAAGTGTCTACCCTTAATATTGGTCCGGTGAAGGGATTTAGACTTCTGGAAGAACTTTATGGTGGTTTCGAAGAAATGGGAGTCACTAAAACTGATTGCAAGAATTTTAGAAGGGATGTGAACGTTTTTGTTGGAACGGAAGATGCACAAATGGCTGTTGAGAAACTTCTTGGAAGAATGCAATTTATAAAAGATTTCTATGTTGACTATTTTCTAGATGACAAGGGGAAATTGGCTGGAGTCTTCTGGGCAGATCCAGAAGCTCATCGAAATTACAAAATATATGGAGATGTTGTATCTTTTGACTCTACATTTAAGTCTAATAGGTAAAATTCTTTTCAATTGCATTTTAAATTCTATTGCATTTTATTTTATTTTACTGCATTTTATTTCATTCTACTGCATTTTACTACTTCTTATAACATTTTACATCATTCAGCATATTTTGCATTAATTAATGCATTTTATTCATTTTACTGCATTTTACTGTCTTTTTGTAGATTGTTACTATATTTTACTTCATTCCACTTCATTTTTACATAAAAACTGCATTTTACTGACATATAAGTTGTCTTCATTTTAAAAGTTTTATTTTTGATAATGTATTTTTAATACTTTCCAAGTTAATGCAGTGAATGCGGTAGATCAACATATAGTGATACAACATTGTTTTTGAAATTTACTTTTTGTATGTGATATAAATGTTTTTTTTAATTCTTTAATTACATGTATGGAATGTTATTTGTTCCCTTTACTGGCATAGATAATCATAACCGTTGTGTTACGTTTGGTTCGGGACTCCTGACTAGAGAAACTGAGGTATACTACAAGTGGCTTCTTGAAACGTTTCAAAAATGTTTTAAAGAAGACCCGAAGGTAGTTGTAACTGATCAGGATAGTGCAATGTATGCTGCAATTAAGTGTACATTTAAGAAAACGAGACACAGATTGTGTATGTGGCATATTATGAGAAAGGTGACAACAAAGGTATGTTGTGTTGTTGTTTTTTAGTTTAACATATGTTGATTTAAGATTCATATGTGTATATATGTCATACTAATTCATTTTTTATTTTTTTTGTAGGTTGGTCCTGTGTTGTGTTCAAACACAGATTTCAAAGAGTTATTACGTGGAATTGTTTGGACAGATAAGATCACACCCGAACGTTTTGAAAGAAGATGGAATTTGATAATTGAAAAGTTTAAATTGCAGGATAATGAATGGCTGCAGGAGATTTATGATATTAGAAGAAGATGGATACCAGCTTATTTGTTAGATGAACCTTTAGCTGGATTGATGCGTACCACTTCTAGATCAGAGAGTGAAAATCATTTTTTTTAAAAGTTTACTAGTAGAAACTTGATGTTGGTTGAATTTCTTACCCACTATGTGTAACATCCTCTCCGGTAGCCTGGTATTTTTTTATTTATAATTGCGTATTTAATTGTTTTAAATAATTTTGCGATATAATTGTTTAATTGTAAAAGTTGGTGAAATAGGTCTTAGGACTTATTGTGGATAATGAAATATTGCTTGAATTAAATTATGAAAGTTGACGGTATAATAAAATAAATTTCCCGCAATTGATTTTTAGGTTACAGTCAATAGATTTAGAGCGGGTATGAAATAACCACAATGTTAAATGGTTAAAAAGATGGACCGATCTTCATTTAGTCACTTTACCAATTTATGGTTCTTTCTCATTCTCTTTCAAACAACAAACCTAAACCTAACCTAAATCAAGAAGCTTGAATCATCAAATTAGAAGAGTGAATCGAAGTGATGCATCTAATCATTCTTCTCATCACCTAGTGATTATCTTCTTGATTATCTATATATTGTAAGTAACTTTCTCATAAGCTCACATGTTAAAAATTTATTAGAAATTGATGAATTGCTTTGGGTGTTTGTGTTTTAAGATAATTACTTGTGATATGTGATGTTATGCGATGATCATAGTTGATAATATAGATTAAATCCAAGTTTTGATCTATGAATTAATGTAGTGGAAGATTTCAATTTGGGTTTCATGATTTGGATGTAAATCTAGCATCTTTGGAGGTTATTATAGTTGCTTAATGTTAATTAGATATCATATGAGGTTGTAGTAGCTTTATGAATCGAGTTTTCTGAGGATTATGCTCAAAAGTTGAAATTGTTAGTTTTTGGTTCGTGCATATTTCTTAGTTGCTGCTGCTGCTGTTCTTGATCTGCATGAGAAGCCGGCGGCTTGATGAGGCAAGCCGGCGGGTTCTGTTTAAAAGTAGGGAAGCCGGCGGATAAGAAGCCTAGCCGGCGGCTAAATGCATTTGGCCGGCGGGTCAAGGACCCTAGCCAAAGGTAAAAATAGCTTTAAAACTCGTTTTATTTCTGGTTGCTCAAAATGCCTTAGAGCCGGCGGCTGGACGCGGAAGCCGGCGGCTTGGTGGGTTTAGCCGGCGGCTAAGTGAGCCCAGCCGGCGGCTTCTGGCTGTTCCAGGGCATTTTATGTTAGTTGTTAAAACACCTTCCAATCGTTATTATATGATAATTAAATGATGCATTATGATTGAATATGCATGGTTAGTAGCTAGTAATCTCGATGTTTATATTAATGAGTTCCAAATGTGTTGAACTTTTATAAGTTATATTTGGGCGATTTCGATTACTAACTTTTTATTGGTGATGAATCTCAGATCCTTTGAAAGACAAAGTTGCCCCGAGAATCTGAGTAGTTGAGGACGAAGGTATTGGTGAGTGGATTCAAAACTCACCGTTTGGCTTAGTTGTAATCATTTGATTACGACGGGTAAACGTAGACTTGATTATTGAGTTGATTAGTTGTATTGTTGTTCATATGCCTATATATGCCTTGTGTGGCCTTCGGGCATTGTTGTTAATGAGGTCAACGAGTTGATGAACTGTTGGTTGGGCTAGTGTGTTGTTGTGTGAATGGTACAGGGATGTACTTCATTTGTTGTGTGTGCTGAACTGTACCTAAGTATAACGAACACTAGCTATCGGTCTCGTCCGTTATGGCCATACGGATATGTTTGGATAAGTGATCTTGGGGAGCCGCCCGGGTACTAAGGTTATCCCCGGATCCGCCGATCCTCATTAAGTTGTTGTTGACTGTTGAGTTGCGAATATTTGTTGTAGTTAATTGGTTTAGCTAAGTTGAATGTGGGGTGTTGGATTTACTCACTTAGCTATGTGCTAATCCCTCGTTGTTACTTCCTGCAGACTTTTGTTTTGTGCATGCGGGTGGGTAGCAGGAAGTTCAAACCTTGGAAGCATGGAATGTTTGATATTCAAGCTACTCTGATTATTTTTGTAACAACTCAGTTTAGTTTATATAATACCCCGACATGCTAGTCTTTTGAACAAGTTTTAAATCGTAGTAACTTAATCATCTAAACTGTTTTGGTACTTTGGAAAAATATGTAATGAAGTAATGTGGTTTATTTACTTACGCTTCCGTATTATCTACAATATTATTACTGTGGAATGAGGGGTGTTATAAGTTGGTATCAGAGCATAGTTTTGGGATAATTGTTCATTGTTGAATGATCAAACCCAAAACTCGAGCGTGATATATCAAACATTCGTGGGTATGGGATTAGTATTGGTGGAAGGTAGTTAGTGTTGAGATGCTAACGATTAACAAAAGTTCAAGTGTTGTGTTGAATTTCAGAAATGGCAGATAACGAACCACCGATCACCAACCCCAACAATGCCTCCAGGATCGTCGCTCCTCAAATCGGGACTCATACCGAGCAACATGATCATAATGGTACTTCTCAACCAACCGGACAACAATCTAACCGAGATGAGTATATTCATGAGATGGAAGACGAGTTGGTATTCCTTAGGGAATTCAAGAGGAAAGCTGAGGAAGCTGCGACTAGACAGTTATTTCAGCAAGCCCCAGTCTTTGGTTCTGGTTCATCCTCTCAATCAGAAAAGAAGTGTTCATACAAGACTTTTATGGCTAGTCGACCACCGAAATTTCAGGGAAGTAAAAATCCTACGGTAACTTTGAATTGGCTTAGGGATATGGAACGCAAATTTGATGTGACTTGCTGTGATGAGGAACTTAAAGTCAAATATGCGGTTCAATGCATGAAGGATGATGCGATGGTTTGGTGGGATTCTGTTACCGGACACTTGCCGCAACAACAAAAGGAATCTATTAATTGGACTCAATTTCATCAGGCGGTTCGTAACCAATACTGTTCGGATTTTGATATTGCTAGGATTCGAAGAGAGTTTGTGAATCTTCGATTAAAGGATGATATGACTATTGATGAATTGATTTCACAGTTTACGGATAAGCTTAGGTTCGTACAACAATGGGTTCCGGATGAGAAAACTCAAATTGAACAATTTGTGGATGCTTTACCGGATAACTACCGTACGGTTGTGAGATTGGCTAAGGATTTATCGCATGCTTTTAATCTTGCGCGGTCTGCCGATAGTGATTTGAGAGGTTTGCGATTATGGCAAGGAAAGGATACAAGTTTCTCTAAGGCAAGAACTGAATCGTCGGGTAGGAATAAATCTAAGTGGCAAGGGAATCGGCAAGGGGGTAAGAAATTTGTTGGAAGAAGTAGTTCTTCGGGAAGTTTTAATAGTTCCAACTGGTGTAGTTCGTGTAGGTCTCGGCATGATGGTCCGTGTACGGCTAAGACAAACAAATGTATGAAGTGTGGTGAATTGGGTCATGAGATAAAAAGTTGCCGGTATCCAAATTTTGTTTGTTGGACTTGTAAGAAGGAAGGACATAGGGTTGGTCAATGTCCGGAGGCAAGGTCGACGGGGTCGGGTTCGGTCGGGAGTTCGGGATCTTCCGGTCAGAAAAGAAAGAACCCTCCTCCAGCAACTAGTAGGGCTTTTCAGATGACGGTTGATGAGGCCGTGCGTACTGAAGATGTTATCACAGGTACATTTCTTATAAACTCTGTACCTGCACGTGTATTGTTTGATTCGGGTGCTAATTGTACTTTCATTTCTGTGCAATTTTGTGATAAGTTGAAATTAGCCCCTATTGTGATAACAAAGCCTATAGAAGTAGAAATAGTTAGTGGTAAGTTAGTTCCTGTTACCACCTCGGTGACTAGAGCTAATATTACTATTGATGATCATGTTTTTCCTATTTCCTTCTTGTTGATGCCAATCCCTAGTTTCGATGTAATAATTGGTATGGATTGGTTGAGTCAGAATAAGGCTAGTATTGATTGTCACCAGAAGTTGGTTAGGATCCCAATATCCGAAGGGTCATATGTTGTGGCTCGAGGAGAACGGGATGGTGTAGATATTCCTTTGATTTCGCTGATGAAAGCTAGGAAGTCATTGTCAAAAGGTTGCGAGTCATACCTAGCCTATGTAGTCGATGCCAAATTAGAAAGGAAAACTGTTTCGGATGTTCCTGTTGTTTGTGAGTACCCTGAAGTGTTTCCCGATGAGTTGCCTGGGTTACCACCAGTTAGGGAAGTAGAATACAGAATTGACCTTGTTCCGGGCTCGTCGCCGATTGCTAAAGCTCCTTATAGGTTAGCTCCTTCGGAGATCCGTGAAATGATGAATCAGATTCAGGAATTGTTGGATAAAGGTTTTATCAGACCTAGTTCCTCGCCGTGGGGTGCACCAGTGTTATTTGTGAAAAAGAAAGATGGGTCATTGCGGATGTGTATTGATTATAGAGAGTTGAACAAGAGAACGGTAAAGAATAAGTACCCTCTTCCGAGAATAGATGACTTATTTGATCAGTTACAGGGTTCTTCGGTATATTCTAAGATTGATTTGAGGTCGGGTTATCATCAAGTCCGGGTTTGTGAACAAGATATACCTAAAACTGCTTTTCGTACTAGGTACGGTCATTATGAATTTTTGGTTATGCCTTTTGGTTTGACGAATGCTCCAGCGGTATTTATGGATTTGATGAACCGTGTGTGTCGACCATACTTGGATAAATTTGTGATTGTTTTCATTGATGATATACTTATTTATTCGAAATCTGAAACTGAGCATGCCACGCATTTGAGATTGGTTCTTGAAACATTGAGACGAGAATAGTTGTATGCAAAGTTTTCCAAATGTGAATTCTGGATTAGAGAAGTTCAGTTTTTGGGTCATATAATTTGTCGAGATGGTGTGAAAGTGGATCCATCAAAAGTTGCAGCGGTGATGAATTGGAATGCGCCGAAATCTGTTTCTGAGATAAGGAGTTTCCTTGGGTTAGCGGGATATTATCGGAAATTTATCAAAGATTTTTCTAAGATAGCCGGTCCGTTAACTAAGTTAACCCGTAAAGAGGAGAAGTATGTGTGGACTGATCAACAGGAGCAAGCTTTTCAGACATTGAAACAATTGTTGTGTCAGACCCCGATTTTAGCATTACCAGAAGGTACTAATGATTTTGTGGTTTATTGCGACGCTTCATATTCGGGTTTGGGTTGTGTCTTAATGCAAAGGGATAGAGTTATCGTTTATGCTTCTCGACAGTTGAAACCACATGAGAAGAACTATCCTACGCATGATTTAGAATTCGCAGCAGTTGTATTTGCCCTAAAACTTTGGAAACATTACTTATATGGGACTCGATGTGTTGTTTGTACCGATCACAAGAGTTTACAGTATGTGTTCTCTCAGAAAGAATTGAATATGCGTCAGAGACGATGGTTGGAATTGATAAAAGATTATGACTGCGAATTTAGATACCATCCGGGCAAAGCTAATGTGGTCGCCGATGCGTTAAGTCGAAAGGATACTCCTGATCGAGTTTTCTATTTAAAAGTAAATGTTTCCTCGGATTTGATTGGTCAAATTAAAGTTGTGCAACTTGAAGCATTGAAGGATCAGAATTTGAAATCCGAAATCATGTTAAAACGCAAGAACGAATTAGTTGATGATTCAAGGGGATTAAAGACGTATCAATCTCGTGTTTGGATTCCTTCTATTGGTGGTATTCGAGATTTGATTTTGAATGAAGCTCATAAGTCGAGAATGTCTATTCATCCGGGTAGTACTAAAATGTATAATGATTTAAAACCGTTGTATTGGTGGCCAACTATGAAAACCGACATTGCAAAGTTTGTGGGATCTTGTCATATTTGTGCTCAGGTCAAAGCGGAACATCAAAAGCCGTATGGGTCGTTAAAACAGTTGGAGATACCTGAGTGGAAGTGGGATCACATAACTATGGATTTTGTGACTAAGCTACCGCGTACCGCTCGAGGAAATGATATGATTTGGGTTATAGTGGATCGATTGACAAAGAGCGCGCATTTTCTTGCTACAAGTGAAACATCATCGTTGACTAAACTTGCTCAATTGTATGTTAACGAGATCGTTTCCAGGCATGGTATTCCCTTATCGATTGTGTCGGATAGAGATACTCGTTTTGCTTCTCGTTTTTGGCAAAGTCTACAACAAGAGTTGGGTACACAGGTAAACCTTAGCACAGCTTATCATCCTCAGACCGATGGTCAGTCAGAACGTACGATTCAAACTTTAGAAGATATGCTTCGTGCTTGCATTCTGGAATATGGAGGTTCGTGGGAATCACATCTCCCATTGGTTGAATTTACTTACAACAATTCGTATCATTCAAGTATTGGGATGCCTCCGTATGAAATGTTGTATGGTCGTCGTTGTCGCACACCTACATGTTGGTTAGAGGCAGGTGAGAAACAGTTTGCTGGGCCCGATATTGTACAAATAACCGCGGATAAAGTAGCTATTGCACGTGAGAAATTGAAAGCCGCAAGAGATAGGCAGAAACAGTATGCGGATCCTAAAAGACGACCGGTTGTGTTTACCGAAGGTGAATTAGTATATCTTAAAGTTTCTCCATGGAAAGGTGTGATTAGATTCGGAAAACGTGGAAAGTTAGCGCCTCGGTACATTGGTCCATTTAAGATTCGACAAGTTGTAAACGATCAGTCAATGGCATTGGATCTTCCTCCAGAGCTCTCTGGTATTCATGATACGTTTAACGTATGTTACTTGAGAAAGTGTAATATAGAGGATCAGTCACAAATTCTTCCATTGCAAGAGTTAAAGGTTGATCAAACCCAGAAGTTAGTAGAGGAACCAGTTGAAATTGTAGACCGAAAGATTACCAAACTTAGGAAGAAACAAATTCCTATGGTGTTAGTAAAATGGAGACATAGTTTAGGTTCCAACCTAACTTGGGAGATCGAGGAGTCGATGAAATCCAGATATCCTTGATTGGTTGATAGGGCTGAGATTTCGGGGACGAAATCTCCTTAAGGAGGGGAGATTTGTAACATCCTCTCCGGTAGCCTGGTATTTTTCTATTTATAATTGCGTATTTAATTGTTTTAAATAATTTTGCGATATAATTGTTTAATTGTAAAAGTTGGTGAAATAGGTCTTAGGACTTATTGTGGATAATGAAATATTGCTTGAATTAAATTATGAAAGTTGACGGTATAATAAAATAAATTTCCCGCAATTGATTTTTAGGTTCCAGTCAATAGATTTAGAACGGGTATGAAATAACCACAATGTTAAATGGTTAAAAAGATGGACCGATCTTCATTTAGTCACTTTACCAATTTATGGTTCTTTCTCATTCTCTTTCAAACAACAAACCTAAACCTAACCTAAATCAAGAAGCTTGAATCATCAAATTAGAAGAGTGAATCGAAGTGATGCATCTAATCATTCTTCTCATCACCTAGTGATTATCTTCTTGATTATCTATATATTGTAAGTAACTTTCTCATAAGCTCACATGTTAAAAATTTATTAGAAATTGATGAATTGCTTTGGGTGTTTGTGTTTTAAGATAATTACTTGTGATATGTGATGTTATGCGATGATCATAGTTGATAATATAGATTAAATCCAAGTTTTGATCTATGAATTAATGTAGTGGAAGATTTCAATTTGGGTTTCATGATTTGGATGTAAATCTAGCATCTTTGGAGGTTATTATAGTTGCTTAATGTTAATTAGATATCATATGAGGTTGTAGTAGCTTTATGAATCGAGTTTTTTGAGGATTATGCTCAAAAGTTGAAATTGTTAGTTTTTGGTTCGTGCATATTTCTTAGTTGCTGCTGCTGCTGTTCTTGATCTGCATGAGAAGCCGGCGGCTTGATGAGGCAAGCCGGCGGGTTCTGTTTAAAAGTAGGGAAGCCGGCGGATAAGAAGCCTAGCCGGCGGCTAAATGCATTTGGCCGGCGGGTCAAGGACCCTAGCCGGCGGGTAAAAATAGCTTTAAAACTCGTTTTATTTCTGGTTGCTCAAAATGCCTTAGAGCCGGCGTCCCAGGGTTGGGAACCGGCGGCTGGACGCGGAAGCCGGCGGCTTGGTGGGTTTAGCCGGCGGCTAAGTGAGCCCAGCCGGCGGCTTCTGGCTGTTCCAGGGCATTTTATGTTAGTTGTTAAAACACCTTTCAATCATTATTATATGATAATTAAATGATGCATTATGATTGAATATGCATGGTTAGTAGCTAGTAATCTCGATGTTTATATTAATGAGTTCCAAATGTGTTGAACTTTTATAAGTTATATTTGGGCGATTTCGATTACTAACTTTTTATTGGTGATGAATCTCAGATCCTTTGAAAGACAAAGTTGCCCCGAGAATCTGAGTAGTTGAGGACGAAGGTATTGGTGAGTGGATTCAAAACTCACCGTTTGGCTTAGTTGAAATCATTTGATTACGAAGAGTAAACGTAGACTTGATTATTGAGTTGATTAGTTGTATTGTTGTTCATATGCCTATATATGCCTTGTGTGGCCTTCGGGCATTGTTGTTAATGAAGTCAACGAGTTGATGAACTGTTGGTTGGGCTAGTGTGTTGTTGTGTGAATGGTACAGGGATGTACTTCATTTGTTGTGTGTGCTGAACTGTACCTAAGTATAACGAACACTAGCTATCGGTCTCGTCCGTTATGGCCATACGGATATGTTTGGATAAGTGATCTTGGGGAGCCGCCCGGGTACTAAGGTTATCCCCGGATCCGCCGATCCTCATTAAGTTGTTGTTGACTGTTGAGTTGCGAATATTTGTTGTAGTTAATTGGTTTAGCTAAGTTGAATGTGGGGTGTTGGATTTACTCACTTAGCTATGTGCTAATCCCTCGTTGTTACTTCCTGCAGACTTTTGTTTTGTGCATGCGGGTGGGTAGCAGGAAGTTCAAACCTTGGAAGCATGGAATGTTTGATATTCAAGCTACTCTGATTATTTTTGTAACAACTCAGTTTAGTTTATATAATACCCCGACATGCTAGTCTTTTGAACAAGTTTTAAATCGTAGTAACTTAATCATCTAAACTGTTTTGGTACTTTGGAAAAATATGTAATGAAGTAATGTGGTTTATTTACTTACGCTTCCGTATTATCTACAATATTATTACTGTGGAATGAGGGGTGTTATACTATGATACTGCCATGGAACACCAGAGGTATGTTCAGCAACTAAATCTCTACAACACAAAGTATACCATTCCTGAATTTAAAACTGATCATCCACTTGAGAGGCAAGCTGCTATGATGTATATACGATCGGTTTTTTATGATGTTCAAGAAGATTTTGTAGCCAGCTACAATGATTGTCAGGGAGTGAGTGAAGAAAAGTTTGAAAATACAGTGATCAGAAACATCAAAGATCAAGAAACTGGAAGGATATATAAGGTATGGTTTACTTAAAATGCAGTTTACTTAAAATGAAGCAAAAAACATATTATAAAATGCAGTAGTTTTTGGTCTTAAAATGCAATTAATCTAGTTGACATTTGTTTATTTGTTTTCATTTTTGAAGGTTGTTTACAAACCTTTAGAGATTATAGCTGAATGTACCTGCAAGAAGTTTGAGTTATATGGCTTATTGTGTCGACACATTTTTTATGTGTTCCGTCTTGAGAACCTGCAAGCATTCCCCAAAAAATATGTTCTTTTTCGATGGTCTGTTGAGGCGATACCCGATAAGGAGGGAGATTTGGAACAACCTCAAGTACCAAAAACAACTCTAGATGGAATAAGAGATCTGCAACAGATTGTGGAGGAAACTGCAAACATGTTGGTGCATAATCCAGAGAAGTTTGCCAAATACAGAGAACAATTGCTTGAAATTTTTGAGGAAACTAGAGCTGAATTCCCGACAACAACACCAATGGACAAGTCTCAAGCTATTTGTTCGTTTTTGGGTGTTAAAAAACCTGAAAACCACAACATTAAGAACCCTGATGACATTAGAACTAAAGGACGCCCAAGTGGAAAATCAAAAGCTAATGTTGCGATGGATAAAGTCAAGAAGAGGAAAAATCAATGTCAAAAGTGCAAGCAATATGGACATAATAGCAGGGGTTGTACAAGAATTCTTGAAGAACTCCTGAAAGTACAACAGTAGGAGATGTGGGAAATAATGTCACTGAGTCTTTGTTGAGGGTTTTTGAAGATTTTAAATTTTTAGATCAGTCATTGATTTTTTATGGTTGTTTTACTGCATTTTATTGTTTGAGTCACTGCATTTTAGTCTTTTTTATACGAATGATTGAACTTTATATTTTTGTGTTACCGCATTTTATACTTTTGAGACGTTTACTATCATTAATACTTTGACATACACTTTTTTTAAAAAAGTAAAATGTAGTGTTTTTTATCTTTGTTTTGATGTTACATAATTTTTTATATTGTGTTTTTTTTACACAAATTTACTGCATTTTAAGAAGAAATTTGAAGGTTTAAAAATGCAGTGCCGGTAAAGTGCAGTAAAAATAATAATTGTAAAATGCATTGATTATGAGTGAATTTTTTATCTTAAAATGCAGTAAACAAATTATATCCACGAAACTTATATTAAAAAGAAGCAAACGTCATAAAATAAGTTGTTTTACAATAACCACGTCATAAAATAACCACGAAACTTATCTTAGTTGAGGGTTTTGAAGATTTTAAATTTTAGATGAGTCATTGATTTTTTATGGTTGTTTTACTGCATTTTATTTTTTTGAGTCACTGCATTTTTAGTCTTTTTTATACGAATGATTGAACTTTATATTTTTGTGTTACCGCATTTTATACTTTTGAGACGTTTACTATCATTAATACTTTGACATACATTTTAAAAAAAAAAGTAAAATGTAGTGTTTTTTTAACTTTGTTTTGATGTTACATAATTTTTGATATTGTGTTTTTTTTACACAAATTTACTGTATTTTAAGAAGAAATTCGAAGGTTTAAAATGCAGTGCCGGTAAAATGCAGTAAAAATAATAAGTGTAAAATGCATTGATTATGAGTGATTTTTTTCTCTTAAAATGCAGTGAATTTGGCCCGCTGCTCCTACTCGGAATTTTTTTTGCTGTTTTAATTATTGTTTGTAAGCAAAAATCACAATAAATAAAACAATGATTACGTATATCACATTCACTTTTATAACCATCAAGTATACTAGAAAATACTTCAAATTAACATAGATTACCACATAATACTACAAATTACAAGTCTTTAACATTCTATGTTTTAGAGTTAAGTACGACATATAAAAAATATTCAAATTAAAGTATTTAGACTGAAATAAGTTGTTTTACAATAACCACGAAATTTTTTGAGATAAACTGGAACAAACACAATATATGCAATTGTAACCTTTTTCCACAAGAGATGTGTTCGTTTTTTCAAGCACCCAACGCATTTGTGATACGTTTCTTGATTTTAGCTTTTGCAGCTTTTTGGTGCTTTAACCTCAGATTATTGTCCAATCTGTCGTATTCTTTCACCTTATCACGAGTGTGGTCTGCAATATCGTTGAAATCAGATAGCAGAATCTTCGCTAGATGTTTTCTCCTCAGATCATTCAACTGTGATTGCTGGCCATCATCTTCAGTATTCAACTGGGTATCAAAATCAGATAGCACATTCCCCTTGTAGCATTCCATGTGACGTATCACAAATATACCACAATCCACAACGTTTTTCTCAGTTGCCCAACCTATGTTTAGTATCTGTATTTCCTTGGTCATTAACTCAAATGCGCATGGCAGTTTTGCTTTTACTGCCAAGTACTTACAAAACTTTGACCTCTGCATTAATGACATAAAATTCAGTGAGGCTGCAGTGAAAACTCAGTGATGTTGTTGGAGTTTATATAAAATGCAGTAAGGATGTACTGAGTAAAAGAGAGTTTATAGTAAATATGAAGATGCATCATTAAGCACGAAAAATGAAAGAGTGTATTATAAAACGAACTTACCAACAAGTTGGGAAGGTTACCGTAGCGTTTGAAAATAGTTTTTTGATTATCAACTTCCTCATCAGTCATCTTAATGTTATCAATGATATCTATCCTAAGATCTTTTAGATTAAAGCAAACCAGGTAGTAATGGTTTTTGGTTGATCTTTTGGTTTCTGAAATCTTCAAATTTGGGAAGAACACCTAGAGAAATATCATATATGAAATACTTTCAGAGAAAAAGAAGTTACACAAAATATAAACTGAAACAAATGGTTTTCATATTTAAAAAATTATAACACGTACCAGGTTAACCTTTTTGTAATTTCCATGCGGTGTTTGCAGCACACTTAGCGTACAGTTCTCATTAAATGTTTCGTCTGTAACAGTTTGGTCTCTATATAGACTTATAGCATCGTACGTCTGAAAAAATTAAAAGAAATTAAAAATTAAGGAGTAGTTTTCAGGAGTTACAGAAAATATTAAAATTAAAAAGATTATATACCAGTGCTTGTGTATTACAAAACACACGTCGGAAATTTTTGAAAACGTTGCGTCTGTTTTCCTTGTAGTTAAGAATCTGGGCCCAAACATCAATAATTGACGATGCTATCGTGAATCCGGGATACAAAGTTTCAAAGACATAAAGCTCGATAACATAAGCATGAGTTTGAAAGAAAACGGAACTGCATAAATGAATTTCATATGATAGTTAATAAATTTTATGAACCTTGTAGTTAAATAATTAAAATCAGTATATGTTTTTTTTACCTCGCGGGGTGAGATGCACTAAAAATGAATCGTGCAACTCTTTCTTCATCTGTTGTTCTCTTAGAAGTCAAACATATCTCCCTTTCAGCAAAAGGTGAGCACAGAAATTCAGATACCTTCACGAACCTTTTTTCATTATCAATTAGGACTTCCGTTTCATCCTCCTTGTTTGGTTCAACACAACCACGTTTTCGGGTTCCAGCCTATTTTCCCTTCCTCTGTTTGGCAACTACTTGTTGATTTTCCTTGAAACTTCCAGCAGGGAACTCCATTTGCAATGGCTGAGCATCCACAATTGTCGTGATGTCTGGAATCTGTTTTGAACATTTGGGAGTGTAAGATTCAGCCAATTCTTTTAGCTTTTGATTCAAAGTTTGTTTTTTTGTGGTTACCGGTGAAGCAGTATGAGTAACTGATGCGATTGGTGTATGATAGCCATCGTTAACCAAGGTTTCTGATTTTCTCTTTTTAGTTTTCTCCGCAAATGATCCCGATTCATCTTTCTTCTCCATAGATAACTTATTTCCCTTATTTTTCTTATTCTGCTTCTCAGATTCTTCCTGTCTTTCACTCACCACAGTTAGTTCTTTGTTACCAACTACTGGAACAATAGCTAGACAAGGAACCTTTGGGTCTTCTGCCATTCCAGACTGTGTTCTCTTTGATTGATCAGCTTGTTGCTTTACTGTTGCCAAAGTTGCAGCTGCTTCATGTTCCTTTTGTAGCAAGTCATCATCAAGGTGTGTTGTTTTTACAACAGGTGTATTAACAACTCCAGCAGAATCGGGTACTTCGGTTGGTTTTTCTTCATCTGCTTGTAAAAACGCAGAAGTATTCAATAAACTGCCTACGAAATTGTCCATATTTGGCGCATTGTAACTATCTTCAATATCACCACCGGTATCATCATCCATTTGTGAAGCATCAACCAGATCTTGCAACTGCAATTATAATGCAAAAATAGTATTTAAAATACAAAAAATATTAATCCATGCAAAAAAGAGTATCAGAGGAGCAGAGCTCTCTAGAGGAGCATGGAGGGCAGGAATAAAATGCAGTCAATTATGCTTAAAATGCAGTAATTTATGCTTAAAATGCAGTAAAATATGCTTAAAATGCAGTAAATTATACTTAAAATGAAGTGGATCAAAAAATAAATTGTTGGAGTACTAACCTTGTAGACATCATTTACCATACCAGGTTCATTGTAACTATCTTCAATATTACCTCCGGTATCACCATCCATTGATGAGGCATTAACCAGGTTTTGCAGCTGCAATTAAAAATGGAAAAATGGTATGTAAGATGCAGGAAATATTAATTTAGATTTATTACATTTAAATATTTTTAATTTTTTGTGTAAGATACAGTGAATTTAAAATAAATACAGAAGTACTAACCTTGTAGACATCATTGTCATGATTCTGAGATATATGCAACGTTTCTTCAAAATTAGTATTCACATCAGCAAAAATATCTTCTTCATCTTGCAAATGATATTCGTTGAAGATTGATTTAGCATTGTTAGTATCTTTAGAAACATTCTTTGGAGATTGCTCACACTTTTCATTTTGTTGAATTGTATCACTTGCAATTTCCTTAACCGACACATTTGATTCTTTTTGACTATCTTCCTTTGTTGAATAGTCAACGATTCGAACAGGATTGACTTGTTTACCTATGTTTCTTGTAGTACCAACATTTTCAATCGTATTCTCATTTACTTCAACTATTGGTCCCAGATCAGTATCAGCATTTGTTTTGTTGTTTCCATCAACAACATCAGCAGAGGTACCAACATGACCAGCATTAACCAATGTATTATATCCATCAACTTCACCAACATCTCTGAAATTTCTATAGAGATCAACCCTAATACTCTGTAACTTGTGCAACTCTTGGTCACTGGGATGGTTAGCTATTAAAGCATTTAAACTTTCATCAACATGTTTTTTCAGATTTTCAATTCCCTTTAGGTTTTCTTTGATTCTCCTTTTATCATCCTGTGAATAAATAAATGAATTCAATTAATTTGTTAAATCGTATAATAACATTTTAAATCATAACAATGTTTTTAGCAGACTCATTATGTGATTAGATAAGGTATTCGGTTACCTTCAGATATGTATCTCCAATTACAAATTCATCTCCTTCAGCTTCTGTATGCATAGTCTCATTTTTATTAGTGGATGTTTGATTTATACAATTTGAAAAATACTTTACACAACAAGTTTTTTGATGTAGTCTCAAATATTACCTTTTGCAGTAACAGTTTTCCTCTTCTTAGAAGGCGTCTTCTGTTGGATTACATCCTCCAATCCATCAACAACTCTTACATGATCAAGCCCAAAACCTCCTTCTTTTATCTCTCTATTTTGGCGTTCCTTAAGTTTCTCAGAATTCCAACTACTCAAATATGGCTTCAATGTGTTGGCTTCATCATCTTTCAAGAGTGTAGAGTTGACATATAGAAGCTTTAAACAAAAGTAAAAGAAAACATCAAGATATTATGTTTGTTTAACATAATTATATAAAAACAAAGGTAAGTAACAAACAGATTACTTACCACCATTGCAAGCAGCGGGCCATTGAAATGATCTTTGATTTTAAACTTTTTCCGGCACGTAATCATTGATTCCAACAGATATCCACACCAATCCAAACCTTTGATATCCTCATCTTTTTCTGGTATGCACTGTATTATTGTCTGGTTTACACATCCAGCCTTGGTGCACTCAATCAAAATACTTGTAGCCATAACAAGGAAGTTCAACCTAAACAACCTATCAGCTTCCTTTTTTAAACCCATAATCCCTTCAAGAGGTTTAATTGGGTAAGCTTTAATCGGTTTTTCACATTACTGTTTCCGGAAAGTTTGAACAACTGGATCATTACCAGACGATCTATCTTTCGTTTTTATCTTCTTGCCTCCCATTGGCAATCCAAGTGTATCATGAATGAGTTCTTTAGTTACCTTAATTGACCTACCATTTGGTAACTTAAACTTACAGTTCTCAGGGTCAAATATATATACAACGAAACCACCAAGTGCAACAGGGACAAAATCAAAGTCATATGCACCGTCAAGCAAGCTACCGAACCCCATGTCCCTTATTGCTTGTTGTTGATTTGGATTTGTTGCAATGATCACATCATTTAGCCATTTCAGTGAATGCCTGGCTTCAATTACTATATGATTTGGTACTGCTACATCTTTTTTGTATCCCTTTTCCTGTATATTATAATAGTTTTTTTATTTAAATTCCATAAAATCAAAAATTAGATAGCATATATGTGTAGTTAAAAATATATATCAGTTTTAAAACATGATCATCACAATGAGAACAATATGAACAAAATGCAGTTATTGTATATGATTAAATTATAACCAACAGAGGAACATTATAACACTATGTGTAACATTTTCTAACATTATAAACAGTAACAAACATGAAAGAGGAATCAAACCTTTGTTTCTCTTTTTATCAACATCTTCTGGTATATTTGTTGAATCGTTGTTGATTTCGTGATCCTTTTCAACATCTGACTCACTTCGATGTTTTCGTTTGCTTTGTCTAGTGGCTGCAGAAAATGATTTTCAAAAACAGCATCTTAAATTAGAAAATTACAACACAATATCGACGAAGTGTTGTATGTAATAAATTATGAAACAACTTACAAGTAATGATTTCTTTCGGTTTCTTCTTAGATTTTGCATTTGAAGTTTTTTTACCAGATTCTGGTGTTTTCACTAACTTCTTGTTAACCATTCTTTTCGCTGTGGCAGATTCCACGAACAATTTAACAATAACGACGAAGGAAGAACGTAGTTGCGCTAAGTTTTCTTACTTATTGTAGTTAGGGTTTTGTTTTGTATGTAGGGAGTGAATTGAAGTGTGTGTTGTGTGTGTGTTGTATTTATATTCATTATATGTCAGGGTAAAAAGACAGTTATGTTTGTTTTTTTTACCAAAATGCCCTTTAATAAAATGCACTAATGTATTATAAAATGCAGTTGAAATTTGTTTTTTATTATGACAAGTATTCTTAATAAAAAAAATTTTTTATTACTATTGATTGATTTTTTTTCAAATAAATATTTTAGTAAAGTGTCAACCAAGGATAAGAGGAGAAGGTTTGAACTTGTTTTTTGAGAAGGAGAAGGATGCCAAAATTAATGCATTTTAATAACAATTTTGAAGGTTTTAAAATGCAGTGTAGCTAAAATGCAGTAAAAATTATAGTTGTAAAATGCAGTATTTGTTAAAATGTAGTACTTATTTTTTTGTAAGATGCAGTGAATCTAATTGACATTTTTTTTTTTTACTTTTTTTTTAAAATACAGTGAATTTTGATAAGATGCAGTTTATAAATGTTGATAAGATGCAGTCTATTTTTTTTTTATTTTTTTATTTTCAAGTGAAATGTATTTTTTGTGTTTTATACTAAAATGCAGTGTGATTTCAATAAAATGCTATGTGATTTCAATAAAATGCAGTAAGTATATGTCTCAAATTTCACTGTTTAAAGTTAAAATGATTGATTTATTTTCAACTGAAATATATTTTTTGTGTTTTATACTAAAATGCAGTGTGATTTCAATAAAATGCAGTAAGTATATGTCTCAAATTTCACTGTTTAAAGTTAAAATGATTGACTTATTTTTAATATTACTTTTTTTTATTGAAACTTGACATATAAACTAACAAGGATATTAACTAGCACAGCATTTATATGTTTTTTCAAACCACAAAATAGACTTTTACACATAAGTATTTTCCTACAGACAAACAACCATTACCAAAAGATAAATGTAATAGTATTTGTTTCAGACGTACTTTGTCACCCACAGCAAAATAAACTACGAAACACATAAATTGTTTGAAAAAATTCACAAACCACCAAACACATAACGCTTTTCACCAACAATCAAACTTTTCACCCAGCAACGATGTTCCTCTTGAGCGAACGCTTGCCGATATTCAACTTTGAGTTCTTCTTGTATATCATCCTGACTTCCTTGTCTAGCTTATCATAAGCCTTGACTTCATCTTTGACATGTTGCAAATCATCATTGAAGGGAGATAAAAGGATCTTTGCCAAGTATTTCTTTCGCAAGTCTTCAATCTGCTTTTTCTGGGCAGTAACTTGACTATGGAATTGGGTCTTGAATTCCTTGATGCTTGTACCTTTGTAGCTTTCCATGTGTCTCATCAAGAAAATCCCACAATCCACATAGTTTTTTTTGGTTACCCATTCAATATCAAGAATCTTGATCTCTTTCACCATTAACTCAACAGTGTTTGTGTGCTTCTCGATCTTAACAAGATATTCACAAAACATTCTTCGCTGTAGTAACCAACAAAGTACATTAAAATACTAGAAATAATTTATATATATATATATATTGTTATTGTGCAGTTTAACAATATTTATGAGATACTTACAAGAGTGTTAGGCAAGTTCCCATATCTTGTAAATATATCAGTATTATCTTTGATGATGTCGATGATGTAAATTCCCGGTACTTTCAAGTTAAAGCAAATAAGATAGTAATGGTTGATCACACTTTGATTCTTTACTTCAAACGGCATCACTATGGGGAAGAAAACCTGAACAACCAGCATATACATTTCATATTGATTTAGTCAAAATAAGGTTTCTTTTTTTTTTTTTTTAACAGAACAAAATTTTTTAAAGAATTTTAGATAAATTGAAATTTATTTCAAAATTACCACATCAGTATCACTAAAGTTGGTTTTTGAAGCTTGCTTCAGACTTGATTTCACACTCTTCTCGAATTTTGTTGAAACAACTGTTTGGTCTAGAGCTGGATTTATATCATTGTATGTCTGCATAAACAAGTACATTTGTTTGAGCAACTGTTTTGTTTTTTTACACAAGTAAAAGGTATTATGTTATAATAATCTTTTCAAAAGTAATAAATTTACCATAGTTTCGGTATCACAGAAGACACGACCACATTGAACAGTTGACTCTCGATCAGATTCTTCATAATTGAGGATCTGTGTCCAAACATCTATTACTTCTTGCTGTACTGGAATTCCATTATACAAGCTTTCCAAAGATTGAAGATCCAGATTGCACGCAAAATTCTTGAAGTAAACCGCCCTGTTTTTTTTTTTTTTTTTAAAAAGTATACGAAATATACATAAGATGCAGTAAACTTATATAAAATGCAGTAACTAATTTATTGTTTTTGTAAGCATATTAAAAAACTTACTTCATAGATTGTTTTGCACTGAAGATTAATCTACACAATCTCTCTTCTTACACTGTTATCTTCGAATTGACGCAAACCTCCTTATCAATATACGGAGAGACAAGGTCATCAGATATATTCACAAACTCGGTCTTACCATCAACCTCGACTTCTACTGTTGTATCTGTCATAAAATTAACCTTCTTCTCAGCTTTCTCATGAAGGTTGACGTTCACTTCAACAGTTTTAGCTGGAATTGGTAGATTTGTTGGAGGTTTAAAACTTTTGCTTATTGGAAATGGATTAACAGGTTTTGGAAGATCTTTTGGAAACTCTAGTTTCAGTTTAGGCGGACCAACTGAACTAACAGGTGCAGCTTGGGGTGAACCAACTGGACTTGGAGTTGCAAACGGGGCAAACATTGTTGAATGAGAAGAAGTTGATTTTGATGCAGTTTCTACTTCATTGTTCTTCATCTGCAATGTATCCGATGTTGATACTTGCTTTGGGAACAAATAGTCTTCGACGATCTTCTTCTCAACTCTTTTCTTTTCAGCTTCATTTTTCATATTTTCTTCGTCTATTTTCTTCTTCATATCTGATTCCTTTTGCTTCTGGATTTCATCAATCACATCCAACTTCTGAAGTCTGTTACGTATGATGTCATGATTTTTCTGTTCCTCTTGTTTCCTCTTTTCTAGATTTGCAGAAGCCAAATCTGCGGCTTGACAATGCAGAAAATCCTCATAATCTGAAAATGGTTTCCCAGCCGAGCCTATTTCAGGATCATTCACTACACAACCTTGATCCTCGGTTTGAACTGTCTGATCTCTAACTAACGCAGCTTCTTGAAAAGCTTGTTGTAACACAGTTGGGTCTGATATTTGTAAATTATCAGGGGATATCCCCAAATCAAATGTTGGGAAATCATTGTTATTCAATTTCCTTCGTTTCACTGTCCCAATGTAAGATTTTTCTTGATATTGCAGCAGTGATGTACCCACTTCAAAGTTTTCAAGACCACCATTTTTCTCCAATTCATCCTTCTCACATACCGTCACATCTTCCTTTTTTTTGTCAGTTTCATCAAGATGTTCTGTCTCTTCTCCGACATCCAATGCAGATTTTTTAGGTGCTGTTTCAACCACGTTTGGATTTTCAGAAGTACCCTCAGTTGGATTTTCAGAAAATGTGCTTTTTACTGCACATAACGGCTAAACAATCAGTATTGATGATTCTGGCTTCTTTGATGACTGCCCAATTTTTGTGACATGACGAGATGTTGGTGATAAAATCTCGTTATCAGAATCAGGTGCATATTCCTTCTTTAAAACACTTGTAACATCAAAAATTGAGTTTCTTTCGACTGCTAAATCAAGAAGTTCTGGATCAAATGGATTAGATGACATCAAACTCTTTATACAGTTATCAATGTGCTCTTTATATTTTCGAACACAAACCAGATTTCATTTGATCATCATTTTAGAATCCTGTAATATACAATGTAAGAAAGTTACATACTCTTAAATTTTAGAATCAGGTGCATATTGAATTTTATACTCTTTTTTTTCTGATAATAATTCATCACAAAAAACTTTTGTACATATGAATGAATATACAATGTAAGAAAGTTACATACTCTTAAATTTTCATCTCCAATCTCAAAAACATGATCTGAAGGAGAGTCATCCATGTGTTCTAACTGTCTTCCATCGAAATCTGTGTAAAAAAAAATTCAATTGCCAAATTTTTTTTTTCGTATGTTTTAAAATGCAGTTGTCTAATTTATTTCAAAAATAGATAACAATGTTATATGAATATCAAATAATTTACCCATTTCTTTACTTCTCTTTCTCTTTTTTCCAGAAGAATCACTCATCTCCTCTACAGATTTCACTAAATCTTCTTCATATCCTTCAAGAATTCTCACATGCTGTAAACCAAAACCGCCACTCTCTATCTCTTCATTTTCACGAGATGTTAAAGTAACAGAATTCCAATTCCTGATTCCTGGATACATTCTTGCAGCTTCCTCATTTCCAATTGTTGTACAATGCACGTAGATCAACTACAAAGGTAAAATTTCAGTAAACATAAATTTCAGAAACCTGCCACACAATGGTAACTTTATATTACATTATTAAAAACTTATACTTACCACAAGGATCAACAAGGGACCATCAAAATGGTTTGTAGGTTTAAAGGTCGTAGTCATCCTCACAATTGAATCCAAAATGTAACCACACCAGTCATAATGAAGTATGTCTACATTGTTGCAGTCAACCAGAGGTATAATCGATTCATTGATAGATCCACTTGGGCAACACTCGATTAGCAAAGTCGTTACCAATGCAAGGAAACTTAGCTTGTACCATCTATCACCCTCTATGTAATCCACCATCCAGTCATGAAGTCGATTGACAATGATTTTTTCTTTGCCTTTAACTTCAAAATGTCTTCTGAATTCCTCAATCACCTCTGGACCTCCTCTTTGTGGATTGTAAGTATCAAATTTGTAATTTGTAATCGGCAAGCCAACAACATCATGAATCAACTGTTTTGTCACTTTGATTGCTCTGCCATCCGGGAAGTACAAACGACATGTATCTGGGTCAAAGCTTTGCACAACAAAAAGGCCTAATTTTAAAGGCACTGTGTCATAGTCAAAGCAGTCAAGCAACGGTCTGAATCCTAGGTCTCTTATAAGTTCCTTTTGCTTTCCAGTGGTGGACTTTAGTACTGATTTTAACCAACGTGGCGAAGATCTACCCTTTATCTTACCAAAAACAACCTTCTTTGCAGTTCTTTTTCTTTTATTTGTTGATCTCTTCTTCTCAACTTCAACTTTTATACTTTTTAATTTGGTGGACTTTTTGTGAGCACTTTCTTTCACTGATTTATTTAAGAAGTGTACTACATCAATGATATCAGACAAAAATATTACTAACAGGACATAAAATGCAGTAGCAATATTTTAAAAATTAAGTAAAACAAGTGGTAGTAAAATAATGATGTTCACAACTTTAATAAAATATAGTTGCAAGTGATTTCAAGTATGTAAAGAAATGTTTGTTTTATATCATTTTGTAATTTTACAGTCAAACTACTAAAATGCGGTTAGCAACACAAAAGATATAGTAACACAACTTCATTATTGTAGTAGCAATATTTTTTAAAAAATTAAGTTGAGTTGATTTGTGGCAATTAGACAAAAATATTTATTAACAGGACATAAAATGCAGTAGCAATATTTTAAAAATTAAGTAAAACAAGTGGCAGTAAAATAATGAGGTTCACAACTTTCATAAAATGTAGTTGCAAGTGATTTCAAGTATGTAAAGAAATGTTTGTTTTATATCATTTTGTAATTTTACAGTCAATCTACTAAAATGCAGTTAGTTGTTTGAATATGCACAAAAGATATAGTAAGACAACTTCATTATTGTAGTGTAATAGAGAGTTTTTAAAAACAAAGATAAACTTTCCAAGAGTCATAAAATGCAGTTATCTATATTCAAGATGCAGTAGAATATTTAATATTATTAAGAATTCCATTTTAAAGTATAAACTACAAAATCAACTGTCATAAACACGTTAAAATCATCAAAATAACAATGTTTAGATGTAGCATCATACACTTTAGCTTTGATTCTTAACATTTTTACAGATCTAAAATCATGCAGATATAAAAACAGATTTTTATATAAAACAAGTATATACCTCTGGATACCGATTCTGCTTCATCGCTACCTTCCGATGTCAAGTTTACATGCATCGTTTGCTTCTTTTTTTTCTCTTCGAACCTGTAGCGTGTTCTTCTTTGGCTCCTACGTGTAGCTGATAAATAAAATCAAGTATTATAAGTAGAAAAAATGAAGAAAATAGTCACAAACCGAAGATTAAACATATTTTGATCGGAAACACTTACGAGTCGCATCATTTTTTGATATTTCTAAAGCATAATCTTGTGAAGCAGACAACGGTGTAGGTGTAAGTATTTTCGACATGATTAAATCATCAAAAAACTGAAACGATGATGATCGTCGACGGTGTTTGGACGGAAGATTTGAACGTCGTTGACGGATTTGTGATTTTTGATCCTTTTATTTGATTTTTAATCGACGATTTCTTTTGGATGAAGATGGTGTTTGCTTGTTGCAGTAGAGAGAGGGAGGGAAAAAAATCACAATAAAGTAGATGTTGACCGTTCTGACCGAATAAGATTGATGGAGTCAAAAGGATTTACACATTTGGTCCCTTGACCATATTATTTGCAGTCTCGTCCCTGTTGACTGGATTCATCTTTGCCGTTGGAATGGAATGGACGGTGGGGATGAGCTCTGCCTTTGCTGCTCCTGTAACACCCCCATCCCCTCTGAACCAAACCCATATGTTTTTGCATAATATGTTGGGTAAGGTTCAGAGGAGAAGGTATTACTTGAGGAGAAGGAGGAGAAGAATTTTCAAATTTTCATTTTTACCCCCTCCACCTTTTTAACAGTGTACACTACTCTCTCCTACTTTCTTCCTACCCACACCTCCCCTCCACCACCCACCACTAGCTGCTGCCACCCGCCGCCACCCGCCGCCTCCGTCACAGGTCGTCGGGAAAAAAAAAATTCAATTTTAAATTTTTTTTTTTTTTAAATTAAAAAAAAAATTCATAATTTTTTTTCCAATTTTTTTTACATATTATCACTTTGTACTGCATTTTATTATTTTTATTGCATTTTGTATATATGTTTAATAGATATTGTTCGCTTTTACTGCATTTTATTTATACACCTCAATCTTATATATATTATTTGTTTTTTACTGCATTTTAAGTTATACACAATATAATTTTTACTGCATTTTGTTAAAATTACACTGCATTTTATTATTATTCACTGCATTTTGCATATATTTCATATATTACATATTGTTTATTTTTTACTGCATTTTATATTATACATATGATCCATTTTTACTGCATTTTGTATGAAAGTATAATACATAATACTGTTTTTACTGCATTTTGCATATATTTATTTAGTACACATTGCTCGTTTTACTGCATTTTATATTATATATAATCTATTTGTACCGCATTTTGTTTTTTTACTGCATTTTGTTATTTTCACAGCATTTTATATTATACATAATCTATTTGTACTGCATTTTGTTATTTTCACTGCATTTTTTTATTTTTGCTTCATTTTTCATATATTTCTTTCATTATATATTGTTTGTTATTCACTGCATTTTGTATTTTACATATTATCGATTTGTACTGCATTTTATATTTTACATATTATCTATTTGTATTGCATTTTATATTAAAGTATAATACATATTGTTGTTTTTATTGCATTTTGCATATACATCATTTAGGACATATTGTTCTCTTATTACTGCATTTTAGATTATATATATTATCCATTTGTACGGTATTTTGTTGACGTCGGGTATAGAAGATGCGGTAAATTATATAAAATTTTTAGTTAATTAACAATAATATACAAAATGCAGTGAAAAAAACGTATAGTTTTATTAAAAATACAGTAGGAAAAGGAATACTATATCTAATAAAAGATTTATGGGAAAAAAAATTTGAAAAAAAAAAATTTTGAAAAAAAAAAATTTTGAATAAAAAAAAATTTTTTGGAAAAAAAAAATTTTTTTGAAAAAAAAAATTTTTGAAATTTTTTTTTTCCGGCGGCCGAAATTCGGCGGCGGCCTGCGGCGGCTGGCGTCAGTCAAGTGGTGGCAGCAAGTGGTGGGGGTGGTGGGTGGTGGTAGGTGGGGTTGGAGGAAGAAGAAGGTAAGAGGGAGAAGAAAATAAAGTGGAAGGGTTAAAATGTAAAAGTCTAAATAGTGGAAGGGGTGTGGAGTGAAAATTAATGTTATGTTTTTTTTTTTTTTAACTAATACCCTTATTTTTGAAAGTAATTACAAAATTGCCACCCCTTTTAACCATTGATCCAACCCAAAAGATCATCCAATGGCCACAAATAAAACTTCTCCTCCTTCTCCTCATATGACCCCTTCCCCTATGATCCCCAATCTAATATGTTTATATATGTTTTCTTATTCTCAAATTCTTAATTATAAACGTGCATTAACGTACTATATTTTTTAATCGTTTTATATACTCACTCAAAATCTCATTTGATTGGCTGAAATAGAAAGTGATCATGAATTTATTTAAAGACAACCGAAAATAAAAAAACGAACATATACATTGAGATGGATATAGTATTAACTAATTTTCTCTTGCCCTCAATTGAGCTCACTTTCTTATTTTCATAGTGTTTTATCACTTTATGAGTTTATTGACGGTATATTTTTGTAATAGATCGAAATGTAATCGCTAATTATCTTGCACGTTATTAACTTTACGTTATTGTAAACGTTATGCATTTTACTAATCTTAGAAAGGTTAATATATATTGCTAGGTACTAGGTATAACACCCCTCATTCGAAGCCAATTTTTTTTTTTTTTTTTAAACACTGGAAGCGCAAGTCCTTATATTATTAATTTACATAACAAAATCCACACATAACATAAGTTAGATTGTTTCAAACATTATACATAACTGGGTGTTATAGAACCTTTCAAAACATAACACAACATTAGTTTAAAACATGGTCAGAGTGCACCATCGTCAAACATTCCTTCAAACCAAACCTTCTTACTCAAAACATAACCTGCAAGAAGTAGAGTGGGGGATTAGCACGAAGCTAAGTGAATAGACAAGCAATTAACAGTCTAACTCAGCTTAACAATCTGTTTACAACAATTAACCATCAACACACAAACAACTTAGAGGATCGGTGGTCCTTGAGGAACCTTCATTGCCGCGGTGGTCCTCCAAGTAACACTTATAACCAACTACAGGTCACATAGTGGTTTTACCGATAACTCATTGCTATCTTCAATCAACATAGGATCCATTCACAACATATGTTCACAATTCCTACGTTGACTAACCTATAGCAATCAAGTCCAACAATGGTTGACCTCCCATCACATCATGCCTCAAAGGCCAAGTATCACATAGTCACACGTGTCAAATCAGACTAACAGTCTATAATCATCATAACCAGGTTTACTCGTAGTAACCAAATATGTTACACCAATTTACACTGAGAGTCACAAGTCCACTCACCTGAGTATCACAGGCTCCAAACTCAGAGTTCTTATATTACTGAGTCTTTGGTTGATCTGAAAACACAACAGAATCACAATCAGGAACTCCTTCCATAATCGTACATTTTATTTAAATTGTCACATTAATTCAATAACAATAAGCATACCAAATATCAAGTACAATTTAGTATTACAGCAAACTATCATACTTATACTAGTCACAATTATAAGTAATAAGGCTAACACATGTGTTTACTTGTTAAAACTCAAAATTCAGGAAAACAGGGGAGTAGCCGCCGGGTTCTCCTACTACCCACCGGGTAGTAGAGCTAAGCAGTCGGGTAACCCGCAAATCAACCGGGTGAATTGCAATTTGGTGGTAACATAAGCAAAATGAGTTTTAAAGCCTACACAAGCCGCCGGGTTACCATTTTAGCAGCCGGGTTCTAAACTTGGGCACACTACCCGCCGGGTAAGGATAGTACCCCCCGGGTACTATCCATCTTCCAGCGATTCCCAACCAGACCACAAGTAGATCCGAAAATCACATATCCAACCCAGCAACTTAGTTTCTTTTAACTTTAATACATCAAATGACTTTCATAATCATCATAGAACATCAAGCATCTACCTTTCAAACTTCACTTCTATTCTAAATCATTAACCTATCTAATTAAGCATCAAAATCATACATAAACTTACTAAATTAAGCAAGAATAGCACTTACAATTTGAGGATACAAGATGTTGATGATGAAACACTTTAATCACAGCTTAATAATTCAAGTTCTTGATCTTTTATTTGTGTTTAGGTTGGTAGGTTTTTGGTTTCAAAGTTTTGAAGTTTATACGCAACTTCCCTTTTTTGGAAGGTTTAAATAATAAGTCGGTCTAACCTTTTTAACCGACTCCGTATCCACTTAAAACTAGTCCCCTTTCAACATATTGTCTGGAACCTAGAAACCATTCACGATTCCAATAATTTTATTTTACCTTTAACTATAGAAAGTTAAAACAAATAATAATTTACTAGTCACAATCACTCAATTGAGTACAAATTTCCTAACATAATAAATAACAATTTAAAACTAAGAAAATTTACCAGAATACCCTTGGGTCCTTAAGACGCATGTTACACTAGGGGTGGCGGGTTGGTCAAGTTGATCGGTTCGGGTTATCGGGTTGGCGGGTCAGAACTAGTCGACTCAAACCCGATCTAATTTTAAAAAACGGGTTGAGTATTTCAACCCAACCCAAAACCTGCTAACATGAACCTGACCCTGGTAACCCGTTTATAATATAAAGTCAACAGATTTTCGAATCAGTACGTTTCAACTAATTTGTCAGTATCAGGTCAAATGGGTCACATGAGTCAGTCTCTACTTTTATAATTTGTACTAATGAGCATAAAAATGTTTATAAAATATTTAAAAGATCATATTCCTTACTATTAATATTAAAATATCATTACACACTTTTAAGGTATTAGATTAATATTAAACCATTTTTATTTTTAACTACATTTAAAATTTATTTGGGTTATCGGGTCAACTCAAAATGACCCAAACATGACTAAAAAATAGTAGGTCGGTGGGTCTCGAATTGACGGGTTCGCGGGTCAAAAAACCACTACCTAACATGCTTATATATTTTCGAGTCATTTTCGTGTCGGATTTCAGGCTGTGTCGAAAATTGTCGGCCCTAATAGTTACTATCTAGCTACCTATTACAGTCTTACTTATTGATAATACTAGGTAATATTATATGCTAATTTAATTATTAACAAATAGTATAAATATTTACCACTATTTAATTTGTATTTGTATAAAAATGTTGAATAATTTTGGATTTAAATAAGGATTATGAAGATGCTTATTTGAATATAATTCAAACTTTGACTCAATTTTTTTAACAATATATTTACCGGCCAGCATTTTTCTTCGCGCTCGGTTAACTAATACGGAGTAACTACTAATCTACTATAACTACAATACTCCTTATATCATGGGTTATGTTGTTAGTCAAGTGTTTGTCATACACAGGAATAAAATAAAATATAATATAATTAATATAGTTTTCGTGTACTTATATACATACATAGATATATATATGAATGAATGAAATAGCATCATCATCATCATATAACTCAACATTTATTCTTTTGTTTTTGGAAAATCCAATGGAGCGTTATGATCATGATCATGATCTTCGAACCAAAATCGTTCTGAATCCACAGGTTCCTTGATAATTTCTCTGTATCTATTTTTCAATATCGATCTTTACTTGGGTGTGGACTGATTTCAGTGATGTATCTAAAAATGCATTGCATGCATGGATTTAAGAATTTTGTTTTGAGTTTATGTAGGAAGGTGGTCCACTTGGATTGAATTTAAGGAAGTCGGAATCATTAGCCAGTATTATCGAAACGATTTTGACACAAGAGAATCAAAAGAAGGAATCTGCGTCTCCAAAATCTTGTTCTGAAAAGTTGAAGGCTTCACATATTCCTGCTATCTCTTTACAAATTGGTTCTTGGAAGGTATGCCAGTTTCTGCATATAAACTTTGTTTAATACTTTATTTACAATTTAATTACATTTTTTACTTTGAGCAGTGGGAATCTACACGCGAAGGAGATCTAGTAGCTAAGATCTACTACGCGAAGAAGAAACTCGTGTGGGAATTTCTCTTTGGATCACTAAAAAGGAAGATAGAAATATCATGGTCTGAAATTTCTGCCATTAACGCCTTCATAGGCAAAGGGGACAACGGACATCTTGAAATCGAGGTGGTTTACATCAATTTCTTCTGATATTGAAATTTTGAAACCTCAACTTTGTAGTTTTGTATTACTTAAATCTGGTTCATCTTAATTATACAGCTGAATGAACCACCGCTATTCGGCCAAGAGATAAATAGCCAACCACGAAAACATACTCAATGGACAAGCATGAACGATTTTACTGGCGAGCAAGCCCTTATGTATAGGTACATTACTACAAACTAACATTAAAATCATAAATTTATGCTGCTTCAACCTTATAAAGCTGTGAAAAGAAAAAATAAATTAAGTCAACAACGTATGTACTGTAAGTACGTGCTTCAATGTGGAATTTTGTAACAAAATTGCCTCCACATTTTAAAGTGCCAAGAAATAATTAGCAAAATTATGATAATTCCCTCTGTTTTTGCTTTTCTACACACTTTCTGTATAGTATAGATATCCTCAAGTATGTGCACAATTGTATGATTTTTCATAAGGATAACTGATCATTAATTACTTATCATATGGTAAAATCTTTTACAGGCGACACAAGATTGAATTTTTACCAGGAGTTCTTGATAAGCACTTCGAGAAGCTTTTGCAATGCGACAACCGACTACTCTATTTGAGTCGACAGCCTTTCCCTATTCACAACTCTCCAGTCTTTCCCAACATATGCTTAAATTTCTCACATAACCAAAATTTCGATATTGGATGTTCTTCAGTTCTAGTTCCACCAACTGATACTTTTTCAGGACATTCCTGTTCCAGATTTCCATCATCAGGTATATATATATTTGTTGTTCAAAAATATTATTTTATCGATCAGGCTATTTAATTTATAGTGTTTGATTCCTTTCTTAATCGTCTCTAGCTCTAGATCCGATGGTTTCACGGGAAAATAAAGAAAGTGGTGATGTATGGGAACAAAGTGAAATGTTACAGATTGATCAGGAGACTTCTTTCATTCCCATTGAAGAACAACAACAATTGTACCATGGGCCAGAATCCATGATTTTGGATCCGCAGACGGAATTATTCCTTAACGATGACGGAAACTTTGTGGAGATCTGTAAAGAGCACATATATATCGAAACATATTCTAATTGTATTCCATTCAATCATCAACACCAAGTGGAAGAAAACTATAACCAGATTAATGGGATGAATCAGTTCGGATATGTAAATAATACGGATGATACCAACTATGGTGGTAGTGTTACGAATTATATGGAATATGATGGGATTTGCAATGTTTATCGGCCATGGGTCGATGGTGGAGTCGTTATGATGGATCAAGAACCCAATTCTTACTTAGCTGATCAGGTTGATACAAATTGTCAAGAACACATGCTTTTATTGGACCAAAAATGGAGAATTATGGAAGATGGAGACCAAAACTACAGACCCTAATTGTAAATTGAATTATGGAATATGTGAATTTAGGGTGTATGGCAATAAATATATACTAGTTCCTTATTTTCATTATTAGTTGTTCCCTACTATCATCGATCTTTTGAATTAATTTAAAATAACTAGGAGTTACACACATCAAACCAACAAGAAATGCACACTCCTTTTCTACAATCTAGTGGCGGATGTAGAAGGGGCATAGCACATTTGACCGTCAAAAAATTTCAAATCATGTAAAAAAGAAATTCTTTTAAAGATAATAATGATATTCTATAAGTTTTGACCCCGGTAAAATTGGAAAAATTGAAAAAATAATGTAAACTATAAAAGTAAGCTTGAAAGTTAAAACGGCCAATTGTCAACATGCACTTAAATTTGAGTAAGATCAAAACAAATGATTGGGCAAATTTGTGAGTATGAGATGACATCACTATCACTGAATTGTTATTGTTATAATAATGATAAAATGAAGTACTCATAATGGAAAAAGCAAGAATAGCATGCTTTCCAGATTTAGCTTTTGGAGATGATCTCATATATGCAGCCGCCTATCCCACTCCAAATTTACAATTTAATCACTAAAGGATATTGTCCCACAAAAGTACACCATGTATAACACAAATGATTGGATCACGGGATCCGGCTTGATGCAGTGGAGTTTTACCCACAAGGCCCAGGTTCGAGCCTTGCTCGGAATCTTGTGGGGTTTTTCCTTCTGGAAGCAGTGGGGGATAGTGACCTCGCCAGCGCATCGAGTCCACTAGCTTGCCTAGTGGCCGTAACCGCCCGGGATCACTCTACTGCCTTTCAAAAAAAAAAAATACAAGTAGGTACATTTGGGTGTTTAACAAATGGCAATTATATTGATGTAACGATATCGAGGCTGGTATCACATCAATTTTAAAGTTAATTTTAAAGTTGTGAGTTCAAGTCTTGAAATGATAGTATTTTTAAACATTTGTGAATGAATGTGTATATTTGTGATATTGGTGTAAGTAGTGTCGTCGTAGGTGTGGGTGTTTAGATCTTAGTTTGATGGTTATTATTTAGCAAGGAGTATACGTGAGTCTTTGTATCACTATAACAAAGATATCATTTATCCGTACTTTTTTTCACACTTTTTAAACAATGTGTGGATTTATGTTAAATTATTCACACTTATAATTGTGTAGAAAATTATTACATCAATAAGTGTGGAAATCACTACAATCTTTACATATATAAGTATGAAAAAAAAATTACACTTAAAAGTGTGAAGAAATTACAACTTATTAACACTTAAAAGTGTGAAAAAATTTATAACACCCAATTTATCCACACTTTCTCTTGTGTGGGAACATCTTGTGTTACAATTTTTTTTTTTACACTTTTAAGAGTTGAAAAGTTGTAATTTTACCATACTTATAAGTGTGAGCTTTTCTTTTTTACATATATAAGTGTGAAAAATCTTATATTTTTTAAAAAAATTTACATACTTTCTAAAAGCGTGAAAAAAAGTGTGGTAAAATGATTTTTTTATTAGTGTATTTAATAAAGTTATGGGTTTGAAATTTGATTAATTGACAAAATTTAATGTGTTTATCTAATTAAATTGTTGGATTTTAAGTTATAATGCTACTTATGTCCAACTTATTTACTCGATCTTTTGTTTAGAGATAATATTCGCATTACATTACTAAAAAGATAGGCAACGTACAGTAGCTAGTTCGTTTTGTCTTATGAGGGAATGATAGTCAAACTTTTTATATAATGAAGTATTATCAAGTTGAAGCTAGGGATTGTGGGTGGAGGTGTAGCTGGAGAACTGAGGACGGAGATTGTGGTTGAAGCTGGACTTGATTATTTCTCAAGCTACTTTACAAAGCTAATCTGAAAAGGGATTTTGGAGAATTCTTGGAGATTCTTTCTTCAATAATCCCTTCTATATTTTTGCAGACAAAAAGGATAGGGGATTAAAGTTGTTAAAAAGTAAAATATCAATCCCTTAGAATTAATCCCCTATAATCCTTGTGCCAAATGCACCGTATGTAATGGGTATGTGGCTGTTTAATGATGATGTGGTAATACAATATAAAATTGAAGAATTAGTTTAATTTACTTAACGAAATAGAGTATTATATATGTAAAAAGACAGTTACGTTGATTCAAGGTATATGCTCCCTCCATCTCTCAAATATATTGTTCTGCAAAGATATTTGTTTGATTTAAAATACATTGGGTAAATGCTAGTTTTGTTCTTGTATTTAAGAACACTTTGACTACATTAGTTTAATTAAGAAATGAATGGTTGAAACTTGAAAGTAGTTAATGGTGAGAAATTGAAAGAGTTAAATGATTTTTACTATTTAGTTTTTGCAAGTAAATCTTTTTGGAATAATCAAATCAAAATGGAATGATGAAGTAAGTTTTTAAAAGATTGAGATTAAGCTTCTAGTTTTAAGAAGCTCAATCTCTTATAAAATTACAATCCTTGTTTGGTACAAAAGGTAGAGTAGGGATTCTTCAAAAAATAATCCTTCGAAACTAGCTTCTCTAAAGAATCCTCGTTGCCTCCTTGCTAAATTACTATATTACCCTTCTTATAATCATTAAACATGTAGAGTAATAATATGTCATGTCCATTTACGTCATTTTACACTCATAAGCTCCAGCCCCAACTGATTTGCCAAACACTTCTAGAAAAATATAATCTCCAGCTCCAACCCAAAACAAAAACTCCAGCTTCAGCTTCAAGCTTCCATCTCCATCTCCATATACTTTCGCCAAACACACCCTTGATCTTATGTACAATCATTACTTCTAAAAAAAGTAAATGGCCTCCGTACATTTGTAAATGGGGGAGTATTATTTGTTCCAATATTAAATATCTTTCTTGTTATTAATAAACATATTCTTTTTAGTTTGAGATGAGACTGGTACACGAAAGGAGGGACATACAATCTTAAGTTTTTATTTTCTAATATACAGTTTAGATTCACTCCGTCATAAGTAAAATAACTACATCTTAATAATATTGTATCTTACCCAAACAAATTTACTTTGTATCTTACCCAAACAAATTTACTCTAAGATGTAGGTGTTTCATCTGCCCAACTTCTCCCTTTAAGTGACCATCCACTGCACCATTATTATTATTATTATTATTATTATTATTATTATTATTATTATTATTATTATTATTATTATTATTATTATTATTATTATTATTATTATTATTATTATTATTATTATTATTATTATTAATTATTATTGATATCGATGATTTTTTTATTTGTATGTAATTAAGCAATCACGGAAAATGGGTTGACGAAAATAATGTGTGTGAGACAGAGAGAGAGCCGAGTTATATTCAAATACGTATTGTCTAATTCGTATAATTTCTCATGGATCGATATTGATTAATAAAAATACATTATTAGTATCATTATATATCTATCTAACCATTTAAAAACTATATTTTAATTAGTATACAATTACGTAGTATAAAATAACAACCGTTTTTGAAAATCCAAATGCCTAATTTTCAGGCTACTCACACGATTAAATCCTATTACCACCTGGGATAGAATATTATTCCAGCTGAATTTTGATATATACATACAAAGTCTATACGTATACATATATATACACATTCCCAGATGAAGTACAATTAACGAACTCAGATAGCCACCTTATATATAATAATAAAATGCATTAAGATTTCCATTAGTAAATTGCTTCAGATAATTCCATAATCAGCTGTAATCATATCAATGGCTGCGCCTAATGAAAAAAGAATTCAAGATCATGATTATCAACTTGATAATCAGCAAGTACAAGATCAGCCTAATGGTCAAGATAATAAAAAATTTGAAGTTGGTGAATCCTCCAACAGTATCAATATTAAACTTCAGGTATATTCTCTCTTTAATGCTTAATTATATATGTACGTAATCATTTGCAGATATATTTGCATGCATGTGTAATTATGTACCCAAAATTAACCTTGCTGTCCAAAAAAAAATGTGTAATTATGTATGTAATCGTAATTGTAATCGATCGTGATAATTGAATTGATCTTTCTTTAGTTTCTTTTCTTGATTTGCTTAATTTTGGGTTTTACAGTCGGGGGTTAGTCCAATTGGGTTGAACTTTAATATTCCTGCATTGATCAACCAAATTAATGGAAGTTTGATTCAAGAAACCCATCAGAATGGACATCAGCTACAAGTTGAAAAGTCGAAAGCTTTTATCATCCCTGCTGTTTCTGTGAGAATTGGGTCATGGATGGTTAGTTTTTAATTCTTTATTTTCTTGAATTTAATCGATAATGTAATCGTTAAACAAAAAGACTAGAATCTTTTATTAATTCTTCATTGATATTGATTAACTGTTACAATTTTTATAGTGGGTATCAAGACACCAAGGCGATTTAGTTGCTAAGTTTTACTTCGGAAAGAAAAAGCTGGTGTGGGAATTTCTTTCGGGTTCTCTAAAAAAGAAAATCGAATTTGGATGGTCCCAAATATCTGCTATTAATGCCTTCATGCACAAAGATCAAATGTGTTATCTTGCACTTGAGGTTTGTTATAACTTCATTACATCTAATTATATATTGTTTGATCCGAGTCCAATTAGTGATGAACGTTAAAATATTTGAGGATCTTTATTAATTGCAGTTGAACAAACAACCGGGATTATATGAGGAGGTTAACTACCAAGCGAAAAAGCATACCCAATGGAACACCACTCATGATTTTACTGATGGTCATGCTTTACGTTGCAGGTAACTTCTTGAAAACAGTTAAAGATAAGGATATGAAATACAATTAATCGAATCAAAACATTTAATAGATTATGTTTTAGATGTCTGTGTGCTGAATTTTGTTGCAGCTACTTCAAAACTGGTTATCCAAATTGAACATTATTTGACCTTTAAAATATCAGATTATTAGATCCTATCAGTTCCATTAGACCAAACACTATAAATTGATTATGTGTGACTTGAAACCTAGATTAACAATTAGAACGTAACGCTTACTTTTTGTTACAGGACACATATGGTTGCATTTCCACCACAAGTTCTGGATGAGCCCTTAAAGAAGCTATTACAATGTGATAGCAATCTGTTCAACTTAAGTCGACAACCTTTCCCTACTCGCTCTCCACCCTTTGAGAACCATAATATCATTGATTTCACACTTAACCGATGTGTCCATGGATCTTCTTTAAGTCATGAAGTGAATAGTGATCATCAGGGAGCAGTCAGACATTTTGGACCGAGTTCTGCTCAACTAGGTGGTTCTTTTGCTGGAAATTATTCTAGTACTCATTTACAAATACCAGCACGTAATGAAAGTGTCCATGTGTGTTATTCGATTCCTGAAGAAAGCAATGATAATAAGGGATCAGTTGTACCTTTTGGTCCGAATTTTGCTCCACCAGGTGGTTCTTATGCTGGACCTTCTAGTTCCATTTTACCAATACCAGGACGTAATGAAAGTTTCCATGTATGTTATCCGGTTCCTGAAGAAAATAATAATAATAAGGGACCATTTGTACCTTTTGTTCAGAATGTTGCTCCACAAGGTGGTTCTTTTGTTGGACATTCAACTTCTCATTTAATACCAGGTAAAGATTATACATTTTGTAACTTATTTTTTGTTGTTGTTGTGGTGGTGGTGGTGATGTAGTTTTTGACCCCTTTCATATTGTACTTTTCCAGATTTGAGGTACCAATTTTTGCATCAAAATGCTGAATTTTCAGTTGGTAATCAAGTTTGGGAACATAGTAGATACAATCAGATTCAAGATATTTCGATCACTCCCGTTGGAGCGCAACCTAAACTTTTACCAAACAATGAGATGGAATGGGATCAAGATCAACTACCCCAATTGGTGGGTATGGATACGGACAACAAAGAACCAAGCTTCACATTTGATCCAACCTGCAAACCGTTCACTGAAAGTTACGACATGAAGCCCACAAATAGTGGTGATCTGGTTGATCAGTTACTCAATCAAATTACATTTGAGGACCCCAGTAATTCCAGGTTAACGGCTCAAGATGGAATTAGATTAATGGATCATTGTCACGATTATTTAAGCTTCAGGGCTGAACTTGCTCTCCATGATCAAAATTCTTCTTTGCCTCCTGAATATAGCATGCTTGATTTCAATGATGGTGTGAATGAAATGGAGTTTCAAGATAATAAGAATCAGACTTTTGATCCATCAGGAAATGATAGTGCAGGTGCATTCCACAATTCCAATTCCGGGCCTTCTTTTCAGAAGTAAGTATGAATTGTTCAAGAACAGTACATGTGATCTGGCAATGGAATTGTATAAACTTGAATAGTAGTATAGTAGGATATAGGATCATAGTATTAAAATTGATTGATTGCTTGAAAGATTGTTTTTTTGACATACCATGCATCTTCTTTAGTATATGTGTTATCTACCTTAATATAGAACTACAGAGTATAATTTGTTTGTCACATATATAATATGTTTCAGTTTTTCACTTTTGACCCTCAAACAAAACTTTATATTTGACAGATGATCTGTATCCATATGTGTGTCTTATGGATCATTTTGTTGGTTGCTACATGTTTCTTTTGCTTATTTTGTTTCAAGGATGAGTCCTTATATGATGTTTTTCATCTTTCAATTTGATGTGTTTATGACGCGTTCTTATGCTCTTCTCAATCATCTGCAAGATTAAAACTTATAATGCAAAGAGTTTCTAGCAATATCTAGATCGAAATCAATTCAGTTATGTATGACAGGGACACCTTACACAGTATCTGGGTAGATCAAGTCAATTTAGTGTTTTTTAATTATTTTGAGAACTCGAATACATTGAACCTGTCTACAACGATTGTGTTTCTTTCGTTTATATCTTGAAAGGACAACAAACAGAAACTCAATATGAGGAAAATATAGTATATATATGGTACATATTAAGTCTTGATAAACCTAAACATTACAAATATCCAAAGTAGTGATCTCATCTGTATGACACTGGAGTTGAGAATAAGGGGTGGCAATCAGATGCAAGCTAGTCTTCCTCCGAATGGCGGCTCCAAATGACTCCAACATGTCTAAATCCCCATTACTCATTCCGTTAGGAAGTTCCCAGTTGAAGTGATAAAGTAAACTTGCAAGAACAAGCTCAATGTTAGCCACACCGAACAAAATGCCTGGACAAATTCTCCTTCCTGCCCCAAACGGTAAATACTCCAAGTTACCTCCTTTAAAATCACGAGAATTATCTTCAAATCTCTCGGGTAAAAAACATTCAGCATCATGCCAATACTCAGGATCCCTTCCGAGTGCCCATGCATTAACTATGACTTTGGTCTTCACCGGTATCACATATCCATCAATTTCACAACTTTCTCGACATTCTCTAGGAATTAATAAAGGAAGTGGCGGATGCAATCTCATCGTCTCCTTAATCACTAGCTTCAGATACTTTAATCCTTGAATATCGGCTTCATTTACTTCTTTTTTCCCTTCAAGCACTTGTCTCACTTCGGCTTGTGCCTTTTTTAGCACTCGAGGATTTCTTACCATTTCTGACACGGCCCATTCAACCGTTGCTGCAGCAGTATCGGTTCCCCCTGTGAAAATGTCCTGCGTAAGTGTCAGTTGGTGTAAGTAATCAAATATGGATATAATGATTTATCGAGTTTATTGAAATGAGTAGTGTGTGCAGAGTACTAACCATTAACACCGCCTTGATGCTTTCTGTTGTGATTGGTATCTCAAGCTCACCACTATTTTTAAATCTGAATAGAATATCAAGAAAATCTTCATCATCCGTGCCAATTTTACACCCTTGTGAAAGATCTGAATTCTTCTTATGTTCATCAAGGATGTTGTTAAGGGTCATGTCGAGGTTTCGGTGGATTTTTGTTAACTTTGACCGCATACCAGTAAGAAGATGAAGAAATTTATATGAAGGGAACAAGTCAGCCACATCAAAACCTCCACTTAGATGAACCGCCTCTTGTATCATCTCTATCAATAGATCTTGATCTTTATAAATCCTCCCAAATGCAGCTCTCGATATTACAGTATTCATAAATGTAAAAATATATTTAGAAAAATCTACAGGTGATGATCCTGAGGATGAAAGAATCTTTTTCATCAGTGCATCGACTTCTTGTTCCCTAATTGAACAAAAAGACTGGACTTTCTTGGCACTGAGAAGCTCTAACATGCAAATCTTGCGCATCTGTCTCCAGTAATTGTCATATGGTGAAAACCCGATGTCTGTTGAATTGTATAACACAATCTTGGAGACTAGAGTTTCGAACCTGCCTGCAAATGCAAGATCATGCTTTACAAGTATCTCTTTAGCTACTTGAGGGGATGAAACAATTAACGAAGATATTTCACCGAGTTGTAGATGCATCAAGGGACCGTGTTTTCTAGCCAGGTTTCTAAGAGCACGATGTGGTAGTTCTGAACTTATCATAGACAAAATGTTCCCGATGAACGGCAACTTCCATGGACCGGGTGGCAATTTTTGTGTGCTAGATCTTGTGATTAGCTTAACTAGATTGAACAGAAAGAATAAAGTGAGTAGGAGGGTCACCAGATATAATGGGGACATGACCTGCATTGGGAATGTTTTGTGAGTGATTTTTGTATCACAAGGACCAATATTCATTTAGGCATATGAATCTTGGGATCCCTTCTTTGCATTTATACACTAACATCATTTCTTGTCAGTTATTGCAACAAAGTGATGAAATTTAGTATATTCTATAGAAATTTTGAAAATTATTATGTAATTTTTGTTAAGAAACACCCTTAAAGGTTGTCTTTTAATAATGATTTTTATTTTATTTTTATGTATTGATTGGGGCATATTAACTGGGATTTTGTGTATTGATTGTGGCATGTTTAGAAACAATATATTCTGGTAAGCTTAATGATGTTAATTTTATACTATATTTTTACTTAAAACATTTGCCTAAAATAAATCATTCTAACTTTAAAATAGGGTGGTGATTTGTACACCATCAAAATTTGCTGTACTATACAACACCTTGAAGTAGACTTAGTGGTGTATGATAAAATTTTGATGGTGTACAAATCACTATTCTAAAAAATAATATATGATGATTCAGGTCAAGTTTGTTGGTTGTGTCTGCTATTATTTTATTTATCCATAAGTGGACATAATAGCTAGATACATGAAATTTAGATGGTCAAAAATTGGGGGCTAAATAATGGTCACCTAACATGTTTGTCATACTACCCATATCTATAAATCTGTGTAAGTAGTCCATAACAAAAAAGACAACTTCCAATTCTCAAGTGGCAACTCATTTGACAACTTGCTTAATTGGCAACTTTCTTGATTTCACTCATTGGTCTAATAAAATGAGAATTGAAATGCTAGTTCCATTTTGTAGTCCCCATCTTGTCTTCTTTATGTATTTATGCAAAACCACTTGTTAATTATAACAAATTTTGTGTTAGTAAGTCTAAAAGAATGATTGATATACCAAAATGCACAAAAGTTAAAGCTCATGGTATTCTGTTCACTGCAAAAACACATCCAACTACCAAATCCGAAACCTGTTTTATTACAAAAATGATTATCAATGTCACATAATTAATTTTTGACATTATATAGCTAACCTATCATGGCAGCATAGAACAATTCCCCACTTGTTCAAAAGAACAGTTGGCTGGCCGCCATTTATGATATCTTGGCAACAATCAATCTTTTAGTATACAATAGCAAAGAATTTGACATCTGCTAACCTACTAAAGATGGAACTTGTTTCTTATACCTCGTTGTTTTCTTTATCCATTGAGTCAGTTAGAAAGCTCAGAATGAAGTCGTCAATTTCACCTTCAAGTACGGAATCAGGGTCCGAAACCTCAAAATTGGTCCGAAGATCCTTCACCATTCGATAAGGCTGGATAATTGATTGCGTGAAAGAAATAGAGAGTTTAGATAAGTGAAAAACCATTAATGAGAAATATCTGATACTCTAAATGGGTCGAACAGGTAAATTACGAAAACTTAGCTGGAAAAACGGGTCAAACGGGTCGAAATCGCCCAAAGTGCCATTTTGAGCATGAAACATCCTAAAATTTTTACTCATGAAAAGAAGTTTGAAATAATATATATACCTTAGTAATAATAGTAATTATATTTGACACACTAATCGTTTGTATAAAAACTTACAGAAACTAAAATCTTTTCAGGTCGACCTGACCTGACCCAACCAATTTAGGGGCTGCTTGGTTGGAGGTTATAAGGGGTAAGGAATGACTAAGGTAATGAAAAACAATGCTTAGTATAGCATAATGCAATCAATCATTAACTAGTTTAGGGTAATACTCCATTACCCCCAAAACTGAGGGGAATGGGAGAATTATCGCTCTCTCTATTTTTTCTCGTACTGCACCACTTTTCCACCTCCCAATTTCACTAACATGTATTTTACTTGATTAATCCATCAAATATTCTCTCTATTTGATTTAATGATTTAATCGATGAAAAATAATGTTTTTTCATATTTATGCTCTATTTATCCTTTTACTATTTGAGATACTTTCTTCTTCTTCATCCATATTCCCTTTTTTCTTCAAAGTCAATGATCACTACAAATAAAGATCTTATACGCTATATAATACTATATAAAGAAGATAAACAACCAAACAATATATTTGTTATCAGTTTACTTTAAGTGAACATATAATAAATATTATGATCGCCATAAATATTTTCATCTGTATTTTCTATATGTATATTTTTTTCTTTATGTATTGTATCGATAATCTGATATGTAAGGTTTGGTATCACTCCTTACGTTAACCAAGCATTAGTAATGCCATGATAATACTCATATTCATTCCTTAGTATTCCCATTATCATTCCCATTCCCATTCCTTGATATGAACCAAGCACCCCCTTAGGCTCGTACTAAAATATTACCCTTATAAACCTCATACCCTACCCTTCTGACACACTATTTTGGCCACCTCTAAGATAAGTGATATCTGTACCCATAGTTCAAATGTAGAATTTCTATTCTAGAACAAATAAAATATGAGTAGATGAAAAGTAACTACACGTACATGTAGTACATAGGAACGTATTTGATTTCCCCAACTATTGTCCGTAAGAGACTGCGTATATTGTGAATTCATCTGAGCCTGACGAGCCATCTCCCGCTGATCCAACCTTGATTGTAGTACTGCCATTGCAGAGGCCTTGTTCTGATGTTGTGACCTAAAAACAAAAGAAAGTGGTCAGTAGAGGCGCCAATTTTGACTCATCTGAGCCTGACCTAAAATGGGTCAAATTTTATCTCAAGCAGTGTAAAATTGGTTATAATCAAACAATTGAGCTAAAAGTAGACGTGTCAAACAGGTTCAAAGTCGAGGGAATTTAATTATTATTTTTATCTAAGCGCATACAGCCTCTTGGTTCAATAAAAAATTTAGATTATTATCCGAACAATTTTGTTTTTGTAGTCTTGATGAACTATTTACTTTTTAGAAAGAAAAAAAATAAAAAGAGAGAGAGAGAGGGAACAGGTATCGAGTATTCGAGTTAACCCAACCTTACCCTATTTGACCCTGAGCGGTCAACAGGGGCGATTGCATAAAATGAATTTTATACCTTTCGTTTTGGCAAGCAGCGGTGATTCCTGTAGGTATGTGAGTGATCCTTACGGCACTATCTGTAACGTTAGCATGTTGACCTCCGGCTCCCCCAGATCGGTATCTTTCTATTTTTAGATCTGATTCGTTGATCTGAACATGATGAGATCCATCACCTAAGATTGGAGTTACAGCAACGGCGGCAAACGAAGTGTGGCGGCGTTTGGCACTATCAAAAGGTGAGATACGAACCAAACGATGAGCCCCCACTTCTGCTTTTGCATATCCGTATGCATACTCACCATCTACTCTAACTGTTGCCCTCTGATACAATATTCAAGAAACACCATTGTTAGATTGCTATGTTACAAGTCGTTATAATCGGATCAGTTTCAAAGCACAAATCCACACCTAATGTCGCATACTTGCTTTCACGAATTTGGAGATGAATGATAATACAATAAGTGAAAAGTAATGGTGAAAAGAAAGCACAAGATATTAACTTTGTTTTCTACATGTCTCAAGTTGGATAGAAGGTAAATAAATGTCATTTGTAAAGTTTATATCATATGTTCTCAGGTCATAGAAGGAAAAGAAAGCTGATAAATTCACAAACATACTAGTCATTGTAAAATAGGTTAGTTTATATCCAGGACTGTCCGATAACTAATAGTACCTTTCATTATGTTTCTCTCCAAATCTTCCACATTTGGGTGGAAACTTCTGGAACATAAATGACCCAGATTTCCCCTCCCTTTACTTTCTCTTCTGTCCAAAAAAAAAACCACGAAAACACAACAATTTTTTTGGTTCAACATTAGCCCCGAGAACACAGTGTTGGTGTCTCTTTTTAGGTGCTTATTTTTTCTGACCATCATATTTTGTTTTGTCCTTAAAGCTAATCACTTATCTCCTTCACAAAATTTCAGATTCTTATTCTTAAGTTTACATTTTAACAAAATAACATACAAAATGAATGAGAGATTGGGCAAGTTAAACCTTAATTCCTGCAATCTCACCACGCATTTCATCCACAACTGTGACTCCATATCCACGACGTTGAGCCCACATCATATACATTTGCATCACCATACCTGCCCAGTCCATGCTCTCAGTACCACCCGCCCCAGCTTGAACCTAAAATATCATAACTCCATTAAACTCAATAAAGCATCACCACCCAACGAAACTAGCAAAAGCATACTCCCAGCATTCCAAATTAAACGATTTACAATTCGATTAGAATGTCAAAGAAAAATATAACACATGGTTTCCAAATCAATGCTAATCAATATTTGCAAAAATTAATGTTAAAAGGGAAATCTCTTTTAGGGACAGATGGATTAGTTTTTTGTGACACATCTAACAAATCAATACAAGCCTTTCAAGAAAGATGTCAAGTTCTTTGAAAAGACAATACGGAATCAACCTCTATGTAACAAGAGCAAGAATCATGTTCCCCAGCTAGCAAAGCTTCAAGCTCCTTTTCTTTCACGCCTTGTCTCATCCTCAACAATGCTTTTACTGATTCCTGTGCCACATTAAACATGAGTTAAAAGAGTGTCATTCAGATAAGACCTACACATAAATTGTTTGGAGATTGGATTATAAATTGATTAAAGAACCATATGGAGTATTAAAAATGTTGATACGGTTAAGCTAAAATATTGAAGGCCAAATGGGGTGTAAGTCACCCAATATGCGTTCAAATGCATAAATCCTGCTCAATAGTAATACTAAGAAAAGTATTATTGTAACTATTTTAACAATTTATTTGTTATTAAAAATAAAATCAAGAGTGTTTGTGGGTTTATAGGCAGCTTGACCCAATACCCAATCGCTCATTTTGTCACCCCTGATAATCGCACACTCGGGAAAACATGAAATACAATTAAAAGAATAAGCAGGCAGATAAAAATTAAAGGGCTAGTGAAACAAGTAATGAGTGCTGACCGATTCCAAATCAGGATCATCTTCTTCACGAGCAAGCTTGATCATCTCAATATGCTCGATTAATTCTTGCTCAAGTCCATTGACTTCCTTCATTTTACCCATGAGTGAGCCATGTTCCCGGCTTATTCTTCCAGCATGAACAGGATCATCCCAAAGGTCTGGCTTTTCCAATTGAAATGATAGCATATCCAACCTTACTTTTAACTTCTTCCACTGTCACACCGAAAAAAAACTCTCGTATAACATCACTAAAAAGGAACTGCACTTTGACCACAAGAGTACAATATATATAAATTTTCTTGCAACACTACTAAATTGATATACTGTAATGTCAACTGTGATGGCGATGATGATCTGAATCGTTTGCGTGCTATATAAACCTTCTGCATATCAATTCTAAAACAAGCACACTTAACTTAAAATACAGAAATGTGGGTCACAAAGCAGAATAATGTAGTTCCCTAAAATCCCTAATTAGCAACATTATGAGTTGGGAAATTACCTGCAAGCGTTTCTTGATAAGGCGAATCGATTGAGCAATAGCAGAAGCATGGCTCTTCCAATCACTCTCACTCTCATCAAGAATCATCCATTGATTAGCAACAATGCCATCTACAGTTAGTCCATCAGAGGTTGATGGTTCTACAGCTGTTTGAGTACTAAATAATAATTGGGTATTGTAATTCAAGACAGACCCACATGAAAAGTTCAATCTTTTATTCAAAATTGAGGAGAACCCAGATGAATTCTTAGATAAAAATTGAAACCCAGATGCATGATTTTGTGGTTTATTGATGGGTTGAGGATCAGATGGAGATACAAAAATAGTGGGAATAGTTTGGTAACGAGATAGAATTGAAGATGGGATTTTGTATGTTCTTTTGAGTATGTTTGATGACATAATAATAATAATTTGTTTTGTGAAAGATTTGTGTTCAGATTTCAAGCTCTGTTTCAAGATTGTAAAAGCTAAAAACCCCAAGCTCGTTGAGAAACAGGGTTTATTGTGCAGAAAAGGTTCCCCAATTCTTGAACTTTATTTTCACATAGCTCCCTTGCACTTTGAGTTTTATAAAGCTTTCACCCGTTAATTTCGTAATGCGCAGTGTATTTTTTGTTCATAGTACTAGTAAGTATCATGGCTGTGCATACGCACAGACCTCAAGGTTCGTTACCCTTTTCAGATATCTCCATATAACCTTTATTTTACTAGTGATTGTACTACAGATAATGTATCTTTATGGGATGTGATAAATGCAACACTCACCTTCATTCATACACCATACTGTATAACAGTTAAAACTGACTGTACAAATATATAATAGCACAACTTTGATGCATGAATCATTTTGAGTGTTGTATTTTCAACTCTTTATCTTCATTGTATTTGAAAATATACAATATAGTTGAACATAAATTAGAAGATTAAATTCTCACGTAAACCTAATCCTTAACCCATTGCGATAAATTTAAGCATACGCTCAAGAATATGTATACACTCCGTATATGATAAAAACACTCAAGTACTTGCTTATTTGCATAAGTAATAACAAACGTATTGCATGTACACAAATAAGTGCATATCTAATATGTGTTCAATTAAGTTTTCGTTGTCAGCAGACTACCAAGGTGTTGATGGTGTTTTTATCCTATCATCACTAGTACATAAATGGATATTTATAGCGGTGAAAAAGGCCATCTGAAGCGGTGATCTAACCGCCCCTGATGCCGGCGACACAAAAGCCTAAACATCTTTTATAGCGGTCAAACGACCGTTTCAAAAGAATAAATTTGAAGCGGTTACTTTACTTTAATAAATTGGTTGTTGGACAGTACATGAGGTGATCATTGGGCCAATAAACCGCTTCAAAAGTCAAACAAAAATTCAAAAAAAAAAATCACTTTTACCCCAGAAGCATATATTCATTTTCAGTTTCCCGCTAATCACCCAAATATATTCATTATTCTTGCTTCAACTTACATTTCAAATTCAAATTAGTTTTCTTTTATGAAAAAAAATAGATTCCTTTTCAACTTATATAAATATACATACACAATAACTAAAAGGAAAAATATCAACATGTTTTAATCGAACAAAAAATTACATATCTTAAATAAACATATCAAATTACAATAAATCAAGAATACATGGATTTGAATATAGCAATATTATACTACAAGTCAACAATCATATATCTGTAAAGTAAAACTTCTTCAATTGCACTAACGATACACTGCAACTCATCGCCTTTTCAGTAACCACTAGTCCACTAACAATTTGTCATTTGTTTCTTGAGGATACTGCAATAGATATAAACACACTATAAATTTTATATTATTTTTATATTTGTTGTATCTGCATATACATAGAAGATACATATGCTCACCATAACAACCGATAAAGTACAACTAGATGTGAGCCGTCATCATGGACGAGATCTGAACACAAATACATATATGTAAGAACACAGATCTGATGAACCAAAACACAAATCTAAAAAAATATTGAATCATAGTTTCTTTGAATCTTACATTAATTTACTCGTTTGCTGCCACCGTGACTCACTGTTAGTCATCACCGGATCAACTCTTCAATTTATTTTCTATAGTGGGGAATAACTTAAATAAATCTTGCTTGTGTAAATTAGTGGGTACATGCTGGAGATAATATGTATGTGGTGGAGAAGATATGTGTGTTTATTTATAAGTAAAATGAGAAAAGAGAAGCGGTTATTTATTATTTTATAGCACGGTTCACAAAGAACGCGCTATAAAATAACAAATAACCGCTCCATATTTGCTATTTTATAGCGCGTTCTTTGTGAACCGCGCTATAAAATAACAAATATGGAGCGGTTATTTGTTATTTTATAGCGCGTTCTTTGTGAACCGTGCTATAAAATAACAAATAACCGCTCCATATTTGTTATTTTATAGCGCGGTTCACAAAGAACGCGCTATAAAATAACAAATAGATAACCACTCATTATTTTATGTTTATTTATAGGTAAAATGAGAAAAAATTATGGAGCGGTTATTTGTTATTTTATAGCGCGGTTCACAAAGAACGTGCTATAAAATAACAATTAACCGCTTCTAACTATACTCATTTTTTTTACTTTGGAAACAACCGCTCCACTTTTTTCTATTTGAAACGGTTCTTTAGTTAACCGTTTTAAAATTGTACTTTTTTGAAGCGGGTTGTTTTAAACCGCCACAAATAACGATATTTTTTTGGAGCGGTGTTTACTAAACCGCTATAAATATAAGTAATTAGAGCGGTTTTTTCTAAAACCGCTACAAGTAATGTCATTAAACCATTTCAAAAAATATTTTGGACCCACTTTTTACTTTTGATAGCGGTTATCACGTAAAACCGCTATAACACTGCGTTCTAAATAGTCATTTTTGTACTAGTGCATAATATTTAAAGACATAGATATGAATTAAGAGTAAAAACTTTATAAACTACTTGGCAAATAGCTATATAATTACGTAGTTTGTCATATTTTAAGACTATAAAGTGTGTTACAATCTAGTGTAAAATTTTAAAAGTATCAAATTTAATGATGTCTCAAATTTTAAAAGTTGTTAGGGATATCTTATCATAAATTTAAAAAATATAAATATGAGATAAATTTCATTTATATTATAAAGTATTATCTATTATAGCTACTTATATTATATAAATGTCGTAAATCATATAGTATGTCATATTATTACTCTCAATATATGTTGAAGTGTTTCACTTTAAAAGTATCAAAAATGATAAGGCATCATATTCAAAGAGTGTTAAGGGTGTAAGTTTATAGCATATATAATAGAAGAAAACTTTGAAGTAGGATAAACATGCTTTACAATAAATTTTAAGAACAACAAAAGAAAGAGAAGCGATGTATTAATCTTAAAGGCATAAGTAGTTAACATTTTTAGCATGTATGAATTTATCATACATAATTAACCATGTATGTTCAAGTTAATGATAATGAAATAATTCATTTTTTTTATTTGTTAAATACACATGTCAAGTTTAAAAAGGCGTAGGTGTCAAGCCTTAAGAAGCTTAGGTGTCAAATTTTAGGAGTATTTGTTGTTTTTATTAAGTAATGAAATGAAATTCAATAGATGATCTATGTGGTTTATACCGATTTACAAAATCCATGCCTATACTTATTTTTTCACTTTTTCAATCCAATAACTTTATGATTTACTTGAAAATGATCCTTGTCCACCTAAAATGACTAAATTAACCTTACATCATTATATTATTCATTAATCTATCTTATATATTAAAAGAAAAATCTTGAGACAATAATGACCATTAGATGGAGATCAACAATTAAGATCTAACCCTTAATTTATTTTGTGACATCATTAATCCCATTTTTATGTGACTAAAAGACTAATATACCCTTTGATATTTACAATATACACCCTTCAATATTTACAATATAAATCCTCCGTTTTTCCTCTTAATTATAGATAATCCTCCAAATATTTTATAAAAATTTTAATTTAACAACTAATTTATTATTTCTTTTATAATTCAAACTCTTCCTGCAATTTTATTTATTTTATTTTTTCTGAAAAAAACCCCCAAAAAGTTATTTTCAATTCCAAAAAGTTCATAACTTCATTCCATCGCCCAGTGATTTAAATTCTTATACGACCTATTATTTTGAATCATTTTATCAATTTCTAATTTACAATTCTTGTATCACGGATGCCAACTGGTCGGGTTCTGGCGGATTTTAGTGTACTTGTACCCATACTACCACCTATTTTTAATTATTTTAGCAATTTCTAATTTACAATGCTTGAATTATGGATGCCAACGGGTCGGTTTCCGACGGGTTTTATTGTATCTATACACATACTCGTTTAGAATATTCGTACTGATACCCAGCCCAATACATGTTGGGTACCCAATTAGTATTACCCATCGGTTTTTCATATTTATTCGCGGATTTCAGTTATCCCCATGTAACTTTGGCGAAACATAAAAAAATTAGTTATTGAAAATACGACGCAAATTTGAAACACGTAGAAAAAAAAAAACGATACCAAAATACCATAAACTATTGTATATTCAAGATTATAAATCTTAAAGCTAACAATTTAACTTTTTAATTAACTAATTCAAAGTTTCGGTACGTTCAAGATAACGAACAATTTCATGTTTTCATATCATATAAAATTAAAATGTAATGATCATGAAAATCCAAATATAATAGCGTATGGTATAAGGTTCACCAGTTGATGTGTACAATATCATATTATATATAAAAAATTATGTATATATAGTATATAATACTCAAAATAATAATAATAACACTTATACAACTATGGGTACGGGTACTTAAATATTTTTCATGGACAATTCCGTGACGCGGGTTCTAAACTAGTTTATTATTAATTCAATGTATAATATATACTTCATCCGTCCCAGTTTTATTGTCCACTTTTGACTTTTGGAGTCTTTCTTTAACAACTTTGACCTTGAATATTTTTGTTTGTGTTATATAATACTTGATGCAAATTATACAAATGAAAATACATTCAAAACCTAATCCATTCATATATTTTGCATCAAGTATTATATAACACAAACAAAAATATTCAAGGTCAAAGTTGTCAAAGAAAGACTTCAAAAGTCAAAAGTGGACAATAAAACTGGGACGGAGGGAGTATAAGATATTTATAATCTATAATCTATAATCTATAATTACTTATAATGCATCTTAGTGTTTTATTTTTTAAAAAATCTTAAAAAATTAAGATTCAACATTACCATATTTATATATATATCATTCACATTTTACAATATACCGCTACTATTTTCACTTTTCAATTTTCCCCAATTATATACCGAATCTCGAACTATACATAAAAGCAAACAATGAATATCAACTCATAATTACGGGTAATTCATCAGTGAATAACAAAAATAATATTAGATTATCGAGTCACCATTTATAATAAAAGTATGAAACTCCGCTGCATAGCGCGGGTATTATGCTAGTATAATATAATATTTGGAACAGACTCTCCATACCCCCTCCAAATATTTTTAAATTTTAATTTTTTTTAAAAAAATTATTCTCTAAGAATTCAAAATTATTATTAGTTTGATATAGATCTTGTGATAAAATCATTAGTTATATGAAAGGTACACATACTTATTTTTGTGATACACACATATATTACAAAAAAATATTAAACATATTGACATACAACTTAGTAATAAGATACACGAGATTAACACACAATTTAATAATAAGATACACAAACTTATTTTTTGAGATGCAGGCTATATAAAGTTATTAATATATTAACACGCAATTCAGTATAAGATACACAAAGATATTTTCTAAAATACATACTTAATATATAAAATTTATTAATATATTAATGAATAACTCAGTAATAAGATACACAAACTTAACGCACAACTCAGTAATAAGATACACAAACTTAACGCGTAACTTAATAATAAGATCCACGCATCTAATGTACAAAACTTATTAATATATATTAACACACAACATATTAATAAAATACATACAAAATTAGTCGTGAATACATAATTATTGAATCAAAAATATTCAAGGGTTTCTTTACACAAGTATCGAAATGTGTTAATTTATTTAAATAATTTAATACAACATTCGATGGTTCATGCCTTCATTTATTTACTGAATTAAAATTTTAACATGTGAACATTAACTGAAAATATCATATCTTTCGTACTTGACAACAAGGTCGTCCCCACATCTGCTTCTTTATGCGCATGTTTCTTTTAACGATGTCGTTTGCTTTTGACCGGAAAAACTGCAACTCCGGCGAGTGCAAGCTTATGATTGAAACGAGTAACAGACCAGTGCACATCGAAATCCAACTCAAAATCTAAACGAATAAACAGGAACACTTAAACAAAAGCGATTGAAACTCAAAGCACAACGAAATCAATGATCTTTGTTTTTTCGATGAAGATGGACGAGATAACCAGATTCTGGCGACATTGTAGACGAAGAATATTGTCGTGAAAACCAGATTCTGGTAGTGAGCCGGAGGTTGCTGCTGGTGTTCGTTGGGGGCTGCCGACGTTCGTTGGCGGCTACCGGCGTTCGTTGGTGGCTGTTGGAGATCGTCGGTTGCTGTTGGAGATTGTCGGTTGCTGCTGGCATTAATGGAAGTGAAGTTTGGTTATGCTAGAATCGTTGATGATAAGAAGAATAGAGGTCAGATAAGATTTAATATAAAAAAGGGACAGGTGTCAGCTTGTGATTATAATCCCACCATTACCGCCATAATCTCTAAATCTTATTTGAACCTTCCCTACAAGTATGTGCTTTACATCAGATATAGTTTTCGTGCATTATTGATAATAATAATAAAGTTGGGAGTAAAATTACACAAATCGTCTTTTAAGTTTGGCTGAAATTTCATTGACAGTCATCTACAAACTTTAATTACAACAACCATCCTTTATTTTAAAAATTTTATACCAATAGTCTTTTGAACTAACGACCATTAACTATTCGTTAAAAAGGGTGGTACTTTTTTCCTTTTAATTTATTTTCTTTTAGTAAAATTAAAATTATAAAATCTAAAATATGTATAGATACATTATTATGTATACAAATATTATTTTCATCTTCCCTATTTTACTTAGCGAATTCATTATCAAATTTGGTCATCTTCACCATTGAAACTTCTCTATTTATAGTCTACCACCCAAATCCACCAGTATCTTTCACCACCGGCGACCCTCCATCATATCACCCAATCATCCTATCTATTTTATATTCTCACGACTTTGGTAGTCACCTTCTCTATTTTGCATTCATTCCTTACTCGAAAAACATCTCAAACGAAAACCCTAGCTTCAAAGTATAACAACGTCGAAAACTGTGAACCAACTATGTGAATCGTAATTTCTAAGCTACAAATGTATCTTTGGGTGGTGAAAGAAGGTGGTGGACTATAAAATTTGATGTTTCTACGGAGAAGAGCGTCGGAATTAGTGATGAATTTGCTAAGTGAAATGGGGAAGCTGAAAATGACGTTTTGTGCACCTAATAATGTGTGTATACATATTTTAGATTTTATAATCTATATTTACTCAAAGAAAAATATCACACATGGTCCTTTTTAACAAATAGTTAACGGTCGTGAATCTAAAGGACTATAGGCGTTACAAGCTTCAAAATAAATGATGATTGGTTATTTAAGTTTGTAAAGGACTGTCAGTAAAATTTGGGCAAAACTTAACGGATGATTTGTGTAATTTTCTCTAAAGTTGATATATCAAAAATATAATTAATGAAGAAGTGAATGATTAATTTTGAGATCAACAGTTAAGAATATATATATATATATATATATATATATATATAGCCAAAAGTTCAAACGAGAACCACAAAAGGTACAGAACTGCGAGAACTTTTAAATCGCATTGTTTTTATACATGTAAACGCAACAAATTACACATAAATGTTATTTAATGTTCATATTATAAACAAACAAAAGTTTAAAACCATAAAAGACGTGTTAAACTATAAAAATATATGAAGGGTTCACATGTGCACATATCAAATGTGCACATGTGAACGAAATATATAAATTTGATTTTAAAGGTTACTTGGATATTTTCTCAAACTATTTTGTTTTTAACATTAATCTATATCAATGTTCACATGTAATTGAATCATTAAACATGTTAAAATATAACACCCTCCAAAATACCAAGGCATTTTTTTTTTTTTTTACATTACGGAAGCGAACATTTAAAATACATCATAGGTTGCGTATAATACATATCAAAAGTGCATCCCAATATTCGTACAATCCTTAATACCAAATTATCACAATTTGTTAAGTACATACTTAGGTGTTATATTAAAATCTGACACAAAATGTTTTAAACCAAAACATAACCAAATCAGAGAGCGGTGTCAAACATTCCTCAACCCATACTTCAAGTTACCCACAACCAAAGCTAAACCTACAAGAAGTAGGGAGGTGGGATTAGCACGAAGCTAAGTGAATAGATCCAAAACTATCAATCTAATTTAGCTTAGCAAATGTCTACCGCTAGTATTACACAGAATCAAGAAGGATCGGTGGTCCTTGGGATACCCTCATGCCGCGGTGGTTTCCCAAGTAACACTTAAAACCAACTGAAGGCCAAGTCATTGGTTAAACCGATAGTTTGGTACTATTACTACATACAACGCAATTTCAGTGATCAACACATGTACAAAGCACTTACGTTGTCTAAAGTAGTAGTACCCAAACCCAACACATTAGTTGACCCCCCAACAAATCAAATAGTCCACAACTATCGTAGCATATTGGACACCAATAATCGTTCAAGGGATAACCGTCATGGCAATATAATATTAAAACAGTCATTGCAATAAACCAAATTTACCCATTGTAACCATGTTGTTACAACTAACTTAGACTGAGAGTCCAAGATCCACTCACCCTTGACGAATACTGATTCCACTCAAAGTTCTAATATTATTGAGTCTTCGTCGTATCTGAAAACACAGCAAAGGTATACAAGTCAATAACTCATCTCAATATCCGCAGTTGAATTAAAAGTGCGCTATTGCCATCATATATGACAACTCGATTTACAACACCTCAACATGTATATAAATTCATAAATTAACCTATCATGATACCATATTACATGTTACTAATCATATAAACATATAACATATTAATTTGAAAGGAAATTAAATAAAAAACTGGTTTTGCTGAAAACGGCTAAGGAGCCGCCGGCTGGGTCACCGGACCCGCCGGGTCCTCCATCTAAGCCGTCGGGTCAACCTACTAACCCGCCGGGTTCAAGGTGATTTGTGGCATCAGAACAAAGGTGCGTTTTAAAGCCTCTAGGAGCCGTCGTTTTGGGTTTAGGAACCACCGGCTAGGGTAATGAACCCGCCGGCTTGGGTTCTCAACCCGCCGTTTCCCTTAGTATAACAAGCAAGTCGCCGGATGGGGGTGATGAGCCGCCGGCTTGTTCTTCGTTTCCAGCACCTGCAGGAACTGTTCTTGCACATCACGAACCCTTAACCCCCAATTCACCATTTTCAGTTGTAAAACACGATTTTGACCAGAAAATAACCACAAGTAACATCTACAAACATGTTATAACAACAAACAAATATCATCAAGCCTCTATATCCAAACATGCATCAATCTTTCAAGCTATTCAAAACCTAACTCAAAATTTCATATTTGCAACTAAGGGAGCACACAATTCGAAATTTCAGCATGAAATTAGTCTCACAATAATCATATGTACACATTTAAGCACAAAGTAACACCATTTCATCATTATTCTAAATCAATCAATGAACTCATGAAGAACTCATAAAATACTTACAATCTTGATGAACTAAAGGGAGATGATGGTAATGATGTTGAAGACAACCAATTTATGCACAATCACAGCTTTAATTTGACAGAATCAGATTGTGGATTTCATTTTTCTTTGAGAGCATAAGGGGATGTGTGTGTGGAGAGTTAGGCAAAAATCAGGAAATGAAAGAAATAAAGGTCGACTAACTCATTTAGCCCAACTCAAATACTGTGTAATATTATACCCGTCCTAAATCTATTGTCTGGAACCTAAAATCATTTGCGAGAAAATACATTTTATGATACCGTCAACTAAATAAATTTAAAACAAGTAATAATTTATTTATCACAATAAGTCATTTGATCAATTGACCTATTAATTTGCATTATTTAAATAATACCTATTATTTCTAAATACGATTTAAATACAATAAAGTAAGGAAAAATACCGTATTTCTACTAGGCCCAGATCGAGGATGTTACATAAAATCTCTATAATATAAAAGTTCTCGCAGTTCTGTACCTTTTTGTCATTCTCGTTTGAACCTAACCCAATATATATATATATATATATATATATATATATATATATATATATATATATATATATATATATATATCAAAAAATAAGAAAACTTTGGGAGATAAGAGAGAGAAGGAATTCTAGCCAATTGTTTTAACACATCATCAAGGGGTAACATAGAAATTTTACACATTATATTAATTAAAGAAAATTAATTAATCATGGTAGTTATAAATCTGTACGTGAATTAAGGAGCTGTTCATGGTTTTTTCTATTTTTCCTAAAAGTTCATTCGATCAAAATTAAAAAGCAGGAATCCATTATTCCTTATCGCGCAGGTTTTTAATGGGTCATTGGAGATTTGCATTTTTCTTTAATCAAAAACTATTATTCGTTTACCAACGAGATTTTATGTCTTAGGAAACCTTCAAATACAATATCATTGATATGTACTTGCAAATCTCATTAGTTTGAATTTTTTATTTTATTTTGTTTATTTCTTATGACATGGAAAAACTTTTATCATATATTTTTATGATGATCCAAAATAAATATTTTTGTTGTGGTGTTGTTAGTGATGTATGCGTATTTTTTGTCTAGTTAATAGTATTACATTAGTTTGCTGGTGACAAGTTGATTTATAAATTTTAAATGATGATTCATCAATTTATTTCATGTTAAGGGACTTTGATTTATTGTTATTTAGAATGATGATGATTCACGTAATAATGATTCACTATTTTTTTCGTGCTGTTGATGATTCAACAAATTCTTTTCATAGTGATTCAAATTTTTATAGCTCTGATTCACTATTTTATCATAATGATTCAGCAAATTCTTTTCCTCAATAATTCACGTTTGACTCACCACTAATCATTTAGATGGTAAACTTAATAACCTATATCTATTTAACTTCATAATCAATGAGATTCACTACCTTTGATGATCAACTTTAATCTATAGCGAGCAAGAATATATGATTATTCAATACATCATTAAGATCCACAAAATTTTAATCTTTATGACTTTTAAATAGATATCAACTATTTTTCGTTTTAGCTAGTCTATTGTAAGCGACAAATTATGATTCACAATAAATGAGTATGATCTATAAAAACACAACTTGTTTTGATTCACTAAAAAAACACTAATTTTGATTTACAACTATAATTTAACATTTTTGTACTTTATATGTATGATGATTCATACTATGATTTAACATTTATTGGTACGATTCAGTTTATTTTATTTACGTGAAACCTCAAATTATGATGACGGTTTATTAAAATAGTGATCCTTGCAAAATAGCATTTCTGAATCTCATCATAATATTGCATTATTGTCACTAGAATTGTTTTTTATCAATGATCAACACTTATAAAAAGTTAAAAGAAATATATATAATATTTAAAATGTAGGCAGATAAATGTTACCAAATTATAGGAGAAAAAAAAGGGATTTATGGCAGTTTTTTTCAAAGATATTAAGTTTCCCATTTTATTTTTAAATCTGGAATAAATTGAATGTACTAATTTGCCCCTCTAATTTTAAAATTTCAGTATAAAAAAATAATAATAATTACAGTTATGCCATTAAGTGATCTTACCCATCAATTTCAAGATCTAATGGTCAAAAATCCTTCTCTCATTTCTCCCTCTTATTTTTCTTCTCTATGGAACCACATCATATATATATATATATATATATATATATATATATATATATATATATATATATATATATATATAGTAAGAGGATCAAAAAAGAAGGAAAATTTAGTAGAGAAGGGGGAGAAACATTCTGGACCACTCATTTCTAATTGGGGTCAAAGGGTAGTATAGTAAAGTTGTATTTAATTAATAAATAATATTAATTAGTTTAAATCAATTAAAATTGGAGGTTACTCTTTTCGTTAATTGTAGGAGACTGAGTCACCCATTAACAAAATAGTGTCGATGTCGGAGACCATGTTCTTCATCACGTACACCAATAAAAACTCAATCATCATAAAATATTTTTGATAATTAATTGAGTAACATTCATCCTCTTTTACATGTATATTATTTTTTCATTCACAACTGATGATAATAGTTATCATCCATTGACCCATGACCCCATGCCTTCAAATTCTACAATTTTTGAATGACGTCTCTGGGTATTATAGTTTGTACAATATGATTTTTGTTTCAAATAAAGTTTTTCTTTATTGAAAAGGATAACTACAACAATTCGGAGTTGCAAGTGAGAACATATTATTTTAGATTATATATCATCATCAATCACAGGAAATAAGATTCAATTTTTATTAGTATGATTCAACAATTTGTATCATGTCTTCGATTCAGTTAGACGTTACAATGATTCCATTTTTTATAAGTATGATTCAACATATGTTATGTCATGCAAGACTTCTAGTTACGAAGATTCATTAATCTTTAGTGATATTTCACTTATTAGTGTATAACATCTGTAGTGGTGATAATTCAAATGATGTTATATATATATGTTTTGAGCAAACAAGACTTTAAGGTCGATTTATGATTGAACCCACATACTTCAATTCATACATTTTCAAAGAGTGTAAAATCAGACTATATTGATTCTAAAAACACACATATCAAATATGTGAATTTTTAAGAACTTCATATGAATCCTCATTACAAAGCTGCCATTATGTCTACATAATCTAATGTTAATAGCGATTCACTCTTGAGTACAATGATTTTCATTACATTGATTCACAAAAACATTACTTTGATTCAGTTTTGAATATGTCTTAAAAATTTGTACAAAATATCAATATATAAAAAAAGTAGAAAAAAATGAATCATTTTGGGTTCCTGCAATTTTCTTGTAATTGTATCCTATCTGTAGCACATGGTTCATTATTACTCGAAGTATAATTACCATTACCAATATAAATAAATAAATAAATACAATTATACAACACTAAATTATAAAGTAGGAGAAAGTTCCGTTTTTGAAGGAAAAAAACCGATGGATTACTCCAACAATCAAAGGTGGCGGTTATTTTGTAAATCCAAATAGTGAATGTACACCTTTGCCCTTCTATAATTAAAATCTATGATGAAAATTTACAAAATAGTCATCAATTTGTATGAGCCATTGATTGCATAATCTAACGATCCTCATTTCTTCTCCATCTTCTCTCTTAAAATTTTCTTCTCCATAGATCCTAATCCTAAGTAGTATCTAGAGAGAAAGTTTTTTAGGGAGAGAAGAGGGAGAATGATTTTTTGTTACTATGATTCAATATATTTATTCAAAGATTCAAATTTTTATTACTATAACTTTTGAATCATAACAATAAAAGACTAAATCTTATTAATAAAATATTGAACCAAAGCAATAAAATGTATAATTATATTAATAAAAAATTAAATATTAGCAATAAAATATTGAATTATAGTGATAAAAAATTATTCTCCCTCTTCTCTCCTTAAATTTTCTTCTTTTTTATCATGTTACTATATATATATATATATATATATATATATATATATATATATATATATAGGGATGTGTTCTGATGAAAACAAGGAGATAATAAAAAAAACAGTGAAAACACATCCTCACCCTCCATCTAATCTAATATATATATATAAGGGGTGGGGATAAAAAAACGGTGAAAGCACTTTTTGATTCACAATTTTTTTAAGTTGTGAACGTTCATTTTTTTTTGTTTCACATATGATTTTTTTTGTGAACATTTATGTTGAGTCACTGGTCGCTGACCATGACAAGTCACTGGTCGTTGATCAACTCAATGAAATACTGCTTATGAAAGAAATGATCCAGTCGATGAAAGAAATGATTTAAGTGAAAGCTCCTGTTGCTGAAGTTGATAATCACTGATCGCTATTCATTCTACTCAAGGATTTGATATGCCGATAAAGATTAAGACTCAACTCCGTGTGTCGCTGATTCAGAACCAACAGCGAGAGTCTTATATCTTCAGAAGGAATAAAGGCAAAAGTCACTGCCCAAATAATAGCTAGTCACTGAAGAACAATATTTCAAGCTATTCTACAAGAGCATGTTAGCTCGTAGTAAGTAAGGAGAATTAATGCATTTTCAGTGACTATTTAATAAAGCCTCTTAACAACAAGTACAAAAGTACTGTACTTATTTAGATCAGCAAGAGTTCCTCGTACTTGAAGAATGTCTGAAGAATTATGTGGCAGCAAGTGATTGGTTTTAAGGAAACGAGATATTTGCGGTAACATAATTGGAACCCGCAGAATGTCGGTTCATCACAGATCAAGACAATCAAACAGCGACACGTGTCATTCCAAGATCCTATTTTCTAGGAGATATTTTAGGAACTCTTGTAGTATAAATAGTTCAACATATTGTACTTGTAGAGGTTAGCCGTGAATACGTATTATTCGCTTGTCTGTCAGTGAATACAGTTTGTCTAAATACGTATCAGCGAGCAGCGAGTAAGCAGTTTGCTTGTGTGTCAGCAACTGTTCTACTCTTATCTGTAATAGTTTTAGCTAAGTGTTTGATTTGAATTAGCCTTGGCTAATTCATTCCGCAATCAACACTCTGTGACTTTATGATTAATAAAGATCATATTTCAGCTACTATTGCTCATTTACTTTAACTGTCATATCTATCTGTTATATACTCTGTTTATGTATTACAATTAAAAACTTGATAATTAACTTGGATAAATATCAGAAAAAGTTTTTAATTGCATTCAACCCCCTTCTTCAATTAAACTTTACTTATTGAGATTCCAAATCACTTAGCAATTGTGATTACGGGACTATCAATTGGTATCAGTGCAGAGTTGGTTTTAATTAATTAACCAGATCTGCAATGGAATCAGTAAAGTACAGTTGTGTCGACTCTGAGTATCAAAAGGGAAATGGTTCTACTACCAAACCTCCAGCGTTTGATCCTTCTAGGATTGAAACCTGGATGTCCCGGATGATGATGTTTCTCGATCTTGTTGATGATCGTCTCTGTAATATAATAACCAATGGTCCTCATATTCCAACCACAATTGTTCCTGCTGTTGTAGCTACTGCAACTGCTCCTGCTATGCCAGAAATGGTTTTGCCTAAAAGGGAGGAACAGTGGTCTGATGAGGATATACGATTGGTTAGGTAAGATAAACAGGCTAAAATCTACATTGACATGGCATTTCCTGATGAAGTATTTAAATCAATTAGGCTTTGCAAAACTGCTAAAGACATGTGGGACACCCTTACACTCTGTTCTTGAGTTTAAACTAGAAGGAAAAGAAGAGAAAGGAAGAAAGGAGAAAAGAAGAGAAGAGAAAATAAAGGAAGATGGATTAATGATTTTGTGTTCTCGAGTATGAGGGAAAAGAAAGGGAATAACACTTCCTTCCAAATCATCCCATATTTGGGAGGAAAGTTTTAGAAGAAAAACAAGCTTGGAGCTTCCTTCCCAATCTTTTCCCTTCCTTTCTCTTCCTTCCTAAAAAGTAACTTAAGAACACAATTTAATTTTAGCTTCTCCTCCCTTCCTTTCTTTTCTCCCCTAAAAACAACTCAAGAACACAGCGTTAGGAATATATATATTGGAACTCCTGATATTATTCGCTGCAGGGAAGTAAATCTCACTCGCCAGTCTGAGCTGTTCGCAATGGAACCCAATGAGTCTCTGTCTTCTACTTATACCAGATATCAGTCACTGATGAACAAAATGGAAAAGGCTGGTATAGGTAAAGAACAGAGGTTTGTGGTTGAAAAATTCCTGGAATTATTACCAAGGAAAATCTGGGAAACTATTGCTACCTGTACAAGACAGAGGAATGATTATACAACTCTAAATCTTACTCAAGTCTATGGTATCTTGCTCAACTGGGAGCAGTCTAAAAAGCAAGCTGATCAAAGTGAGCACATTCGTACAACACTTGGAAGTCAAAAGGTATCGAATGCCCTTGTAGCTGAGCTTGAAGAAATTGATCAGAGGCAGAATCAAAAGTTTCTAAGCTAAGCTCAAAGTCGCTGATAGCTGATGAAGAAGGTAATCAGGCTGAAGAACAGTCAGAGTATGAATATGATGAGGGTCTAGAAAAGCTGGAAAGGGACATGGCAATGATGGTTGCAAATTTCAGAAGGAACACCAGATCAAAAAGATTCGTTGGAGCTCCATCATCTGATAATTTCAAATCAAAAGGTGACTGCTACAAGTGTGATAAACCTGGTCATTTTGCAGCTGATTGTAGATCAAAGTCAATAAAACCAATCCCTGAACCAAATCCAAGCCTCAGAAATGACAAGTACAACAAGTACAAAGCAAAGTACAAGAAGCTAAAGGCTATGTCCAAATCTGGGAAAAAGAAGGGAAAAGGTTTTGTCTCTGAAGAGGGTTCATTCAGTGACTCTGACTCATCCTCATCATCTGATGAAGAAGAAGCAATGATTTGTTAAGATAAGGATTATTGTCTGATGGCTGATGACGCTGAAATTCATGAGGACATCAAAGAGGTCGCACATAAATGTTCAGCATCTGTATGGGATCCTGAAAATCTCTACAAGGTACATTGTTTTAAATCATCTTCAGCTACTGAAAAAGATAATGTTTTTGAGTCTCTGATAGTTGACTTGTCAAATGCTCATGACATTCAGAAAAGACAAAAATGCGAGATCAGTGACTTAAAATCCAAACTAGATGATCAAAGTGAAAATGTGTTAAAGTTAAAGAAATTAAAACTGGATCTTGATGCACAAATTTGTGCAAATCAAGTATGTGTTCAAGAAAAGGTAAAATTTAAAACACAATTTTTGCAACTCAAAAAGGTCATGGAATTTTGGTGTAAGTCTAATGTTAAAGTAAATCAATGTGTAAATAATCAAATTCCAAAACAAGCTAAGGCTATATTGGGAGGAGATTACGAACATGCTGCATCACTCGCTGATTCAACAAAAGTTGATACTGTCTTTAACCCAAAGAGAAATTTTTCAGAAGCTGTATTTGAACCCATATCGGTTCTCAATGAGCCAAGACCAAACTATTTCACAAAGAGAAAATTGGTCACTGATAATTCTGATATACCAAATGGTAGTGATGAGATAAAAGTTTTGAAAACTGTCAAATCATCAGTAAATTTACATCTCATCAAGACCATCGTAGATAATCAAGTAATCATCAGCAACTTCACTAACACTGTGACAGTCACTGATAAACCTTCTATCAATGACCTTAAGTCAAAGATGCAAGAAGTAAAAATCAGCAAGAAAAGTTGTATGATAATATCAGATCAGCAACTTAAAACAAAGAAAGTCAAAAAGGCCAGTCATGCAAATAAAAAGTGTTATAAATGTGGCAACAGACAACATTTGTCATCTGAATGCTCAGCTATACCTTTTTCAAAACCTCAAATCATCAGTGAGCATTCAGATACCATTCATGCGAATCAGTGGAAGCAAAAAACAAGGCTTGGCCATTATGAACCCATCTCAGGATGGGTTCACCAGTTGAACTAATTATATTTGTTGATGCAGGGCATTCTTAGAGAGACTATCTGGTATCTGGACAGCGGTTGTTCCAGACATATGACCGGATGTAAGTCCCTGCTCAGTGACTACCAGGAGGAAAGAGGTCCTGACATAGTATTTGGTGATAACAAGGTTGGAAAAACAAGGGGTTATGGTGTTTTAACAAATGGAAATGTGATGTTCAAGCGGGTTGTATATGTGGAAGGACTGAAGCACAATCTATTGAGCATCAGTCAGTTCTGTGATTCCAAAAACAAGGTGTTGTTTGATCATGAAGCTGGTGTTGTTTACAATAAGAAAGGAAGTGCTGTGCTGGCTGCCAACAGAAAGGGAAATACATATGTGGTCAATATGGACTCAGCTCAGTCAGGGACATGCTTTTATTCCAGAACTGTTTCGGAAGAAAAATGGTTATTGCATAATCGACTTTCTCATCGGAATCTAAAAGCTATCAACAAATTAAGCAAACATGGTTTAGTCACTGGACTTCCAAAATTGTCCTATAATAAAGACAAGCTTTGTTCAGCATATGAGAAAAGAAAGCATCACAGCTCATCTTTCAAAAGTAAACAGACATCATCAGTGATTGAATGTTTCTATCTACTCCATATGGATCTGCTTGGTCCAGTGAGTACTCCAAGTCTTGGTGGAAAGAGATACTGTTTGGTGACTGTAGATGAGTACTCCAGATACACTTGGGTATTCTTTCTTAAAGCCAAAAGTGATGCTGCCAGCGAGATTATATCCTTTATCAAGAAAATGGAGAACTTAAATGGTTGTTTGGTAAAACATTTAAGAAGTGATAATGGCACTGAATTTTGAAATATTGACCTGGAAACTTTCTGTGATTCAAAAGGTATTTCTCAAAAATTTTTAGCTCCAAGGACACCCCAACAAAATGGGGTGGCAGAGAGGAGAAATAGAACCTTAATTGAATCAGCCAGGTCAATGCTCATTGATGCTGGTCTTAAGACCTACTTCTGGGCTGAAGCAGTGAGTACAGCCTGCTTCACTCAGAATATGTCGCTGATTGTTAAAAGACATGATAAGACAGCATATGAGGTGTTAAGGGGGGAGAAAACCTGATATAAGTTTTCTCAATGTTTTTGGCAGCACCTGTTATGTCTTAAACAAAAGAGATCACTTAGGCAAGTTTGATCCAATAGCTGATGAAGGTATATTTGTTAGTTATTCAATGATCTCTAAAGCTTTCAGGGTTTATAATAAAAGAAGAGAATGCATTGAAGAATCAATGGATGTTACTTTTGATGAAGCTTATGATGAGTCACTCACTGATCCATAAGATTATGAATCACTTAATTTTAATGATCCAACAAAATTGGATAGTGACTCATCAATCAGCAACAAAGTTGTTGATAAGAAATATGAAAATTTCTCATCAGATTCTGAAAGGGAAGATAATGTCCCTGAAAATAATTCTGGCTCTACTTCAGCTGAGAATAATTCAGGAACATCATCTTTACCTAATCAAAACCAATCATCATCATCAACTCACTGTCCAATCAAAGCACACAAAGCAATAACACTCATTGCTCCAATGCTGATCAGTCTCCTGGACAAACAATGGAAAAAATAGTCACTGCTGAACCTCAGCGAATGACTAAATAGACAAAACATATTGATAATCAATTGATTATTGGTAATCCAAAATTCAAAGTCTAGACTAGATCAGCAACTGCTAACTTCTGTTTGTTTGTTAGTTTTGTTTCACTGATGGAACCAAAGAAGGTGGATGAAGTACTCACTGATTATCACTGGATAGCTGCCATGCAAGAAGAGCTATCTCAGTTTGAAAGAAATAAAGTTTGAAAGCTTGTGCCTCAGCCTGCTGATAAATCAGTGATTGGAACACGATGGGTGTTCAGAAATAAAATGGATGATGATGGTGTGGTAACAAGAAACAAGGCTAGACTGGTTGCACAAGGTTACTGTCAGCAAGAAGGCATTGACTATGATGAAACCTTTGCACCAGTGGCTAGGCTTGAAGCAATCATGCTGTTTCTAGCCTATGCAGCTCACAAGAAATTCAAAGTATATCAGATGGATGTGAAAAATGCCTTCTTAAATGGCAAGCTGCAGGAAGAAGTGTATGTGTAACACCCTAGGCTGATCCCACATCGCCTATGGACATGAGGGATGCTGGGGCTTATAAGGGTAACAAGGCGCTTAAATGACACAACGCGTTTTGGGACCACAGGTGGCAGATTGTCGCAAGAGCACGGCAGTTAAGCGTGCTCGAGCGAGGGCAGATCCAGGATGGGTGACCATCCTGGGAAGTGTGGTCGCCAAGAGCAAATCCGTGAGCCTGCGGGCAAAGCGGACAATATTGTGTCATGGTAAGCGGGTTGTTACAGTTATGGTATCAGAGCAACTCATGTGCCGTCGGGATGGGGGGCAAACCTCATCGAGGACGATGAGTCCCTAAGGGGGGGTGAGTTGTAACACCCTAGGCTGATCCCACATCGCCTATGGACATGAGGGATGCTGGGGCTTATAAGGGTAACAAGGCACTTAAATGACACAACGCGTTTTGGGACCACAGGTGGCAGATTGTCGCAAGAGCACGGCAGTTAAGCGTGCTCGAGCGAGGGCAGATCCAGGATGGGTGACCATCCTGGGAAGTGTGGTCGCCAAGAGCAAATCCGTGAGCCTGCGGGCAAAGCGGACAATATTGCGTCATGGTAAGCGGGTTGTTACAGTATGTCAAGCAACCACCTGGATTCATTGATCCAAAATATCCTGATTATGTTTACAAACTTGATAAAGCCCTGTATGGACTAAAACAGGCTCCCAGAGCCTGGTATGACACTCTCTCTGTCTACCTGATAAAATGTGGCTACGTCAGAGGTAAAATTGACAGCACATTGTTTATCAAAGAGATAAGAGAGATGTCATATTAGTCCAGATCTATGTTGATGATATCATTTTCGGATCTACTAACAGTGACATGTGCAAGGAACCCATATATATATATCATTTTTCAACTGTGAACCTTAAGGTTTTTTGGGTTCACGGAAAGTTTTTAACTTTTTCAACTATGAACCTTAATTTTTTTTTGAGTTTCACGGAAAGTTTTTTTCAATTGTGAATCTTTTTTTTCTTCAACTGTGAACCTTAAGTTTTTTTGGGTTCACGGAAAGTTTTTAACTATTTTAACTGTGAATCTTAATTTTTTTTTAGTTTCACAAAAAGTTTTTAACTTTTTCAATTGTGAACATTTTTTTTTTAACTGTGAACCTTAATTTTTGTGGGTTCACGGAAAGTTTTTAATTTTATCAATAGTAAACTTTTATTTTCAACTGTGAACCTTAATTTTTTTTTGGTTCACGGTAAATTTTTAATTTTTTCAATTGTGAACCTTACTTTTTTGTTTTTGGTTCACAGAAAGTTTTTAAGTTTTTCAATTGTGAACCTTAAATTTTTTGTTTTGATTTTCAGATTTGACATTATTTTATTTTTTTTCCACAAATTTTTTTTTTTTTTTTGTGAACCTTAATTATTTTGGTTTATTTCAGAAAAAAAAAAGTTCACAACTTAAAAAAAATGTGAAGGAAAAAGTGTTTTCCCCGTTTTTTTATCTCCACTCCTTATATATATATATATATATATATATATATATATATATATATATATATATATATATATATATATATATATATGGTAGATTAGATCAATGTTTGAGATCTGTTTTCACCATTTTTTTATCTCCTTGTTTTCACATGATCCCATTCCTATATATATAGGGTTGAGTTCTGGTGAAAACAAGGAGATAAAAAAGCCCAGTGAAAACACATCTCCACCATCCATCTAATCTAACATATATATATATATATATATATATATATATATATATATATATAAAGGGGTGAACATAAAAAAAACTGTGAAAACACTTTTTGATTCACAAATTTTTTAAGTTGTGAACCTTTATTCTTTTTTCCTTCACATATTAATTTATTTGTGAACCCTTATTTTTTTTTTTTGTTTCACATAAAATTTTCGGCGTGAACCTTTAATTATTTTTTTTGCTTCACACAAAAGTTTTAACATTTTTAATTGTGAACCATATTTTTTTCAAATAAATTATTTTATAAATTTTTTCACGGAATTTTTAAAGTTTTTTTATTGTGAACTTTAATTTATTTTTTGGGGGGTTCACAAAAAGTTTTTAAATTTTTCAACTGTGAACCTTAATGTTTTTCGAGTTCATGGAAAGTTTTTAATTTTTTCACTTGTGAACCTTTCAACTATGAACCTTAATTTTTTTTAGGTTTACAGAAAGTTTTAAAATTTTTCAGTTGTGAACCATTTTTTTCAACTGTGAACCTTAATTCTTTTTTGAGTTCACGGAAGGTTTTTAACTTTTTCACGTGTGAACCATAAAATTTTTTTAGTTCACTAAAAGTTTTTAACATTATTAATTGTGAACCTTTTTTTTTCAACTGTGAACTTTAATTTTTTTTTTTTTGGTTCACGACTAGTTTTTAACCTTTTCAATTATGAACATTTTTTTCCAACTGTGAACCTTATATTTTTTGGTTCAGGTAAAGTTTTCAACTTTTTCAATTGTGAACTTTTTTTTTTCAACTGTGAACCTTAAGGTTTTTTGGGTTACGGAAAATTTTTAACTTTTTCAACTGTGAACCTTAATTTTTTTTTTTAGTTTCACGGAAAGTTTTTAATTTTTTCAATTGTGAACCTTTTTTTTCAACTGTGAACCTTAAGTTTTTTTGGGTTCACGGAAAGTTTTTAACTATTTCAACTGTGAACCTTAATTTTTTTTTAGTTTCACAAAAAGTTTTTAACTTTTTCAATTGTGAACCTTTTTTTTTTCAACTGTGAACCTTAATTTTTGTGGGTTCACGGAAAGTTTTTAACTTTATCAATTGTCAACTTTTTTTTTCAATTGTGAACCTTAATTTTTTTTTGGTTCACGGTGAATTTTTAATTTTTTCAATTGTGAACCTTACTTTTTTGTTTTGGGTTCACAGAAAGTTTTTAAGTTTTTTAATTGTGAACCTTAAATTTTTGTTTTGATTTTCGGATTTGACTTTATTTTATTTTTTTCCACAAAAAAATATTTTTTTTGTGTGAACCTTAATTTTTTTGGTTTATTTCAGAAATAAAAAAAGTTCACAACTTAAAAAAAATGTGAAGGAAAAGTGTTTTCACCGTTTTTTTTTATCTCGTAGATTAGATCAAGGGTTGAGATCTGTTTTCACCATTTTTTTTTTATCTCCTTGTTTTTACAGGATCTCATTCCTATATATATATATATATAGGGATGAGTTCTGGTGAAAAAAGGAGATAAAAAAAACCCAGTGAAAACACATCTCCACCCTCCATATAATCTAACATACATATATATAAAAAAAGGGGTGGGGATAAAAAAAAACGGTGAAAACACTTTTTGTTTCACAATTTTTTTAAGTTGTGAACTTTCATTTTTTTCGCTTCACATATGATTTTTTTTGTGAACCCTTATATTTTTTTGTTTCACATAAAATTTTCGTCATGAAACTTTATTTATTTTTTTGCTTCACACAAAGTTTTTAACATTTTTAATTGTGAACCTTATTTTTTTCAAATAACTTTTTTTGTAAATGTTTTCACGAATTTTTTTAAAGTTTTTTTATTGTGAACTTTAATTTTTTTTTGGGTTCA